>CM019707.1:33936644-34656644 GCA_009760885.1 Achatina immaculata | reverse complement strand
CTTTCTTTCTTTCTTTCTTTCAATAAGCAAATTATATCCATTGACCTTTAAACTGCGAATGATATTGATTTTCACATGACGATCAATTTTACCTGTTTTTGTTTCTGAAAGTCATATATGAAATTATAATTTTTTTACCAAAAGAAACAAAAAACCCAGAAACCAGACAACGAAATTGAAACTACCGGTTGACACAGCGCAGGCCGCACAGAGGATATCAGGTGAAAGCCGCATGTGTCACGGGGGAGACGGGGGGTGGGAAACAGTGACAGCTTCTGTCAGGTTTATGTGACCAGGGACCGGTGTCTGAAAGTGGTGAACCTTGAGACTTTGCCTATAAATGTTAGCGACCTTACCTGTTGTGGAAGCCTAGGTGGGTCCAGGTATCTGTGCCTTGTGCCCCGGGGTAGGCATATAGGCAGCGAAGAAAACTTGTACTCTGGTAGGGACGCGAGCAGAAAGTGAGCAGGGAGGGAATGAGGGAATACATCAAGTCCTTTTAGTGTTCAAGTGCTTCTCTAAGGTAGTGGAGCCAGCTGTCGAAGACGTTTCTTTTTTTAAGATCCTCCGGCCGTAAGTCTGCCCAGGGCTGTAGATTGTTTTAGCTTCCTCGCATAAACTGAGTCAGTGGTTCTCATACTGTTTTTCATCACTCCCTGGTCAATAAAGAAACTGAACAAAGCCATTGTAGCCCACTCCCCATCCGATATATTGCGAACAGTCTTCATCACAAAACTGGCTGCTATAAATTGCAACAAATCCGCAGCAACAACAATAGCAGAATTAGCTAACAATTATAACAACGGCAAGAATATCAACAGCTGAAAAACACTAACAGTAAAACTAACTAAAACAACAAGAGCAACTACAAAAAAGAGCAACTGCAGCAACGAGTAAAATAACAACAGCAGCAACAATATCAACGTAAACTTCCACAAAAGCTACTTCTTCTTCTTCTTCTTCTTCCCTTCTCAGGCGTTGCCTAGCAACCTTTTGAAGCAGTCAGTGATCAGCTAGAGTTGGTGTACATCTTATCAACTACAACGACAAGAACATCAACAACAACTACAACACCAGCATCACCTCAACAACGAAATCATCAACAAGAATATAACGTCAACAACAGCAACAGCGACGACTACAACAATAACTACAACAACAAAGAAACAACAAAAGTAAAAAAGTCCAGACCTGGAATGAGAACTTGGACACGTAATTAAAGAGGGAAAGGGGGACAACCCAGAATATTTAAGATTCGAACCTGTTTCTCTAGAAAGGTTCAAACTGCCCAGCAACAGTAACATTTAAGCCGACCCGTATTACATAGGAATAACGTACAGAGGGTCCCGTGCATATTTTTTCACTTGTAAGTTTAAGGCGAGAAGGATGTTGAAGGTACCATGGACAGCTAAGAAAACCAACGAAGAAGTCTTAAGAGAGGCTGGAGTTAAAAGGCAAATTAAAGCAAAGATCAGAGGCAGACAGGCGAGATTTGTAGGACATTTTCTGAGGAGAGGAAAATTGGAACACATTGTGGCAACTGGAAAAACTGAGGGAAGACGAGACAGAGGAAGACAGAGAGAGAAGTTACTGGATGGGCTGTCAGTGTGGCTAGGAAGAAAGTCACCGGCAGATCTCATCATCAAGTCTAAAGACAGGGAACTGTGGAGAGAAATGATCGCCTACGCCACACGGCACAGCACTTGAATGATTGAAGTTTAAAGTCTTCTTTTCTTCTTCTTCGTTCACTTCTACCACCAAAAACCGCACTGTGAACCTACTGAATTCACGCCTGTGGTCCTCGTTAGGTCCCGTGGTCCCCTGTGTGGTCCAAAATAGACCACACGAGATCCACGAGAGGACCACAAGGGGTTCAGAGTATCACAGTGCTTTAGCCTGTATTCTTGGTGGGTCTCGGAAGCGGGATTGCGTGACACCGTGGTTTTCTTTGCACCAGTTTAGTCTAGAGTTGGACTTTCTCACCGGAAGACCTCGACGTGTTTAGGATATCAGTGCATCCCCGCTGGGTGAGAGGCGGTAGCCCACCTAGGCCAGAGTTGGACTTTCTCACCGGAAAACCTCGACGTGTTTTGAGATACCCGTGTATCACCGCCGGGTGAGAGGTGGTTGCCCATCCAGCCCAGGGTTGGACTTTCTCACCGGAAAACCTCAGCGTGGTTAGGATACGCAAACATCCCCGCCGGGTGAGAGGTGGTTGCCTATCTAGACTTCCCTGGTCCAGTGTCTCCGACTTCAGCATTTTGCGGTCGTGGCCGCTACCCTTCCTAGTTGTGACCAGGATGGAGCTTTTGTCCAGGAGGACGAATCCTCGCCACTAGTGACTTCTACCCCTGGGTTGAGCCGGTTTAGGCATTATCCCAGTATGGGCGTGTTTGGCACGGGACCGACCTCTAGGGTAGAGGTACTGTGACATGCATAGCCTTCAAGATTCACCCCTGGTATGAGCCGGTTTAGGCAAAATTCACCAGTATGGGTGTTTATCAGGCGTGACCGACCTCTAGAGCGGAGGTGGCATGACATGTCTAGCCATCAAGTTCCACCCCTGGTGTGTGCCGGTTTAGGCATATTTCACCAGTGTAGGTGTATTTCGGACGTGGCCGGCCTCTAGAGCAGAGGTGCCGTGGTATAGCTCTTGTAGCTATACTACTGGACATACCGGTTAAACTTCACTTTCCACCACCTTTTCCCATCGGCGCCGCACAGCAACCTTTATTTCTTTTCCGCATTTACTTCCTTAACCGGGAGGAGCTTCACTCCGCGCGCGGCATTTGAAGAGTCTCGCCAGCAGTGTCTTAACCTCTGGGACAAGCCGGTTCATGCATTTCACCCGATATGACTGCACTCAGGACGTGGCCGACCTCCAGACCAGAGGTGCCGTGATTTGACTGTTTGCTTCGCTTTATCCTTTCTACCACCTTTTCCGCAGTGATGCTGCTCGGCAACCTCATTTGCAAATTTCTTCATTGGCCGGGAGGAGCACCGCTCCACGCACGGCAGCTGAAGATCTCGCCAACAGCGGAAGTTTAAAATAAGATTAGACCTATACCAAGACAGTGAGATATGTCCCGGATATGGCGTTTGTGGCCACATATTCCTCGACCAGTCGGGACGATACGGGGTTTGCGGTCAGTATCCTCCTCTACCTAGAGCGTAGTATCTTCAGGTGAAAAGAACTCAACAAGGACACGAAGCAGTGCCCCATGCCTACTGGCATAAGAAAATTCAGATACACATGCATCTTCATGTTTTAAGTTGGTCCAATCTTACATCCAACTATCTTAGATGGATGGTATGCATCTTCATGTTTTAAGTTGGTCCAATCTTACATCCAACTATCTTAGATGGTATGCATCTTCATGTTTTAAGTTGGTCCAATCTTATATCCAACTATCTTAGATGGATGGTATGCATCTTCATGTTTTAAATTGGTCCAATCTTACAGCTCACCATACTGGATGGTATGTATCTCGATGTTTTACACTATTCCAATCTTACAGCTCACCATATTGGATGGTATGTATCTCGATGTTTTAAGTTGGTCAAATCTTATACCAAATCATCTTGGATGCTCATGTCAGCGATGTACAAGCCTAAAGTTTTCTTAGACTTTTCAAAGATTATACCTTTTTTCTGTACGATCCAGACAACAGTCAGACATAATAACAGATAATAAATAAATAACAAATACACAGCAGTTAATCCCACTGACTCCGTTATTTTTCTATTTTTGTTCGGATCTGATCTCTTTCTGTTTCAGATAAGTCCCAATATACTTATTTTTCTTTTCAAACATGAAAAGTTCTGACTTACTAAAAACCAAGAGGGTATTTAACTCTTCCACAAAGTTTTCAAATACTTGTAGTAAGCAGATACCAAGCTATGACAGCTTTTCTTATCACACACTGATCAATTTATCTTCTATTTCTCTTCCTGAAATATAGTTAGCAACACTTATCTTTTTCTCTGCTGAGTAAACTGTGAGAAACATAAGGTTAAATTGTAGTTTATTTTTAAATAAGAAGTTAATAAGTTGCACTAAAGTGCATGAAACATTGCGTAGGTGGAGGCTTATATCCCTAGGGCGAATACTCATGAACTATTTGTCTGCGAAGACCTTATTTCATGTCTCAGAAGTGTCTACACAGAGAAGGTGTCTGACTGGCCACCGATATAAAGACTCAAGATGATCTGAGTGGGTAGTGGAGCTTAGTGAATAGCCTGGCACTGAAGTTAATAAGAGGGCATGATCCAGCTTTTGTTGTAAGCGGCAGATAGTGTGAGAGAAGCCAGTCACACATCATCATCATTATCATCATCATCGTCGTTATCATCATCATCATCATCATCATCATCATCGTCATCATCATTATCATCATCATCATCATCATCGTCATCATCATCACCATCATCGTCATCATCATTATCATCATCGCCATCATCGTCACCATCATCATCATCATCATCATCATCATCATCATCATCAAAATCATCATCATCAAAATCATCATCAGCTAAACTCATCACCGCCATCACGATCTATAATATTGTACCGAACACCAAGGTTTTACTATTCGGCCAAATAATAACTTGTTATATTCTGCACAAGTTACCGAACAGTCATTTGCATGTCCCTTGCGGAATTATTTACGTTTTCTCTGTCTAATCTTCTCTAAATAAGTAACAGAGCACCTGAAGTGAGGTTTACGCTCTAAAGGTATTAAGATGAAGATTGTACGCACTATAATTATTGTTATTACAACAAACATTTAGCAACGCTATAATTATTTTGTCCTCACATACAATCTTGCGCTGATATTGGATGCTAATTATAGTTTCATACTTCCGTTTCCGGTTATGCCATATTTGCTCTGACTCAAATGTTCAATTAATGGCAAAGTTTGGCGCTTTTGATAAAACGTTTTTTAAAGGTATTCCAAATTTTACTACTCGAATTCTTATATATATATATATATATATGGGGTGAAGACGCCCAATAAGGTAATCAGCGACCCATAGATGACCAAGACCCTGTCCCACCTCTCCGTAGTACCCCCAATAACAGGTATAGCCTGGCTAACGGGGAAGGGATCGCCATAGTCCCTATGGTGGTGGAGCCTGCTAAAGAAGCATTGCACACCACCTGCTTTTTTTTTTAGCTGTACTCCGGAGACTGAAAAAGTAGCTGCTATAACCCGCTACCACGCCGATACGATGCTGTGCCTCAACATCTCCACAGTATCGGCTGTAAGGAACAACTCGCAGTTACAGGGAGTTCGTACAAGTACAACATATATATATATATATATATATGAATTCTCTCTCTCTCTCTCTCTCTCTCTCTCTCTCTCTCTCTCTCTCTCTTTCTGAACCTTAAGTGTCCAACCAAGGTACATGGGGCTTCCGCAAGTTTTTTCACAAATGCCTGTCCTTTGCCTTTGTTTCCGCTCTTGCCCAGGTGAGCCCTCTATTGTTCAACATCCTCTTTGTTGTTCTTCTCCATGTCTCCTTTTGTCTACCCTTACTTCTGTTCCCCTGTGGTGTCCATCTTAGTGCTATTTTTGGTACAATATAAATATTAGAGTTTTTAAAATAAGAATTTGAATCAAATTTTCGGCACATTTGTAACGGTCATCGACACCATCACTTGACTAAGAAGCTGACAGTTCGGCTGAGATCCATGAGCAAGCTGGTTAAAGACGTTACAAATGAGATACACCTGGTTAAAGTTGTGAAAAATGAGACAGAGATACTCAGAAACCAGCAGCTTAAAGACATGAAATATGAGATGGAGATGGTCATAAACCAACTAGTCAAAGACATGAAATATGAGAGAAATATAACCAGAAACCAGCTAGTTACAGACATGAAATATGAGACACAGATAACCAGAAATCAGAGGCTAGGGAAGTCCAAGATGAGACGATTCAAGGCGTTAAAAATGAGACAAATAACTAGAAAACAGATAGCTAAAGACGTTAAAGATGAGGTTTACATAACCAGAAACCAGCTGGTTAAAGAAATGAAATATGAGACAGAGATAACCAGAACTCGGCTTGTTAAAGATGTGAAATATGAGACAGAGATAAATGGAGATGGTCATAAACCAGCTAGTTAAAGACATGAAATATGAGAGAAATATAACCAGAAACCAGCTAGTTACAGACATGAAATATGAGACACAGATAACCAGAAATCAGAGGCTAGGGAAGTCCAAGATGAGACAGATAACAGGAAATCTACCAATTCAAGGCGTTAAAAATGAGACAAATAACTAGAAAACAGATAGCTAAAGACGTTAAAGATGAGGTTTACATAACCAGAAACCAGCTGGTTAAAGAAATGAAATATGAGACAGAGATAACCAGAACTCGGCTTGTTAAAGATGTGAAATATGAGACAGAGATAACCTGAAACAAACTGGTTAAACATGTGAAATATGGGACAGAAACAACCAGAAACAGCTGGTTAAACATGTGAAATATGGGACAGAAACAACCAGAAACAGCTGGTTAAACATGTGAAATATGGGACAGAAACAACCAGAAACAGCTGGTTAAGGACATTAAAGATAAATAATACACAAGTAACCATCAATTTAAAAACATGGGCTAGCAGCATTGTTTACTACAAAAGTTGACAACTAATACAGGTTTTCAGATAAAGAAATAACTTTTTTTATCCGCAATAACAGACAACTCATCCTAAGTCTGTCTGTCAACTAGTGGTGGTGGTGGTGGTTGTTGGGGGGGGGGGGGGGGGGGAGGGGGGAAAAGAGACAGAAACCAAAAAGAAAGAAAGACGAAGTCAGTTAGTTATCTGTTCTATCGAAGTACACAGTTTTGTGAAAGTGATACTGCTTGTGTTTCAAAAGCGCGACGGTATGAAAGCCTGAAAGCTCACATGCACGGAATATCACTTGTTGCACAACTTTGTACGGGCAGGAACTGAAAACAGACAAGAAGACACGGTTATCCTGGGAGCTTGCTGCTCCACAATCATGAACTGACTGCTCTCTGGCTCTTGGAAGGTTTAGATTTTCTGTGTTGTGAAAGAGTGACTACGTGAAGAGACGGTACATGCACCGTATTCATTCGTTTGCTTTGTTCCGGTAGACACTGGGGATCGTGCTTTCCTCCTATTTGAACACCTTTTGCTCCATCGGATCAGTAGAGTGACTTTTTTCAGATTAATATATTTTTTCCTATTTGTCTACCTGGCTTTTTGTTTGTTTCCTTTCGAGCTTTCCAATGAATATTAGAGTTTTTAAAATAAGAATTTGAATCAAATTTTCGGCACATTTGTAACGGTCATCGACACCATCACTTGACTAAGAAGCTGACAGTTCGGCTGAGATCCATGTGCAAGCTGGCTAAAGACGTTACAAATGAGATACACTTGGTTAAAGTTGTGAAAAATGAGACAGAGGTACTCAGAAACTAGCAGCTTAAAGACATGAAATGGAGATGGTCATAAACCAGCTAGTTAAAGACATGAAATATGAGAGAAATATAACCAGAAACCAGCTAGTTACAGACATGAAATATGAGACACAGATAACCAGAAATCAGAGGCTAGGGAAGTCCAAGATGAGACAGATAACAGGAAATCTACCAATTCAAGGCGTTAAAAATGAGACAAATAACTAGAAAACAGATAGCTAAAGACGTTAAAGATGAGGTTTACATAACCAGAAACCAGCTGGTTAAAGAAGTGAAATATGAGACAGAGATAACCAGAACTCGGCTTGTTAAAGATGTGAAATATGAGACAGAGATAACCTGAAACACACTGGTTAAACATGTGAAATATGGGACAGAAACAACCAGAAACAGCTGGTTAAACATGTGAAATATGGGACAGAAACAACCAGAAACAGCTGGTTAAACATGTGAAATATGGGACAGAAACAACCAGAAACAGCTGGTTAAGGACATTAAAGATAAATAATACACAAGTAACCATCAATTTAAAAACATGGGCTAGCAGCATTGTTTACTACAAAAGTTGACAACTAATACAGGTTTTCAGATAAAGAAATAACTTTTTTTATCCGCAATAACAGACAACTCATCCTAAGTCTGTCTGTCAACTAGTGGTGGTGGTGGTTGTTGGGGGGGGGGGGGAGGGGAAGAGACAGAAACCAAAAAGAAAGAAAGACGAAGTCAGTTAGTTATCTGTTCTATCGAAGTACACAGTTTTGTGAAAGTGATACTGCTTGTGTTTCAAAAGCGCGACGGTATGAAAGCCTGAAAGCTCACATGCACGGAATATCACTTGTTGCACAACTTTGTACGGGCAGGAACTGAAAACAGACAAGAAGACACGGTTATCCTGGGAGCTTGCTGCTCCACAATCATGAACTGACTGCTCTCTGGCTCTTGGAAGGTTTAGATTTTCTGTGTTGTGAAAGAGTGACTACGTGAAGAGACGGTACATGCACCGTATTCATTCGTTTGCTTTGTTCCGGTAGACACTGGGGATCGTGCTTTCCTCCTATTTTAACACCTTTTGCTCCATCGGATCAGTAGAGTGACTTTTTTCAGATTAATATATTTTTTCCTATTTGTCTACCTGGCTTTTTGTTTGTTTCCTTTCGAGCTTTCCAATGAATATCAAGTTTGTGGGAGCTAAGACGATGCCTGTTTTGGCAATCGGCACCCACAGCTGATATGCTGGTGTCAGGGTTGGAGAACCATAGCTGATATGCTGGTGTCAGGGTTGGAGAACCATAGCTGATATGCTGGTGTCTGGGTTGGAGAACCATAGCTGACATGCTGGTGTCAGGGTTGGAGAACCATAGCTGATATGCTGGTGTCAGGGTTGGAGAACCATAGCTGACATGGTGGAGTCAGGGTTGGATAACCATAACTGATATGCTGGTGTCAGGGTTGGAGAACCATAGCTGACATGGTGGAGTCGGAGCTGGAGAACCATAGCTGACATGGTGGAGTCAGGGCTGGATAACCATAGCTGACATGGTGGAGTCAGGGTTGGAAAACCATAACTGATATGCTGGTGTCAGGGTTGGAGAACCATAGCTGACATGGTGGAGTCGGAGCTGGAGAACCATAGCTGACATGGTGGAGTCAGGGCTGGATAACCATAGCGGACATGGTGGCGTCAAGGTTGGAGTACCATAGCTGACATGGTGGTGTCAGGGTTGGAGAACCATAGCTGACATAGCGGAGTCAGGGTTGGAGAACCACAGCTGATATGCTGGTGTCAGGGTTGGAGAACCATAGCTGACATGCTGGTGTCAGGGTTGTAGAACCATAGCTGATATGCTGGTGTCAGGGTTGGAGAATCACAGCTGATATGCTGGTGTCAGGGTTGGAGAGCCATATCTGACATGGTGGAGTCAGGGTTGGATAACCATAACTGATATGCTGGTGTCAGGGTTGGAGAACCATAGCTGACATGATGGAGTCAGGGCTGGAGAACCATAGCTGACATGCTGGTGTCAGGGTGGAGAACCATAGCTGACATAGTGGAGTCAGGACTGGAGAACCATAGCTGACATGCTGGCTTCAAGATTGGAGAGCTATAGCTCACATGCTGGTGTCAGGGTTGGAGAACCATAGCTGATATGCTGGTGTCAGGGTTGGAGAATCACAGCTGATATGCTGGTGTCAGGGTTGGAGAACCATAGCTGATATGCTGGTGTCAGGGTTGGAGAACCATAGCTGATATGCTGGTGTCAGGGTTGGAGAACCATAGCTGATATGCTGGTGTCAGGGTTGGAGAACCATAGCTGACATGCTGGCTTCAAGATTGGAGAGCTATAGCTCACATGCTGGTGTCAGGGTTGGAGAACCATGGCTGATCAAGACCCTGTCCCACTTCTCCTTTAGTACCCTCGCTCGTAACAGGCCTACCCATAGTCCCCAAGGTGGTGGAGTCTGCTAAAGAAGCATTGCACACCCCCTGCTTTTTAGCTGTACTCAGAGACTGAAAAACAAAGTAGCTGCCATAACCCGCTCCCAGTCCGACACGGTGCTGTGCCTCATCTTCATGGCATCGGCTGCAAAGAGCACCAACCTGCAGTCCCAGAGACATAGGATCCAAGACAAGACAAGACAATATCTATCTTCTCATGATTTGTTTCAAGAATTGTGAGAGTATTCTCGCCGCTGTTTCAAATCTTTCACAGCTGTCCAGACAAGCAGCTTCACTCCTTGTTTTTCTGACTGTCCGTGAAATATTTTTGTCTGCAAAACCCACATTTCATCTATTTCATCCATGTGTTTATTGTTCAGACATAGCTAGCATATTGTTGTATATTTACACATATTTAGCATATTGTTGTATATTTACACATATCTAGCATATTGTTGTATATTTACACATATTTAGCATATTGTTGTATATTTACACATATTTAGCATATTGTTGTATATTTACACATATCTAGCATATTGTTGTATATTTACACATATTTAGCATATTGTTGTATATTTACACATATTTAGCATATTGTTGTATATTTACACATATTTAGCATATTGTTGTATATTTACACATATCTAGCATATTGTTGTATATCAATATATAGTTAGACTTGTATAGAAAGCTTTAAACCTTCCAGTGTTTCTCGTGCAGGATCAGGGCATGAGGAAGAAGACAGTCGTATGAAGAATGCAAGAGACAGAACCTCAGTCTATACACAGCTTTAAATATTGATAAGGATACTATCATAGTATTTTTTTTTTGAAAATATAATTCTTACATGAAACAATGGCCAAGTCATTGGGATTCTAGATCAGCGGTCTCAGACCATAGCTGACATGATGGAGTCGGGGCTGGATAACCATAGCTGACATGGTGGAGTCAGGGCTGGATAACCATAGCTGACATGGTGGCGTCAGGGTTGGAGAACCATAGCAGACATGGTGGAGTCAGGGCTGGAGAACCATAGCTGACATGGTGGCGTCAAGGTTGGAGTACCATAGCTGACATGGTGGTGTCAGGGTTGGAGAACCATAGCTGATATGCTGGTGTCTGGGTTGGAGAACCATAGCTGATATGCTGGTGTCTGGGTTGGAGAACCATAGCTGATATGCTGGTGTCAGGGTTGGAGAACCATAGCTGACATGGTGGAGTCATGGTTGGAGAACCATAGCTGACATAGCGGAGTCAGGGTTGGAGAACCATAGCTGATATGCTGGTGTCAGGGTTGGAGAACCATAGCTGATATGCTGGTGTCAGGGTTGGAGAACCATAGCTGACATGCTGGTGTCAGGGTTGGAGAACCATAGCTGACATAGTGGAGTCAGGACTGGAGAACCATAGCTGACATGCTGGCTTCAAGATTGGAGAGCTATAGCTCACATGCTGGTGTCAGGGTTGGAGAACCATAGCTGATATGCTGGTGTCAGGGTTGGAGAACCACAGCTGATATGCTGGTGTCAGGGTTGGAGAACCATAGCTGATATGCTGGTGTCAGGGTTGGAGAACCATAGCTGATATGCTGGTGTCAGGGTTGGAGAACCATAGCTGATATGCTGGTGTCAGGGTTGGAGAACCATAGCTGACATGCTGGCTTCAAGATTGGAGAGCTATAGCTCACATGCTGGTGTCAGGGTTGGAGAACCATGGCTGATCAAGACCCTGTCCCACTTCTCCTTTAGTACCCTCGCTCGTAACAGGCCTACCCATAGTCCCCAAGGTGGTGGAGTCTGCTAAAGAAGCATTGCACACCCCCTGCTTTTTAGCTGTACTCAGAGACTGAAAAACAAAGTAGCTGCCATAACCCGCTCCCAGTCCGACACGGTGCTGTGCCTCATCTTCATGGCATCGGCTGCAAAGAGCACCAACCTGCAGTCCCAGAGACATAGGATCCAAGACAAGACAAGACAATATCTATCTTCTCATGATTTGTTTCAAGAATTGTGAGAGTATTCTCGCCGCTGTTTCAAATCTTTCACAGCTGTCCAGACAAGCAGCTTCACTCCTTGTTTTTCTGACTGTCCGTGAAATATTTTTGTCTGCAAAACCCACATTTCATCTATTTCATCCATGTGTTTATTGTTCAGACATAGCTAGCATATTGTTGTATATTTACACATATTTAGCATATTGTTGTATATTTACACATATCTAGCATATTGTTGTATATCTACACATATATAGCATATTGTTTTTTATCAACATGTAGCCAGCATATTGTTGTATACCAACATATATCTTAGAATGTTGTTGTATATAAAAAGTAGTTGTTAACATATAGCTTGCACACTGTTGTATATGAAGATATAACTAGCATATTGTTGTATATCAATATATAGTTAGACTTGTATAGAAAGCTTTAAACCTTCCAGTGTTTCTCGTGCAGGATCAGGGCATGAGGAAGAAGACAGTCGTATGAAGAATGCAAGAGACAGAACCTCAGTCTATACACAGCTTTAAATATTGATAAGGATACTATCATAGTATTTTTTTTTGAAAATATAATTCTTACATGAAACAATTGGCCAAGTCATTGGGATTCTAGATCAGCGGTTCTCAGACCATTTTTCCCACATTTAAAAGTCAAACATTTTTCCCACATTTAAAAGTCAAACATTTTTCCCACATTTAAAAGTCAAACATTTTTCCCACATTTAAAAGTCAAACATTTTTCCCACATTTAAAAGTCAAACATTTTGCCCACATTTAAAAGTCAAACATTTTTTCCCACATTTAAAAGTCAAACATTTTGCCCACATTTAAAAGTCAAACATTTTTGCGGCCCACTAATAAAGTGCTTTATATTTGCGAGGTATAAATCTAGTTTTATAAAGTATTATGCAATATGTTCTCTATATTTTTAACTGCATATTCATTGCTACAACAAACTTCTGTTCTTTTCCTAATAAATCGACCTAGAATTCTGCAGCTAGTGCCCGGTCAGTCTGCCCCTGTGCGTTGCCTGTAAGATACAGAATAATTTTTTTTATTGTATCTACTTTTTTATCTTTTTTTTTTGTTTGTTTGTTGTTGCTTTGAGACTTCAGCGCGGCCCACAAAACTCCCTGGCACGGCCCACCTTTGGGCTGCGGCTCACGCAATGAGAACCACTGTTCTAGATGAAGCCAGCCACATATAGTCATTTTAATGTGTCTGTACTTACTTTATTGTTAATTATGTTTGTTATATGAGCAGCATATTTGTAGAATGTCTGGAACGAAGTGAAGGTTGTATGATAAAGGGTAGAATGTCAGACGGGCCTGCGTGCCCAATTCTTAACCCTTTGAAAATAAAGATCAATCAATTAATCAATAAAACAGCCAGTTTTTTTTGGGGGGATGACATGGTGGTAGTGAACATAAGACATGCCACTTATAAAGGGATGTTACACTTATAAAGGGATGTTACACTTATAAAGGATGTTACACTTATAAAGGGGATATTACACTTATAAAGGTGTGTTACACTTATAAAGGTGTGTTACACTTATAAAGGTGTGTTACACTTATAAAGGATGTTACACTTATAAGGGGATGTTACACTTATAAGGGACATTACGCTCATAAAGGGGTGGGGGGTGCGCAGTGCTTTTAATGCAGACACCACCGCCATGGGGACAGTGATGATCCCTGTCCCGTTAGCCGTGTTATGGCCTATTAGTGGGGGGAGGGGACCAACAGCGAAGTGGACAGGGTCTTGATCAGCTACTGAATCCCAATCCTGGCGCTTCATCGCCTTGTGTCACAAAAAAGATATTTTAGTAGTCGCAAAACCAGAAAAGATTATTTCTCAGCATCAAGCTCAGAGGAGATGATTTGACGGCGCCACGATCAGAGAAGATGAATTTCCAATCTCATTATCAGAAAAGATGATTTCCTAGCACCAAGATAAGAAAAGATTATTTCCTAGCACCAAGATCAGAAAAGATGATTTCCTAGCACCAAGATCAGAAAAGATGATTTCCTAGCACCAAGATAAGAAAAGATGATTTCCTAGCACCAAGATAAAAAAAGATGATTTCCTAGCATCAAGATCAGAAAAGATGATTTCCTAGCACCAAGATCAGAACAGATGACTTCCTAGCACCAAGATAAGAAAAGATGATTTCCTAGCACCAAGATCAGAAAAGATGATTTCCTAGCACCAAGATCAGAAAAGATGATTTCCTAGCACCAAGATCAGAAAAGTTGATTTCCTAGCACCAAGATCAAAGAAGATGATTTCCCAACACCAAGATCAGAGAAGATGATTTCTCAGTCCCAAGATCAGAGAAGATGATTTTTCAATGAGATAATCATGGAGGATAGTTTACCAGTCCAAAAGTGGAAGAAGACACTTATCAGTCCTAATCTTGGAGAAGATTTGTCAGAGAAGACGGCTGTGCATCGCCACCACATCCTGGGCACTGTGTTTATCCCTAAGACAAAGATAAACAACCCTCACTTTCCAAGTCTTTCTGTGACTAGAAAAAAAAAAAAACCAGATAAACATCCCAGTCGGAATTAAAAGTTCCCTTTCCGTTCTCCTTTCACAAAACCTGGGGGAGGGACTATTGTCCTAATTCTTTACCGCTCAAGTGATACTCTTTTCGTGCTTTTGCAAAAGGGTTCTTGTTTCACAGTCAGAAAGTAAAAGTGCTCCCCGCGTCTCTTTCTCCCCTCCTCCCCCCCCCCCCACTTTTTTTAAAAATAAAATCTGGCCTCGTCCCGTCCCGTCCCAGCGATACTAGCCAGGTTCTGTGATTCTGTGACCGTGTAGGGGCCCACTGACGGGTTGGGCAGTAAACAACAGACACCTTATCTCCCTAGTGTTACCGGCGGCCTGGTTGTCTGGAAGGATGACGTTCATGGTTGTCGCTGCGGTTGCCATGATTGAGTGAAGGTATTCGGGTTAGCCAGGGAAGTGGTAGCAGTTGGAGGAGGATTTGGGGTGGGTGTAGAGGGGGTGATAAGCTTTCCCTTTTTTTGCGTGGGACTTTAGTTGTTATTATCAGTCTACGGGATAGAAAGAGAGGAGAGAGAAAGGGAGAGAAAGTCTTTATTTGTATCAATCTACGGGATAGAAAGAGAGAGAGAGAGAAGGAGAGAGAGCATGCGTATTATATGCACAAATGAGAGCATGCTGGAAGACGCTGTCTTGTTGTGGCAGTCATCGACCCGTAGCTGGGTTCATGCTTGCGTCACCGTTAGCGAACCTCAGCCGGTCAAGACCCTATCCCACCTCCGTGTAGTGCCCTAGAAGCACTGCCTCAGTCAGTCTCGTACCGGTTCACAAGATGTCTCTCCAAGGCTCTGTCGAAGGCTGCTATTCTCAAGTATTTCGTGATAAGCCCATTTAAGATTCTGATTATCTTCTCTCCTACTTTTAAGACATTGTTTTGTTTTGTTTATTTTCGAGAGAGAGAGAGAGAGAGAGAGAGAGAGAGAGAGAGAAAGAACAAATGCTAAAGTGTCGTAGTGGTATAGTGGTTAGTGCACTGGCCTGCCGATCAGAAGGTCCTCAATTCGATGTCGCATTGGGGGCGGCAGGGGGGTTAACCCAGCCTAAAAAAAAAGCTTCAGCACCTGGGGCTTCCATAGAAAAGCACAGGCAGCGAGGACAAGTGTTGGCATCCCTACCTCAAATGTTGTAGTGTAATAGAAACAGGTGTTGGCATCCCTACCTCAAATGTTGTAGTGTAATAGAAACAGGTGTTGGCATCCCTACCTCAAATGTTGTAGTGTAATAGAAACAGGTGTTGGCATCCCTACCTCAAATGTTGTAGTGTAACAGAAACAGGTGTTGGCATCCCTACCTCAAATGTTGTAGTGTAATAGAAACAGGTGTTGGCATCCCTACCTCAAATGTTGTAGTGTAATAGAAACAGGTGTTGGCATCCCTACCTCAAATGTTGTAGTGTAACAGAAACAGGTGTTGGCATCCCTACCTCAAATGTTGTAGTGTAATAGAAACAGGTGTTGGCATCCCTACCTCAAATGTTGTAGTGTAATAGAAACAGGTGTTGGCATCCCTACCTCAAATGTTGTAGTGTAATAGAAAGAGGTGTTTGCATCCCTACCTCAAATGTTGTAGTGTAATAGAAACAGGTGTTGGCATCCCTACCTCAAATGTTGTAGTGGAGTAGAAACAGATGCTAGCATCCCACATTAATTGTTGCAGTGGACTATAAACAGGTACTGGCATCCCTACCTTAAATGTTGTAGTGGACTAGAAGCAGGTGCTGGCATCCCTACTTCAAATGTTGTAGTGGACCATAAACAGGTGGGACATATCATATACATATGATACTCCACTGCAGCATTTGACTCATAACTACCTCAACTGCTGTAGTTGACTAGAAACAAGTTTTGGCATCCCTACCTCGAATGCTGAACTGGGCTAGAAACAGATGTTGCCATCCCTACCTTAAATGCTGTAGTGGACTAGGAACAGGTGTTGGCATCCCTATCTTAAATGCTGTAGTGGACTAGGAACAGGTGTTGGCATCCCTATCTTAAATGCTGTAGTGGACTAGAAACAGGTATTGGCATCCCTACTTCAAATGCTGTAGTGGACTAGAAACAGATATTGACATCCCTACCTCAAATGCTGTAGTGGACTAGAAACAGATATTGGCATCCCTACTTCAAATGCTGTAGTGGACTAGAAACAGATATTGGCATCCCTACCTCAAATGCTGTAGTGGACTAGAAACAGATATTGGCATCCCTACCTCAAATGCTAATGTGGACTATAAACAGGTGTTGGCATCCCTACCTCAAATGCTGTAGTGGACTAGAAACAGATATTGGCATCCCTACCTCAAATGCTAATGTGGACTATAAACAGGTGTTGGCATCCCTACCTCAAATGCTAATGTGGACTGGAAATTTAAAGCCAATAACACTTCGGAATCCCTGTAGCAAGCATACGTCACAAGACACAGAGAAATGCTGCAGTCTTAGAAAAGATGATGAATCAGTCATTCTGTTACTAAAGCAATCGTTTCTATACCTAACCATTCAGTCACCCAGTCATTTGCATGTCATTTGAAAACTTTGCCCCCATAACAGCTCTCCTGTAGGCCTCTCGGTTGTAAGCAAGATAGCCTGCTGCTGATGCATCCATTCGCAGATTATCAACGATGTCTTGCAGTCATCTTCGCCTTGGTCTTCCTCTTTCTTTTCCCCATTATGTACATTTCCAAGACTGTCTTCTTTAAAGTACCATGACGTTTAATATATCCAAAATATTTAATATTTTTCTACACCTAATAGCTACGCCAATAACCAGTCAATACTGTTTCCTGCACTATGTGTGGAAGTAGAGAACATTACAATTTCCTGTACTATGTGTGGAAGTAGAGAACATTACTGTTTCCTGTACCATGTGTGGAGGTAGAGAACATTACTGTTTTCTGTACTATGTGTGGAAATAGAGAACATTACTGTTTCCTGTACTATATGTGGAAGTAGAGAACGTTACTGTTTCCTGTACCATGTGTGGAAGTAGAGAACTTTACTGTTTCCTTACTATGTGTGGAAGTAGAGAATATTACTGTTTCCTGTACTATGTGTGGAAGTAGAGAATATTACTGTTTCCTGTACTATGTGTGGAAGTAGAGAATATTACTGTTTCCTGTACTATGTGTGGAAGTAGAGAATATTACTGTTTCCTGTACTATGTGTGGAAGTAGAGAATATTACTGTTTCCTGTACCAATGTTGGAAGTAGAGAATATTACTGTTTCCTGTACTATGTGTGGAAGTAGAGAATATTACTGTTTCCTGTACCATGTGTGGAAGTAGAGAATATTACTGTTTCCTGTACTATGTGTGGAAGTAGAGAATATTACTGTTTCCTGTACTATGTGTGGAAGTAGAGAACATTACTGTTTCCTGTACCATGTGTGGAAGTAGAGAATATTACTGTTTCCTGTACTATGTGTGGAAGTAGAGAATATTACTGTTTCCTGTACTATGTGTGGAAGTAGAGAACATTACTGTTTCCTGTACTATGTGTGGAAGTAGAGAATATTACTGTTTCCTGTACTATGTGTGGAAGTAGAGAACGTTACTGTTTCCTGTACTATGTGTGGAAGTAGAGAATATTACTGTTTCCTGTACTATGTGTGGAAGTAACGAACTACCTTTTCATACTTAAGATGGTACTTGTAGACTGGCTTCCTACATGTCAACGCAGCTGAGGGAAGTTATCCCAGACATTTATGAGAGGGAAACTATTCTTGAAAGTGGAGAATGTCTGGCGCCTAAAAGCCAGACGCTTTCATGTATATGAGACTCGTTAGTCTTGATTGGTAGCTCATCTATGAGAAGGAAAGATCCTGCTCACTGCTGGCAAGATTCTTCAACTCCCGGCCAATGAAGAAAAATGCGAAAAGGGTTGCCGCGCTGCGCTCTCGTGGAAAAGATGATGGAAAGGATTGAGTGAAGTAGCCAGTAGTCTCGCGGTCAGGGCTACTCATATCACAGCACCTCTGCTGTAGAGGCTGCCCACGTCCTATATATACCCATATTGGCTCAAATGCCTAAACCGGCTTAACCCAGGGGTTAAAGTAAGACTCTGCTGGCGAGATTCTTCGGTTCCCGCGCGTGGGGTGAAATTCCTCCCGGCCAATGAAGAAAAGATGCGATTAGGGTTGCCGCGCTGCGCCGCTGTGAAAAAGGTGATGGAAAGGATTAAGTGACGTTTAATCGGTATAGCCATTAGACTCGCCGTGAGGACTACTCATACAACGACACTTCTGCTCTAGATGCCGGCCACGTCCTATATACACCCATACTGGGGCAATATGCCCAAACCGGCGTAAACCAGGGGTGAATCTTGATGGCTATGCACATCACAGTACCTCCGCTCTAGAGGCCAGTCACGTCCTATATACACCCATACTGGGATAATATGCCTAAACCGGCGTAACACGGGACTGAATCTCACTAGTGGCGAGGATTCGTCTTCCTCGACAAAAGTTCCGTCCTAGTCACCACCACACAATGCTGAAGTCGGATACACTGAACCAGTGCAGTCTAGATAGGCAACCACCTCTCACCCGACGGGGATATATTATATCCAAATCACTTTGAGGTTTTCCGGTGTGAAAGTCCAACGATGGACTGGATGAGCAACCACCTCTCACCCGGCGGGGACATATTCATATCCAAACCACGTCGAGGTTTTCCAGTGAGAAAGTACAACTCTAGACTAAACTGGTGCAACGGAAACCACAGTGTCATGCAATCCCACTTCTGTGACCCACCGAGAATACAGGCCCAAGACCCACGATGCTCTGAGACTCCATCCTAAATGAGACTATCGCTTGAACCACAGGAGTAAATTCAGTAGGATCACGGGGCGATCTTGGTGATAGGAGTGAACGAAGAATAATAAGAAGAAGATACCTACTTGTTATTCATTTTAAGGATACGGTTTGAAGTATCCCAACTTGCTCAAGACAGGATTGGCTGGAGAACCTTTGCTTTGTGGTCCATTGTGAGTGCAGAGGACTGATGATGATGATGATGATGATGATGATGATGTTAATATTTATGTTACACAAGGCAGCAAAATAAGAAGGCGATGAGAAGAAAGAGCCACAAAACAGCCTTTGACAAAATTTACACTCGGCTGTATCAAAATGGAAATTACAAGTATAAATTCAAACGAAACTTAAACACAGGATTTTTTTGTAACATAAATTTTCAAAGCGGTTTTCTGCAAACAGAAGCTGAAGATGACGTGAGCAAAGCTGCCTGGCCCAAACGAACTCATCGATTTTAGAGGAAGACGTTAGTTCCCGGCCGTCTTCTTGTGGCCTTTCTCTTCTTCTATTGGTCCGCTCCTTTCTGTCCCCGTTAAACCTTTCAGAAAACAAGGGGAGGCTGAGAATTTTTTTTGGGGGAGGGGGGGGGGGGTTGAAGAGGAGAGGGGGGTCTTTTTTTGGGTCGGAGAGAGAAAGAAAGAAAGGGGACAGGAGTCGTTCTTCCCCTCCACCTGCTCGTTGTGTCTTGTGTCAAGGTCACTCGTATTTATGTGCTGACGGGCGAAACCTTAGACCAGGGAAGTATCCCCTACAAGTACTCGTTAACATTTTTTTCCCGTTTGGGGGTGGGGAGTGTATGTGTATGTGTGTGGTTTAGGGGGGATGGGGAAAAAGGTGGTAGGAAAATGAAAGGTGAGACGGGGAGGTTGTCTGCAGATTCTTCTTCTTCTTCCATTAAACTGAAAGCTGGTGCTCTTTGCACCCGATGCCGTGAATATTTTCAAGCACAGCATCGTGTCGGATTAGGAGCGGGTTATACAGAATATTTTTTCAGTCCCTAATTGAAGATTAAAAAAAGCGCGGGGGTTGAGTGGGGGGGGGGGGGGGGGAGAAGCGGGATGCAATACTTCTTTAACAGACTCCACCACTATGAGGACTATGACGATCTCTGCCCCGTTAGCTAGGCTACATCTGTTACTGAGGGCACCAGCGGAGAGATGGGACAGGGTCTTGGTCAGCTATGGTTCGCTGAATGTCAAATCGGATAATTTTCGGAATCTAACCCTTAGAATAAAAAAAAAGAAAGAAACAAACGTTGGAGTGTGACATATAAAAGAAATAAACGTTGGAGTGTGACATATAAAAGAAACAAACGTTGGAGTGTGACATATAAAAGAAATAAACGTTGGAGTGTGACATATAAAAGAAATAAACGTTGGAGTGTGACATATAAAAGAAACAAACGTTGGAGTGTGACATATAAAAGAAATAAACGTTGGAGTGTGACATAAAAAGAATAAACGTTGGAGTGTGACATAAAAGAAACAAACGTTGGAGTGTGACATATAAAAGAAACAAACGTTGGATTGTGACATATAAAAGAAATAAACGTTGGAGTGTGACATATAAAAGAAATAAACGTTGGAGTGTGGCATATAAAAGAAATAAACGTTGGAGTGTGACATATAAAAGAAACAAACGTTGCAGTGTGACATATAAAAGAAACAAACGTTGCAGTGTGACATATAAAAGAAAGAAACGTTGCAGTGTGACATATAAAAGAAATAAACGTTGGAGTGTGACATATAAAAGAAACAAACGTTGGATTGTGACATATAAAAGAAACAAACGTTGGAGTGTGACATATAAAAAGAAAGAATGAGATTCGCTTGCTATTTAGAAAGAAGAAACAAAATAATTTGAATGGTAAATAGTTGCAGAAAGATGACATTCAGATAGCTTTGTAACTAAGCTGTCTGTAGAAGGATGATGATGATGATGATGATGAAGATGATGATGATGATGATTGTCGCAGTCAACGACGGTAGCAACCTGTAACAATCTTTCACTTGTTAAAGGACAAAGATATGAAGAACTGTATTTACTCTCTCACAAAGATGCGAAAGCAACTCTCTCAGTAGCTAAGCTACATTTGTCCATAGCTTTATTAGCCGGAGATTTCTGATCTAATCCGCTCGCAGACTTTGCAAGGGGAAACAAAAACCAGAGACGAACTTTGCCAGCCATTTTTCGCCATCTTTGGCCTTATATTAGGCGTCTCTTCGTACCATTTGCTAATAGGATGTTAAAAAAAAAGAAGAAAGAGGGGAGAAGAAATGAGAGCTTAATCAAAATATAAAGAAAAAGATTCTCGTTCTTAACAAGTATGCAGCAGACAGAACATCCCGTAATTAATGGCTGCCATTGTGATAAAATAAGGGGCAGCGCTTCCCAAACTTGCAAGCCTCCGCCCCCTGCCTCTAAGATCACATCTCTGGCGTCCGGAAGATTTTTTTTTTTTTTAGCCTAGTTCTTTTCTGGCGAATCCCTTGCTCTGTTGCTACCTGTTCCACTTACATCCCCCACTCCCTCAACCATCCCGAAGACATGGTTAGAGAGGAGTAAGGAACTACTGGAAAAAAAAGACAGCGAAAGATAGTGTGTAGGCAAAATAATATACGATAACAAGGGTATAGGCAAAATAATATACGATAACAAGGGTATAGGTAAAATAATATACGATAACAAGGGTATAGGTAAAATAATATACGATAACAAGGGTATAGGTAAAATAATATACGATAACAAGGGTATAGGTAAAATAATATACGATAACAAGGGTATAGGTAAAATAATATACGATAACAAGGGTATAGGTAAAATAATATACGATAACAAGGGTATAGGCAAAATAATATATGATAACAAGGGTATAGGCAAAATAATATACGATAACAAGGGTGTAGGCAAAATAATATATGATAACAAGGGTGTAGGTAAAATAATATATGATAACAAGGGTATATTAAACTCATTGGCTGAAGTTTAATGGTGGCAGTAATTCTGTCACCGTTGATGCATAAACGACCTCCAAGATGGCAGCAATGTTCCCTCTAATCAGCGAGGCCGTGCACATAAGAAGATCATGCTGGATAGGAAAGTCTGTACGCCACGCCAAAGAATATAAAACTGTTACTTTCATTTTTTAAAGTTTCTTCATGTTACTGAGTGCTGTTACAGAGCTGAAAAAAAAAGATGATAGTTACATGAGTTTGTTTTCGCCGATTTCTTTTATTTTTCTATTAAGAACTTTGTCATTTGACATTACGGCGCACATTTGCACACAGAATGCTTTTAGACAAAAATATTTGCACACGAGTTGAAAGTAGTTTTGCACGCGAACCGCAAGATCTTAGAGGGAACATTGGCTGACAGGGGAGAGAACTGATGATAGGTATCAGAATAAAAGAAAGATAATAAATGATACAAATGTAGCTTACATTATTGAAGCAAAGACAGAAAAGAAGTGACTACAATGTGACAGAGTTTGGCGACAGAACGTAGCAATATATGACAATAACTGAAATGAGGGTGGCCAGAATATTTGACACACTGTGACATTAGTGTAAGTGAGTGTAAGCAAAGTGTGATGTACTGTGACTTGAGTCTGACAAAAGCCGGAGATAGAAGTGACAACAGTTTGTCCGAGTGTAGCGACAATGTGTACAAGAAGTGACAACAATTTATTCGAGTGTGGGGACATTGTGTACAAGAAGTGACAACAATTTATTCGAGTGTGGGGACAGTGTGTACAAGAAGTGACAATAGTTTGTCCGAGTGTAGTGACAGTGTGTACAAGAAGTGACAACATTTTGTCCGAGTGTAGCGACAATGTGTACAAGAAGTGACAACAGTTTGTCCGAGTGTGGGGACAGTGTGTACAAGAAGTGGCAACAGTTTGTCCGAGTGTGGGGACAGTGTGTACAAGAAGTGGCAACAGTTTGTCCGAGTGTAGTGACAGTGTGTACAAGAAGTGACAACAGTTTGTCCGAGTGTAGCGACAGTGTGTACAAGAAGTGACAACAGTTTGTCCGAGTGTGGAGACAGTGTGTACAAGAAGTGACAATAGCACGGTCGAGTTGGATAAGAACAGAGTATAAAATGTGACGGAGCCATAGCAACTGTGATAATAATATGGGTCAATACGTAAAATTATTAGAAGTGATTTTCACAGCAAACAGGAATAGAAAGTGTGAATGGTGTAGTTGAGTATGACAACAAGAAAGGACAAACGTATAGTTGAGTGTGACGACAAGAAAGGACAAAAGTGTAGTTGAGTGTGACAACAAGAAAGAACAAAAGTATAGTTGAGTGTGACGACAAAAGAGGGACAAAAGTATAGCTGAGAGTGATGACAAAACGGAATACAGTATAGTTGAGAATGACGACAAAAAATGAATGAAGAATAGTTGAGAGTGACGACAAAAAGGAATAAAGAATAGTTGAGAGTGACGACAAAAAGGAATAAAGAATAGTTAAGAGTGACGACAAAAGGAAACAAAGAATAGTTGAGACTGACGACAAAAAAAAAAAGAAATAAAGAATAGTTGAGAGTGAAAAAAAAAAGAAATAAAGAATAGTCGAGAATGACGACAAAAAGGAATAAAGAATAGCTGAGAGTGACAACAAAAGGAAACAAAGAATAGTTGAGAGTGACGACAAAAAGAAATAAAGAATAGTTGAGAGTGACTACAAAAAGAAATAAAGAATAGTTGAGAGTGACTACAAAAAAATAAAGAATAGTTGAGAGTGACTACAAAAAGAAATAAAGAATAGTTGAGAGTGACAACAAAAAGGAATAAATAATAGTTGAGAGCGACGACAAAAAGAAATAAAGAATAGCTGAGAGTGACGACAAAAGGAAACAAAGAATAGTTGAGAGGTACGACAAAAGGAAACAAAGAATAGTTGAGACTGACGAGAAAAAAAAAAGAAATAAAGAATAATTGAGAGTGAAAAAAAAGGAATAAAGAATAGTTGAGAATGACGACAAAAAGGAATAAAGAATAGTTGAGAGTGACAACAAAAGGAAACAAAGAATAGTTGAGAGTGACAACAAAAGGGAGTAAATAATAGTTGAGAGCGACGACAAAAAGAAATAAAGAATAGTTGAGAGTGACAACAAAAAGAAATAAAGAATAGTTGAGAGTGACTACAAAAAGAAATAAAGAATAGTTGAGAGTGACAACAAAAAGAAATAAAGAATAGTTGAGAGTGACTACAAAAAAAAGGGGACAAAAGCATAACATAGTATGAAAGAAATGGCAATACTTTAGTTAAGTAATATGACCAACTGGGACAATAGTATTTCTGAGTATGAGCAACAATAATATACTTGAATGTAATGATAAAAAGGGACCAAAACGTGACTACAGTATACTTGAATGCGACGACCTGTTACGTGGAGCAACTTTACGAACATAGGATAGGGTCTTGACCAGTTTTGATGCCACCTCCAACACAACTACCTCACCTCTCTCGCTTAATGATCTACACCAACTGGAGGAGATACAACACGATAAAGAACCGACAATGACAATAAAAGATTTCGTACGTGAAAAACAAATGAGTAATTTTTTCATGAAAACTAATTCATCCATTAACGCCCTTTTCATGATTAGCATCTTTTTCTCTCTCTCTCTCTCTCTCTCTCTCTCTCTCTCTCTCTCTCTCTCTCTCTCTCTCTCTGAGATTTAACACACTTTCAGCTAAGACAAAATATAAACGGTTATTAAATGTTAAGACAGGACTTGACAACTCGTCTTTTTAATATCTGTACATTTATCTGATGTGAAGGAATGTTTCTCACCTTCGTTTGCTTGTACTTGTACTTGTACGAACTCCCTGTAACTGCGAGCTGTTGTTCTTTGCAGCCGATGCTGTAGAGATGTTGAGGCACAGCATCGTATCGGCGTGGGAGCGGGTTATGGCGGCTACTTTTTCTGTCCCGGAGTACAGCTAAAAAGCAGGGGGTGTGCAATACTTCTTTAGCAGACTCCACCACCATGGGGACTATGGCGATCCCTGCCCCGTTAGCCAAGTTATGCCTGTTACCACGAAGAGATGGGACAGGGAATATCAGCTATGGGTCTCTGATTACCTTATCGGGCGTCCTTACCTCCTCTTTGTCCCTGCGATTGTGCTAAGCCAAAAACTCAGCAAAATCCCTCACCTTCGTTTAGCCATCTGTATGTATCTGCCGTTGTCACTTTTCTGTCTTTGTTTTTCAGATAATTTATCAAAGATTACTTGTATCTTTGACTTGACTGACTATTTGGCCAAGTCTTCTTAAAATGACTTATGCTGTTCTGTATTTAAAGAGAATGTGGAAACGCGTTCTGAATAGGACATTAAACGAAAGATCACCATGACAAACGGTAACGAAGATGACTGTCATGTCTGGACTTCGACAGCTTCAGAGAATGCCCATCTTATTTGCTTCTGTTGGCCTCACAGAGGCATGTGACATGGCCGGCATAAAGCATCAGAGTACCCTGGGTGTCCATCATTGTTCCTTGAGAAGATTACATCATTCCAGGAGGATCTGATGGACGCCATACTGTCTGATGGGAGTACAGGTGATTTTTCTGAGGTCAAGCGTGAAGTCAAGTCTAGAGAAGCATACACCATACCTGTATATCGAAATAATGGACAAGAACTGATCAAGACTGGACATATTCTGCACGCATACAACATTTCTCGGACACTGTACAGCATACAACATATACTGTACACCGTACAGCATACAATATGCAAATCTCGTTGATCCAGAACCCATGTCCTCTTTCTATATCTCCAAGGATAGTGGGTCCTTGCGTGCATCTCCGGGAACCACTTTGCTGGTCTTAATCATGATTATTTATTCAAGATTACATGGACTATTAAATAGAGGTAAACAAAAGACATCTCCCGGGCCGTGCAGAGTTCTCCCACGTGATTATGCCATTCTTGTTATCTTAATTATGAATTCCGCTCAAAATGGTTAGCGCAGGCTGGAACAATGCACCAGGGCGTCCTCCAGGGACCTTCTCTACCTGTGGAAACCTGGTTAGATAACGGAAGGTTCCAATCTCCTGCGTGATGTCTGGAAGATTCGGTACTTGAACATGGTCTCCAGGTCGCTGACAGCTTTTAGCCTGGCATCCATCTTTTATGAAGCCATGCTCCGGTACACGGAACTTAATGCGCCACCAAAAGCTGGTCATGTGACGGGTAGAACCCCCCAGGCACGTGCTGAATTTCTTTGGTTGAACTGCATTAGAGCGACAAATCTCTGGAGATAACGACAGGACAGAGAGACACACAGAGAGAGAGGGAGATAGATAGATAGAGAGAGGTAGAAACAGACAGAAAGAGAGAGAGATAGAAAGAGAGAGACAGACAGACATAGAGAGATAGAGAGACAGACAGCAAAAGACAGATAGAGAGAGAAAGAGAGACAGAGAGACAGACAGAGACAGATAGAGACAGAGACAGATAGAGAGAGACAGACAGAGAGACAGACAGAGACAGATAGAGAAAGACAGACAGACAGACAGACATAGAGAGACAGACAGAGACAGAGAGACAAATAGAGTAGAGAGAGACAGACACACAGAGAGAGATAGAGAGAGAGACAGACACAGAGACAAAGACAGATAGAGATAGATAGAGAGAGAAAGACAGAGAGACACAGAAAGAGAAAAATGGTCCTCACAGAAAAAAAAATGAAATTAATGTTCGCGTAAATATAAAGACGCTCTTATGTGGCACTCAGCGAACCATAGCTGGCCAAGACCCTGTCCCACTCTCCGTTGGTAATCCCATTAACAGGCCCAGCCAGGCTAACAGAGCAGATATCGTCATAGTCCCAATGGTTTTGGAGCCAGCTAAAGAAGTACTGCAAACTCTCTGCTTCTTTAGCTCCACTCAGGGCGGAAAAAAATAGCCTCCATAAGTGGCAGCCAAGTGGGCACGGTGCTGTGCCTCATCTTCATGGCATCGGCTGCAAAGAACACCAGCTTGCAGTTCTTGAGAGATTGAAGAAGACAGATTTTTTTTTCTTTAGAGCCACAAAAATCTATTTTACCATTTAGCAAATTTAGGAGTTTGTAGATTTACACCCCCCCCCCCCCCAAAAAAAAATTGACACAAATGGAGCACTTCTTTGTGGAAGTGAGATTTTTTTTATAGGATTCAGTTTATGTACGTCCTTTACTAGACTCGCTGTACAGGATTTAGTCTATGTCCTTTCCTTGACTTGCTGTACAGGATTTAGTCTATGTCCTTTCCTTGACTTGCTGTAAAGGATTTAGTCTATGTCCTTTCCTTGACTTGCTGTACAGGATTTAGTCTATGTCCTTTCGTAGACTCGCTGTACAGGATTTAGTTGGTCTGCATCCTTTCGTAGACTCGCTGTACAGGATTTAGTTTATGTCCTTTCCTTGACTTGCTGTACAGGATTTAGTCTATGTCCTTTCCTTGACTTGCTGTACAGGATTTAGTCTATGTCCTTTCCTTGACTCGCTGTACAGGATTTAGTCTATATCCTTTCCTTGACTCGCTGTACAGGATTTAGTGTATGTTCTTTCCTTGACTTGCTGTACATGATTTAGTGTATATCCTTTCCTTGACTTGCTGTACAGGATTTAGATGGTCTACATCCTTTCTTTGATGTGTTGTACTGGATTTAGATGATCTGCGTCCTTTCTTTGACGTGTTGTACAGGATATGATGGTCTGCGTCCTTTCTTTGACGTGTTGTACAGGATTCAGATGGTCTGCGTCCTTTCTTTGACGTGTTGTACAGGATTCAGATGGTCTGCGTCCTTTCCTTGACCTGCTGTACAGGATTTAGATGGTCTGCGTCCTTTCCTTGACATGTTGTACAGGATTTAGATGGTCTGCGTCCTTTCCTTGACATGTTGTACAGGATTCAGATGGTCTGCGTCCTGTCCTTGACCTGCTGGCACACTAGGTGGCGCTGATGTGAGGGTTTTTTTTTTATGTTTTGTCCTTGTCTGCTTTCCCAACCAGACAGGGAGTCAAGAACCCGGTTTTACAGGAGGTTTCGATCTTCGGCAAGTTTCGAACCTCTGACCATCATGATCTGTCAGTATATCATTTATTATTCTACTGGACTTTAGTAAAACTGTTCACGATTTTAAAACGAAATTTTTCTAGTGTAACAACCAATGTTATCTTTCTTGTTATTATTTGCGCTATTACTGTTTTTATGATGTTGTTACTATTGCTTTGTTGTTTTTGTTATATGTTGTTGCTACTGTTGTTGTAGGTGTTATTGTTACTGCTGTAGTTCATCACCATCAGTCCTTCGTACTCCCAGTGGAGCATAAGGCATCAACAAAGGTTCTCCAGCCAGTCCCGTCCTAAGCAAGTCGGGATACCTCAAACTGTTGTTACTGTTGTAGCATTTGTTATTGTTAATACTGCTGTTGTTTTTGTTGTTATTGTTGTTTTTACATTTTTTATTTTTACTTTTGTTACTAGTGCTTTTATTGTTCTAACTTTTACTGTTACCTCTGATGTTGGTATTATTAAAGCTACTGTTTTTGTTGCTGCTGCTGTGGTTCTTTTATTGTTGTTACTATTGCTGCTGTTATCGTGTATTGTTGTTTCTAATGTTCAGTCTCTCTGTAACAGAAAACACGTAATGCCACTGGTAGGTGATGCCGTGAAGAGGACATGAAATAACGGCTGTCGGAATTAGTGGCTTTTGGAAAGACTTCATCAACAACAGGCGATCCCAACATTGCAAACAGGCTGTAGCTAAAGAACAGCCTGTTTGCGAGAACTCAGAGCAGAGTTAGTGTAGAGACTTGGCCGCCTTTGTCTCTGGCAGCCGTAATAACAGCAATATCCTAATTTTGAACACAAGATTACAGATCACACGGAATTCATTCCAAAGAGTTCCTAAATTTCAAAACCAAAAAAAATCGCATGGAATCAAATAATACTGTAGTACAAGATTCAACAGTTAGTAACCACATTTAGAAACAAATGAAACGGAACTTGACAAATCTGTCACTTATGTTAAAGTTCTAACAACTGGATGTGTATATGCTGGAAACGTTTGAGAACTTGAACTAGTGACTTGTGTTGTTCGTTCATTATAGCAGTCTGTTGCCGATCTCTAGGAGACAACGTTTGGTCATTTAGGCCAAAGCAAACATTAGCGAATCCCTTGCAGAGCGCATATTTTATGCTGTCAATTTGTGTCTTCCTGTCTTAGCATGTCGAGAGCTGTCATTACAATCTGTCAGTCCATCAATTTGACGGTCAAGGACTTTAAAACACTGTCAGTTTTGTGGCAAAGACCAACGCTGAATTATTGCATTTACAAATGCGCAACTTGTGAATTTCAGAGCTTTATCACCTGCAAACAGTGATCTGTGATAAGTTTCCTTCACAAATTATTACATTCACTGTTCTGTATGGGAGTAAGACGGGGAGACAAAGCTGATTGTGGCAGTGGTGAGAGAGAGAGAGAGAATAGGAGAGAGAGAGGGAGAGAGAGAGAGGGAGAGAGAATGGGAGAGAGAGAGGGAGAGAGAATGGGAGAGAGAGAGAGAGGGAGAGGGAGAGATGAAGAAATTAAAATCAGAGTACACGCAGGGAATAAAATGTACTTCGCTTTTTTGTTGTTAAAATAACAAAATCACGCCCCAAAAACACTAAAATAACAAACTATAATAAGACCAGCCGTCATGTATGCATCAGAAACGTGGAGTACAACAAATAAAGATGAACAACAACTGCAGATCTTTGAGAAGAAGATCTTAAGAAGATTCTTTGGGCCCATAAAGGATACCAACAGTGGAGAATGGAGACTATAAAGAACATAGAACTGAACAGCGTATTTAAAACTCAACGAAGTATAAATGTCTTGAAACTGAATATATAACGCTGGCTGGGGCATGTAGAAAGAGTGGAAGAGAACAGACAAACCAAAATTATGTATGCACAAGAGATGAGGGAAACAAGACCAAGGTGTAGACCAAGACAGAGATGGATAGACAAGATAGAAGAGGATGTAAAAGAAATTGGTGTCACCAACTGGAGAGAGAAGAATAGGAATAGAAAGGAATGGAGGTGAACTTTATCTGCAGCAATGAGCCTTAATGGCTCGTACGAAGAAGAAGAACATTGCTGAGTTATTCTCAAGTGCACAGAGAGCAGTAAGCATGATTTAGAACACTGTGATAGTTGACAAGATGGTGTGAGAGGAGATCACCAACTGAGCTGATGGCCTGCATGAAGGATCGTGTAACCTGGAGAAGCATAATAGCCAAAGCCAGTCGACATGGCACCTGATGATGATTGATGATGATGATGATCGACAGCCTGTTTCTTGTGGGAAAGAAAGAAACATTCTGAAAATCATTGATGTGATATCCGTGTGTGTGTGTGTGTGAGTGTGAGTGAGAGAGAGAGAGAGAGAGAGAGAGGAGAGAGGCTGCAGGAGATCATGTGAACATTGTTTTACACAAAAGCGTTAAACATTATCGTGATTGTACGACTCTCGTGCTAGAGATAAAGAAGGCATCAGTGCGACAGCGTGTAGCACATCATTATCTGCCAAGTCTCCTCCCCGTCTCAGTGCTGTGCTGGTCTCTGGCTTCCTCGCCGGCCATTATCCTCCGCTATCCCCTCCCTCTTGGGCCAACACATCCTCCCAGCTTCTGGTGAAAAGACGCCGCACTGAAGACAATACCGTGCCGGACACAGCATTCACTCTCCCGCGCGCTGCAATCCTTCCTCCGCGCGCACAACTCATACATTATCTGGCACAGACCAATCCCGCCTACAATCCAGAACTTGGATGCCGTCAATGGATTAAGAAGGCTCGCCACAGGTTCCCTTCCTAGCTAGCGGATACCGTCACAATGCTGTGTCTCGGCGCCAGCATCGATTTTGATGGCCGCTGTACGCCCAGGGCTGATGAGCCCCTCTCCAGACCCGCAATGTGTTGCTGAAGTGAGCGACCTAAAGGTGGACCTAAATCTGGGCTACGGGGTGGGGGTGGGTGGGGCCCCCACGGTCATCAAGTAGAGAGAATTATAAAAGATTTCCACGGGAATTTTATAACAATAAAGACGGAAAACAAATACGGCTACATAACGTATAGTTTTATTTTGATACTCGGGGTTTAAGTGACGGCGTGAAAACATTTCAAAGTAAAAATTCGTGAACGTGTAATAGCCAGATTACACGGTCAGTTATGTGTACGTGTGTACTGTACAAGAGTTTTCAAGAACCAGGCCAGATATAGCTAGCACGATTCCTAATACTTAAAACTGTTCCGCGTTTATGAGGCGTCACACATAATTCTTGTCATAAATGAAACGAATTCAGAAATTAGAATCTGGTGTCATCATATTCAGGAGGGTCCCATACATGTCCCGACCGCGTACCCCAACATCCACTTCAGAGTTTGGCCACTAATCTGTTGTCAGATGTTGATTAGATGTTTTCTCCCACAAAGTTCTGATTTTCTGCCATCTCTCCTCGTTCTAACATCATCAAAGTCTGTCTATGGACATTGTCCAAATAAATATATACAGAAAAGAACATGTGAATTTATGTCAGGCTGAGCACAGAACTTTCATGTGTCTATTTACGTCTGCTATAAATGTATACTCCTGTAAGGTATATGTACTTGATTTTACATCCCTGCTGTGACATATTTTACATTAGTTTTCAGGTAAGATTTATCAAGTACAGTTTTTTTCTTATGGTTAACTTTACATTTTTCTTTTTTAGTCTCTGAGCCTTTCAGTCCAGACATTTTTCCATTGAGTCCCTACCTTATACGACACATTTACATTTCTATCTTCTTCTTCTTCTTCAGCTTTCCGAGTCATTAAGTCTCACTGCTGCAGATAAAGTTCGCCTCCATTCCTTTCTATTCTTACTCGTCTCTCTCCAATTGGTGACACCAATTTCTTTTATATCCTCTTCTATGTTGTCTTTCCATCTCTGTCTTGGTCTACCACTTAGTCTTGTTTCCCTCATCTCTTGTGCCTACATAATTTTCGTTTGTCTGTTCTCTTCCACCCACATGCCCCAGCCAGCGTAGTCTGTTCAATTTCGAGATATTTATAATTCGTTGGGATTTAAATAAGCTGTTCATTTCAGTGTTCCTTCTAGTTCTCCATTCTCCACTGTTGGTATCCTTTATGGCCCCAAAGATTCTTCTTAGGGTCTTGTTCTATCAAAGACCTGCAATTTGTATTTTTACAATCATGTAAATAAGCTTTTGTCTGAATTAGATTTCGCTTTCAGAAAATTCAATGCAAATATTTTTCATGCTTTAACACCTGTTATTTTCCAGAAGAAGAAAAACGAAGCGGATTTTGTATTATGAACACTGGAGAAGAAGAAGAAGAAGTGTCTTAAATTTACCCTAGGAATGCCCTACCAAATTATGTAAAACTTATAAGTAATATTCGTTCTTATAACTTCAAACTTTGTCAACATTTGTTTGATATGGACTAAATGCCTCCCTAGGCATAGTCTAAAGTAGTTTAAAGTATGGCTTGGTTGTTGTAATTTTTAACAGCTTTTCTATAAATTTTAGTTTTGAATGAATGTAAGAATGCAAGTTTATTTCATCTTACATCTTATATCCTTCCTGTGCCGTTAAACGTCACATAGGGCTCGCACGGTAATTCGTCAATTTTTCCTGTCTTCGGTGAGTCTTTCAACCTTATCAAGGGATTTTGTGCCTGTTAATTTGGCCTCTCTTAACAGTGTCCTCTTCAGAGTTTCACGCGATCTGCCTCTTTTTCTTTGGCTTGTTGTGTTCCACCTGATATATTGTTTTGGGATTCTCTGATCATTTCTTCTCATCAAGTGACCAACATATGTTCATCTCTTTTTCCTGATCACCCATGAGACTGGTTGTTGTTCAGTCATCTGTCTTATCTCTGAATTTTTCTTGAATTCGTTCCACTTGATGCCGAGTATTTTCCTTAGGCATTAGCAGTTTATTTCATGCTGTTGCATAAATCAGAATGTAGAGTGTATGGACAAGAGATAAGTTTATTATTTATTTATGTAATCATTTAATTGTGTCTTCTTGATTATTAATGCTGATTAATAACTACTGAATGACTGTGACTAAGTGAAAGCTGTATGATGAAGGGCAGAATGTTAGCCCAATTCTTAACCCTTTGAAAATAAAGTATGTTCGTTCGTTCGTTCGTTTGTTCCTTTCAGAAAAATCTTACATCTTACATCTTACATGTTATATCCTTCCCGCGACGTTAAACGTCACACAGGGCCCGCATGGTATTTCGCCAAATTTTCCTTTTTTCAGCGAGCTTTTCAAACTCATCAAAGGATTTTATGCCTACTAATTTAACAATATCTTCTTTAGAGTTTCACGTGGTCTATCTCTTTTTCGTTGGCCTGTTGTGTCCCATTTGATAGCTTGTTTTGGGATTCTCTGACCGTTTCTTCTTATCCTGATATATGTCCATCTCCTTTTTCTGATCAGCCACGAGACTGGTTATTGTCAGAAGATTATTGCACATCTTTTCAAGGCCCGCATTACTGATGAGGGCTGGGTGCTTTTGAAAATATATTAAATTCTCCTCTTGCGCACTCCACCAGCCCACTCCACCAGCCCACTCCACCAACCCACTCCACGAGCCCACTCCACCAGCCCACTCCACCAGCCCACACCACCAGCCCACTCCACCAACCCACTCCACCAGCCCACTCCACCAGACCACTCCACCAGCCCACTCCACCAACCCACTCCACCAGCCCACTCCACCAACCCACTCCACCAGCCCACTCCACCAGCCCACTCCACCGACCCACTCTCACCTCCCCATCACACACTCACACTCCGCGATGTTACGGAAGTGGGTAGTAGATGGAGTTGGTTTATTAATCCTGTCACGTGGTAGTATTGAGGTTATTTACTGACTTGTCATGTGATCCGACTCCTGTGATGAGAGATGATAAAAATATCATGTTTTGATGTCGTGTTAATTCTCCACTCAGTCATGATGGTAGATGGTGAACAGACTGAGAGCTGGTGAAATTGATGAGAAATGACTTTTTTGACTTCTCAAATCATTTTACTGTTATTATTATTTTGTCCCTGAAGAAAAATTTTGATGAAGAAGTTGTACTTTTATGTTCTCTTCTCATCATAGTTTTTTTTTTTAAACATCATTGCAGATCTTAAGGATGCCTTGTCAAAAATTGGCTCACAGCACAGTCACATTCCCTCCCACTGTGGGATACCAGGCAATGAGAAAGCTAACCATCTGGCCAAAGAGGGCACTGAAATGGAGCAACCAGACATACCAATCACCTATAATCAGAAGAAAAGCATGATAAAAACCTACAGGAAGCCACAAACACCACCACGTGATGACTATCACATGCTAAACAGAAAGGAACAAGTCACCATCTTCCGTCTCCGAACAGGACACACCCATCTCCGAAGTCATATATAACAAAGTTTAGGGTTGGTACTACTACTCTTTGTACATGTGTCCAGGTGCCCCAAACTGTGGAACATATCCTCCAAAACTGCACCAACTACGAGACACTGAGAAATAATTACTGGCCCAGTTAAACCACTAAAGAAGATAAGCTCTACGGTTCCATACGTGATTTACAAAAAAAAACAAAACAAAAACAAAACGGAAATTTAACAAAGAGACAGGACTGCAGACAATAGACAATGCGAACGAAGAAGAAGAAGAAGAAGAATCTTTGCCGTATTCTTCCGCCATATTTCGTTCATGTTGTATTCGAGTTTTGCTGCAGTATCTCTCTCTGTCTCTGTTACTCTCTGTCTCTCTGCTTCCTCTGTCTCTCTCTGTTCTCTCTCTCTGTCTTTCTCTCTGCTCTCTCTCTCTGTCTCTGTCAATTTCTGTCTCTCTGGCTCACTCAATATCTCTCTGATTCTCTCTCTGGCAGAATGCCAGACGGGCCTGCGTGTCCAATTCTTAACCCTTTTGAAATAAATATCAATCAATCGATCAATCAATCAATCAGTCAATCAATCAATCAATCAATCTGTCTCTCTCTGTCGCACAATTCTCCGACTTAAATGTGGTCACTGTTTAAGTATACTGTTAAAAAAAAACAAACGCAACAAATACAATGTTGTGATTTAAATTACCCCCGTGTGGTACCCGGGATCTGCAAAGAATAGGACCACTGTACCCTACCATGCATGATTGTAAAAGGCGACTAAGGAGGGTTCGGCATAGGGCCAGCAACCCTATCTGGTAAAAAAAACTATCAGACTGCTACAGAAACGGAAGCAAGGGAAAAACCAAATACAGGTGGAAGGAGAAATGCTTATCAGGAAACTGAGCCCATGAAGGTTGTGGATGAAAGCCAGCCACTGGAAGTCCCCAGCCCGACTGCAGACCTCCTGGAACCTAAACAGAAGATGCAGATATGCAGCTGGAATGTAAGAACACTTAACCAGACTGGAAAACTAGCACAAACCAAGTGGAAAAACAAAACAAGTGGAAACGGTCACTACAAAATGTGCGAGCAAGGAAAGGAGCAGATGTAGGAAGTGATCACAACTTTCTGGTAGCAAAAATAAAACTAAAATTAAGGGAAATCAAAATCGGAGAACACAGAAAGATACGTTTTGATACAGGAAAACTGAAAGACCAACAAACAAGAAATGAATTCTCAATAGTACTTAAGAACCGCTTCAGTGTCCTACAAGACGAAGCAGAAATGTCCATACTAGAGTTAAATAAAACACTACAGGAAACAGCAAAAGAGGTGCTGGGATATCGGAAATGGAGAAAAGAGGAATGGATAAGCAAGACTATATGGGAAAAGATAGAGCAAAGAAAAGAAATCAAGAACAAATTACTGAACACCAAATTACAACGGCTTACAGAACAAGTTTTAAGTAATTATGTACAAAAAGACAAAGAAGTGAAAGAATCATGCCGTCAAGATAAACGCCAGTACTATGATGACTTAGCAGAAGCAGCAGAGAAAACAGCATATACAAATGACATGAAAACCATATATAAAATCACAAAGAAGATGACAGATAATTTCAACACAAGATGTGAAAGTACAGTAAGGACACAAAATGGACAACTGGTCAGTGGAGAAAGAGAAAAAATTGAAAGATGGAGGGAACACTTTAACACCCTGCTAAACAGAACACAAGCAGCACAAACAATAGACATACCTGAAGCAAAAACGGAACTAAACATCAATACAGGACCAATAACAATAAGTGAAGTGAAGGAGGCGATAAAGAAGCTAAAATCAGACAGGGCACCAGGTGAAGATGAAGTGACTGCTGAGATGTTGAAAGCAGAAGAAACAGAAACACCAAAACAACTTTGCCGGATACTACAACAAATTTGGGATCTAGAAAAAGCCCCAGAGGAGTGGAAAACTGGCCTTATAGTAAAACTACCAAAGAAGGGTGACCTCAGAGATTGCGGGAACTGGAGAGGCATCACCCTAGTGCCACTCACCAGTAAAGTATTTTGCAGAATAATCATCAACAGAATTGTACCAACATTTGAGGAAAAACTTCAGAAAGAACAGGCAGGATTTAGGAAAGTGAGATCATGCATAGACCACATATTTGTACTTAGACAAAGATTAGAACAGGCAAATGAGTGGCATAGCACAACATATGCATTGTTTATAGATTTTGAGAAAGCCTTTGACAGTGTCAACAGAGATGCACTGTGGAAAATCCTAAGATGGCATGGCCTCCCCCATAAGATAGTGAATGTAATCAAAGCTCTATACGAGGGTTTTCAGTGCAAAGTGATCTGTGGAGAACATACCTCCAGCAGCTTTAGGGTACAAACAGGAGTGAAGCAGGGATGTGTACTATCACCAACATTATTTATCTCAGCAGTACACTGGTTAATGAGGGAGGCAACATCAGACAAACGCAGAGGATTACAATGGACTATTGACAAAATGCTGGAGGACCTTGACTTTGCGGACGACATTTGTCTATTATCAAGCAGTCACAAAGAAATGTAAGATAAAATAAACAAGCTAACTCAGAATGCAAACAACATGGGACTAAAGATCAACGTAGGAAAGACAAAGTTAATGAAGCAAACTGTGAACAACAGAAATGTACTCAGAGTAGATAGCAAGTTAGTGGAAGAGGTCAACGAATTTGTATACCTTGGCAGCAGAGTAGTAGAAAATGGAGACAGCACAGAGGACATCAACAGCAGACTTACTAGAGCAAACTAGGCTTTTGCAGTGCTGCAGACTATATGGAAATAAAAAAAAACTAAGCATAAATATGAAAATCAGGATATTTAAGAGTAATGTTCTAAGTGTACTACTCTATGGAAGTGAATGCTGGAAAATCACAAAAACCATAGAAAACAAGTTGAATTCTTTCCAGACTAAATGTTTACGAAGAATTAGAAAAATATTTTGGCCAAACACCATAAGAAATAACATCTTATTGGCAGAAATGCAGGTGAAGCTACTGACAGCAATTATTGAGGAAAGACGCTGGCGATGGTTGGGACATGTGCTCCGAATGACTGACAACTCACTACCAAAAACGGCACTAAGATGGACACCACAGGGAAACAGAACTAAGGGTAGACCAAAAGAGACATGGAGAAGAACAACAGAAAGGATGTTGAGCAATAAAGGGCTCACCTGGGCAAGAGCAAAAAAAAAAAGGCAAAGGACAGGTATTTGTGGAAAACCCTTGCGGAAGCCCCATGTGCCCTGGGCACTTAAGGTTCAGAGAGAGAGAGATTTAAATTGAAGTTTGCTAATCAGACAAGGGCAAATTGCCTGAAATGTTCACCTGGACATCAGATTCACATGCTAACCTGAATTGTACTCAGCAGATGATTCATGAGCACAGAAAACCAACGCTAGTCAAAACATCATTTTTGACAATAACTCATGAAAGGTTCACGAGAATCCCTTGAAACTTACTGAACACAAAACTCACGGACCATGTTATTGAATGCTTATAAAAGATTGACGCTCCTCGAATCAATTCACTTGAAAATTCAGTGCGCAAGTATGGCTCATCTCACTACAGAACAACGACTCATCATCATTAGACGCTTACAGAATGGACAATTACAAAGTGTAGTGGCCAGACAATTTAATGTGGTTAGAAACACCTTTAGTCGCCTTTGGAGACAATTTCAAGAAAAAGGCTCAGCTGCAGACCGGCCGCGCACTGGAAGACCCATAGTCACAACTCCTGCCGAAGACCGCTTCATACGGCTGCGTCACCTCAGGAATCGATTTGCATCTGCTTCCTCAATAGTCCAGTGAATGACAGCAGCTCGTCGAATTTCAGATCACACGGTCAGGAACCGGCTGCACGACGCTGGTATTTGGGCTAGAAGACCCTACAGAAATCCTGTTCTTACGAACTAGCACCGCCAGAACCAGCTGCAAAGAGCGAACCAGCATCATCAGTGGACCGTTGCGACTGATTGGAGAAGGGTTTGGTTTAGTGATGAATCATTCTTTCTGCTCCAGCGACACGATAGACGGAGAAGAGTTTATCGCAGAGTCCATGAGCGCTACGCCCAGAACTGCTTGGATGAAGTTCCTCCACATGGTGGTGGGGGTGTAGTGGTGTGAGGGACGATCAACTTCATTTGAAGAAGTGACCTGGTGCAAACTGAAGGACGCCTGAATGCCCAACGATACGTCGCTGATATTCTTCGTCCTCACGTCCTTCCACTTCTGGCTGCACCAGGGTCGATTTTTTAGCAGGATAACGCTCGACCTCATGTGGCACAACTCACCACCCAGTTCTTCGCTGACAACAACGTCCAGACCATTCCGTGACCATCCATGTCATCAGACATGAACCAAATAAAACACTTATGGGATGAACTCAGCAGACAAGTTCGCCAGCGAGACGTGGCGTCAACCAATCTCCGATAGTTGTCTCTTGCACTGCGGGAAGAGTGGGCAGCCATCCCACAACAACAGATCCAACGGCGAATTGGATCCATGTCAGGGAGATGTCGTTCTCTGATACAGGCCAGAGGAGGCCATACACCTTACAGAAACGGATGCCTCAGTAGCAAAGAATAAAAGTCCAAACCAAATTTAATGAACATCATTTCATTGTTAAAGTCTTAAACTTTCTTCATGCCAAGATTGAAACATTAATTATGTAAAATAAAATAATTTGATACAAGTTTGAAATTTGGTGTCCATTACGACTACAGTAGTGTTGCGTTTTTTTTTTTTGGAACAATATATAACACTAAACATGTCTTAAAAACTGTCTTATTCTTAAACCCAGGGTTGATCTGTACAAGAAAAGCCTTGTATACTCTGCAGTACAGCTCTGGAACACCCTCCCCTACAATTTAAAATCCATTAGTAACGCTTCATCATTTAACTCAAACCTTTTTCTTTATTTACTTTCTTGTAATTATATGCCTCCATAGAATAATCAGTAGTCTCTCAATTAATGGCTCGCCAGCCATCAGGTTCTAAAAGGACATAGTTCTAAAAATAACTTGGTAGATCTTGTTAGAAATTATTTTACTGAATGTTAAATAATAAATGTTAGAAAAACTTTACTGCAAATGTATTTTTATTTATGTATATGTCTGTGTGTGTGCACGTGTATGCGTGCATGTGCGCGCGCGGTATTTTATTAGGTTCATTACTTCTTCTCTTATCCTGTGAATGGAATTTTGTTTAAATTTGCGCTCTTTTGTTATGTTTTTTCCTCACGTAATTTGTATACTTGTATTACTTCGAGTGGGTGGAAAGAATGTAAGACGGGGCTGAGTGCCAAATTCTTTATCATTTAAACATAACTATCATTCTCTCTGTCTCTCTCTGTCTCTATCTCTGTCTTTCTCTGTCTATGTGTGTGTGTGTCTCTCTCTCTCTGCCTGGCTCTCTCTGTCTCTCTCTGTCTGGCTCTCACTCTGTCTTTCTCTGTCTTTCTCTTCTTCCCTCTGTCTCTCTCTCCCTGTCTCTCTCCTATTTCTCTCCGTCTCTCTGTCTTTATCTCTCTCTGTCTCTCTTTCCCTGTGTCTCTCCTGTTTCTCTCCGTCTCTGTGTCTTTATCTCTCTCTGTCTCTCTCCATGTCTCTCTCTGTCTCTCTTTCCCTGTCTCTCTCACTGTCTCTCTCTCTCTCTGTATGAATGAAAAATAATATGTTTGTCATTTCAGCTTTGTTATTTCAGGCTTGCTATTCCATTCTGATCGCATATGTGCTATGCATAACATATTTGTACTCTGTTGTGAAATAAAGGACATAAAGCCAGTCAAGATCGCACTTCCAGTTCTTCGCCCTTTGCACATAAAGTTCAATCAATCAATCAGTCAGTCAGTCACTCGTTCAATCTCTCTCTCTCTCACACACACACATACCCACCCACATATACAAACATGCACTAGTGTTGCAGTTTATGACTATAACGATATTCGATGCAACGACAAAACCAAACACGCCCAAAGAAAAATCAAATATTAATATCAATATTAACAGCACAACTCTTGGACTTGTGAGCTAGAGATGGCCAATAATGTGTGCGACGGTGCTACAAACCCAGACAGAAAGAGAAAATGTTATTCAGAATGAATAATGATATTCAGAAAATGATATTCGTCATCAAGGGCGTCAAAAACAACGAAAGAAGAATACAACACAAAAATCGCGTTTAATTGGCAAAGACCCATTTGATTAGGACACCAGGTAAGTATTGCAACTATTCTAGTAAGAATGGGAAAAATGGCGGGGGGGGGGGGAGAGATATTGCTTGAAATAGAATAGAATAGAATAGATTAGAATAGAATAGAATAGCAAAAGAGCCAAGTTGGCGGATCATATTAAACCGTTAAATAGTCTATAGACTACAGACTATATAGGTGATGGTGGTAGTAGCAGCAGTAGTAGTAGTAGTAGTAGTAGTGGTGGTGGTGGTGGTGGTGGTGTTGGTAGGGTTGTGGTAGTGGCACCAATAAGTAATAATAATAATAGTAATAGTGGTAATAGTAATTGTAGTAGTAGTAATATCAGTTGAACTAGTAGTAGCAGTAATAGTAACAGTATTAGTAGAAGTAGCAGTAGCAATAGTAATATTGATAGCAGTAGTGATATTAACGCAGTCAAGAACATAAAAGTAACAACAATAAAGTAACGACAGCATGAGAAACAGTGGTGTTTCCAGCGACAATACTAGGAGCATTATTAGTATTAGTATTAGTAGTATCTAACATCTTATTAGCAGAAATGCAGATGAAACTACTGACAACAATTATTGAGGAAAGACGCTGGCGATGGTTGGGACATGTGCTCCGAATGACTGACAACTCACTACCAAAAATAGTACTAAGATGGACACCACAGGGGAACAGAAGTAAGGGTAGACCAAAAGAGACATGGAGAAGAACAACAGAAAGGATGTTGAGCAATAGAGGGCTCACCTGGGCAAGAGCAGAAAAAAAGGCGAAGGACAGGCATTTGTGGAAAACCCTTGCGGAAGCCCCATGTGCCCTGGGCACTTAAGGTTCAGAGAGAGAGATTAGTAGTAGTAGCAGTAGTAGTAGTAGTAGTAGCAGTAGTAGTAGTAGTAGTAGCAGTAGTAGTAGTTGTAGTATTTGGAGTAGAGGTGGTGTTAGTAGTAGTAGTGGTAGTAGTAGTATTAGTGGTGGTAGAGATAGTAGTAGTAGTAGTGGTGGTGGTAGTAATAGTAGTGATGGTGGTAGTAGAATCACTAGTGGTGATGATAGTAGTCGTGGTGGTGATGGAACTAATTGTAGAAGCAGTAATGGTGTTGATAGTATTAGTAGTAGCAGTAGTGGTAGTAATGCTAGTGATAGTAGTAATGGTGGTGATAGTAGTGGTGATGTTAGTAGTAGTGATGGTGGTAGTAGTAGTAGTAGTAGTAGTAGTAGTAGTAGTAGTAGTAGTAGTAGTAGTAGTAGTAGTAGTAGTAGTGGTAGCAGTAGTAATGGTGGTGATACTAGTAGTGGTGGTGGTAGTAATAGTAGTATGGTAGTAGTATTTTGGTGGTGGTAATAGTAGAATTAGTAGTAGTGGTGGTGGTAATATTAGCGATAGTGGTAGGGTAGCAGTAATAATAGTGATAGTAATAGTTGTGGTGGTGGCAGTGATAATAGTAGTGGTGGTAGTAGTAGTGGTGGTGATGGTAGTAATAGTAGTGGTGGTGTTAGTAGTATTAGTGGTAGTAGTAATATTAATGATAGTGGTGGTACTGGTTGTAGTAATGGTGGTGATAGTGATGGTAGTATTAGTAGTAGTGATGGTGGTGGTGGTAGTAGTAGTAGTAGTAGTAGTAGTAGTAGTAGTAGTAGTAGTGGTAGTAATGGTAGTATGGTAGTAATATTTTGGTGATGGTAATAGTAGAATTAGTAGTAGTGGTGGTGGTGATATTAGCGGTGGTGGTAGGGTAGCAGTAGTAATAGTGATAGTAATAGTTGTGATGGCTGTGTTGGTAATAATAGCAGTGGTGATGGAAGTAATATTGGTGTTGGTGGTACTGGTGGTGGTAGTAGTATTTGTAGTGGAATTGGTGGTAATATTAGTCGTTTTGATGGTAGTAGTAGTGGTAGTAATAGCAGTGGTAGTAATAGTAGTGGCGGTAGTGTTAGTACTGGTGGTGGTGGTAGTAGTAATGATAGTGGTAGTATTATTGGTAGTAGTGGTAGTGATAGTAGTTGTGATGGAATTAGTAGCAGTGGTAGTGGTGATTGTAGTAGTAGTGGTGATGGAAGTACTAGTAGTAGTAGTAGTAATGGTGGTAGCAGTAGTATTAGTAGTGGAGGTAGTGATGGTGTTGCTAGTAGTAGTAGTAGTATTAGTAGTAGTAGCAGTGGTGGTGGTGATGTTGGTGGTAACAGTAATAGTAGTAATAGTGGCGGATGTGGTTGTAGTAGTAGTACTTGTGACTGTGGCGGTGATAAAAGTAGTATTAGTAGTAGTAGTAATAGTGTAGTAATAGTAGTAGTACTAGTAGTGTTAGTAGTGATGGTAGTAGGCGTAGTAGAGGTGGTAGCGGTGATGGTAGTAGTATTGACAGTATCGGTGGTGATAGTAGTAACGGTGGTGATAGTAGTAGTGGTGGTGATAATAGTAGTGGTGGTGATAGTAGTAGAAGTAATGGTGGTGGTATCAGTAGTGGAGGGTAGTTTCAGTAGTTGTGGTAGTGTTAGTATTAGTGGTGGTGGTGGTTGTGGTGGTGATGGTTGTAGTAACGACAGATTTGATAGAAGTATTAGTGGTAGTGGAAGTGGTGGTTGGACTAGTAGTAGTAATAGTAGTAGTAGTAGTATTAGTAGTAGTAATAGTAGTAGTAGTAGTAGTAATAGTAGTAGTAGTAGTAGTAATAGTAGTAGTAGTAGTAGTAGTAATAGTAGTAGTAGTAGTAGTAATAGTAGTAGTAGTAGTGGTGGTGGTGGTGGTGGTAGTAATAATAGTGATACTAATGACGGTGGCAGTGATGGTGATTGTGTTAGTAGTCATAGTGGTAGTAGGATGGTTGTGGTGATTGTAGTATTAGTAATAGTAGTGGCAGTGGTGGTTGTAGTAGTAGTGGTAGTAATAGTAGCAGTAGTAGTGGTGGTAGTATTTGTTGTATTAGTGTTGGTGGTTGTGAATGTAATGGTTGTGGTGGCGATGGTAGTAGCAGTAATAGTGGTTGTGATGGTAATATTAGTAGCGGTGGTGGTAGTACTGGCAGTTGTAGTAGTGGTTTTGATGGTGATAGTAGTAGTAGATGTTGTGACTTTTGCCCTAATCAGTCATGTACATAAAATTATTTCCAAAATCATAATGCATAGACTTCGTTTGTCAGTATCAAATTTATATCTTTACGTGCAAAGTCCAGTGAACTTTTAACTGTCTTGTAAATTAGTTCTTCGCGCATTGCTTATTATCTGAGAAGTCAAACATTTGTTCCATCTTATATTATTACTCGATTGCGTACAGCACCAGAAACCTTTGGAAAAAATGCGAAAAAAATGGAAATTTCCAAAACATGTGATACGATTAACATCACTGCTGTATCTAGACCAACAAGCAGCAGTAAGAATAAATGGTGAAACAACAACTTGGTTTGACATAAAACAAGGGGTCCGTCAGGGGTGCATATTGTTGCCTTACTTATTTAACTTCTATACTGAAAATATAATGAGGAATGTTAGAGAAGATGTAGACAAAGAATATTACGATGAAATAACAATTGGAGGTTATGAAATACCAGAGATTAGATATACTGATGACACAGTATTACTGTCCACAACACAAAAAGGAATGGAAAAACTAATTATGTCAGTCTGTAAGAACAGCAAAGAGCAAAACCTCTATCTTAATGTGAAGAAAACTAAATTGATGACAACTGACAAAACAAATAAGACAAATGAAATATATATCAATAAAGAAAAACTGGAAGAAGTGTAGAGTTTTGAATATCTTAGATCACCGCTAACTAATAATGGAGATACAATGAGGGAAATGAAAAGGAAGACATCTATCGCTCTTCAGAAAGTAAAACAACTAAAGAATCTGTGGAGAGGTACAGACAGAACTATAAAAATAAGATTTTTAAGGGCATACATCTTTCCTATAGCAACATATGCCTGTGAGACCTGGATACTTAACAAAACAGCTGAGAAACACATAAATGCCTTTGAATGTAAATGCTATAGTAGAGCTATTTAAATATCATAGGCACAAAAAAGACCAACTATATCCACATTACAAAAGCTTAATATTGAAGACGTTTGGCTAGTAAGGAAGATTAAACAGAGAAAACTTAAACATTTTGTACACATTAAACGTCATGATAATCTAGAGAAGACAGAGGAAAAGAAAGGGAGGAAAACCAAGGTGAAGATGGGTGCACGACATCGTTGATGATCTGCGAATGGACATATCAGCAGCAGGATACCTTGCTTACAACCGAGAGGCCTACATGAGAGATGTTAGGGAGGCAAAGTTCGGCAAGGGACATGCAAATGACTCAATTCACTGAACAATGTAATTGTACCTTCAACTTACTCAACATTGTATTGTACCTTCAACTCACTCAACACTGTATTATATCTAACTAACTCAACAATGTAACTGTACCTTCAACTCACTCAAAATTATATTGTATCTTCAGCTCACTCAACACTGTACTGTATCTAACTCGCTCAAGAATGTATTGTATCTTCAACTCACTCAACACTGTAGTGTGTCTGACTCACTCAACCCTGCATTGTATGTGTAACTCACTCAACCCTCACTTGCCTACCCCGGGCCCTAATTTTCCCCTCTCCAAGACACACAATTCTATTTTGATTAAGAAACTAAAATCCCCTTTTCAAGCAATGCTTTGTTTCATCTCCAACGCAGCCCTTTTTAAAATTCTAATCCGTTGCACCTCGAAGCTATCACGACCTCAACTCGGTGTTACCAAACTCGCAGGTGAAATATTTACTCATGTAAGTCACACAGTGCAGTTGTCCGGGCCTGTAGACACAAAGTATTGACTCTGTTCATGTTTGTAAGGTTTGGGAACGAAGAAAGGGCCTTCCTTGACTTGCTCACACAAGACCGTTGTAGTCGCGCTTCGAAAAGTTGGGAGGCATACATTGTTCAGCTTCTGTTGGGGAGCGTACATTGTTCAACTTGTATACAGTACTACCGGCGGAATGAATGGCGAAGGTGTTCAATGTACATTAACTAGGCCGTAATTTAAGTTGTGATTTTAGTAGCACAAAGTAGGTCAGGCACTGATGCATTTAACGACAGCCAGGTCAATAATATGTGCTTGGTTTGTCCTGCAGATGTTATGGGGGATCGGAATTTAAAGAAAGAAAATATCCCAAATATTTTGTATACAAAAAAAAATAACAAATGATTAACAAGGACATCTTACAAAAGGAGAATAATGTACAAAAATATCTGTGGAACCTATCCTTACACCGTTTATGTAGATAGTCCACAGATATAAAGTGTCGTGATCAGATTCTGAGACCAGAAGATAAAGTGTCGTGATCAGATTCTGAGACCAGAAGATAAAGTGTCGTGATCAGATTCTGAGACCAGAAGATAAAGTGTCGTGATCAGATTCTGAGACCAGAAGATAAAGTGTCGTGATCAGATTCTGAGACCAGAAGATAAAGTGTCGTGATCAGATTCTGAGACCAGAAGATAAAGTGTCGTGATCAGATTCTGAGACCAGAAGATAAAGTGTCGTGATCAGATTCTGAGACCAGAAGATAAAGTGTCGTGATCAGATTCTGAGACCAGAAGATAAAGTGCGGTAAAAAAAAGTGTCGTTGTAACAGCTATTACGAAAAACAAAAGACTGAGGTGACTCGGGCATTTACAGAGAATGTAGACAAACACAGATGGTCTATACAAAAATGGTGAAATGGACTGACCAAGAGGTAAACCTAGATAGCGATGATGAGACAACTTAGAAGAAGATGTACACGTTTTATTAATCGAAAATTGGCAAGAGAAGATCAAGAACAGAGAGAAATGGAGATATGTCAAGTTAGAAGCAATGACCCTCAGAAGCCTGTTCAGTTCAGCAGAAGAAGAAGATAGCACTTGCAGAAACATGGCGCAATAACCAGTGTTAGCTGACCGATCCTTTGCTCCTTCGACCAGGCTCACGCCCTTCTTGATACTGGCTTACGTGGCATAGCTTGACCCTGTCTCTGTGGTTATGAAGACAGTCGAGACACTTCTTGTCTTCGGGTCTGCCTGACACTTCAAACAAGCCAGTAATATTCACTTCCAATGCGACATTATTTTTTCACAGTTATTACAGCTTTGGCTGCTGCTATTAACGCTTTGGCTGCTGATATTATAGCTTTGGCTGCTGCTATTAACGCTTTGGCTGCTGATATTATAGCTTTGGCTGCTGCTATTACAGCTTTGGCTGCGGCTATTATAGTTTTGGGTGCTGCTATTACAGCTTTAGCTGCTGCTATTATAGTTTTGGCTGCTGCTATTATAGCTTTAGCTGCTGCTATTATAGTTTTGGCTGCTGCTATTATAGTTTTGGCTGCTGCTATTATAGTTTTGGCTGCTGCTATTACAGCTTTGGCTGCTGCTATTATAGTTTTGGGTGCTGATATTATAGCTTTGGCTGCTGCTATTACAGCTTTGACTGCTGCTATTATAGTTTTGGCTGCTGTTATTACAGCTTTGGGCTCCGGCTATTACAGTTTTGGCTGCTGCTATTACAGCTTTGGCTGCTGCTATTATAGTTTTGGCTGCTGCTATTATAGCTTTGGGCTCCGGCTATTACAGTTTTGGCTGCTGCTATTACAACTTTAGCTGCTGCTATTACAGCTTTAGCTGCTGCTATTACAACTTTAGCTGCTGCTATTACACGTGTGGCTGCTGGTGTTAACGCTTTGTCTGCGGCTGACAGCAAGAAGAAATTCAAAGAAAAAGACAGTGCCAGATGGGAATATAAAACAAACTAAGCCATCATCATCATGCGTCCTGAAATCCTCGCTTTGAAACAGAAACACACTAAAGAAAATGTTGGCCCCAAAAGCTTTCTCAACCTGACAATAAGCTTGCTCGAACTTGTATCATAAATATATAAAATCAAGGATGGTGAGGCATCACAGTCACCCAGCTATAGAAATGGGTACCTGACTTCTTCTGGAGTTGAGGAAGGAAAGGCGTGATACTGACCATATCACCCTCTAGTGTGCTGACAGGTCAAGGAAAATATGGGCACTAACACCATATCCCTATGTGCTTCTAATGCATGACAGGATTACCGTTACCTTTTTTTTTTTTTTTTTGAGAATGGTGAGTATATCTTCTTCTTCGGTGTTTAAGTTCTTGGTCATGCTAAGTCAGAGTCCGGTCGCCTGGATCAAGTCCACAGTCTTCTCGAGGTCCTCTGGGCAGCCCCACAGCTTCTGTCTTAGGTCCGCGCCCTGTGGCCATGTCTGGCTTGGTAGATCTGTAAAAGTTGGACACTCTCGGAGAACATGTTCTGGAGTCTGTTCTCCGCTCATACGCGGGCATTCATTTTGTATGTGAGATTCTGAGTCGGTGGAGATGGCTCAGGTACTGGAGTGGCCGGTTCTTAACTGGAAGAGGAGCGTTTGTTGCACCCTTTGTAGCTGGGGGATTTGATCCGGTTGAATGCCTGCGCCCAGCTTCTTGACTTGTGAAATTATATGAGTGAATGTTGTCCCGGACGGCCTTGCAGACCATGCATTTCCTGCATTTTGTATGGCCTTGCTCCATGAAATAGTCTTCATGTTCCCTTCTCATGGACATAGGTCACACATAATATATGTTTTCTCGTGATCTCCAAGTCGGCCACTCTATCTGCATTTGATGTAGATCACGCGGGGGAAAGAGAACCACAGTCCCACCTCCTCTTTGGTGCTCCCAGTAACAGTCCTAGGCTGGGCTAGCTAGTGGCCCCATTGCAGCGGAGTCTGCTATAAAGGGAAAAAAGTTACATACTGTCCTGTTTCTTAGTTCTGTTCAGAATAGCCGCCGTGACCCACTCCCCATCCGACATCCTCACTACAATGCTCCAAAGAACATCATGGTCGCAGTTCCAGAGTAGACAGAACAACCAGTTCTTTGTTGGTGTCACAACCTCCAGCTTCTGATTTCTTGCTTGGAAATTGTCTGTTATATTGTGCCACAAGAAGACTGGCTGCCTTCACCGCCATCTTTCTTTCTCTGAGACAGACAGACAGACAGGCAGACAGGCAGGCAGACAGACAGACAGACAGACAGGCAGGCAGACAGACAGACAGACAGACAGACAGACAGGCAGGCAGGCAGGCAGGCAGACAGGCAGACAGACAGACAGGCAGGCAAGCAAGCAGACAGGCAGGCAGGCAGACAGACAGACATACAGACAGACATACAGACAGGCATATAGACAGACAGGCAGGCAGACATATAGACAGACAGATAGACAGACAGGCAGACAGGCAGACAGACATACAGATAGACAGGCAGGCAGACAGGCATGCAAGCAGACAGACAGGCAGGCAGGCAGGCAGACGGACAAACAGGCAGGCAGACAGACAGGCAGGCAGACAGACAGAAAGACAGACAGACGAGGAAGAAGAACTGTAGCAGAAAACATTTTTAAATGTAAAAATAAAACCAGGTAAGCCCCTTGGCCTATTGTCTCATCATTATTGCTATTATTTCATCCAACTAAATCCGATCTTCTCTTGAAACGGCACGGCCGGGCTGGCCTGCATGCCCCAGGGTCTGAGCTCAACGATACACGGGCTGAAACTTTGTCAGTGTTTACATTTAGGACAGTTGCACCGCTCCAGCGCAGGGCACGTGACCTTGAGCACGTTCATTGAAGACACATCTCTTAACACATTATTTGACTCGGAAGTCTGTCCTGTAAGAGAAAAAAAAAACGAGAAGAAAATATAAGGAACAATAAAGATGTGATCAGTGACCAGTTTGTGTCAGAGAGAACATCTCCAAAGACCAGCAGTATGTAAATAAAATCTGAGTACATAAAACAAGATACACCGTGAAGAACAAGTTACAACACACAAGACAAGTTACAGCACACAAGACAAGTAACAACATACAAAACAAGTTACAACACATAAAACAAGTTACAACACACAAGACAACTAGCAACAGTAAAAGATAATCAAAATTCTCTGCTTATCTACGGAAGACTCAAGGAAAAAAAAAACGGAGAAACTAAACTGATTGACTGACTGACTGACTAATTGGCTGAATATTTGACGAATTAACTGATTTTCTACTGACTGACTGATCGACCGACCGACTAATTGACTGAATAGTTGAGTGATTAATTGATTTCCTACTGACTGACTGATTGACTATTGACTTACCGACTAATTGACTGAATAGTTGAGTGATTAATCGATTTCCTACTGACTGATTGATTGTATTAACTAACCGGCTGAATGACTGACTAACAACTGACTTACTGATTGACAGGTGGCATGGAAGAGTTGGAAGGCAAACTAACTGTCAGAACCAACACCCAGAGAAAGCGCAGGAGGAATCCTCATCGCCAACGTCTTCCGGCACACATGGAGAGACAGAACGCAAAGACATCCTCTCGATACCAAGACTACAGCAAGCTAGAGCCCTTTAAGGTACTGTCTGGCAGCGAGAGCATCAGCCAGTTTCAAGCCAGCGCTGCTTACACAAGGCTTCTCTTGGAATGTTGGCCCTGATTTCAGAACAGTCATCTTTGCTTCGTCTTCTTTAATCTGAGATTAAAACTCTGTGATTATCCAGGACTAACATCACGGAGGGGTGGGGACCCACTAAAGATAGAAAAACCCACAAACAGAAAATGGTATTTTGTAGTACGGAGAGTTGCTGTTTACACGGTATTCATAAACGATGAGTGGATGTTTATTCAACGGTGCGCTCCCGCAAGTTATTGTGAAGTTATGTGTTTCTCTGTTTATTAGAAGTGATAGTAGCAGTAGTTGTAGTAGTAGTAGCGGAGATTAGTTGTATTAATGTAGTAATCATAGTAGTAGTAGTAGTGGTAGTAGTAGTAGTAGTATAGTAATATTAATGTAATAGTTATACAGACGTAGTGGCAGTAGTAGTAGTAGTAGCAGCAGTAGTAGTAATATTAGTAGTAGTAGTAATAGTAGTAGCATAGTAGTAGTTGTAGTAGTAATAGTAGTAGTAATATTAGTAGTAGTAGTAATAGTAGTAGCATAGTAGTAGTAGTAGTGGTAGTAGTAGTAGTAGTAGTAGTAGTAGTAGTAGTAGTAGTAGCAGTAGTAGCAGCAGTAGCAGTAGTAGCAATAATAGTTACAGTAGCTGTAGAAGTAGTAGTAGCAGCAGTTGCTATAATAATAGTAGTAATAGTATTAGTAGTAGTAGAAGTAGTAGTAGTAGTAGAAGTAGCTGTAATACTTGTAGTAGTAGCAGCAGCAGTAGTAGTAGAGGTAGCAGTAGTGGTAGTAATAGTTGCAGTAGTAGCAGTAGATGTAGTAGTAGTAACAGTAGTAATAGTAGTGGTAGTAATAATAATAGTAGTAATAATAGTAGTAGCAGTAGCAGTGGTTGTAGTAATAGTAGTAGTAGTAACAGTAATAGTAGCAGTAGCTGTAGAAATAGTAGCAGCAGCAGTTGCCCTAACAATAGTACTAGTAATAGTAGAAGTAGCAGTGGTACTAGTAGTAGTAGAAGTAGTAGTAATAGGGGCAGTAGTGGTAGTAATAGTTACAATCGTAGTAGTAGTAACAATAGTAGTAGCAGTAGTAGCACTAGTAGTAGTAGTAGTAATAGTAGTAGAAGTAATAGTACTAGTAGCAGTAGTAGTAGTAAAAGTAGTAGTAGCAGTAACAGGAGTAGTAGTAGTAGCAATAATAGTAGTAGTAGTAGTAGTAGTCGTAGTAGTAATAGTTTAATAGTAATAGTAGTAGTAGTTAGTAGTAGCAGTGATAGTAGCAGTAGTTGTAGTAGTAGTAGTAGTTGTAATAGTAGTAGTAGTAATGGTAGTAATAGTAGTGGCAGTAGTAGTTGCAGAAACGATAATAGTAGCAGTAGATGTAGTAGTAGTAGCAGTTGCAATAATAGAAGTAGCAGTAGAAGTAGCAGTAGTACTAGTAGTAGTAGCAATAGCAGCAGTAGTAATAGTTGTAGTAGTAGTAGTAGTAGTAGTAGTAGTAGTAACAGTGGTAGTAGTAGTAGTAGTTGTTGTAATAGTAACAGTAGTAGAAGCAGTAGTAGTTGTAGTAATAATAGTAACAGTAGTAGTAGTAGTGTTAGTAGCAGTGGCAGTAGTAGTGATAGTTGTAGTAGTAATAGTAGTTGTAGTAGTGGTAGTAGTAGTAGTAGTAGTAGTAGTAGTAGTAGTGATAATTGTAGTAGTAGTAGTAGTGATAATTGTAGTAGTAGTAGTAGTAGTAGTGATAATTGTAGTAGTAGTAGTAGTAGTAGTAGTAGTAGCACTAGTAGTGATAATAGTAGTCATAGTGGTAGTAATAGTAGCATTAATAATAATAGAAGTTTTAGTGTCAGCAGAAGTAATACTAAATGTGAAAGTGGCAGTAGTGGTAAATCCAGAAGCAGATGATGTGTTACAGGATAAAGTGAAGTGTAACACTAACTGTAATTTTAAACAAGATAGACGTGATTTTATACAAACTCTATCTCCCCCTCCCCAACCTGATCTCTCTCTCTCTCTCTCTCCAGGAACATAGAAGAACAAAAAGAAGAAAACAAAAGACTAGCAAATTTGAAATTTTTATTTGTACTTAAAAAAAAAAGTTTGCAATATTTATTTACTACGAACATGTATTCAAATATTTACAGTAATCTGATATCAGCATACGTTGTCATGGTAACTACTACGGTGTTGACCCTAAAATTATACGCAAATAATTCATGTACAGATATTTTACAAAGTGATGACATAATGTTGAAAGCGATAATAATGGAAATATTATCATACTAGCTTTTCTCTTCATCATACACGCAATGACTGAAAGAAAAGAAGAAAAAAAGAGTTTATTTGGAGTAAAATTATGAAATGATTAACTGTGATATCCTGCGTCGATTACCATGGCACATGATGATGATAAAATGATAGTGATCCGAAGAAAAGACAGTAAAGAAAAAGTAATAACAATAATAATAATACTTCTATTGATTAAATTTACTGGGGAAAAAGTGAAAAAAAAAAGAATGTTTAACTTTCAGAAGAAGAAAAACTTTATTCACGAACGACTAAAGAGAGGCAACTTTCTTTCCGGTCAAGTAATTTGATTAAAAATGTGAAATTCAGAAACACAATCACATATTCCTGCTCACGGAAACAAAATAAAACAATAAAAAAAAAAGCTGTTTAATAGGAAAAATAAACACAAACATTGCCTTAAAAGAAAAGAAAAAGCTTGAAAGAACTTTAGAAAAAAAAACACTTCCGTGTTCATTGGGAGGTGGGGGTTATCGACTAAAGCTATGGCAGTTTCAGTACGCCTTGTGACATCTTTGCAGGACAGCAACAACTCTCACTCTGAATGTAAGAAGGAGAAACGTATATTTCTCACAAAAGTAGAGAGTACTTGTCCCACGGACGGCAGAAAAGATGTATACCAACGGAGAACTGGACATTCCAAGGCAGCATAATGTTCTATGAGAGATGAGTCCATATGGTGCCCTGCTCAGTGTGGAGGGAGAATCCTTGTTTTAAAGGTGAGCTCAAAGGCTCTGGATGAGTGGACGAAAACAGATTTTTTAGATAGTTGGGGGGGGGGGGGAGAGAAGAGCTTTTTCTTCGCCTTATAAAATTTGTCTCTGAGGTTCTAGACAGCACAGAATGTCCCCTAACTATACCAGCTACACACCACTCTCAGACTGTGAGGTTCTGGACAGCACAGAATGTCCCCTAACTATACCAGCTACACAACACTTTCAGATTGTGAGGTTCTGGACAGCACAGAATGTCCCCTAACTATACCAGCTACACAACACTTTCAGACTGTGAGGTTCTGGACAGCATAGAATGTCCCCTAACTATACCAGCTACACAACACTTTCAGACTGTGAGGTTCTGGACAGCACAGAATGTCCCCTAACTATACCAACTATAAACCACTATCAGACTGTGGGGTTCTGGACAGCACAGAATGTCCCTTAACTATACCAACTATAAACCACTATCAGACTGTGGGGTTCTGGACAGCACAGAATGTCCCTTAACTATACCAACTATAAACCACTATCAGACTGTGGGGTTCTGGACAGCACAGAATGTCCCTTAACTATACCAACTATAAACCACTATCAGACTGTGGGGTTCTGGACAGCACAGAATGTCCCTAACTATACCAGCTACAGAACATTCTGAGGCAGTTGACCTGGACAGATGGCAGCTTCTTACACGTGGAGCTGTTGGTCGATGCTAAGAAACCAGACACTAACTGCCGTGTTTAAGAAAGACAGACTGACATCATAGCTGAGCAAACGACGACGATAGCGAAGAAGACGACTTATCTGTTCTTCAGTTTACAAAACAACACCTCAAACATCTGAAGGAATGAGATATGTACTGTGAGCGTTAAGGCCTAGCTTTTCATTACAGTAGATCTATTATAAGCACCAACATATGCGTGTGTTCATGTGTGGCATCAACAGACAGCAGACATACCAAGTTATGTCTTGAGAACTCCGTGACTCTTTGAGACTTTAATATTCCTTAAGTGAGCATGAGTCGCTGTGGAGGCAAGTCTGGAAAGAAAATGCATCTGATACAGCTTATACACACTGTAGGTCAAGCTGCAATTCTTAGCTTATAATTACTTCAAAATTAAACAAAATAAAGTGATCTTTCAATAGAGTATACAAAACTCAGTCAAACCAAATACATAACAGGGAAGAAATCATTCAACCGTACTTGTTACATAAATAACGGCAATGTTAAATTATTTCTGCCAGTTCAGAAATTTAAATTGAAATGTCTCAGATAAAGTATAGCTAGTTTAGTTTGACCAAGTGTGTACAGCTGTGTCACTGTCCTGTCCAGATGTGCCACTGTCCCGTCTAACTGTGCGACTGCCCAGCTGTGCGACTGTCCTGTCCAGATGTGCCACTGTCCTGTACAACTATGTGACTGCTCTGTCCAGCTGTGTAGTTGTACACCTGTCCCGTCTAACTGTGCGACTGTCCTGTCCAGCTGTGTGGTTGTACAGCCGTTCGACTATCTTGTCCAGCTGTGCGACTGTAACTTTTTCTAACTGTGCGACCTGTCCTGTCTGGATATGTGGTTGTCCAGCTGTGCTACTGTCCTGTCCAGCCACGCTTCTTACTTTTAGTGAAATCCCCACTCAGATAAATCCAGGTAACTAGAAGTTAAGAAATATAAAATGTATGCGTATGTTTCAAATTGCACTGCATTTTTTTCTTTGACTTAAACATAAACGTTTGTACTAACTTAAACTCCACCCATCACAGCAGTCTGTCTACTCAAGAAAGTGTAAAATTTCAAGTTTCGGGGAAGGAAAAAAAGAAACGAAATAGTAAAATCTTCTCAGAGAGCAGGTGAAAATGATATTTCCACACATAATATCATTATCCGTGTAATTCGTGAAGTAAAAAGTTGGTCATGAATGTGAAAACTATCTCCTGCCTGAAGTAAATTTTCAAACACTTCTGTGGTTTAAACGACAGCAAAAACAAAAGTTCAAAGAATTTGAGTGAAACTGTTTCGTTAATGCTGTATTTTCCTTGACTGGCCGACATCTTGCCAGCATGTATCTTTCTAGGCAGTTTTCCGTTGCCTTACGACACATTAACAGAATCAACCACGCGAGAAGCCAGTTAACGAAATCAGCCATAACAGCTTCCAGAAAACAGCTGCCTTTAATCTCTTCCATAACACATTTCAAGGACGCAAAAATCAGCCATTTCTAAGAGGCTATGCCTTGCTGTTAAGAAACAACTCAAAACTGACTACTATGGAGAACATTCTATGTACAAAAATTCTACACAGAAAAACTCCAAATATCTTGTATAAAGCAGCATCGAAGTGCGTGCAAAGTTCAACTACCACAGATTAACCCCTTCAGACAAACAATGCTCATAGAGATTTATCGAACTTTCACCGCAGTGATGTTACAGTTCAATTTTTTTTTTGGTGTGGAAATATTGTCAGTTTTTGTCATTTTCTTTTCAGTTTAACTCTTATCTCTGCAGCAGATTTCCGTGAAAAAAAAAAATGTACACAGATAAGTTCATTATTTGAATGACGTTTCATTGTTGAAAATTCATTTCTCATTAACTCTTTGATTGCAAAACATCTAGTAGACCTACGCGAATCAATGATTAGATCGATATTTAAGCAAAGTAAAAAAATAGCACATTCCTAACTTAACCCATATTTTACAAAGACAGATTAACTTTCTTTCACTTTGGTTCTACCAAAATTTCTCGTCAAAGTGTTTTCTGGCGGAGAAGGGAGATTCATTAACACGGGAGTGAAAGGGTTACAAAGAAACTTTGAAATCAGAGGCAAAATAATCTCAGTAATCAAGAAAGAAAGATTATTTTGATGTAAAGAAGAATTCTGATCACTGAAGCCGAACCACAAACTAAAAGTGAGCAATGTTCTGCTTGGTTTCTACCACGAGACACTTTGAAGAAGTTTCTCGTTCCTCCGTTTTTACTCCGATCTACGCTGATATTTTTTTTTTCCTCTGATGCCCGTAAAAATCTGATTTACGAAATTTTCGATATACGTGTGTGCTACGACTGAAGTATTTTAACATCTGACAAATATACTTCTGAGTTTGTTCGTGGCGTAGAGGTAAGTCCACTTGCCTGCCGGTCAAAAGGTCCCTGGTCCGATTTCGCAGTCGGGAGAAGTTTGTGACCGGTACCCGGGGTCAGCCGAGCCTTGTAAAATGAGTACCTGGGGATTTCCCTGGGAAGACAAAGACAGCGGGGACAGGTGTTGGCATCCCTACCCCAATTACTGTAGTGGCGTAGAAATGTGAAGGCACTAACACTTCACACCTCTACTACATGCTGAGAGAGAGAGAGAGTTTCACACAGATAACATGTTTTAACAATGCCGGTATTTATGATACGTCTCTTAACACAGAGTTTTGTTTTTAGAACTGCTTTAAGCCCCAACTTTGTAAGTGCCTGCTCCGTATCCGACCACTCCTTGACTCACAACCCACACCCAAGGAACACTTACACAGATTCCGAAGCTACCCACAGTGTTAAAGACTGAACTGAAATTAGCCCTGTATATATTCGTTTCAGGCAGAACAGACATCACTTAACAGCTCTGGCAGTAGCTCTCATAATTCCCTACTGGTCAGAGATTATCCAGAACCACAACCACTGGTTCCCTCCCTGGTTATCAGTCAAATAATGCCCAGTTTTATCACTAACATTTTATGTTTATTAAAGAAAAATCCATGCTAAATTTATCCTACACTTATTTATCTTTTCCCAAAGTTGGTTCCTTAATAATAATAATAATAATAATAATAATAATAATGCTTTCTACTGTTCTGAAATGATGCAATGGATCCTGTGTTAAGCAGACTTACCACATACAGCAGCGCAGCTTGGCAACAGCAAACATGGGAAAAAAGAGAAACAGTTAAAACAAAAGACAGCAAACATGGGAAAAAAAGAGAAACAGATAAAACAAAAGATAAAAACAAAAGCAGAAATTTAATTTGAAAAAAAAAGACGTTCAAATGATAAACATCTACATATTATGCTTCGTCACGAGTACAGAAATTGTAGCCCTTACAAATCTGTTCAGTTTTGCCCGCAGCGGAAAGTTGCCACAACATTCACAAAAACGAACTCATGAGGATTTCAAACCGATCCGTGTCAAACTATTATGCGCTCTCACTAAAGGCCCAAATTATGTTCACATATGTACATGATTTACACAAAACGAGACATACAGCTTCTGTAAACTGTGGTTAGCTCCGGACGTAAAACATAATGCTATAATTACTTTTGTTTGGACACTAAACTAAACTTTGCTTACAATCTGAATAGCCACAATATGGCCATTTATTTATTTACTTTTTAAAGAGACATTTGAATCAAGGCAGTATTTCGCATTTTCGAAAAAAAAGCAATTGTAATTATAATCGTAAATGTGTCTCATTCAAAATTGACACCACAAAAAAAAAGAAACATTTTGAATTCTAACAGCTCCAATGGATATTTGTTATAAATGTCTATGTGGATGATAAAGGAAAGAATACACATGGTATTGAAAAGGGGAAAAAAAGCTGCTACCAACACTTATTCAGTAAATTTAATTTTAGTGTTTGGTTATCTGCAGAAGACCTTTCATTAGTTCATCACTTTGCTGCCATACAGAAATAATGTTGCTGAGCAACGCCAGGAATTTCTTGAAAGAACTGAGATTTTTCCTGCTTCTAATCCTATCAGAGATTACGCTTGTTGTGGTGGCGCTGTAGTTTACTGGGACTTAATTCTGAATAGCCACAATATGGTCATTTATTTATTTACTTTTTAAAAGTTCTAACCTTCTGTCCGAATGTCCGTGTTTACCAGAGAAAAAAAAATATGGATGATTCAGAATCTAGAACAAGGAACAGGGAAAACAGGGGTGGGGGAGGGGTGTAAAGATTTTCATGAGACCAAGAGAGAAGAACCTACAGAACCTTCGTCAGAAGATGAGACCCTAGTGTACTGGAGGCATAATGCTAGTAGAGACATCTAACTGTACCGCAGTCTTCATTGGTATGTCTGTGAGACTGAAGATTTTACTTGTCCGTGAAAGTGAAGACTTTACATGTCTGTGAGACTGAAGACTTTACATGTCCGTGAAAGTGAAGACTTTCCAGTACTCAGCACTGAGAGTAGGCGTGGCCCCTAAGAAACTTTGAGATACAGAGGGCCTGGCTGAAATGGAACATGTGACAGCTTGAGAAGCGCCCCAGAACGCGACCTCCAACGGATGCGACGGAGAAGTTAGAAGTGGCTGCCTACCTGTACTGATATCTGAACCTACTCCACCCCCCCCCCCAAACCTCTTCTGCACTTATTTGGACAGTAAACTGAGTGTAGGAATGCGGATTCCAGGTATCAGATTACCAATTACTGTAAACACTCTTTTTTTTTCGTGCAGTGAATTCACCTGCGTGAATCCACGCTTGGTCTGTAGGGGGTTTGATATGTGGTTTGATACCTTTGTCTAACAGCTCTTTCTTCTCGCTCTATAGAATATCTTTCTCGTATGTAAAGTTCACTTACTTCATTTCACAGGGGGGACAGGGAAAGCTGAATATTTGAATGTTTACAGAAAACTTTCTCGTATAAAACAAGAGTCAAGGGACCAACAGGAGAAAACGGAAGCCGCTGCTCCCACCCCTTCTTTAAAAGAGGAGAAATTTGTATCCCTAAAACATACTAGGAAAATTTAACGAATCGTAGAGGGAGTAGTACGTACTTCTTATTAGCATATTCATACCTGCGCTGTGCTACCCGCGTCACCCATGGGCACTTGCTAAGAAACAACAGAATAAAATGACAACACGTGAAATGGGATGTCTTAGAAAAGCAGCACATGTCGTCAGGTTTGACAAGTTAAGAAATGACACCATAAGACAGATGGTAGGAGCTATCTCATGTCTACGACACACAGAGAAGCTAAGAATAAAATGATTCGGCCACTTAATGAGAATGACACACTCACAGGCAGCCACGAGAGTCTTCGACCAAAGAACTACAGAACACGGATAAGAGGACGAATCAGGAGGAGATGGATAGAGGGCATCATAAATATTAGATAATTATGGCGTGGGCGTCGCTGAGATCTCCCTTTTGGCCCAGAAACGCCAACTGCATCTCCCCTCAACAGTTCATAGTACAAGAGGAAGGATAAAGTAACATAACAGAGAGTGGAATCAAAGTTTCTATATTAGAGTGAGTTTAGAGTGAAGGATAGAACAGTGCCGTACTCACACTGTACACTAGTGTTCTAGTCGATACAACAGTTTTGCCTGATGCACGATAAATGAGGTCATGGCAATGGGAGGCTTTGTCTGTCTCACTGAACTATGTCTGTCTTACTGAGCTATGTCTGTCTCACTGAGCTATGTCTGTCTCACTGAGTTGTCTTTCTCACAGAGTTCTGCCTCCCTGAGATGTATGTCAGACTTAACTGTCTGTGAAGACTGTCAGCTGACCAACATACCCGAGGCGACAGAACTAAGCAACTGGGCAGTTGCAGCATAAATAAGATAAGGGAGATGTCAAACAGATGGATGCGGAATTTACTGACAACGTGTTGCTATGGTGACGGAAGAATCAACAGCTGGACGAACGTATGAAGCGAGGGGGGGGGGGCCAGCCAGCGCGGGCTGTGGGGTTAGTATGAAAACATAATTTTTTTGGACTAAAAAATCTAACGAAAAATTGTAAAAGACACAAAAAGCTAACTAAAGACATTCAGCCTCGGTTCAACTCCACAACTGTCGCTTATGTAAGCGTACAAAAAAAAATAATAAAAGACTGCTGATTTAGATACGACCCACCACTGGACTTCTGTATACAGTTGTGGTCCTTAAGGCGGCCACTGAAGGTAGGCAGCTCAGATCAAGGCTAGCCAAGCCTTCAAACCCGGGGCAGTAGAAAAGGAAGGGCAATGTCACCACACCCCCACCCCTCCTCCACGCCCCTCTGTCCCTTCCACGGAAGGAAAAAGAAGCTATCAATTTCATTACTAGCCAACTGAGATCTTTACACGTGGTTTTAGCCATATGAGAAAAAAAAAACATTGTGAGAACAAAAATTTGTAAAACACAACCTAGGAACTTCAATAAACAATTACAGCAATTTTTTTTTCTATAATTTATTCTCAAACCTGGAAACAAGTGAGTCATTAAATTATGCAAGGATATTCAACCGCCTAAATGAGTTTCGTGTGTCACAAGTTTGAAAACTGCTGCGAAAACGCTTTACAATAAAAAGAAACGAAATAATTATTTTCCTGGAATGCATTAGAACGAATGAAATAAAGTGGGAATGGCAAATATATATTTTAAAAAAAATAGTAATGGAATGATGCAAAGAAAAAAATATTATGAATTTTACTCTCTGAAGTTAAGTTTAGTTTCATTAGTTTAGTCAAAACATAACGATTCAAGTTATATTCAGTTTATGAAAGATAACAGCATTTTATGTCTTGACTAACAAATGTTTATGGCCATAAGCATACACTGTACTAACACAAGAAAACAAGAAATCTTTGCTTGTAAATGGAATTCATTGAAAAAATGCAGTTATTACCAAAAGAAAAATCCACATAAAATACAATCACACATCACATTTTCAAGCGTGGAATGTTTACAGATGAGGAACGAATGGTGAGACCGAAATATCTACATGTAGAACGTGTGTTTTTGTAGACAATCTACTATCTGATAAAAGAGACTGTAAATCTGTAAATGTGTTAATGATTAATGTTTGTATTTGACGAATTATTTTAAAATGAGAGAGAGAGACAGAGAGAGAGAGAGAGAGAGATATGAAGGAAGAAAAAATAGAATATTAAGAAATAAAAAAAAATTGAGGTATGAAAACACAGATGAATAACATCCACTACGAATACTCATTTTTATCATGAATACTCATATTTTTATCATGAATACTCATTTATGTCAGAATGAATAATCACGGAAAAAAGCCACAAAATTCTTTTTAAAAATAAAAATCTCGTGTTTTGGGTGTCAAATTATGTACAAAAATGAGCAAATGTTATTGTTTAATGGCGTCAACATCATATGCACACATGGCTTTCTGGCTCTAATGTTCACTCTCTGCGCAGGTAGATGGATTTGTCGGCCATCGTCACTAACTTTTGACAATTCCAGCTAACAGATTCTACACTGTATCAAGTCCTCTTTTTGTTGTTGTTTTTTTTTTTTGTCTTTTGGCGTCAAAAATTTAAAAAAAAACACACACATTACAGGGAACGGGGATGGAGAGTACATTGTCAAATCTTGAAATGGAGGTTTACGCACACATTTACGCTTAAATTAACAGTGGCCAAATAACGGCAGTTAAAAGCATGTACATACATTAAGAAAGCAGCTTCAATTAAAACTATTAATTTCTTTGTGACACAAAACTATCCAGAACATTCGCCATTTGTTTTTTCCTCTGGACAACTCAAATCATTTTCTCGTTTACGATTTTTTTTTTCCTCTCCTTTTTATGGTGGGAATTTTTAACGAGCTCTGCAGGCCAAGGTGTGAATCTATCCATGCCGGGCGTAACGCGCCCACTTCAATCAATAATGCACTTTGATTTCATTAATTTCCCTCTAAACATTATCCCTCGGATTGTCACAATAAATTCTCTCTCCTGGCTCCCCCAATAAGGACAGGGGGAACAGCAAAGCACGTGCGCGCGCGCTATCTCACGTGCGGTTGGGGGGGGGAGGGAGGGGGGGGGGAAAGGGGCGCTTGGGGGAAGGTTTTCAAACCGTGGAGTATGGCCACATACATGCATGCTTGTGTAACCCCGCGGTAACTGTGATATGTATTGTCTTTTTTTTTTGGGGGGGGGGGGTTAGAAATCAGAGACAGTCATAAAATAACCCGATTGGAGGGGGGTGGATGGGGTGGGCGTGGGAGAAAGAACGAATCCGTGGAAGTTGTTGGGGTGGACGCTGCATAACTACAGCAATTTCGTCGCAAAGCGTGAAAATCACTTTGATCATATTACACTCATTATGAGTGATATCCTGTCGCTGCCCGTAAGATTGTGTGAGAGGGGAAAGCGAAGATTATGACAAAGTAAATAATTTTCACTTCATATACAACTGTGTCCCAGCAACAATTGTGAACTTCAGTCTGTTAAAATTTTGCTGAATTATTTGTGTATTTGTAATTGACGTAAGTTTCAGAAACGAAATAATAAAATCTGCTACTCTCTCTTTTTTCTTTGTGACAATAACCGCCATGAGAAAACTAATATATATATAACCACTACGCTTCAAATAGATTTTACAACTTCAAGCAGAATTTACAACTACAAAATAGATTTTACAACTAAAAACTTTTCAGAAAAGATGGCTTACACTTCCGGGCTGTTATTACGTATTTTGGCGGCTAAACTTTTGTGAAATTAAATTTCAATGCCTGGAACAACAGACAAAACTCAAAGACTGGATCCCAAAACTGGAATATGAAGCAAATAACAACTAACTCACAGTAGTTTTCATTGTCGGTGGTAAAAAGATGAGACCGGCGATAAGTGCTCCGATATTTTACATAACAAAGTGTCTGATTTTGTGTCAACTATGGCGAGGATATATATATGGACAGAAAAAAATTTACACATAAAAAATGAGTGATAACTTAAATAGCTTGAATTCACTGGATCTAGTATGTTTGTGGAAGATGGCCCAAGGTCGATGGGGCATTTTTTCTGTTTTCCCTGCAGTGACCAACACTTCGAGAAAAGAAAAAGCCCTAAAACAACACACCAGCCACCCCGTCCGGTACATTTAAATAAAACCAAAACTAAACAACTGACCGAGCAAAACAAGGCGCTAAACTAAGCAACTGACAGAGCAAAACAAGGCGCTAAACACAAGACAAAGTTTTCTAAGATTAGAGGCACCTAAACCTTCTACTAGAAAAATCCACCCTAAAATGGATTTTATTAGCCATAATATCTGTAGATATTGATCACTGGATTTTTGTTGGGGAGTCCATGCGATATCTGCTGCTATCTGTGACAACGTCGTAGATAATTCTTGAGAGTTGTGCCACACATAATGTTTTGTTTTTTTTTTCCTGATAACAGTGACGTGAAAGTCAAGGAGATTTATGTACAGAAGTAGTTGTCCGTTTCTTGGGTCAGTTAGAGGTCCACAACTGCTTGTCCTGATGGGATTCTGTCCAGAACTGCGGATGAGCTCGTGAATGCGTTAGAGGCGAAAGCAATAATTATGAAAATGAAACCGTTAAGCTAGTCCAAAGTCTGACTGTAGTTACATATGTGACAGAGGTACTGTGCTGTTGTCGGAGGAGGTGGAGAGGTGGTGACCATTGATGGCGTACTGCTGCATTTGCTGAATCCGCTGCTGGGCAGCGACGAAGGCTGACTGCTGCTCGTTGTTCATGATGTGGTCCGACTGTCCTGGGAGATACATTGATATGAACTCACGGATCTCGTTGCCAGTCTGGGCTGCTGTGGGTGTTGGGTACGGCGACTTGCTGGACCCCGTGTGGGCCGGAACAGCTCCAACCGGACCACCTTGTGTCGGCGTTCCGGTTTCTCGTTTTATACCAGGTGTGTTGGAGTGGCCCTGTGGAGTGGGCGACATGTTGTGGGCGGCATATGGCGCCATCTGAGCCATGGTCATGTTGTAGCTGTTAGCGCCATTCATGTAGCCGCCGGAGGTGACCTGACCTTGCATAGCTTGAGCAGAAAAGTTGGGGTAGTACTGAGCTGGGCTAAGACCCGGCAGATGACCGGTCATCTGCTGGTAGGGGTTGTGCTCGCCCATCATGTGGGCGTAACCGTTGGACATGTAGGAGTTCATGTGTCCGGGATACATTCCTGTAGGGTCCCTGCCCACTTGCGCCATGGCTGGATTTGGCATTCCGGGCAAGGCATACTTGTCTTTCTTCATCAGCGTCTTCGTCTTCCTCCGTGGCCTGTACTTGTAGTCTGGATGCTCTTTCATGTGAATGGCCCGCAATCTCTTGGCTTCGTCGATGAAAGGCCGCTTTTCTGTTTCACTAAGCAGCTTCCACTCAGCTCCCAAACGTTTGCTGATTTCGGAGTTGTGCATTTTGGGATTCTCTTGCGCCATTTTTCTTCTCTGACCACGTGACCAAACCATAAAAGCGTTCATGGGCCTCTTGACCCGGCTGGGGTCCATGTTGTTTTTGGAATTAGCCGAGTTGTTGTTGTTGTTGGTGGGGCTCCCGCTGTTGGGGTTGCCGCTCTGGCCGTGGTTTGTCTGTGGTAGCTCAGTGTGGCTGCCGGAACCAGGTCGAGGCGACGTCTGCTGCGGGTGCAGGGAGTGGTGCGTCTGGTGCACCTGGCCGCTGGACACGGGCGGGAGCTGCGACTGCGGTGGCTGATGCAGTATCGGCGGCTTCATATCCGGCTCCATCATCATCATCTTGGAGCGGTAAGTGTCGCGGGGGTCGAAGCTTGGGTAGAAAATTTTGAGGCCGTAAGTGGATCAACTACAGAAGAAAAAATAAAAAGGAATATTTTTTTTAAGTTCAAGTTTTAAGATACGGAAGTTGTTAGTAGCTGTCAGTCATGTGACTTGGGTTAGAGCACGTGACAAATATCTACCAATAAAAAAGAAGAATCTTTATAAACGACCCGAAGGCTCTTTATCCAAGATCCTGATGGATTCTTGTACAGTAAAAGATCCTCCTTTCTCTGAAATGATTGTGTTATTTGCAGCAGTAAACACGGATTGAGAAATTTGATGGCGGCCAAAGGTGTTAGTAAGAAGTCGATGATGACAGCCCGAAGATGAGTGTGTCACTAATACTTCAAGCTTTGTCTTATCTTATCTGGCTAGACCGAGTCAGGACATGTGATATATGTTAACCTGGATGATGGCATGTCTGTCAGCAGGTGGCAGCACCATCAGCTTCTGGCCAGTCATGCGTTAGAATTAAATCTAAATAGAGGACACACAGAAATGCTGGTAGCGGTGTGACGACTTCCTGGTGAGCGGACAGCGTTCAGAAGGTCGGTGCGCTGAGCTTAGCGATGAGGTTAGCGAAGATGTTAGCCACAAAATGAAGCTTCTAGGCTATGCCTAACTTTTATAGGGTTAGTAAAGTTGGTTAGATAAACATCAACCTTGACAGTAGTACCTGAAACAAGAACAGATAATGGCGAATTAGATTTTTTTTAAAAAATAATTAACAGTATACATCAAAGGAAAGAACTAAAGAATTAAAACGACGATGATAAATAATTATGAAGACTAAATAACTGACCACAACAAAACAAAAATGACCATGATGGCATAAATTACTGATCCATTCACAAGGAATATGTTTGGACTCAAGGTAACCTGAAAATAGATATTTTCTTGAATTATGAAAAAAACTTCGTCATATTCCAGTTCAGTCTCATCGCTGTCATTGTTCTCGTCTGAATTCTGTCAAAATTTATTGGATTATAATGTTGCTGCTCTGTTCGGTTTCTCTCTCAGAAAGCTAGTCCAACCAACCATCAAACCAACCAACCAACCAGCCATACTAGATTTACATACATACATGTATACGAAGGTACATATATTACATAGTTACCGACATACTGTGAGCACTAATGTGTAATATCAAACAGTAGAAAATGTTTTTTATACGGAGTAATATCACACAGTAGAGAGTATATGCTTTTCTTATACTGGGTGAGATTAAACAATAGAAAGTATGTAGTTTTCTAATGTTGAGTAATATGAAACAGTAGGAAATAGATAATTATCTTAGTAGAAAGTAAATAATTTTTATACTGGGGGAGATTAAATGTTAGAAAGTATATGATTTTCTAATATTGTGTAATATGACACAGCAGAAAATATAATTTTCTTCTACTGTGTAAAATCGAACAATAGAAAGTATATAATTTTGTTAAATTGAGTGACATGAAACAGTATGTGGATTTTCTTATACTGGATAATATGAAAGAGAAAAAAGTACATAATTTTGTTATATTGGATAATATGAAACAAGAAAGTATATAATTTTGTTACAGTGGATAATATGAAGCAGAAGAAATTATATACTTTTGTTATAATGGATAATATGAAACAAAATATGTCGAGTTTCTTATATTGGACAGTATGAACGTTATAATTAATTTAATGTATGCTTCAGGAAAATACACATAGAAGGGACAATATATTGAAGAAGTCAATCAATTTGCATACCTTGGCAGCTACATAGACCAGAATGGTGACACTAGAAAGGAAGTTAGAATCAGAATTGCAAAAGCAGCATCGATCTTCAAGAATCTTGAGAACATATGGAATTCAAAAGTTATAAGCACATAAACCAAGTTAAGACTATTCAATTCAAATGTAATATCCACCCTCATTTATGCATGTGAAAGCTAGAAACAATTAAAGAAATAGACAAGAAATTAGACTCTTGAAAACAAATGCCTAAGGAAAATACTCGGCATCAAGTGGAATAAATTCAAGAACAATGCAGAGATAAGACAGATGACTGAACAACAACCAGTCTCATTGGTGATCAGGAAAAGGAGATGGATATATGTTGGTCACTTGATGAGAAGAAATTATCAGAGAATCCCAAAACAAGATATCAGGTGGAACACAACAGGCCGAAGAAAAAGAGGCAGACCGCGTGAAACTCTGAAGAGGATATTGTTAAGAGAGGCCAAATTAACAGGCATAAAATCGCTTGATGAGGTTGAAAGACTCGCCGAAGACAGGAAAAATTGGTGAACTACTTTGCGAGCCCTATATGGCGTTTAACGGCACGGGAAGGATATAAGATATAAGATGCTTCAGGACGGATTTATGAAGTGTAAAATTATTTTCACACATAAGCAGTCAATGAGAACACTAGTGTCATTTAAACCTCGATATACATAGTTTCAATCTGCGTGGTTTTCGGTTAATGCGGCCACAAACACTTATACCACTCCTCAATATATGGCTTCGCATTTCGAATAGCGGGGACCATTATTAAAAAAAAAAAAACCCAGACGAAAACTGTAGGACAGCAGGTCCTGGGATAGTGATGACGAGACGTTGCCCTAGCACTTGTTATCAGGCATCTGAACAGATGTGTCTTGTAATAACTGTATGCTAGGCTAAATAGTAGGCAATATTTTGTCAAAGTTCACCACGCTTAAAAGAAGACAAAAAAGTGATACATCCGTGGCTTACGATAAGCAGAAATGTAAAAAAAAAAGAAAACAAAACATGTGGAGTGAAACTTTGCCGTTATTAAAAGATATAATTATCACAGTACAGCTTTGAAAAAAAACCCCAATCAGTTGACGTTATTGAAGAAACTAGCGCCCTTGGAAAGAATCTGTGGGCTTTAAATACTGACAGGTGTCAGGGAATCCGTGGTTTGGCAGTGTCTGACATGAAACTTATAGAACTAGGATCAATAGAACTGGGATCAACAGCTTGCCTACCAGGAAAGAAAGAAATCACAACAGAAGGGGATCAATGTGTCTAAAACGAAATTTCGTTAAAGGAACTTACGGAGATGTTTCGAAATGTGAAAAAACTGCTAAACAACAACAAATTATGGATCTCAACGTTGAAAGAAACATTCTAGTTCGCTGAAACCTACAAAAACGCAGTTAAGCTATCTTAGTGAATCTTAAGACGTGAAAAATAAGACCAAATGACACGTGATAAATATTGTTCTAACAAGAAGCTAATCCAGTTTTACCCATTTTGTGGCTTATTTATCTAATGCACTTTTTCTTTTAAAAACTTGTCTTTCATTTAATTCCTATCTATGTTCTCATTTACATCTTATTTTGAATGGCTACACAAGTCTTGTGTGGAATGTTCCAAAAGATCATGAGTGATTCTGTTTTAACATTAAAAAAAAAAAACCTTGATGTGTGCAGTTTCGATATATGTAATACCTTTGTTGCATGAATGAACACTAGTGTATTTGGAGTTTGTTGTAGAGAAGTAAACTGGATGTTAGGAGTAAACTGGATGTTAAGAGTAACCTGTATGTTAGGAGTACACGTGATTAGAAAAGTGAGAGAAATGAGATTAACGTAATCAAAAAAAGTTGATGATGAAGTTTTCTTTTCCTTCAGTCTTCCTGCAGCTGTGAGCTGGTGTTATTTGCAGCGGAAGGTGTGAAGATGTGGAGGCGCAACATCGTGTCGGTTTAGGAGCGGGTTTTGGCGGTTATTTTTTTCATTCTCTGAGTGGGGCTTGCAGTACTTCTTTAGCAGACTCCACCACCATGAGGACTACAGCGATCCCTGTTATGTTAGTCAGCCGAGCTTGTTACGGGGGGTAATAACGGAAAGATGAGGACAGGGTCTTGATCGGCTATGGTTCGCTAACCCTGACGCTAGCAGTTACGGGTCGCTGATTTACAAACCAGACTGCCATGTCACCCCCCACCCCCCTCCAACCTTGATGGCAAAGTAAAAAGAAAATTTAGAGAACAAGAAAGGTCATTATAACCCTCACTAAGGGCGTACACGGCACCCAGGTGTTATGGCTGTGCCAGGGTTTCCTTGACCTAGCAGCGCACTTTATGATGTCAACTGTCCGCTTTCCCCTCCCCACCACTAGAAGCCAGGCACCCATTTCTAGTCTGACTGGGGCTCCTTCGCTGGGTCCACGTCAACTCTTCACATGAGATTACCGTGTGGTAACCACTTCGCTACTCTAACGCGATGATGAAAAATAATAATCTATACTTACGATTATTTCATACGTCCGCGCTTATTTCATGCGATATCAAACAAAACACTGAATTAATTGGAAACCCAGACAGCCAAAGTAATATAAGGCAAGGACGTAATATTAAAGAGAAAATGTGAAGGTAAGGCATCCCGTAGCATTTTACTGGAACTTTACGTTGCTGGGTGAAACAGGGTCTCCCCGGAGGGGTCCCTAAAGGCCCCGTCTTGTCTCACGCAGACAGAGCTGGGAGACACGTCTTATGGGCCGCTCGTTTACCTCAACCGCTTTGTAGGTTTCTAATTTGTAGGAGTGAGACGGGTAGATTATATACCCTCCACCCTAGTCATCAGAAAAGTGTGGGGTAGGTGCTAGCTGAGGGACAGGGGAAGCAGGGATTAATGACAATTACATGGTCATAAGTACAAAACTTCCTTGTTATGTCCAGCGGTACTTTGTTTTCCTGTTACACATCACTGGTTTCAAGGGGGCGTGCAATCACATGAAGTTACGCCCCCCCTCCTCCTCCACTGAAGGGCCCCCTCCCCTTTTCAGCACCCTACGTGCTCGCCATCTGATGACTTTGTTTCAAGTCTCCGTGTTCTTGGAGCGAAGAGTAAACACTGGGAGATAACACTGTCTAAAGCGACACCTAAGTTCTGTCCTTGTTCCGCTGGCTCACATTAAACGCCTGGCTCTGATTTCTGTGATTTGGAAGGGCTCCGACGTTTTAGCTTTGTAGATGAAGCTTCGACTTACAACAACAAAAACATCATTATAATGGTATCATAATGAGGAGAACTCTTCGTTCCACTCTGTCAACGGTTGGTCGAAGGATCTTATGTAAGCAAAAGTGTGGCCACAAGAACTATTTATTAAAGTTCTATTTTGTCAAAAACTTGCGGGTGGGGTGAGGGGACGGAGATTAGAGAGTTAATGGTTGAGAATATTAACTCCCTTTTTTTAACGATAAAGTAAGAGAAGACAGTTTTGTAAGGTTAGACCTCGAGAAAAAACGTAGAAAAAGCACTTTAGTGAGATGTGAGAGAAAGAAAAATCACAAGAGAATTTCCTGGGATTCGAACCACGGACTCCAGTAGGACCAGCAGCCGTCTAGCCACGAGAGAATGCTTTAATGCCCCCCCCCAACAAAGTTCTAAGCACACCATCATGTCCCATGACTTCTAGAGTTCATAATTACTTGCACATTAAGTCCCATGACTTCTAGATTTCATAATTACTTGCACATTAAGTCCCATGACTTCTAGAGTTCATAATTACTAGCACATTAAGTCCCATGACTTCTAGAGTTCATAATTACTTGCACATTAAGTCCCATGACTTCTAGAGTTCATAATTACTTGCACATTAAGTCCCATGACTTCTAGAGTTCATAATTACTTGCACATTAAGTCCCATGACTTCTAGAGTTCATAATTCTTGTACGCTGGAAAATCAGCATAACCACTAGAAAGCGCACTAAACAGTTCATTATCTATAAGCGATTTCTGTTCCAACAAAGAATGTTGTTCCAAGTTTCACACTTAAACTGCTCAGTGAAACACACATTTTGGCATCACATATTCTTACTGAAGCACACAATTACTAGAGTTGTGTTAAATCTCGCTCATTAAACGTAATCCAGTGGAGGTGTAAACAGCAAGTGATCTTGTCGGCGGTTGGTGAAATCAATTCCACGGAATCCGATCCCGATTGTGGATGATGTTTATGAAGATTGTCACTCTGCAATCAATGTTATGGAATTCCAGCCGAGTTGAAAGGAAACAGCTACTACGACTGGGGATACAGGGATCGATCCCGTCGAAACTAAACCTTACTGGGGTGTGGAAGTTTTATCACATGCTGTCGATATCGAACTTGTCTACAGGTGAAATCAGGTAGATCTTCGACTTCTTTGATTTGTCCATTACAAAACAGCAAGGCGCTTGAGTGGCGAAGTGAGTAGTGCACTGGCCTTTCATAGCGAAGGTTGGTGGTTTGAATCCGGCCGGAGGCTCCTCGCTCACCCAGGCTGTAGAAATTGGTACCTAGCTCTCCTGGAGCTGGGGAAGGGAAGGTGTGATGGTGATCACATCGCCCTCTAGTGTGCCAACAAGTTCATGAAAATATGGGCCCTGACGTCACATCCCCTAGGCGCTTTCACGATATTTTAGGAGCCCTAGATCTTGCAGGCCTCTCCACTACAATTCTAGCAACACGGTGAATAACCACACAAAACTAGACTCACAGCAGAAGCTGTAGATAGCAGCCGCGCATGCGCGTTATAAACGCGAACAAAAATTGTAACATTTTATGTTCATTTCTGACACGAATGAGGAGGGGACGGGAGTGGAGATGTGAGAATAGGAGGGAAGATGAGGAGACAGAAGTGGAGATGTGAGAATAGGAGGAGAGATGTGAGAATAGGAGGGGAGGTGAGGAGACGGGAGTGGAGATGTGAGAATAGGAGGAGAGAGATGAGGAGACGGGAGTGGAGATAAGGGGGCGAGAGTGGAGAATAAGAGACGGCAGCGGGAATGGAGGGACAACAGCGAATATAAATGGACAACAGCAAATATAAAGGGACGACAGTGAATATAAAGGGACGGTAGTGGAGCTGAAGGGACGGGAATGGAGATGAAGGGAAGAAAACGGAGATGAGGGGAGGGAAGCGGGGGTGCGTATAACGAAGTCGGGAAGAAATACTGAGGAAAGAAACACCAGGACAGTGAAGGAAAGAAACACCCGGACAGTGCTCAGAAATAAAACACTTCCGCTGTATAGTCTACACGTGACCCCCCCCCCCCTTCCTTTCCAAAAAAAAAAGCCACCAGTAATATTTAATATTACAAAACAAAGATTAACTGCCGCCCTGTGGCAGAAAAGCCACCGGTGGAATAATGAGTGGCTGGAGAGCCTGGGTGATGTGTGATGGAAAACCAAGTTAGAGCCGGGTGGCAAGCTCGATTGGTGGCAATTAGACCGGGAAGCTAAATGGGCTGATAGTAACGGTGTCATTTCCCTGGTTAGATTAACCACGTCTGGCATCCTTCTGCGGCCCGACCTGCTATGGATGAATTATACAAGAGCTGTGATTTGGATGGAAATGTAACGGGAGGGACATTACTTTCAAATTTTAAAACGATTGCGATATTTGTGTGTTAGAGGCCTAGCGTTGATGGAGAGGTCGCGGGGGTGGGGGTGGGGGGTATCATTCATTAATTAACCAATCGTTGTGAAGCGCAAGATCTGTTGATGAACAAGTAAGTAAGCTTGCTTTGTATGCTCTGTAATGTGACTACAGATTTACGCATCGACTCCCTTTAGTGCACAAAGGGAAGGAACAGCTGCAGCAAACAAAGAGAATATAATCTGCAACTTGTAAAGAAGAAGAAGAAGAAAAGTAGTAGTAGTAGTAGTAGTAGTAGTAGTAGTAGTAGTAGTAGTAGTAGAAGAAGAAGAGAAATGATAAAGAATATGCAAGAGAAATGACAGGATATAAAAGAAGAAATAACACGGATTATGAAAGATAAATGACAGTGAATATAAAAGAGAAACAATACAGAATATAAAAGAGAAATAACATACTATAAAAGATAAACAACAGAGAATATAAAAGAAAAATGACAGAGAATATAAAAGATAATGTCAGAACATAAAATATAAATGGCACAGAATGTAAATAGTAAATAACACAGAATATAAAAGATATAAGGACACGGATTATGAAAGAGAAATGACATAAAATACACAAACAAAAAAAAAGAATCCACTGTATTTGACGCTTCATTACTCACAAATTTGACAAGTCAACATTGCCCTTCTATCTACGACATATTTTAAAACGCAAAAGTTCCCACACCAGGTCTGCGATCGTGTCACACTGTTACATCTACAGAGGTCGTGTCACACTGTTACATCTACAGAGGTCGTGTCACACAGTTACATCTACAGAGGTCGTGTCACACAGTTACATCTACAGAGCTCGTGTCACACAGTTACATCTACAGAGCTCGTGTCACACAGTTACATCTACAGAGCTCGTGTCACACAGTTACATCTACAGAGCTCGTGTCACACAGTTACATCTACAGAGATTGTGTCACACAGTTACATCTACAGAGATTGTGTCACACAGTTACATCTACAGAGCTCGTGTCACACAGTTACATCTACAGAGATTGTGTCACACAGTTACATCTACAGAGGTCGTGTCACACAGTTACATCTACAGAGGTCGTGTCCCACAGTTACATCTACAGAGCTCGTGTCACACAGTTACATCTACAGAGCTCGTGTCCCACAGTTACATCTACAGAGCTCGTGTCACACAGTTACATCTACAGAGCTCGTGTCCCACAGTTACATCTACAGAGCTCGTGTCTCACAGTTACATCTACAGAGGTCGTGTCACACAGTTACATCTACAGAGCTCGTGTCACACAGTTACATCTACAGAGGTCGTGTCACACAGTTACATCTACAGAGCTCGTGCCACACAGTTACATCTACAAAGCTCGTGTCACACAGTTACATCTACAGAGCTCGTGTTAATCTGCAGAGATGGCAGATACGCGGCTTCGACCACTGCAAGTTAATCGCACAAACTTAATAGTCACTTTGTCCGTGATGCACATATAATTACGCAGTCAAGCCACACTTGTTAAATAAAATGATCACTTAAACGCGCATGCACTGTAAAAAAAAACTTATTAATAATAATGAAATAATACATCATGAATTGGGTATATTCGATTTGTTTTATAACATTTGGTAAAAGATTAAAGCAAAAATTGTTTGTAAACTGTGTTTTACAGTTGCTATAAACCTATGTTCTAGCTGTGTTGTAAAATGTGTGTTTTAACATTGTTATAGACTTAACAGTGTTAGAAACTATGTTTTAGCGTTGATATAAACTATGTTTAAGCTTTATAGTAAACTCTGTGTTTTAACACTGTTTTAGACTAGCAGTGTTTATAAACTGCATGTTTTAGCGTTGTTATAAATTGTGTGGTTCGCGTTATTAAAAACTACGTGCTTAGCGTTATCATAAACTGCGGCTTAGCGTTGCTATAAACTGCATGTTTTAGCGCTTTTAACATCGTTACAAATGTGTTTTAGTGTTGTTATAAAACGAGTGCCTTAACGCTTATAAAGTGAACGTTTTGTTCCGCTATTGTTACGTTTGAGTTCCATAAAAACATTCGCTTACAAGCACTGATTATTAGAAATAGTTATTGGTGCACCCGGTGGTGCAGTTACTGCGATCTTGTTGGGCCAGGATTTTGTAAGCACGCAGCGAGTCGGATAGGGAGTGTGGGTCATTGCGTCTTTAATTTCATGAAAGAATGTAAGTCTCCACCACTAGGATCGCAGCATTATGATGTCCCGCCAACAACAGCGCAGGACGTGGATGTAGAGAAGGTCTTGAGCAGTTATGATGCCTAGAAGCTGGATCGATGTAAAGGTAAAAGTAATCCTTTCATGCCTTAGAGGCCACATAGGGATATGGTGTTAGTGCCCATATTTTCCTTGACCTGTCAGCACACTAAAGGGTGATATGGTCAGTATCACGCCTGGCCGCCTTGACTTTCCAGAAGAAATCGGGTACCCATTTCTACAGCTGGGTGACTCGGGTGTCTCCGGCCGGATTCGAACCCCCGACCTTCGCCACGAGAGACCAGTGCACTAAAAACTTCGCCACTCAGACACCCGGATCGATGTAGGTTTTATAATAATCCGCTTTGTTGTGTAAAAGCTGTTATAACTTTAATCCTTTCCTGTATTGTTATGAAACAACTGTCTTGTCTGCGTGGAAGTTATTGTGTAAATGTAATTGACGGGAGGTTTGAAGAAAACTGTGACTGCAAAACACAGCTCAACGTTTGCGGTTAGAAAATGGCTTCAATTAGAACAGGTGAAGGATATGTAGGTGATGCAGGTCTTTGCTAGCGCGAGCTCATTTTGTTGACTTCAAAGACACAGTCACAGGTAAAACACGATTCTGTCCAGGTGAAGATGGTACTTCACGAATACAGTTTTAAAACCACACAGATAGATAGATAGATAGATAGATAGATAGATAGATAGATAGATAGATAGATAGATAGATAGATAGATAGATAGATAGATAGATAGATAGATAGAATGACAACGTATCTCATAAACAATAGGGCACGAAATAACATGTAAAAATCTCATTATATGAAACCAGATGTATGACATGTCCTACTTATGTGTGTATGGTTGAGAGAGGGGGGGGGTGGCTGGATATCGACACACCCTGACAAATTGCCCTCCGAGAAGACACTGTATGTAAATGTTATGGAAACCCAAACACACAAGAAATGCCTTTTTTATGACAGAGAGAAAGAAGAGTCGCTAGCCAGAATTCAGTATGAAACGGTAAATACCACAGTTGAACAGTAACGAAGGATGGAAAGAGAGAGTTGGTAAACAGACACTTTACGCAGTCAAGCATTATCTTTTGTTGGCACAGGAGGGCTGGGCCCAGAGGGTATAAAAACTAAACCACCAGCAACTTTGGTTGCCTAAACCCACTGTGAATGTTTGCTTAGAGTGTGGCTCTGATATCACGGAATATGACGCACTCCTGACTTATCACATGATACGTCAGTGCAACTACGGTCCGATGCAGGCAGGATATACTTCCAACATTCTGATAAGGAAAAAGGGACCATTAAAGAAAGGGAAAAAGAAGAACTACATATAAAATAAGTGGGCGTTAGTGGTTTCCAGCGAAATGACGACATAACTGAAGAGACAGCACTCTATCCTCCAGACAGCACTGCAGATGACAACACTTACGGCAGCACGGATTCTGTTGTCCACATTATACTAGGAGTGCATCATTCCAGTTCTGCACTGAACGCTGACACGGAAGAGGAGAGAAAGCAAAAATGGCAGCACGGTCGCATTCTGTGAAGGGTCCACCACTGAGCGAACTTTTGCGGACGTCTTTGGAAAACAGAAAGTAAGGAAATCTCATAACAATACGAAAATGGGGGGCCTGGTTAGACGAGTGGTTGGTTGGTTTACTAATCCAGTGGTACCGGGTTCAGTCCCCGCAGCAAGATTTTTTTCACTCTTCCCCCCCCCCCCCTCAAAAAAAAGGGACCCCGGGGTCCACCCAGACTCTAAAAACGGGTACCAGAGAAATCTGGGAGGTAAATGTGGCCAGGCGTGATACTGACCACATCAGACTTTCACGTGCCTAAGGTCGCGGTAAATACAGGCCTAACTCCTGTACCCCGAACATGCCTTAATGGCGTGACAACTGGGGTTTGTACCTTCATATCAGAAGAAACAAGAAACATTCTTGGAATCTTGCAAAAAAAGATTGGACATCCTATACAAGAAACAGACTGGACTCCAGAGTAAGGAACTAAACAACTCAGTCTGACTGACTGAAAGACTGAACTACACACACTCGTCTTCACAGCGCGGTCTGCAATGACTCTTTACAATGATAGAACAGTTTCTTTCTACATTCTGTTACAGTATCTGGAGTGTAGATATATTTTCCTTTTCTTCCTACGCAGTTTTTGCATTTTGGATAAACTAATTTTGTGGGTTTTTTTTTCTTTTTCATTTGGTACTTTCCCGTGTGAAACAGCAGAGCCTAGTTTCTTGGCGGCCTCACTGGGCCAGTAGGTGCGCCCCTCTGTGTTTCTCTAGGACCGAAGGTGCACATCTCTGCGTTTCATAGTTGAAGTTTTGGAGTAGGATGTGTTGCACATTTTTTTTTGGTGTATAGAAACATACTATGGCTTGCGGTTTCCTCGTGTTCAAGGAATATTGATCTCTTTTTACAAAAAAATCTCCTGCGTATCTTATAAACAGTATGTACATTTCACTTATCTGAAACACAGATACCAGCACATACAGTGTTAAAACACGTTATGAGCTGAACTGCGTATCACCATGGAAACAAATAGAAGAACAGTGTGTGTGTGTGTTGTTGTTTTTTTTGGGGGGGGGGTAAGGAGGAAGAAAGAGAGAAAGCACATAAAAAGGTAAAGGAGGAAGAAAGAGAGAAAGCACATAAAAAGGTAAAGGAGGAAGAAAGAGAGAAAGCACATAAAAAGGTAAAGGAGGAAGAAAGAGAGAAAGCACATAAAAAGGTAAAGGAGGAAGAAAGAGAGAAAGCACATAAAAAGGTAAAGGAGGAAGAAAGAGAGAAAGCACATAAAAAGGTAAAGGAGGAAGAAAGAGAGAAAGCACATAAAAAAGGTAAAGGAGTTGAAATTCTCAACCATGACCTCTCTCCCTGTCTCCCCTCTTCTCTGTCGCAGATTTTTGACAAAATAGAACTTTCATAGTTTCTTGTGCCCACAATTCTGCTTACATAAGATTCTTTGACCAAACGCTGACAGCATAATAACGAAGGGTTCTCATTATGATGATGATGATGATGATACTACCTTTATTTTTGTTGTTTTTTTTTTTGTAAGCCGAATCTTCATATACAAAACTGAAAAGTCGAGGCCCTTCCAGATCACAGAAACCAGAGCCAGGCGTTTATTGTGAGCCAGCAGAACAAGGACAGACAGAAGTTAGGTGTCGCTCTAGACTGTGTTATCTCCCAGTGTTTACTCTTCCCTCCAAGAACACGGAGACCCAAACACTGTTTGCGTTGAGCCCGAAATCTGAGACTCCTGACTTCTTTTTTTTTTTTTAATAAAGAGGAGACCACCTACACAGGTAGGTCGAGGACAAGACAGAGGAAGTGGGAAAAAATAAGGTCACTGAAGATGATTGTCAACGTTACTGTCTGGTCTCCGGGGGAATATTTTATCTGGAGATCTACATAAAATATCCCATTATCACAACTGTGTGATTATCACAACTGTGTGATTATCACAACTGTGTGATTATCACAACTGTTAGAGTGAAGATCCTCAAACACGGGGCATATCACTAATAAGATTTCCTAAACTGACGCAGATACATATCACTAAGATTTCCTAAACTGACGCAGATACATATCACTAATAAGATTTCCTAAACTGACGCAGATACATATCACTAAGATTTCCTAAATTGCCGGAGATACATATCACTAATAAGATTTTCTAAACTGACGCAGATACACATCACTAATAAGATTTCCTAAACTGACGCAGATACACATCACTAATAAGATTTCCTAAACTGACGCAGATACACATCACTAATAAGATTTTCTAAACTGACGCAGATACACATCACTAATAAGATTTCCTAAACTGACGCAGATACACATCACTAATAAGATTTTCTAAACTGGCGCGGGTATATCTTAAGCTTTTTCTTGTGGCGAGAGAACTTTCTGAAGAAGAAGATAGATTTAAAGCAAATGTTGCGGGATATCTTAATTTATGACTCAGAGTCAGAAAAAAGAAATCGGAAAAAGAGCAGAAACAGCAACAAACAAACAAACAAACAACAAACAAACAAAAACTGATCTCAAGTTTCCCCCGTGAAAAACCAGCGCTGGCGTGGAAGTGGAACTACCCCAGGAACCGTTCTCGAAGAAATTGAATCCTCTTTTTTCAAAATAGACAACAATATCCACAAGATCTACAACATAATCAGTACAATCAAAGCATTCATTAAAAGAATCATGGTTGAAAAATATTCATCATCTTCTTGTACACAGCAAGACAACTTTGTCAGATTCAGTCATTAAATTTCTCTAATATATTCTTATCTCTTTCAGGTTCTTCGCTGGTTTTCTCTTCTAGTGACATCTCTCTCTCTCTCTCTCTGAACCTCAAGTGCACAGGGTACATGGGGCTTCCGCAAGGGTTTTCCACAAATGCCTGTCCTTCGCCTTTTTTTCTGCTCTTGCCCAGGTGAGCCCTCTATTGCTCAACATCCTCTCTGTTGTTCTTCTCCTTACTTCTGTTCCCCTGTGGTGTCCATCTCAGTGCTATTTTTGGTAGACTGACATCTAAAGCAAGGATGAAAACTTGTGATGTTCTCTCTAGCGTATAATAATGTAATTACTTGTATCCTGCTTCCTTTAAAAAAAAAAAGGTACCAGAGGAATCTGGGAAGGTTAAAGCAGCCAGGCGTGATACTGACCACATCAGACTTTCATGTGCCGAAGGTCTTGGAAAATACGGGCCTAACACCGTATCCTCAACATGCCTCAGTGGCATGGGAACAAGGATGTTACAAAGCCGCCTTTCAGTGTAAACAGATTCCTTTCTGTGGTTAGCTGTAAACAAAATCCTTCCGTCAGTGTTCAGCTATAAGCATAATCCTTTCCATCAGTGTATAACCGTAAACAAAATCCTTCCGTCAGTGTATAACTAAAAAAAATCTTCCATCAATGTTTAAATGTAAACAGAATCCTTCAATCAGTGATTGACTGTAAACAAAATCCTTCCGTCAGTGTTCAGCTATAAGCATAATCCTTCCATCAGTGTATAATCGTAAACAATATCCTTACCATCATTTTTTTAACAAAATCCTTCATCAGTGTCTAACTACAAACAAAATCTTCCATCAATGTTTAAATGTAAACAAAATCCTTAAATCAGTGATTGACTGTAAACAATATCTTTCCGTCAGTGTAATCAAAATGTTCTGTTTCATCTCCGTGTGTACATTTTTTTTTAAAAATCCGGTTTATCCATCTCTCACGCTCAGGATAAAATATTACTGTCATCTTATCTTGTCTCAAGAGAAGCACAGAAAAGAATCACATAAGAAACATAAGTGGCTTCAAGGGAAAGAGAGGATTATGGGGGAGGGGGATATGTGCATTCGAGGAAATCTCCTAGAACAACAACAAATCTTTGTCTGCTTGTAATTTTTCGTTTTTTTAAGTTTACACAAAATTAACATACACATTCGCTGCAGGGTCCTGTTGCACACTCACATACAACAAAAGCTCCTAAAGTATGAACAACTGTTTAGTAAATCTGGTTTACGTTTACAATCATGCCAGATATCGTATAGGTTGAAGATTGACGTTTACTGCTGACTGAGTTTACTTTCAGCTGTACAGAGAGCATAAGTCTTCAACTAGTGGTCAGTTTGCTTTCATTTTTTTCACAACGTCTTCTTTGCTTTTTTTTTTTCCTTTTGCTCTTGGCATTTGTTTCTTCTTTTTTTCTCCTCGTTGATTTTCTTGTTCTGTTGTCTAGTTTTAGACGTGCTAGAAGGCGGTCTAGAATTGTTTTCTTACATTGTCTACGTAGCTACTGGGTCTTAGTTGTCTGCTGGGTTTACGAAGAGTTTCAAGCTGAAATATGTCCGCCATCACCACGCCAGCGACAACATTGTTACAGTTTCTACGCCAAAGCCCGGCACACATTTCTGCATGTAGTCCTATATCCCGGCTACGCAAGGAATCCCATAACATGTTCTATAAAGATGGTGGAGCTTCTTAGGTCGCCTCCAAAATAAGCGGTCCAGCTACTATAATCTACTCCCCCGTCCTGGTGGATATTTATATTCCAAGACCATCTCCACGACATGGGCAGCCAGGAACTTCATGTCAGTATTTACAGGTAGATCTCCAACAACACAACTCGATCGCACCTGTTCTGTGTTCATATAGTACAGTGGCATCCGTGCGATGACTGACAAATGTAATTCAGTTCAGTCAGTCAGTCATTTGCATGTTCCTTGCGGGACTTTGCCTCCCTAACAGTTCTCCTATAGGCCTTTCGGTTGTAAGCAAGATGCCCTGCTGCTGATGCATCCATTTGCAGATTATCAACGATGTCTTGCAGCCATCGTCGCCTTGGTCTTCCTCTCTTTTTTTCCATTATGTATCCTTCAAATACGGTCTTCTCTAGATTATCATGACGTTTAATGTGTCCAAAATATTTAAGTTTTCTCTCTTTAATCCTCTTTACTAGCCAGCCTTCTTCAATATTAAGTTCTTGTAGTATGGATATATTGACAAATGTTTATACAGACAAAAACATCCACTTCTTCCCCCCCCCCCCCAAACTTTATGCTTTTTTTTTTTCATCGTGTAGCCGAATCATGCAAGAAAATAACGAGGAATTTCAATGTAACAGAAGTTTTGAACCATTTTATGTTTGCAACTGGGGGCAAAGACGCCATCCGATTTATCAGTCAACCACACATAGCTGACATGCTAGCTTCAGGGTTTGCCCACTATAGCTAATCAAGACCCTGTCTCACCTCACCATTGGTACCCTCACTAACATTCCTAGCCTGGCTATCGGGGCAGGAATCGGCAAAGTCCTCGTGGTGGTGGAGTCTGCTAAAGAAGTATTGCACATCCCTTTTTTTAAGCTTCACTCAGAGACTGAAAAGAATTAGCTGCCATAACCCGCTCCCAAACCGACACCATGCTGTCTCAACCTTCACACCGTCGGCTGCAAAGAACACCAGCTCAGCAGAAGACAAGACAAGACAAGACAAGACTTGACTTGTCTATAACTTTCTAATTTCAACTAAAATCAGCGGCATTTCTCCCTCTTTTAAACAACTTCTGCCGAGCTTATTGAGTTCATGAAGATGATGCCCTCCATTTTGAGGCTCTGTGCAGTGTTAACTTTTTCATTACTGGCAGATTCACAACAAACTGTTTAGAGTTGCCATAATCCAACACCCATTAATATGTACATACAGAGTATGCACAACACATACACCAGGCAGTATTGATTGTCGAACAGGAAGACAGCCTGCGAGCTACCAGTTGACAAAAAAATATATATATTACAGAACAATGGCTGAAGTTGACGACATATGACAAGACGTGACCTGGTAATTGCATAGAACGGAGGTGCTAACCAAAGCCAAATATAACTAGACCGTCCCACTTTGGAAAATATTTGTCCCACTCAGATGATAGCCGGCAATATTTTCGGGGCCGATAATTGTTTTTTTTTCCGATGTCATTTTGACAGCATTTGATGTAGATGTTAAAACTTCCCTTCAAAGATTTAGTCCAGAGGGACATGTAAAGCTGGTCGTTTGAAACAGACATACATGATGGGTCTTGAAGAATGGAAGGGTACAGAGAAACTATTACATTTACTAAACAGTGGAAGGGACTAGAAATGTTGGCAGAGAAACTATTACATTAGATAAACAAGAGAAAGATGAGAAATGCGGGCAGAGAAACTATTACATTAGATAAACAAGAGAAAAAACTAGACATGCTATCAGAGAAACTATTACATTAGATAAACAAGAGAAAAGACTATACATGCTATCAGAGAAACTATTACATTAGATAAACAAGAGAAAAGACTAGACATGCTGACAGAGTAATTATTTCAAGAAGTAAACAAGAGAAAAGTCTAGACATGCTGACAGAGAAACTATTTCAAGAAGTAAACAAGAGAAAAGTCTAGACATGCTGGCAGAGAAGTACAGGAAATATACCCTGTATATTCGTGCACAAATAACTCCGTCTATTTTGACTCATGGAGACCTGGTCTATGTAGCTTACAGTAAACTGTACGACATTGCCTCTCTGATATCATACTCTCCACTCAATCTGTACACATGAATGTGTTTTACCCGACTGTTTTACACAATCAAAACAACACTATCAGTTTACACAATCAAAACCACACTATCAGTTTACACAATCAAAACCACACTATCAGCCTCGTGAACAAAAATTCTTGGGACAGTTGCAAGGAAGACCTTGCAACGGCTGAAAGTACGAAAGCAAAAGTCGCCAAGTAGATTACTCACGACCAGAAGTACTGTATGACCCACAGCACCCCCTCCCCTCCACCCACATGCACATCTCTGTCTTTTGAAGTGATCTGCATCAACCAGTGCCCCAAATACCTGTCCTTACCGCTGGCTGACGGGTGGGAATCGATCTCACGCTTTCAGCCCGATATACGGAGTCCCTGCTGGCTCAGCCAATATGTAACTCGTAAAGTATATCTTTTAAACTATACGTATCTTAAATACATGATTCGTAAAAGTATGTTTCCTCGACTGCGGGGATTATTTGAGCATTCCACAAGGTGGGATAAGAACTAGACAGTTATACAACAAGTCGGAAGCAAGGACGGCTGTACATCGCGGCAAGTACACATCGCTGCGACAGCGGATCTGAATCTGTCTCCTTGTGGCGTGCTGAAAACCAGGCTGTTGTGCCGTCCAAACAAACTCTGGTCATGGATTCAGCCAGGAAGCAACGAATCTACTCAAATAACTCAATCTGTTCACATTAATCCACGTTTCCATCCAACCCGATCCTTGCACTGCAAGAACAATCAACAACAATATTTCCTGCCGTGAAAATAAAGAAATCGCTGGAAAAAAAGGAAAACAAACATCTTGTCACAATAAGTCATATCAGAAATGCAGTCAAATATTGATTGCAAAAACAAATATCCGCGGGACTTGTGATATTATGAAATATCCACGAACCAGTTCAGAAAAGAGAGAAACAATACAAGCAACACTCTTCATTTCATTGTAGATGGTTGCCAACATGGAGCCGTACAGCGCTCTACAGTTTCCGTTGCCGAATGTGATAATCCCAGGTCACACATTTGATGCGCAAAAGCCCTAATACCTGAAATCCTCCCAACACTCAGCTCGTGTACCCGACAAACGACACCGGCTCGTCTGTTGCTGCGCTCCTCACAAAGATAAAAGATAAGGCATTATCCAAGCTGAAGTGTACGTTGTCTCATGATGTTCCACTGTCGTGTGTTAGACAAAGGTTAAAATCTGGTGAATAACGTTCATTGGGATAACTGTGATTGTAATACTTAAAGGTGAAAGTTTCCGCAGGATATAGCGGAGACGTTAAAAAATAAAGGAGACTAAGATAAAGGAGAGGTTAAAATATAAAGGATTCCAAAATAAAGGAGAGGTTAAAAATGGGAATAAGATACGCATGTCAAGATGAGATAAGTTAAAGAAAGGTTAAAAAATAAAATAACGGGAAGATACGGGAGATATCAAGAGGCGAGAAATTAAGGAGAGATTTTTAAAGTCTGGGCTGAATCTTATAATACGGGACACAGAATTTACAAAGTTCAGGCCCATATAAACAGGATAATAGAAAGGTTTATCTATTCTCACTTTCTTACTAAGAAAATGCTTATAATATGCCTGAAGACTTTCATGAGAATCAGAAGGTAGATGGATAGAACTGACAGTATGGCACACAAGAAGAGGAAATAGGATCTCTAAATCTTCAAAACTCGAAAGAGAGACTCGGGTGAGGCTATCTTAAAGATAAGGCTGTTTGAAAGATGAGAAAGATGAGGCTGATTGAAAGATGAGGAAGGTGAGGCTGTTTGAAAGATTAGGAAGGTGAGGCTGTTTGAAAGATGAGAAAGATGAGGCTGTTTGAAAGATGAGGAAGTCCGTGATTGAAATTACAAATTTCTAACTTGTGCACCGTCTGTTTAGCGTTAAATTACGTATTGTCAAATCACTGATTGTTATAATTACTGAAACAAGAGTGAAGTCAGTCATTTTAGAAACAAACATGCATGGCCTGTCGCACTGTTATTGCACTCTGTGTGTGTAGAGAGAGAGAGAGAGAGAGAGGAGAGAGAGAGAGAGAGAAAGATGAATGTTCACATTACTATGTTATAATTCGTTACATTTTTGTCTCTCATATGCCTGGTAGAACTTTGGAAGTGTTAGTGCACCTCACACTGTGTACACGCGCTGCTGCGAATATCCCAGGTGATCTACACATAATCGTGTAATCGTGAGCGATCTCTGCAGCTTCCGATTATGTCATTGTTAGGCGCATGAAATATTCTTTCCCTTGCCATCACTGATAGACGACAGAAATGACTGGGGGTTGTGATAGCGGACCTACCAGGAAGAAGAGAATACCCGACTGACAGCAAGAACACAGGAATGAGTCCGGACATTGTAGTGTACTCCATAGAAAAACAGGAACTAATAATGACTGAGCTTACGGTTCCGTACGAAACAAGAATAGAGGAGCAGCATCTATTCAAATGTGAGAAGTACAATGATCTGGTCAAGAAACTGAGGCAGGGAACTTCCTCTGATGATGTGAAGGAGTTGTTCCGCTCTCTAGAGTAGGGAGTTACCTGCATACTATCCCAATTCTTACATTTTACATTGTAAACTTGTTAGATCTTGACTTGGCGCGAGTTGGAAACTATTAGGGCTTATTGCTGCAGATAAAGTTCGCCTCCATTCCTCTCTATTCCTAATCTCTCTCCAGTTGGTGACATCAGTTTCTTTTATATCCTCTTCTATGTTATCTTTCCATCTGTCTTGGTATAAAGTTCGGTTCTGGTACACATTACGCAGCGGAATATTACACTCATGTGGGAACATAAAATCACACATACAGCACTGGCAAATCACACATTGCCAGCAAATCACACATATAGTACCGGCAATTTACACGTACAGTACCAGCAATACAATACCGCAGATCACACATATAATACCACGAAATCACTCATACAGCACCGGCACATCACACATATAGTAACGGCAATTTACACATACAGTACCAGAAAATCACACACATAGTGCCGGCAATTTACACATACAGTACCAGCAAATCACACATATGGTACCGGCATTTTACACATGCAGCACCAGCAATACAATACCGCAAATCACACATACAATACCACGAAATCACTCATACAGTACCGGCAAATTACATATACAATATCAGCAAATCACAGATACAGTCCCGGCAAATCACACATATAGTACCAGCAAATCACACATATAGTACCAGCAAATAAAAAAATAACGGCACTCTGCCAAGTGCTTGCCTGTGTTTCGCACATTTAAGAGGATATCCAGACTTTAACATCAAACGTCCTGATAATCACACACCCAATTAATCACCAGCAATTAATCACGGCAGAGCGAGACACACGCGTTAAAGTTTACTCACCAGATGCGCACACGCCGATAGAAACGCTTAACACGCGCAAATTAACGCAATGAAGATCTACAGACGTTTATAGAGACATCGTACATTGAAGAGACGTACAGCGAAGAATGCTGTAAATAATTCTGTACCACGCTGTGAGCCACAGTTGGGTCGTATTTAGATTGGGTGTAATCATTTTCACGGAAACGAATGAGAACTGTGTAACCCAGTTTATTTGCTGCAATATTAGCCTCGTATTTTGATTACTTTGCGAAACTAATGAATGAATAGTTTTTTTTTTAATGTTAACGATAATAATTTTTTTTAAATTTTACCTATTACCTTTTTTATCTGAGATAAGAAAAGGTTAGGTCTGGTGTACTATTTATTATTAAACTCTTAATTTAAAACAGCTTTACTCTGACCTCTCACATTAGTTCACTATGGGACTTGTGACCCCACACGTTAGTTTACTACGGGACTTGTGATCTCAATTTTCTTCACGACTTGTGACCCCAAATATTAATTCTCTACGGGACTTGTGATCTCACATATTAATTCTCTGCGGGACTTCTGACTTCACATATTAATTTTCTACGGGACTTATGACCACACATATTAATTCTCTGTACCCACATATTAATTGACTTATGATGACCCCAAATATTAATTTTCTACGGGACTTATGACCTCACATATTAATTCTCTACGGCACATCTGACTTCACATATTAATTGTCTACGGGACTTCTGATTTCACATATTAATGAAAATTAATTAATTAATATTCTCTACGGAATAAATTCCTGCCTCAGTCCTGAAGTCTGTGAGATGACGTGGCACAGAAAACATCTGACTTGAAATGGAGCAAAAATCCCAGCGAAGACTTCCAGAAGTGATAGCCCCAAGTTCAAAGAAACCTCCAAGTTTGGGATCTCTGGAAGGAAACCTCAGCTGTACCTCTGATCCCCACATGTGGTAAGACCTCTACGTCACCAACACATCTCCAGACAACACGATGTAACAACCACCGCGTACCTCAACCAGACAACCCCCAACCCTGACAGTTATCACACGAGTTCCCAGCGCTGGTGTTCCCAAGTTATAGAAATCTATACGTAAAATATATGTCCTTTTTTTTCTCAATTTCCATGTTTACTATACGTCAGTCTGAACAGAATATAGAATAAATCTTAGACCAGAACGATAAATACAGGCCACAGAAAGACTCCAAAGTTACACGCTGTGTCATGGCATCAGACATTTCAAACACTGCAATCATTTTCAGCAAGAAAGATAATAGAAAGACCAGAGTTTATGACGGCTCGCTGAAGTCTCATTACGTCTGCAGTCTCCATGTCTCAGAAGTCTCTATGTTTAACTGGGATGAACTTATATGACGATGTTATAAACAGCTGAGAAGTGGAGACATTTTCAAACATTTCGAAACGATACATCTAGCTATATCTCCTGGCTGTTTGTACCTCTGGCTGTTTATTTGCATCTCTAGACTGTTTGTACCTCTGGGTTGTTTGTAGCTCCTAATAGTTTGTATCTCCGGTCTGTCTGTTTATCTCCTGGATATTTGTATCTCTTAACTGTTTCTGTATCCTCGGGTTGTTTGTTGTATCGCCTGGATGTTTGTATCTTCTAGTTGTTTGTATCTCTGGGCTACTTGTATCTCCTGATTGGTGTATCTCCCAGGTGTTGTACCTCCAATATGTTTGTGGTACCCCCGTATGTTTATTGTATCTCCGGGCTGTTTACTATAGCTCCTGGATGTTTATTGTATCTCCGGGCTGTTTACTGTATCTCCTGGATGTTTATTGTATCTCCGGGCTGTTTACTGTATCTCCCGTATGTTTATTGTATCTCCGGGCTGTTTACTGTATCTCCTGGATGTTTATTTTATCTCCGGGCTGTTATTGGATCTCCTGAACGTTTGTTGTATCTCCTAGATGTATGTATCCAACAATTGCACATTCTAGTATCCCCGAAAGCGAACACAGACACACACCGGACTGGAGGGGACATACAACTATCAACGCGTGAAGGGAAGCTCGCCCAAAGTTGAGTCCCTGAAATAATGGACTTAGGGCGGGTAAGCAAATTGTTCAGGTGTTGTATCCTACAATTCCACGCACGCAGGCTCTGAACATCAAGATTAACAATACCTGTAGACTTTACAGAAACAAAACGGCATCAAACTTGGACAAGTCTTCCAACAGAAGGGAGCGTTAAAGAAGGTTAAAATAGATGTTAAAATAGTTGAATTTCAAAATCCGAAATAGACAGCGATACTTAATGGAAGAATAGAGAACTGACATTTGAAGAGAAATCATAAGGCTCAAAAAAAAGGAGGAAAAAAGTTTGTTTTTTTTCGTAGCAGACAAAGATTCGAGAAAACAAAGAGAGAAAGTCAAGAAAGATCTTGGAGATCTCTGACACAATCTGAAGATAGCAGCTGTCAGAAAACCATTACAAGGATTCCAGAGAACTTGAAATGTTACACTTCACGACTTGTCCACAGGAGACTATCGACAAATAAAAAAAAAGACGTAACTTTTGTTTTCTTATTTCCGAACAGAGTTACATAAAACTATGGCATACTCAGTCGCATATAACGGATGGTTCTGGAATTTGTCAAGAAAAAAAAAGTGTTAAGAACAATTACTGGCAATGACAAAGCGATGTCACACATTGCTATATTAATGTAACTGTCGGGATAAAAAAAAAGAGGACAAAATATACAAATTATATGGATAAGATATAAAAAGTAATAGAAAGAAAACAAAAATAATGGTACATTTAATTGAGAATATAACCAGAAAATATCAGATTAACTTTAACACGGGGCGACTCAAGGTGGTATAGGAACTCACTGGACAAACATCTTTTCTTCCTTGAGCAGATGTTTTTATCAGCAAAAATAACAAACCTGGGGTTTGCTAACTCCACAAACATCTTTTCTACTCCAGCGTCTACGTCATTAAGCACTTTCATCAAAACTACAGTTTCCTGTGTCTTGGAGCGAACACTTTTTGTAAAAAAATTATTTTAACTTTATGAAAGAAAAAAAAAGCAACAACAAAAACTATCAAACTAGACTACACTTAAAACTATGTACCTGCATGAACTCTATCGAACTTAAATTTGCTGTAACAAAGTTCTAAAACTGCATACCTACAGACAAAAGTTAACAAGCCAAGGTTAGTCCATAAAATGTCGAAATAAACTCCAGCTACATAGATAAAGTTAACAAAACACAGGCCTTCAAGCGTGGCCACTGTTCTCTTGTGCAGAGAAGAATTCACTTTCTGAATTTAACTCACAAAAGTATTTTTTAAAAGCTCGTGAAGGGGTGAAGTCCTCTCGACTTCTTAAAAACAAATAAAAATCAAACTCTCTTATCACCGTCAATAAGTCCTTTCATAAGATAATTAATTATTCCAGCATAAGAAACCAATAGCCTTACCTAATAATAAACTCCAATAATCGATTAGCTAACTTGTGAAATAATAAATGGAAGGTATGCAAGTTTTTATTTTCTTTTAGGTAGAAAAAAAAGTACTTTTTACTAGAAGTGAATAAGTACAAGTGTGGGATTAATCAGCAAACTTCCTCGCCTGCAACACGAGAAGGTGGAGGTTTGGCGTTCACAGGCAAGCAACAACAGGAGCTGAACACATCTTTTAAGAGAAGATAAAGGCGAAATATAGCAGTGAATAAGCAGGGTACAGAAAAGTGGGAAAGAAAAAAAAAAAGTTCACTGTATAATCACCTGTGAAGTCTGTTCTCAATAGCGTCTTTCTCCTTCTCAGCTCGAAATGTGTAGATAAAATGATAAATCTTTTCGCGTATTCACAACCAAATGTATGCGTCCCTTCTTCTGCGACCACTTGGCTATTCAACGCCTAATACGCTTTGCTGGACTTGTGTTATCGATTCTGACTGGTCCATTTGGCAAACCAATGACAGCACGGGGCACTCTACGCCAGCACTGAAATGGAATACGTCTGCGCGCGCGTCGTCACAATGGCCTATGACGCAGCGACTGCCAAAATGAGAGGCCAGTGAATGCGAAAGGGAGGGGCTTAGCAGCGAGGGGCCGCCTCTTAGGAAGCGGTTGAAAGGATTAAAAAGGAAGGGGGAAAAAAGGAGAGGCAGACAAGGGGAGGGGAAAATATTTCTTCCGCAGCAACTTAAAGAAATGTAGACAACTAAAAATCCCCGATCGATTAATCATCCACAACAACTACAGCAGCAGAAATGAAAGGTTCTACTTTCTATCAGGCCGCTAATTCGCTTAAAACAAAAGAGCTAACTTGGTGATGGGTGGGGTGAGATTCCGCCATATCACCCGCTGTCCAACATTCAAGCGCTGTCCGTCAAACACAAAAACTGGGGAAGAAGCCAAAATGATGACAGCTTATCGGTGGCTGTCGTGTGACACAGCTACAAGCACACACAAGGCGAAGTTCAACGACCACAGACAGTCCGATCCCAGGCAAGAAACTAGCTACGGTAGCCACGTCCTTTCACCAGGACATTGATCCTTTATTCTTCTCTTTACCCTCACCTCCAAACCTTCAACAAACAGGCAGACATTGACGTTCAAATCCCCTTTTCTGAAACTCTAGCTATCGTTTTCTAAGTTGCCCAGAACTTGTCATTCAAAGACTTCCCAGTGTTGTTCACGAATAAAATTCCCATGAAAGGAGCAAAATATGTTGTGGGATATTTCCATGGCGTGATGTTAACGACGGCCCTTGTATTTACATGCAAAATTCTAGTTTCATGCTGTGCGAGAGATCGAATTTGAAAGCCTAGAATATTGGCTATGAAATCGCGAAACCGACGGCGTAAAGCGAGGGATATTACCCCGTTTTGTGAAGGTAATTGCCTGCCTGACTGTTTCCTGTTGTTAATTTCTTAGGGTGAAAACAAACGCCGATGATCGCATAAAAGTTAGAACTGGAATCTAAGCGTAGGAAATGTGTTGTAGTGTGTTAACACTCGCTGGCTACACAGACAAGTCAGACTTCTGTTCGTCACAAGACGCATTTCTCGAGAGTTAACACACCTTCATGCTCATCACACTGTTAACATACTGCGGAGTATCACACTTATTATTTGCTAACATTCGTGTGCTACTTGCTACAAATGTATAGGGAGTTGTGTACATCATCATCAGCATCATCATGACGCAGACATTAAATATTGTTTCCTTACTTTCAACACAAAAACCACTGAAACAGGACAACAAAGTGTTCTCCGTTTTCACTTGCAGTACGGGAAAGAAATGTACTTTAAGGGACATTCTTGGCACTGCGCAGGAAAAGGAACTGGATTTGAATATTTACAATTTTCTCTTTTTAATATGATACATTTCTGGGGTCCTACAGGGAACCCCCCCCCCCCCACCCTTTCGTATTTATGGGCCCCGATGTCTAAACTTCAGTAGCTTCATAACTCACACACAAAGATGAAATCTTGTAGTCTCGGCGGGTAGATAAGTGAAAGTTCTCTGTGGAGCTTACAGAAGATCCTCAGTGGAGCTAACAGGTCTTCTGTGGCGCTAAAAGAAAGTTCTATGTGGAGCTAACAGAAGGTCCTCTGTGGAGGACGAGTATAAAATATTTCCACTTTTGTCTAAAAAGCTGGTCTCGTAGATATAAATCTCTACAAAATGTTCTACTTTTGTCACATTTAGCTTATTATTTCACTTTTGTTCTCAAAAACCTCGGCAACCTCCTTTGTTCTCCTGATGTACTCACGAAAAATTGCTTCCATTTACACCTGTATTCCTCAGCTACCGACTCTACGATGGGATTACGTTCCGACGAAGACACCGTAAATTAAAAATAGCGTAAATCGAATATGTAAGGCGCATGGCAAATAAATAAGTAAATAAGCATTTGACGGATGCCACAGATCAAGACATTGGGTAAGAATTGATTGGTTTATGCCATATTTGTTCAGATCGCTTTATTTCGTCGGTTCTTACGGGAGACATGTTTGACAATACGGCCCCCATCTTTAGCCAGCATTTAATGATGGCTGCCACCATTAAGAATCCAGGCCCAACTGTAGGGCCATGATTGACATCTTGAAAGGGAATGTTGCGTTCTTCAAAGACATTCATCTTGTCGTCTGTGAAGAAGAAGAAGAAGAAGAAGAAGATGATGATGATCACAAGCCCAGGAACAGTACAAATTATACAAAAATAATGCCGCCCGCATGCACACACACAAACATACTCACACAAAAAACCCAAAGATGTGACCGTAGTTGTTCTTCATATCCGTCTCCAATAAACTAACGAAAAACAGGCAAGGAAATACTTCCTTCTTGTCTATTCTTCCTTTCTGTTTTCATTAGTTTGTGTGACTGTATGTTTATGTTTTCACGTGATTATTTTTCATGCTTGCTTAAATTATTATACTTCTTGTTTTTTCGTAAGTTTGTTGTTGTTGTTGTTGTTGTTGTTAGTTGTTGTTGGTTGTTGTTGGTTGTTGTTGTGCACTGCCACATCTTACAGTTTTCCTACTTTCCTTTTGTAATTCACTCTTTTAACATGCATTCCGTGTAAGTTCCCCCAGTCAACTTTACTTCCATATTAGATGTAATGTGTCAAAAAATAACGGGAGCAAAAGATAGCAAATTTCACACTTTCTCCATATTCCTGTGTTACCTGAAAACAGTTCTGCAGGTAAAGCAGCTTTCATGATGATGATGATGATGATGATGATGATGACAGTTAAGACTGAAGAACCCCAGTTTCTGTTGCAGTCACTTTCTGCGGTAACTGTCAAGTCACTGCAGCTTAATCGGCGCGTTTGAGGTAGGCTTGGGCTTTGTGGTGGCGGAGCCTACATAGAAGCTTACAGCAAAAAAAAAAAGTGGCTGCAGTGCATTTACTGTCCGACATGTTGTCTAACTGTAGAGTCTTCCCTTCTCCAGCAATTAGCCATCTTCTCCAGCAATTAGCCATCTTCTCCAGCAATTAGCCATCTTCTCCAGCTTACCTGTAAACTCTTACCTTGTAAACTCCAGTTTACCTGGAAAACAAGCTAGGACGCATCGTTTTGGTCTCATCTGTCATAGCGGTGATAACAAAGTTAATAACGACAGCGACGATCAAGTTAACAAAGACGATAAAAGATGTTTCAGGAAGAACATCGTGACGTTGATGAAAAAGAACATAATGTTGCTAGTGATGATAGAGAACATAATGTCGCTAGTGATGATAAAGAACATAATGTTGCTAATGATGATAAAAAACATAATGTTGCTAGTGGTGATAAAGAACATAATGGTGCTCGTGATAATAACGTACATAATGCTGCTAGTGATGATAAAGAACATAATGTTGCTAGTGATGATAAAGAACATAACGCTGCTAGTGATGATAAAGAACATAATACTGCTAGTGATGATAAAGAACATAATGTTGCTAGTGATGATAAAGAACATAACGCTGCGAGTGATGATAAAGAACATAATACTGCTAGTGATGATAAAGAACATAATGTTTCTAGTGATGATGCTGCTAGTGATGATAAAGAGCATAATGCTGTTAGTGATAATAAAGGTAGATTTTTTAAAAAAAGAGATAAAATCCCTGTTTCCATGTCATAAGGCATAGAATACTGTGTTAGGCCCGTATTTCCGGGACCCTCGGCACATGAAAGTCTAATATGGTCAGTATCATACCTGGCCGCATTTACCTTCCCAGATTTCTCTGGTACCCGTTTTTAGAGGCTGGGTGGACCTCGGGGCTTTGTGTGGTGTGTGTGTGTGTGTGTGTGTGTTTGTGTGTATGTATGTGTGTGTGTGTGTGTGTGTGTGTGTGTGTGTGTGTGTGGTGGTACCAGAAAAACTTGCCGCTGCTGGTACCAGCGAATTATTAGACAGTGCGCCTATCCACGCTAGCGATGATGATGATGATGATGATGATGATGATGATGATGATAGTAATAAAACAAAAACTAGAAATGTTAATTTTGCTACAAAACAAAATGACAGTAATAATAATATTGGCGAAGATACTGGCACTAAACGATGGTGATAGCAATAATGATTGTGATGGTAATAATGATGGTGATAGTAATAATGATTGTGATAGTAATAATGATGGTGACAGTAATAACGATTGTGATAGCAATAACGATTGTGATAGTAATAATGATGGTGATACCAATAATGATGGCGATAGCAATAATTGATGGTGATAGTAATAATAAAAGTTGGTTGGGACATGATACTAAATGATGGTGACAGTAATAACGATTGTGATAATAATAATGATGGTGATAGTAATAGTTTTGCTGATATTAATAAAATAATCATAGAAACAGTCATGATACTTTCTTTTCTGTACTGTCAGATTTCCCTCCCGTCTCACCTAAAAAAAAAAAAATACTATTTCATGTTTCATAAAGCAGTAAAACAACATTACTATGAGATCTTGTAAGTTGTCGTGTTGTACTTCTTTCATCTTTCTCTTTGTATTGAACATAAGACTTTTTTCTTGACCCTACACAATATATTCAGTTCTAATCTTCCGCCAACCGGCGACCAGACCGCATCGTACAAATCGATGTACCCGCCAATCACGGGGTCTCTGCTTCTACTTGGCTATAATTCTAGGGAGGATTACTTTAATCCCTACCTTGGCCATGGATTATTTCCAGGGAACATATTCAGATCGCGAGCCTGCGTCTCGACTGCCTATGATAATCTCACTTGCGGTATGTGGTTGTGTTGTCTCACTGCTCTAGACAATTCCATTTAGCATTTTTTTTTTTTACATTCTCATTTTCAGTTCAAGCTCCACAGAGGACCTTGTTTTAGCTCCACAGAGGACCTTCATTTAGCTCCACAGAGGACCTTCTTTTAGCTCCACAGAGGACCTTCTTTTAGCTCCACAGAGGACCTTCAGTAAGCTCTAATGAGGACCTTTAATGAGCTCTACCGAAGACCTCCAGTGACCCCCGCCGAGCACAAAAATATGCCTGGGATTTACAAGATTTTTCTCCCTTGCATATGCATTATGAAACTAATGAAACTGCAAGGCCCACAGGTGCAAAGGTGGCCCGCGGAACAACAAAATTTGATCAGATTAACAATGAAAGTTCTAAAGCTTTAAGCCAGTTCCTTCTTTCACGTAGTAACAAACATGCCCATCATTGTTCGCTTCTACCTCATCCTCCAAACTTTATATAATAGGAGAACCCTCCAAGAGTTTAGCTTCAAGGGCCCCGCCCCCTAAGAATGTGGGCCCACATCTGCATGCAAGAATGTGTGACTGTTAAATCAGTCTGACTGTATTTTCTGCTTATCCGCTGCCCCAAATACACGCCTTATTACATTACATACATGGACATGTACACAAATATCTCATTACATTTGCTATTATTTCACATTCTACACATTATTCTGATCAATTTATTACTACTTTTATCTGTAGTCTAGCTGTGGGTCCTATTTACGATGTCTGTAACGATGAAACATTTTTACAGCTTGTAATGACTGCAGGGATGACAATAATGATGACGATGATGAGAAGGGAAGATAACTCGGCACAACCACGGCAAATGTGAGAAAGACATGAGTACGAGAACTGGGGGGGGGGGGGGGTGGACGAGGACAAGGGAGATAGTCCGTAGACGAATGTCGGGCCCTGCAATTAAAGTTAAATGTCGTACTTGATGTACGTAATCACCTGGCACAGGTACCGGGACAAACCTGCCCTGCCACAACTGAAAGTCCTTTCAAAAAAAAAAAAAGCCCCATCCCGGCTCCCCTTTTCATCATTTCCTCCACAAATCCCGGGTACGGGATCGTGCCCCGGGGGTGACACTAGGAAGTGGAAACTAGGGGGGTCTGGGGGCACAATTGGGGCACAAATTGTCAGCTACAAGTGTAGCTAATTACCCTTGGCGAGAACTCTCTGGTCCTCCTTGCTAGGACAACTTAGGACGCTGTTGAGGCGGAACGGCTCCTGGCCCAGCTAGATTTGACTCGTGGGACGCAAAGTTACATTTGTCAGGCTTGTGACCCGTTTCTGAGTTGCCAAAAATCTTTAGTTTCAAGTTTAGATTTTAGGCTACAGTGTTTAGGTTCTGAGGCCGCTGTCCTATTTAAGGGACCATTCTTTACAGAGAACTACCTGAAGTTCAAAATAACATTTGAAAATAACGAAGAGTTATTGTGGAAAACGAAAGGTTATTCCCCCCCCCCAATTTACGAAAAGTAATTGTCTAAAATAACTATACAGCATATTTAAAGAACACACAACGAACTGACAAAATATCGATTACATTCCGTGCTTTTAAATTCCGTTTTGAATTTCTAATTCATCTAGACTTCTAAATAAATAAGTTATTTTTGTTATTAGAGTTTTCATTCTCTCGGGGAAATTATTGAACTCTAATGGCTATTTTCTGAATTAATTTCTTGTGCTCTTAATCATTTGTGTATACAAATGATTTATATTTGTCTTTTACCAAGATACAAAAAACTTATGTAAGAGATAAAAGGTATACGCCATTCTAGGATATCATACCAGGAATCTATGTGATATCGGTGCTAGGGATGGTATCCTAGGATATCATACCAGTAATCTATGTGATATCGGTGCCAGGGACTATATTGTCCTTGACCTCCCTGAGCACTTAGAAGGTGATGTGGTCAGCATTATACCTGACTGCCTTTCCTTTCCCAACTCCAGAAAGAGCCAGAGACCCATTTCTTCTTGCAGTGAGAGGCAACTGCACCAATCAAGTCACAACTAAAGCACCCATAAAAAATAAGGCAAAATATGACTCTTTTAAAGATAAAACTTGTAGTAATGTCTGTGTATATTTTTATGGTCGCATAAGAAGCCTTTATCTCCACAAAACCAAATGTGTTTTAAAAAAAATTCGGCTCTAAAGTAGGCCCTCATACAACAAATATACAACAATACAATGTAGACATTCAGAAAATATACAAAGTAATGTCGAGATGCTGGACAAATATATAGCAACAATATGAAGATATTGGCAAATATACAACATTAATGTGTATGTACTCTGTTCATATTCCACATTAACGTGTAAAGAGTCCGAAAATATGCAAAAATAATGTGTAGATATTCAGCAAATATACAACAATAACGTGTAGATATTCAGCAAATATATGTCCCAGCGTTTGTGAGAATGTCTTAATCACACAAGATTATCTCTCTGTGGAGACAAACTATGAGAGGGGATGCTAGGAATAGGTTGTGAAAACCTTGTAATGACTGGTAACACATAAACCTTTTACTAATTGGTAGCACATAAACCTTTTACTGACTGGCAGCATATAAATCTTGTAATGACTGGCAACATATAAATCGTGTTATGACTGGCAACATATAAATCTTGTAATGACTAGCAGCATATAAATCTTGTAATAACTGGCAACACATAAACCTTTTACTGACTGGTAACATATAAATCTTGTAATGACTGGCAACAAATAAATCTTGTAATGACTGGCAACATATAAATCGTGTTATGACTGGCAACATATAAATCTTGTAATGACTAGCAGCATATAAATCTTGTAATGAATGCCAACATAGATGTATAAATCTAATGTGGAAAAACTGTGGATAAACTATGTAATAAGAAAGTATGAAAACTGAGTACAGAAAATAATGTACAAAGACATGCTCAACATAAACAGCACAAGATATTGACTCTTAAGCTCACACATGCACATAACACACAGTCACGTAGGCAGGCATAGAAAGCTGGACAATAAACTGAACGCAGAAACTGCACATTACAATAAACCCAGAAAAAGGACACTATTTTAAACCTAGAAACTGGGCGTTACATTAAACTCGGAAAATGGACACCATTTTAAACCTAGAAGCTGGGCATTACATTAAACTCAGAAAATGGACACCATTTTAAACCTAGAAGCTGGGCGTTACATTAATTAGACATAAAAGAAATGGACAATATTTCAAAGGAACGAGGCACCCCAAAAACTGCGTATAAGCATCTACAAAACTATTCTTGTACGATGAAACTTAATCAAGAAGGAAAAATATACGCAGAAGCAACAGCTGTTGAAGAAGTACACCAATTTGCATACCGCAACAGCTACATAGACCAGGATAGTTACACCAGAAAGGAAGTTAGAATTGCAAAAGCAACATTGACCTTCAAGAATCTTGAGAACATATGGCACTCTAAAGTTATAAGCAAAAAAAAACAAATTAAGATTATTCAATTCAAATGTAATATCTACCCTCATTTATGCACGCGAAAGCTGGAAAACAGCTAAAGAAATAGACAAGAAATTAGACTCTTTTGATAATAAATGCCTAAGGAAAACTATATATAAAGTGGAACGCAGAGATGAGACAGACCAGTAAACAACAACCTGTCTCATGGTTGATCAGAAAAAAGAAGATGTGCATATGTCGGTCACGTGATGAGAAGAAACAGTCAGAGAATTCCAAAACAAGCTACCAAGTGGAGCACAACAGGCCAAAGAAAAAGCGGTCGACCACGTAAAACAAGGACATTGTTAAGACAGGCCAAGTTATTAGACATAAAGTCCCTTGATAAGGTTGAAAAGTTCGCTGAAAACAGGAAAACTTGGCTAACTAACATGGGAGTGCCTTGTGATGTTTAACAGCTTGGGAAGGATGTAAGATGAGGAAAATGAAAACAGGGATGAGTTTTACATTCTTACAGCACAGCCTGGGATTTCAGGATCGACGGAGAAGAAAGTCGCCCAGCAGTACATCAGATGTTGCATTACTATGAATGAATGAATGATTTTTATTTTTAAAAGATAAAGACTTTGGCACACAGATCCGTCTTACATTCTGCCCTTCATCACTCCATCTTTCATTCTTCCCATACACTCGATTTAATAGAAGTATACAAATTGTAGGAACATGGAATGTAAGAGTATGTATGAAGGAATGTATCAAATAATAAGTAACGTGATGAAAAGAACGGAGATACACATTTTGGGAATCTGCGAACATCGATGGAAAGGATCAGGACACTTCAAGAGCGAGAATGATAATATCTTTATATACTCTGGTGGAGGAAAGAATGGAGTGGCTTTTTTACTTGGACAAATCAACATCAAAAGCATTACTAGGTTACAATCCAATAAGTGATAGAATTTTCACAATCAGACTTAAGGGCACTCCTAGAAATGTAACAATTATCCAGATATATACACCTACAACAGCATCAGAAAAAGAAGAAGTAGAAGGCTTTTATAACACACTGCTAACGACGAAAGACCAGGTACGGAAAATAATATTGTACTAATAATGGGGGATTTTAATGCAAAGATTGGTACAGAAAGAGCAGAAGACGAAGGATATATTGTAGGGAAATTTAGCATAGGACATAGAAATGAGGCAGGTGACAATCTAATGGCGTGTTGTATGGAGAATGAGCTAATGATTGCTAACACAATTTTTAAAACAACATCCAAGAAGACTTAACACATGGACATCGCCTGATGGGAAAACCAAGAATCAAATAGATTACATTTTAGTGCAAAGGAGGTGGATATCAAGTATGACTTCAGCAAAAACTTTACCAGGTGCTGATTGTGACACGAACCATGAGTTATTAATAGCAGATATGAAGATAAAGATAAAAAAGACAGTTATGGGATCAAGACCACTCCGCTTTGATCTTACAAAAATAACAGAACAATACGGTATAGAAGTGAAGAACCGTTTCGAAATCCCCATGGCTGTACAGGAGGAGATGACACCAGATGATTTGGCTACACAGGCCAGAGATATCTTAATAACAACAGCTAAAGACATGGTTCCACAAAAGAAAACACAAAAGAGTGGATGGATTACATCAGGCACACTAGAACTGATAAAACAAAGTAGAGAAGTGGAGACACAATGGAAAGTGACAAACAACAACAAAGAGATATATAAAACTTTAACAAAAGAAATATGAAGAAACAAAAGAAAAGAAAAAAAAAACAATACGTATAAGATTGTTGTGAAAGAATAGAAGGACATCAGAAGTGTGGAAGAGATAGTGAAATGTTTAAAGAAATGAAGACATTGACGAGAAATGTCACACCTAAGCTAAATGTAATTTGTGATGAGATGAGGAATACCTTGACAGAGACAGAGGAAATTCTAGAAAGATGGAAGGAATATTGCAGAGGAATGTATGAAACAACTGACTGTGGAAGCAGAAATCAACAGTGTGAATTATTATTGGAGGAGAAAGAACCCGAACCGACATTAGAAGAAGTTTTATGGGCAATAAAGAATCTGAAAAATGGTAAATCACCAGGATGTGATGAGATAACGGCTGAATTTATTAAAGCAGGAGGAAAGGAATGTGCAACAATCTATCATGCACTATGTAAAAAGATATGGCATTCAGGTATATGACCAAAAGAATGGAAAAGAATTATATTCATACCACTGCCAAAAAAGAGTAACCTGAAATTATGCACAAACTACAGAACTGTTGCCCCTGATTAGTCATGCCAGTAAAATTCTGTTAAAAATCATAATGGTTAGACTTCGTAAGAAAACAGAAGAAGTCAATATGGTCCAAGCTGGTTTCAGGCAAGGAAGAGGATCAAGAGATCATATATTCAATCTAAGATTAATAATAGAGAAATGCAGAGAGTTTAATGTGAATCTATATTTATCCTTTATAGACTACTCAAAGGCATTTAATTGCGTACAACACCAGAGACTGTGGGAAATAATGGAAAAAATGGGATTTCCAACACATTCGATACAATTAACATCACTGCTGTATCTAGACCAACAAGCAGCAGTAAGAATAAATGGTGAAACAACAACCTGGTTTGACATAAAACAAGGGGTCCGTCAGGGGTGCATATTGTCACCTTACTTATTTAACTTGTATACTGAAAATATAATGAGAAATGTTAGAGAAGATGTAGACAAAGAATATTACGATGCCATAACAATTGGAGGTTATGAAATACCAGAGATTAGATATGTTGATGACACAGTATTACTGTCCACGACACAAAAAGGAATGGAAGAACTAATTATGTCAGTCTGTAAGAACAGCGAAGACCAAAACCTCTATCTTAATGCGAAGAAAACTAAATTGATGACAACTGACAAAACAAACAAGGCAACTGATGTATGTATCAATGAGGAAAAACTGGAAGAGGTGGAGAGTTTTGAATATCTTGGATCACTGCTAACTAATAATGGAGATACAATGAGGTAAACTAAAAGGAGGACATCTATCGCTCTTCAGAAAGTAAAAGAACTAAAGAATCTGTGGAGAGGAACAGACAGAACTACAAAAATAAGATTTTTAATGGCATGCATCTTTCCCATCGCAACATATGCCTGTGAGACCTGGACACTTAACAAAACAGCTGAGAAATACATAAATGCCTTTGAACGTAAATGCTACAGAAGAGTTCTTAAAATATCGTGGACACAAAGAAGAACAAATGTATCCAAACTACAAGAACTTAATATTGAAGAAGGCTGGCTAGTAAAGAGGATTAAAGAGAGAAAATTTAAATATTTTGGACACATTAAACGTTATGAGAATTTAGAGAAGACCGTCATGGAAGGATACATAATGTGAAAAAGAAAGAGAGGAAGACCAAGGTGAAGATGGCTGCAAGACATCGTTGATGATCTGCGAATGAATGCATCAGCAGCAGGGCATCTTGCTTACAACTGAGAGACCTACAGGAGAGATGTTAGGGAGGCAAAGTTCCTCAAGGGACATGCAAATGACTGACTGACTGACTGACTGACTGACCTCAAAGGATCAGAACGCCAAACCTCTGAGGAGTTAGCCTCACTGGCTAGCGCTACCACCAGCCATCGTAGGTACAAAGTTCAGGAAGAAGATGAAACCAAATTCACTTTAAGCCACCGGACATTTTTACTCGAGTCACTGAATAGCGGCCTGGTTGGCTGAGTGGTTAGACGCTCGCTCTACTAATCCGGCGGTACCGGGTTCAAGTCCAAGACTTGAGGATTTTTTTCTGGTACCATCACACATAAAAAGTCCCCGGGGCCCACCCGGCCCCTAGAAATGGGTACCAGAGAAACATGGGAAGGTAAAGCGACCATGCGTGATACTGACCACATCACACTTTCATGTGCCGAAGGTCCTGGAAATGGGGCCCTAACACCATATCCCTAATATCCCTTAATGGGATGGAGACGGGAATTTTACTAATGTCCAGCTCTACACCTGTAATGACAGCTCTACACCTGTAATGACAGCTCTACACCTGTAATGACTGCTCTACACCTGTAATGACACTCTACACCTGTAATGACTGCTCTACACCTGTAGCTTCACTGATCAGTTTTACGTAAAGTCTGACAGAGAAAGGCTACTTTTGTGAAGGGACAGTTTTACTTTCTCTGTCCCTAAGGAAGAATTCAGAGATCCAGAAAGAAAGAGTAAGTATATGACATTTACTACTCTCCTTGAATCTTCCCATAGTGTAATCTAACGACTACATTTAGAAAAAAATTCAGCCCTTAATCTTTAGTAGAAGGCTAATGCCCTCAACTTATGATTCTAACATCTAAAGTGCTTATCTTCTTCCTTATCTTCTTCGTTATCTTTTTGAGCTTTTTCGTGTTATTCTATTTCTTTGTAGTTCTTTTTTTTTCGCATAGATCTTCCCCTCTTCCTTTTTTCCCATTCCGTCTTGTGCCTCCATATTTCTAGCACACACAAACAAATGACCTCAGCTTGCTTGATGTGATAGTTGGACTTTCAGTCTTTTGAACTAAAAAAGATGGAGACAGATCCCTTCATAAAGGCTAATAGGAGGGAAGTTAACCTATATTTAAATTTTGAGACAACAGAACAGTCCGGGTGCTGATAGATAGTGACGAAACGACTTAAAAAGCATACACTTAGAGACGCACAACACAACACTTAGAGATGCACAACACAACACTTAGAGACGCACAACAAAACACTTAGAGACGCACAACACAACACTTAGAGACGCACAACAAAACACTTAGAGATGTACAACACAACACTTAGAGACGCACAACACAACACAACACTTAGAGACGCACAACACAACACAACACTTAGATACGCACAACACAACACTTAGAGACGCACAACACAACACTTAGAGAAGTACAACACAACACTTAGAGACGTACAACACAACACTTAGAGACGTACAACACAACACTTAGAGACGTACAACACAACACTTAGAGACGCACAACACAGCACTTAGAGACGCACAACACAACACAGCACTTAGAGACGCACAACACAACACAAAACTTAGAGACGCACAACACAACACAACACTTAGAGACGCACAACACAACACAACAAAACACTTAGAGACGTTAGAAACAAAGGCCAAGACGTGAATAGAGACGAGGACAGAAAAGAATGAAAAAGGGACTTGGACGCAGACTTAGGCAGGAAATTGATGATCAGTATTAGGCTCAGATGAAACACAATATTATATTTCATCAGAGGACGATGCGTCCATAATGAATTAAAGCTGACATTCACGATGCAAGCAACCATATGGAGTCATCTTTTCTTATAATCATTGAAAATATGTTGCCTCCATCTGGCGACCCGTTGGTTGAGAGTTCTGTTTAAGTTACCTGTTGGTTGAAAGTTCTGTTTAAGTTTTGGGGCACAGTGACATCAACGACGTGTGACACGCGTCAACGGTGACATTTTTCACATCGTCAACATCACGTCCACTGTGACACAGCCGAACTCACACAACAAACCAAGACACAGCACAAGTCTGGTCCGTCATGGTCTGTGGTTGGGTCATCATCACTGCACCCCGGACATGTCCACAGGTGCTCATGTGTCCCCTTGAAATATCCGCCAGTGTCCTGAGGCTGATAGTTCCTGTCCTGTGTTGGTTGGCAAGTGTCCTGAGGCTGATAGTTCCTGTTCTGTGTTGGTTGGCAAGTGTTCTGCGCCTGATGGTTCCTGTCCTGTGTTGGTTGGCAAGTGTTCTGCGCCTGATGGTTCCTGTCCTGTGTTGGTTGGCAAGTGTTCTGCGCCTGATGGTTCCTGTCCTGTGTTGGTTGGCAAGTGTTCTGCGCCTGATGGTTCCTGTCCTGTGTTGGTTGGCAAGTCCTTTCGCACGCCCAGTATGCCTCTCATTCCTTGCGGTGCCAGTCTCTATTCCCAGCTCTTTCAGTCTAAGCAGCCACGTAGATTCTCTGCCCTCTTTCAGTCTAAGCAGCCACGTAGATTCTCTGCCCTCTTTCAGTCTAAGCAGCCACGTAGATTCTCTGCCCTCTTTCAGTCTAAGCAGCCACGTAGATTCTCTGCCCTCTTTCAGTCTAAGCAGCCACGTAGATTCTCTGCCCTCTTTCAGTCTAAGCAGCCACGTAGATTCACTGCCCTCTTTCAGTCTAAGCAGCCACGTAGATTCACTGCCCTCTTTCAGTCTAAGCAGCCACGTAGATTCACTGCCCTCTTTCAGTCTAAGCAGCCACGTAGATTCACTGCCCTCTTTCAGTCTAAGCAGCCACGTAGATTCTCTGCCCTCTTTCAGTCTAAGCAGCCACGTAGATTCTCTGCCCTCTTTCAGTCTAAGCAGCCACGTAGATTCTCTGCCCTCTTTCAGTCTAAGCAGCCACGTAGATTCTCTGCCCTCTTTCAGTCTAAGCAGCCACGTAGATTCTCTGCCATCGAAGTCTTCCACTCTGCCTATCTCTCTGAGCGCGTTAACAAGATCAGCCCGATCCAGTGGTTGTCCATCATGCGATGATGGCAGAGCCAGTCAGCCTATCAGCTCTCTCATTTCCCTGGATGCCCACGTGCCCAGGAACGTAGATGAAGGTGACTGCGAATTGTTGATTTCAGCAATAACTCAATGCCCCTTATACGTGTAAAACATGATCTAGTGGTGGATCAGTGTATGCGTGATGACTCACGTTGTAAGTAGCAATAGCTCAACATATAACAACATTCCAACAAACGAACGCTTTATGACGAATTTGGCTTGACTCAGAAACAACTTTGATGTTGAAGAACGTGTCCAAGCATAAGTCCAGCTCCAAGATCTTACATATGTACTCCACGTTTAATCAGTTCCTCAGAACTCACGTAGACAGGCAACGATCACACGTTCTTCCATGCGTTGATTTACCAGCTTCCACGTGCTTAAACGTGAGTTGAAGAAAGGTCTGACGAGTCACGGGACAACTAGGACCCCACACCACACAACTGTATGTCCAGTCAACCAACCAAACAAGCAACTAGTCACCCACTCAACCAAGCAATCAACCAACTAGGCACTCAAACAAGCAAATAGACACTCACTCAAACAACCAACTAGGTACTCACTCAACCAAGCAAACAACCAAATAGGCACTCAAACAAGCAAATAGACACTCACTCAAACAACCAACTAGGCACTCACTCAACCAACCAAACAAGCAACTAGGCATTCACTTAACCAACCAAACAACCAACTAGTCACTCGCTCAACAAACCAACCAACTAGTAAACCAACCAACCAACCAACCAGTCACTCACTCAGTCAGCCAACCAAAAAACCAACTAAGCACTCAAACAAGCAACTAGGCACTCACTCAAACGAATGAAGCAACCAACTAGTCACTCACTCAATCAACCAAATAGTCACTCAGCCAAGCAAACAACCAACTAGTCACTCAGCCAAGCAAACAACCAACTAGTCACTCAGCCAAGCAAACAACCAACTAGTCACTCACTCAACCAAGCAAATAGTCACTCAACCAACCAAACAACCAACTAGGCACTCAAACAACCAACTAGGCACTCAAACAACCAACTAGGCACTCAAACAACCAACTAGGCACTCAAACAAACAAATAGGCTTTTGTTCCCCTTTTTTTTCAGACTCATTGATTGATCTGTCAAGACCTTGCACTGTGCAACTTGGAAAACTCTTGCGAGCGATCATTGTTGCTGTCACCATGTGGTACTTTGTTTTTATCTGTGTGCTTTTTTACCCTTTGTGTTTTTCCATCTTTGTTTTCTTTTTTTATTTTTCCTTTTAACTCTTAGCCAGATCTGTAGTACAAGTATTTTTTTTGTTTACTCTTAGTTTTTTTTATTTTTCAGGAACCTTTTTTCTCAGCAGGATATGATTGAAAGGAGTTTTACATGTTCCTCTAATATTTATAGATTCTTTTTGTACTCTCTCTCTCCCTTTCTCTCTCTCTCTCTCTCTCATCGTTATCTTCCTCTCTGGTGATGTACATGATCTGTGTTTGGCAGAGGCCTTCTCTTCCACTCGTGGGATATACATGGATTTTTAAATTAAAGCAAATAGGCACTCACTCAAACAACCAACTCGGCCATCCACTCTCCTAGCCAAGCAACCACTCTTGCATAGACAACCTCGGGTAGAATTTGACCTGTTTTCACGAAATTACCACCCTAGTCCCCACCCTCCTACTTGTTATTTCACGCTTGTCTCATGTCTATTACTTGTTATTTCAGCTGTGGCTCTGATCTCGACATCATCACGCAGTGCACATATTCGCGTCTGCTGTGAAAATGTTTATACTGTTACATCTGTTACAATTCTGCCCCGGGGTTTGTGTCGGGAAAGTAACGCTTCTGTTACACACTTTCTGACCCACGTCAACGTTATATATCATTATATTGTTAGCATTTAAATGCCTAAATTTTGCTTCAAAGGTCAGGAAGACGGTAAGTCACGGAACAAAGTGTAATGATGTTGAAAAAAATATCAACAATATCATCATTATATCCGGCAGCATACAGACTGCAGACGAAAACTGTCCCTATGACCTACTGGTTTTTTCCATGTTGCGCTGTTTCTTCTGTTTCGTTCTGTATAAAATGTTCAAGTCTTGATGTTTCCTCTTCTGTCTGTCCTGAATTGGTCCTTCTTGTGGATTTTAAATCAGTGAATCAGTCAATCACATTATCGCAGTGATAAACAAGTGATACTGTCACTTTGTACACGTCCTTCAGCTAATTACAGAAATTCTCAGAATGGTTATTTGTTTATCATTAATCAGACAGCAAACTCGCTTAGAGTCAGCATCTGACTATCACATAAATCAGACAGTAAACCAGTTCAGAGTCAGTATGTGACTATCATGTAAATCAGACAGCAACTCCGCTCAGTCAGTATGTGGCTATCGTAGAACATTCTAAAAGGCCCAACAGAATAAAACTAAGAACACCTCATCCAGGCCAGTCTTAAGGTATACGGTAACCCTTTCCAACTTAAAAGCCTTTTTTTTTTTTTGGTCACATTTCCCTTCAGCCTATTATCCAATAACGTGGACAGCCATCTTTCTTTTTCTTCGTCATTCATCATCTCAAACATCTTCTCCTCACATCTTATTTCACATCTTCTTACACATCTTACCAGCTGGCATTTTCTTCCTACATTCTTTATTTTTCTCTCTCCCTCGGCAGGGCTCGATAATTGCGCCTGGACAGGACTACCCCCGGGGCTGTTTTCTTGTGGGACCCACACCTCAAGGTCATTTTGCCTTCAAGGTACGTCCACCGTGGTCATTTGTAGACCTATTGTGATCCTGTGAATACATTTCAATTCAAAGTTCTGTCACGCAACTTGTCACAGCTGATAAGACTGTATTGCCCGGGGGGCCGGGAATTTGTATTGTCCGGAATTTAATTGCCTGCTTGAGCTGCTCGGAAGCCCCCCTGGTCGCTGGTTACATATTTTTACGGACTTGTCAAAAATGGTAAGTTTCTTTAAAACTTATTGAAATTAGTGGAAATGTTGAGCTGGTGACGGCGGTGACCGTAGTTCCTGGTGGTAGACATATAATTAGTTATTGTGTGCTCGCCAAAGCTGTGGCCTGGATTACTAGTAAATGCCCTGATCCCCTGGTTGGGGGGAGGGCGGGGGGGGGGGGGGGGGGGTAGACTTATTCACGACGGTTCAGGTAATGGTGACATGTCATAACAAACGTTGACATGTCATAACAAACTAGTCTCCGCAAATATTTTTTGTTTTCTTTTACTAAAAGTGGAATTTGTTTACTAACGTTGTACACTTTCCTGATAACGTTGAACTTCTTCGGCATCTGTAAATTCACATCCTCGGCCATCTTTAAGACACGATAATCAAGGTCAACATAAAGTTCATCATGTGTGCCCGCCGTATATTTCTATCCATTCTCTCTCTCTCTCTCTCTCTCTCTCTCTCTCTCTTGAAGCCAGGTTCTGCACAGATTACAGGGCGTGGTCTGGTGTCAGGAGAATGCTCTGGAACTTAAGCTTTCATTATTTACTACTATTTTTGTTACTTTACAGTTGCTTAGCACCCCAGGCGACATATATACACACACACACACACTAAAATAAGCTACCTCCTATCATAATCATACATGTGCATGTCAAAACAGAATGGGTTGTCATATGCTCCGAAGAGCAACTTCGATAACAACAGCCATGAGATAGACAACCCAGGGAACACAGAAAGAGAGGACGACCAAAGATAACAACAGCCATGAGATAGACAACCCAGGGGACACAGAAAGAGAGGACGACCAAAGATAACAACAGCCATGAGACAGACAACCCAGGGGACACAGAAAGAGAGGACGACCAAAGATAATAGCAGCCATGAGATAGACAACCCAGTGGACACAGAAAGAGAGGACGACCAAAGACTACCTGGCGGTCAGCTGTGGAAGCAGAAATGACCAGCATGCAGCACAGCTGGGGCTCAGTATAAGAACTGGCCCCAGACCGTGAGAGGTGGAGAGAGTTTGTTGCCGCCCTGCAAGACGTTATAGGGCGTACTGGGCGGTGACTGCGTAGCCGATCAAAGGACATGGATGGGATAGTTGGATCATCATCATCATGTGAAGTGGTCAAACACTTTTATTTATCTTAATTTCTGATCTTACTGTTTTTCATCAGCTGAAATGTCAAATCTTCCATTATCTTTTCGTTCGGTTTTCCTCTACCTCTTTTTCCCGATTTTTGTGTGTGCCACATTCAACCCCCTTCTGTGTTTATTACATGTTCGGTGAATGTTTATATCTTTTTGTTATGGTTATAACTATATATATATATATATATATCATATAGTGTGATTACGTTCAGTGGGGATATAGTTTGAACAGCTTATATTCTATTGTAAGAAGAAAGAAGACGGCATTTTTCTAATATTTAGGGAAGTCATAAGGTTGCTTCGTTCTCTGTCTCAGTCATAAGAGTGACCTACAATAAACCATAAGAACTACCTACAATAAACCATAAGAACTACCTACACTAAACCATAAGAACTACCTACAATAAACCATAAGAACTACCTACAATAAACTACAAGAACGACCTAAAATAAACCCTAAGAAAGACCTAAAATAAACCATAAGAACTACCTACAATAAACTACAAGAACGACCTAAAATAGACCCTAAGAAAGACCTACAATAAAAACCCAGAATGACCTACAATAAACCCCAGAATGACGTACAATAAATCCACAGAACGACCTACAATAAACGCTTAGAATGACCTACAATACACACCCAGCACGAACTATAATAAACGCTCAGAATGACCATTTGTAAAGCTGATATCAAGAACAGTCTATGATGGTACAGAAGATGGACAGAACATGGGCAGTGAAAAAGATGTACATATGAACAAGTGTCAAAGCTCCGACAAAACGTCTCATCAGTCAAAATCGCCAGTTTGGAAGCAGCCAATTATAAAACCGAGTATGAAGATAAATTTATATATGGGTGGAATTAGGTTCAGTCCAGTTTTGTGTAGTTTATCTCGATTTCACAGGATTTTGTTTACAACGCGAGCTTACATGTGTTACAGGTGAGCTCCAGTTTTATTAGAAGAAATTAAATACAAAAGTATATATATATATATATATATATATATATATATATATATATCACTATCAAAACTTGCACTTGAAATCCAGCCTGTTTTTTTTTTTTTTTTGTTCTGCCTGTTTTTCTCTTGACGCCTGCGTTCTTTTCCTTTCTTGTCCTTTCTTGTCCTGGGATTTTGAGAAAAGAATTTTTTTTAAGCTTATTGTTTACGGGCATATAGTAAAACTGCCTCCGAAGAACTTCAAAGTCTGTAATTGGATCAAAATCTGTTATGGTGGTCGAAGTCTGTAATTGGATCAAAATCTGTTATGGTGGTCAAAATCTGTAATTGGATCAAAATCTGTTAAGGTGGTCAAAGTCTGTAATGCCTGCTGCCATGGCCGATTAATGGTAAAAAAAACCCCAAACTTTCAAACAAATTTCTCAAGGTTTAAACCAAGTCTATAAAGTGTATAAGTTTACAAAGATTAGGCGAAGTCTGGCCAGTTTATAAAGTGTAAGTGGGATCTGGCGGTTTTATCAAGTTTAAACGAAGTCTAGCGAGTTTGTAAAAGTTTAAAAGGAGTCTAGCGAGTTTGTAAAAGTTTAAAAGGAGTCTGGCGAGTTTGTAAAAGTTTAAAAGGAGTCTAGCGAGTTTGTAAAAGTTTAAAAGGAGTCTAGCGAGTTTGTAAAAGTTTACACGAAGTCTGGGGAATTTATAAAAGTTTAAACAAAGTCTAGCGAATTTGTAAAAATGTAAACGGAGTATGGCAGATGCTGTCAGAGATTCTAGAGAGAAAAAAAGTGTCTATAAAGCATGAGACGAGAAATGACATGGAGGTGATCAAGACCAGGCCTTACATGTCAATGCTCCTAGAAACTCTCTGTGCCTCACGCCGCAGGGCGTGCCAGTCTGAAAGTTTACCGAGAAGTCTTCTTCTTCGTTCACTAAACAACTCCCCTAAATACTTTATCCCACTCCTCATCCGAATCAACCTATGTGTCTCTATATCTTCATATATCGGCTGCAAGGAACTCAAATTATCAGTTAAGGAGGTTGTACTTGTATGTGTTACCTGTGTGGCTACCGAGGCCTCTGGAGAGAATAGAACCACTGCCACCTTCGACGCATGTCGTAAGAGGTGACTAAGGAGGTTGGGAGATAGGCCAACGACCTCTTCTCTGTAAAAAAAAAAAAAAACAAACCGGAGCGTTAGAGAAAGACGGAGAGGAAAACCAGGAAATTTTGTCTTTGAAAAGGAAGGGACTCTGATAACAGAGCGCATGACGTTGTGCAGTCAAAGTCGAAAGGAAGCTGCAGAACCGACATCCCAACTGAGTACCAGGACACCTTTTACCATTGCATGTTGGAATGTTAGAACAATGTATGAAAGTGGAAAGGCTGCCATGATAGCGAGAGAAATGAGTGGATATAATATAAAGATACTGTGGCTGAGCGAAACACGCTGGACAGGAACAGGCAAGCTTAGACTAGCAGCAGGGGAGACAATCCTGTTTTCAGGTCGCCAAAACCCAGATGCAACACACACAGAGGGCGTGGCACTAATTCTACCCAGAGAGTCCCAAAGAGCATTGAAGAGCTGGGAGGCAGTTAGCTCAAGGATAATTACAGCCTGCTTCTCAACAAAGAAGAAGGATATTAAGTTGAATAAACACATTGCAGGAAATCCTAGACCAACAAGACAGCAAACACATAACAGTTCTAATGGGGGACATCAACGCAAAGGTAGTTAAGATCAACACAGATTATGAGAATGTAATGGATCAAAATGGATTAGGAATAATGAACGAAAATGAAGAAAGGCTAGCAGATCTATGCATGCTTAACAACCTTGTCACTGGAGGAAGTATATTTTCATATAAAACTATACACAAAGCCATGTGGGTATCACCAGATCATGTCACTGGGAACCAGGTAGACAATATTTGTATCAGTAGAAGCTTTCGCAGAACACTGCAAGATGTCAGAGTGAAATGATATGCAGATGTAGCTTCTGACCACCACCTACTGATAGCTAAACTGAAAACGAAACTGAAGAAACACCACAAAACAGACATGGCAAGGAAAAGATATAATATGGTATTTTTGCAAGACCCAAAAATCGCATAGAACTTTAAACTGAAACTGAGCAACAGATTTCAGGTTCTGAAGGAGTTATACGAAGAAGATATACTAGATGTGAACACTGTGTGGAATAGTGCTAAAGAAATGTGGAGCAAATCCTGTGAAGAGACAGGGGGATTTAAGAAACCTCAGCACAAGGAGTGGACTACATTGTAAACACTGAAGAAGATAGACAGAAGGACAGAAATGAAAGCAAAAATAAATGGCACTAAAACAAGAGCCAGCAATGGCCTCAGCTCAGATAGAATACAATTTGGCCCATAAAGAGGTGAGGAAAAGCATAAAGAAAGACAGACAGGCCTATTTTGATAATATGACAGGGCAGGCAGAAGAAGCAGCTGGTAAAAACAATATGAGAGCTCTGTATGAAATCACCAAGAAGTTGGCAAATAGACCATGTAGGATAGAAAAGCCCATCAAAAATAAGGAAGGTAAGGTAGTAACATCAGAAGAAGAGCAGATGCAAAGATGGATGGAATACTTCAGCGGAATTCTAAATAGGGCAGCACCAACAGAAAGAGAGGAGATACCAGCAGCAGAGAATACTCTAGACATCATCAATGTAGAACCACCCAGCAAGGCCGAAACTGAACACGCTATCTCAGAGTTGAAGAGAAATACGGCACCGGGTTCAGATTGAATTGTAGAAGAAGTGCCCTTAGCGAACAAAGAAATAACAACAGAAATAATACTCTTACTATTTAACAGGATTTGGGAAGAAGAGAAGGTCCCATAGGACTGGAAGGAGGCTCATCTTATAAAACTCCCTAACAAAGAAGATCTATTAGAATGTAAGAACTATAGAGGCATCTCCCTGTTCTCAATACCCAGCAAGGTCTTCAGCAGGATTTTGCTAACAGAATTAAAACATCAGTAGATAGTAAACTTGAATTCATTCCACTTGATGCCGAGTATTTTCCGTAGGCATTTGTTTTCAAATCAATGTTTTAGGCATCAAGTGGAATGAATTCAAGAACAATGCAGAGATAAGACAGATGACTGAACAACAACCAGTCTCATGGGTGATCAGGAAAAGGAGATGGACATATGTTGGTCACTTGATGAGAAGAAATGATCAGAGAATCCCAAAACAAGCTATCAAGTGGAACACAACAGACCAAAGAAAAAGAGGCAGACCGCATGAAACTCTGAAGAGGACATTATTAAGAGAGGCCAAATTAACAGGCATAAAATCCTTTGATGAGGTTGAAAGACTCGCCGAAGACAGGAAAAATTGGCGAACTACTTTGCGAGCCCTATGTGACGTTTAACGGCACGGGAAGGATATAAGATAGTAAACTAAGAGAAGAGCAAGCAGGTTTCAGGCAAGGAAGATCCTGTAATGACCACATTGCTACAATGCGAATAATAGTAGAACAGTCAGAGGAGTGGAATTGTTCACTGCTAGTTACATTCATTGATTACGAGAAGGCATTTGATGGTTTAGATCGCAGAATGCTGTGGAAACTACCGGAACACTATGGTATCCCAGCCAAGATAACAAAGTTTACAAAGACCATATATGAAGGAACAACTTGTAAAATTGTACACATAGGAACTCTCACAGAAAGTTTTAAAGTGGAAACAGGCGTTCGGCAGGGATGTTTGCTATCATCATTCCTTTTTTTCTAGCATTTGATTGGATCATGAAAACTACCACACAAAGAAAAAGAAATGGGATACAATGGACAGCTAAACTGGGACTATATATTAACAGACAAATAACAAAGATAATGAAAAGTAATAGTGCAAGCAATAGCCTCATGGTAAATGAGAGAGTGCCAACTGAGGAAGTAGAGTATTTCACATATTTAGGCAGCATAGTGGATAAATATGAGGGAACGGAAAAGGATGTTAAAGCTAGAATAACCAAGGCCAGGACAGCATTTATCAAACTTAACAAAATATGGTCATCTAAGAACATCAAAACAAAAACCAAACTTAGGCTTTTCAATACAAACGTAAAGACTGTCCTACTATATGGTTAGGAGACATGTGTTATAACCAGACAATACAAACATTCATGAACTACTGCTTGAGGAGGATTTTAAACATTAAATGGCAGAACAAGATCAGGAACGAGGAGGTCTGGGAAAGGGCAGGACAAGAACCTATGAACCTGCAAATCATGTCTAGGAAGTGGAGGTGGATTAGCCATACTCTGAGGAAACCCGACACCAAGATAGCAAGACAGGCACTGACATGGAATCCTCAAGGAAATAGAAAACGAGGAAGACCTAGACTTACTTGGAGAAGAGAAATGATGACAGTGCTCAGAGACACGGGATACACATGGAAGGAAGCAGAGAATAATTCCAAGAACGGGGATGGCTGGAGAACCTTTATCCATGGCCTATGGTATGAGAAGAAACAGTCAGAGAATCCCCAAACAAGCTATCAAATGGAACACAACAGGCTGAAGAAAAAGAGGTCGACCACGTGAAACTCTAAAGAGGACATCGCTAAGAGAAGCCAATTCAGTAGGCATAACATCTCGTGATGAGATTGAAAAACTCGCCGAAGAAAGACATCTTGGCGAATTACCATGCGGTCTCTATGTGACGTTTAACGGCACAGGAAGGATGTAAGATGTAAGATACTTTCAAGGGAGTGAAAGGCGATGACGATGATTTGTAGGTGTATCGTCCATTTCTCTGCGGGAGAAATCAATAAAAGTAAAGTTAACCCAAACCTGCAGTCATGTTTATGTTTATCTTTACCTACGAGTCGGAGAAGTACAGAAAACATTCAACGGCCGAATACTTATATATGTATTCGAAATTATAATATTCGGTATAACAGGGTGTTTCCGCAGTTGTCAAGAAGTCTCCCACAAGTAAGCGTAACTCGTCAGATTGGGCCTCGCCATCTTGTTTGGGGCACCTGTGCAGATTTCTCGTGACAAAATGGCCCCCGAAATTTACATGATAAAGAACGCTTAAAAACGATATCACGACAAAACAGGCGAGAATTACTCTAGCTCCACTACTTCTTGAAGTAAACCCTGAACAAAAGCCCAGACCGCTTCATTCCACACAAGCAGCGAAGGACTGGTTGGGGTGGGGGTGGGGGGTTGGGGTTGGCCTTCCTTACCCCTACCTCATCGTTGATATCCATGATAGGCGCCACTGAAAAGACCAAAGGCGTTAACAGCGCGGAACTAAATGTGGTTTTATTTCGTTTTATTTTCTTTTTCTTCTTTCAAATGGTTTCTTTCCCTGGTTAAATGCGAAGGTTTGCAAAGCTTCAAAGGCGCTCCACAAGATTGCATTATCAATCTAAATTCATATTTTTTCTGAGCTCTATAAAAAACATTAGAAATATGCGCATAGTCGGGGTAACTGGTAGACAATATGGCCTTTTAGAAACAGCTTCCAAAGGGGGCTCTAAATGAAAAGATAGGGGGCACTTCAGAATTTCTGGTTTTGAGATTTGACGTGGCGGCGATTGTGACTGTAAGTGATATTCTCTACCGCCGTTTTTTTTTTTCCTTCTTCTTCTTCTTTTTTTTTTTATATCGCAAGTTAGAAGAATAAAATAATGAGAAACACATCTTGTTAGCGTGTGGACTATGGCGTATTGCGGGAGATTAATGAATTCACGCGAAGTGCTTTCATGAAAGGATTGGATATTCTCACACACACACAGAGAAACCCACCTTCCGTCTCTGAGATATTTTATCTACACAAGGAGTAGTAGCCTAAGAACAGTGCCTAGTCAATGATATATTTTTGGGTGAATTTATTGATTCAACATTCAAGTTCACATACAATAAAAACAGAGACTATATACACAACATACTGACACACATATCTATTGATACACACACTGGCACACACGCAAATACTGACACACACACAATGTAAAACACGGAAGTAAACATATGATAAATGAAGAACGTTGATTATGTTTACGTTATGGAATATTATTATGTTTACGTCATGGAATATTATTATGTTTACGTCATGGAATATACGTTGATTATGTTTACGTCATGGAATATTATTATGTTTACGTCATGGAATATTATTATGTTTACGTCATGGAATATTATTATGTTTACGTCATGGAATATTATTATGTTTACGTCATGGAATATTATTATGTTTACGTCATGGAATATTATTATGTTTACGTCATGGAATATTATTATGTTTACGTCATGGAATAGAACTGCGTCTGATATCATATGTTATCTTCCCTGACGTTCGCGAGATGTAAGGGAAATGATCAGTGACAGGCCTGTTGAGATGCATGAGGGACCGAGAGTAATGGAAGGACATGATATCCTACGCCAATCGACAGGGACTTTGGGAGAGAGAGAGAGAGAGAGAGAGAGAGAGAGAGAGGGGGGGGGAGAGAGAATGTAATGCAAGCAAGAATGTCGCTCTTCTGTACCAGTAAATAATCTTATCTTCTTCGAAGATAAAGTTCTTTTCGACACAACCTATCGCATACTCATTCATGTCAGCTAGGTCGATTAGACTGTGGCAGTCAGGCTTCTGTGCCACACATGTAGTCCGAGACTGTCTGAGAGACCGCGACGATGTCGATTCCGTCAAACATAGAGAGTGCGCCACATAAAAAAGTTAGAATGTCAGAGAGAACAGAAAGATCACATAAAGAAGTTAGAATGTCAGAGAGAACAGAAAGACCACATAAAGAAGTTAGAATGTCAGAGAGAACAGAAAGATCACATAAAGAAGTTAGAATGTCAGAGAGAACAGAAAGATCACATAAAAAAGTTAGAATGTCAGAGAGAACAGAAAGATCACATAAAGAAGTTAGAATGTCAGAGAGAACAGAAAGATCACATAAAGAAGTTAGAATGTCAGAGAGAACAGAAAGATCACATAAAGAAGTTAGAATGTCAGAGAGAACAGGAAGATTACACGCAGAGAACATAACACATTACCTGGAGCATATACAATGAATACTATTGCTAGGATCAGAGGAATAGTTCACTTGCGTTTTTTTCACAAAAGTAAAGATATGGATCGTCTTTATAAATGTTTAAATTCCACTGTTTAACCATAAAAATACTGACATTTTGTGATCATTGACCAAATTCTGAGAACTGTCAACTGTTCCAGTGGTCCTTTGTTTCTACTAATCGCTGCAGATGGATGTAACGTTCCTTCTAGTTGCTTATCTTATATCTTATATCTTATATCTGATATCCTTCCCGTGCCGTTAAACGTCACATACGGCTCGTAAAGTAGTTCGCCAATTTTTCCTGTCTTCGGCGAGTCTTTCAACCTCAACAAAGGATTTTATGCCTGTTAACTTGGCCTCTCTTAATAATGTCCTCTTCAGAGTTTCACGCGGTCTGCCCCTTTTTCTTCGGCCTGTTGTGTTCCACTTGATAGCTTGTTTTGGGATTCTCTGATCATTTCTTCTCATCAAGTGACCAACATATGTCCATCTCCTTTTCCTGATCACCCATGAGACTGGTTGTTGTTCAGTCATCTGTCTTATCTCTACATTGTTCTTGAATTCATTCCACTTGATGCCGAATATTTTCCTTAGGCATTTGTTTTCAAAAGAGTCTAATTTCTTTTCTATTTCTTTAGTTGTTTTCCAGCTTTCGCATGCATAAATGAGGGTGGATATTACATTTGAATTGAATAGTCTTAACTTAGTTTTTGTGCTTATAACTTCTGAATTCCATATGTTCTCAAGATTCTTGAAGATTAGTTGCTTATAGTTAATACATTTTATCATTTATTTGTTGTAACTAACTCTAACATAGATTTGAAATGATGAGTGGACAAAAGCAGAATGAAAGAAAAAAAACCAAAACGGACAAGAAATCTGGTACGAAACTAAAGTTAGCAAATCAAATGAAAACAGACGACACAAGAAATGACAGGCAGACATACTAAAGTTCTGAACCCATAAATCAGCTCAAGGTCAGGTGTCGGGTTATCTGCTGAAAATGGGTTTAGATAAGGCAAGGACCTTTATAAAAGAGCAGCAGGTCATAAAAATAAAATAAATTTAATTTTTTTTTAAACACCTCTTTCCCGTATATAAGTGGTATCTGAACATTGAACTGACGCTGTAAAATGAAATAAACAATAATGAGGTCTTGGAGGGAGATGCAACGTTTGTTATTATTATTATATTATTATTATTATTATATGACGTGCAGGATAAATTTGGCGATCATTCTTCTCCATCTTGTGCGATCGTCGGTGTTTCCCATAAGTTCGAAAACTTTTCTCTCTTTTTTTTCATGCAACTTGGCCAGTCCAATGAGATTTTCCTCTTCTTCTTTTTTGTCCCTTGAATCTTCCAGTGATCATTAAAGTTCTCCAACTTATGTCTTCTCATGACTTGTCCAAGTTTTCGAACGTATGTCTTCTCATGACTTGTCCAAGTTTTCCAACGTATGTCTTCTCATGACTTGTCCAAGTTTTCCAACGTATGTCTTCTCATGACTTGTCCAAGTTTTCCAACGTATGTCTTCTCATGACTTGTCCAAGTTTTCCAACGTATGTCTTCTCATGACTTGTCCAAGTTTTCCAACGTATGTCTTCTCATGACTTGTCCAAGTTTTCCAACGTATGTCTTCTCATGACTTGTCCAAGTTTTCCAACGTATGTCTTCTCATGACTTGTCCAAGTTTTCCAACGTATGTCTTCTCATGACTTGTCCAAGTTTTCCAACGTATGTCTTCTCATGACTTGTCCAAGTTTTCCAACGTATGTCTTCTCATGACTTGTCCAAGAAATTGTGTCTGTCTTTTTCTTATCATTTTGACTAGTTTTCGTTGTTGTGAAACTTCTTTGACGACTTTTTCATGAATGTCTCATCGTCGTGTCTTGTCTTCTAACTCCATATAAACTGTGAGTTGGCGTTCTTTGTAGCCGATGCACTGAAGATGTTGAGGTACAGCATCGAGTCGGCGTGGGAGAGAGTCATGGCAGCTATATTTTCAATCTCTGAGGGCGTGCAATACTTCTTTAACAGACTCCACCACCTTGGGACTATGGCGATCTCACCCCTGTTAGCCAGGCTAAGCCTGTTACTGGGGGTGCCAACGGAGAAGTAGGGCAGGGTCTTGCCCAGCTCTGAGTCGCTAACAACCAAAACCGATATCGTCTTCGCAGCCCCTCATGAATAAATTAATATGTAATACAACCTCACACACAGCAACTCACACATACACACAGACATACATCAAGTCTTGAAACTTGTTATAAACCAAACTAGACAGCACATACAAAACAACAAAACAAAATTCCGTTATAAAACAAAGAAACACAGACAGTCAGTATTCCGCCAACCAACCAACCACTCGCAACCTCATGGACACATATTAGCACAGCATAGTACAGGAATCAATCTACGGACATCATGAGCCCCTAGATCACACTCTCTCCCCGCCACCACAAGGGCATATTAAAATCTCATTATCTACGATAACTGATCAGAGGACAGCGTAAACGAGCTGTAGCTAAATAATGAACTATAAATTATGTTATCAAGCAGCTGGATACGGTCAATTACGGCGAGATATTACCACTTGACGTTAATCTGACAGCCTCGATGTGGACAACAATAAACAGGAGATTAAATAATAATGAATGAGACACATCGTCCTCATCATCGTCCTCGCCATTACCACCATCATCAGCATCTTTATTTATCGCCAGCTCGCGTTATTGCGTGGGGCGTAAGGTTGTGGTCTCTTTGTTGATCTATATTCTGTTGGTGAGAACTTCAAACTGCTCAAAGATAATTCTGTGACGAATGTTTAGTAGTCTTGTCTTGTCTTGTCTTGTCCTGTCTTGTCTTGTCCTGTCTTGTCCTTAATCTTCCTGGAATTGCTAGTTGAGGTTCTTCGTAACGGAGGTGATGAGGCATTGTAACGTGTCCGGCTTGGTAGCTGGTTATGATGGTTACTTCTTTCAGTTCTTGAGTGCAGCTAACGTGCAAGGGATGTGCAATACTTCTTTAGCAGACTCCACCACCATGCGATCCCTGGCCCGATAGCCAGGCCAGACCTATTGACTGAGGCTACGACGGAGAGCGGGGACAGGGTCTTGGTCAGTTATGGTTTGCCAACCCTGACGGTTGGACGTCAGCTATAGATCGCTGATTGCCAAATCTGTCGCGAAATATTTAGTAATACTTGACTTTGTGTAGGAGAAAACGAGCCATGTTGGATTCATTTTCCGTCTCGGCGGACGGCTGAAGAGGTCTTCTTTATAACTATGAGAGAATTTAATCTTCTTTATAATTATGAGAGAAACTAATCTTCTTTATAACTATGAGAGAAACTAATCTTCTTTATAACTACGAGAGAAACTAATCTTCTTTATAACTATGAGAGAAACTAATCTTCTTTATAACTATGAGAGAAACTAATCTTCTTTATAACTATGAGAGAAACTAATCTTCTTTATAATTATGAGAGAAACTAATCTTCTTTATAATTATGAGAGAAACTAATCTTCTTTATAACTATGAGAGAAACTAATCTTCTTTATAATTATGAGAGAAACTAATCTTCTTTATAATTATGAGAGAAACTAATTTTCTTTATAACTATGAGAGAAACTAATCTTCTTTATAATTATGAGAGAAACTAATTTTCTTTATAACTATGAGAGAAACTAATCTTCTTTATAATTATGAGAGAAATTAATTTTCTTTATAACTATGAGAGAAACTAATCTTCTTTATAATTATGAGAGAAACTAATTTTCTTTATAACTATGAGAGAAACTAATCTTCTTTATAACTATGAGAGAAACTAATCTTCTTTATAACTATGAGAGAAACTCATCTTTTTATAACTATGAGAGAAACTAATGTATTATAGTGAATATAGAGGCGTAGTAGTTAGAGCACATATCTCACCATCAGGTCAATGCTTCACGCACCTGGTGTGGCCGGGGCTGCTCCTGCAAACGTTGACAAAGAGAAGAAACAACTTAAACAACATCCCCAAGCAACAACACACAACTTTTTTTTCTGCCTGTTCAATAAAGGCACCAACTCGTTTCTCTTTGAACTAACTGATGAGTCTAATGGTCTCTTTATTTCATTTCACTCTAGTTTTGCTACGCGACCGTCGATTCTATATCGACAACAGATCAATGTTTTTTCGACAATTCCCCTTCAGTCCAAGGCAACTGACAAGGCCTACACGACACAGGAAGCCTTGCCTACAGTCCCTTAGGTCTTTAAGACATCATGTAGCTGCCAGAAATATACGTATCAATTCACAGAATTCATAAGAAAAGTGTAAACACGGCCCCGTCTCTATCTTTCTCTTTTCTTTCTGCATCTTTCAGGTCTCTACGTCATCAAAAACATGGTAACTATCAGGACAGGTTCTGTTGGTGATGATTTTACCAACTTTCACAAGTGTCTTTTGGCTTTCCCAACACAACCCACTCACACTGACACACACTGACACGTACTGACACACACTGACACACACTGACACGTACTGACACACACTGACACACACTGACACACACTGACACACACTGACTCACACTGACACACACTGACACACACTGACACACACTGACACACACTGACACACACTGACACACACTGACTCACACTGACACACACTGACACACACTGACACACACTGACACACACTGACACACACTGACACACACTGACCTGCTGTCTGGAATGGGCACGGGTTTTTTTTTTAAACAGCTAGAAGTATCACATTATTTGTCCTGTTATTTTACTGTTTCACAGTGTCTGTCTTGCTATTTTAATATATCACACAGTCTGTCTTGTTATTTTAATATATCACACAGTTTGTCTTGTTATTTTAATATATCACACAGTTTGTCTTGTTATTTTAATATATCACACAGTTTGTCTTGTTATTTTAATATATCACACAGTTTGTCTTGTTATTTTAATATATCACACAGTTTGTCTTGTTATTTTAATATATCACACAGTTTGTCTTGTTATTTTAATATATCACACAGTTTGTCTTCTTATTTTAAAATATCACACAGTTTGTCTTGTTATTTTAATATATCACACAGTTTGTCTTGTTATTTTAATATATCACACAGTTTGTCTTGTTATTTTAATATATCACACAGTTTGTCTTGTTATTTTAATATATCACACAGTTTGTCTTGTTATTTTAATATATCACACAGTTTGTCTTGTTATTTTAATATATCACACAGTTTGTCTTGTTATTTTAATATATCACACAGTTTGTCTTCTTATTTTAAAATATCACATAATTTTGTTGTTTAAATTTATTTTTTTCATAAAAGTTTAAAAAAAACAATTAAGTAAAATTAGAAATCATTCACAAGACAGCAATCTCCTTGTCCAGTATGGCTCTCATTCTGTCTCTCTCTGACCAGTTAATCAATCCAGATGAGGCTATCGAATACTGGATCGAGATATTTCGAAATATTTTTGACAAGCATGTCCCCCATCAAAGAAATGAGAGTAAAACACGTAACAAAATCTCTGTGGATAACTCCTGATATCTTGCAACTCATGAGGAAACGGGATGAAGCTCACAAAAGCAGAAATTTCAGTAGCTATCGTTCACTTAGGAATAAAATGCAGTATTTAATTAGGCAGGAAAAGAAAAATTAATTAAGAAATTTAGTGAAAGACAAAACTGATAGTAAATCAATCTGGAAAGCGATTAATACTCTTGTAAATAAAAGGAAGCAAACTGACCCACAAACACTTAATGGTGAACATACTTGCACTAACTTCAGTGAACATTTTAGGGAAGAAATTAGTATTCTAAAATCTTCATTACCGACCCCTAATTGCGACCTGAGCGTGTTGAAAACTTTCAGCGACAGTAAATGTGTAAAGCTAAAGCAACTAAATATTCCTTTTCTCACAGTCGGTGAGGTTTATAGCTACATCCGGTCTTTAAAGAACACTAACTCAGCAGGATGTGATGACATTAGTGACAAGATACTACGCAACGCTGCACCAGTTATCACAGACACACTAACATACTTATACAATTTGTACATTGGCAAACATTATTTCCCTGACGCTTTTATACTCGTCAAAGTTTTTCCTCTTTTTAAATCTGGACAGACTAGTGACCTCTCAAACTATAGACCCATATCCATTCTGTCATCACTATCTAAACCTCTTGAAAAATATATACAAAAGTTAACACTGCTCCACATGCAAGAAAACAATCTACGAATAGACAGTCAGTCAGGTTTTAGACCAAATTACTCCTGCCACACAGCATTAACTAAAATGACAGAAAGCTGGCTGTCTAATATAAATGATGACAAACTGTGTGGTGCTGTCTTTGTTGATTTCAAGAAAGCCTTCGATGTGACTGATCATTAAATTCTTGCAAAAAAGCTGGAAGTTTATAGATTATACCCTGACCTGACAAGATTTAATACATCTTTTCTCTCAGGTAGAAAACAAGTAGTTTGGCTTTAGAAACAAACTGTCTGACTCTTCTGTGATTGATACTGGTATTCCTCTTCTCTTTGCTATCTATATTGACGACGTACCACTACATTTAAAGCACTCTTCATGTGATCTTTTTGCTGATAACTGTACAGTTTACAATAGTGACTGTGACATCAATAACCTACAGACAACACTCTAAAATGATACAAACAGTTTGATTAAATGGAGTAATACAAATGATATGTTGATAAACACCAACAAAACAAAATCCATGCTCATCACTACAAGACAGAAACTGCAGAATGCAACAAAAACTTCACTACAGCTCTGTGCTGGGACTAAGGCAATAGAAAATATTCATGAACATAAAACTCTAGGACTCATCATTGATCAGTATTTAACTTGGAATTCTCGTGTACATAACCTAATACACTTCATTGCACAGAAAATTTGCCAACTTGTCAAAACTAAACACTTTATCGACAAAGACACAAGCAAGATATACTACATATCACACATACAAACACACTTAGATTACTGTTCCACAATCTGGGATGGATGCTCAGTCTCAAACACAAAAAGGCTCCACTCACTTCACAAACGAGCATTAAATCTGATTTGTGACAAACACCCAGTACAGATTGTAGATCAAAACAAACAACTCAAAATTCTAGCTCTCAAATATAGAGTCATTTTTAATATAGTTAAGTTTGTTCACAGAATTCTGTCGCACAATGCTCCTCCTTACTTGTGGTCACTGTTTACGTATAACACTAAACATAGCCAGCGTTTAAAAAACTGTCTTCTTCCTAAACCCAAGATTGATCTGTACAAGAAAAGCCTTGCATACTCTGCACTACAGCTCTGGAACACCCTCCCCTACCATTTAAAATCCATTAGTAATTCTTCATCCTTTAACTCAAACCTGTTTCATTATTTACTTTCTTGTAATTATATGCCTCCATAAAATAACCAGCGCTCTCTCAACCCATGACTCGCCAGCCATCAAGTACTAAATGACATAGTTCGAAAAGTAACTTGTTAGAAACTGTTAAAAATTATTTTAATGTTTGTTAAAAACATATGTTAGAAGATCTGTATTGACAATGAATTTTTGTTTATGTATGTCTGTGTGTGTACGTGTATGCATGTGAGAGCTGTTTTATTAAGTTAATTACTTCTCTTTTACTTTGATTGTAATAGATTAATCAATCTAACACTATTTTGATATATTTTTTTTCCTAATGTGATATGCATACATATATTAAATCGAGTGTGTGGGAAGAATGAAAGATGGAGCGATGAAGAGCAGAATGTAAGACGGGCCTGCGTGCCCAATTCTTTATGCTTTAAAAATAAAGTTTATTCATTCTCTCTCTCTCTCTCTCTCTCTCTTTGTTTTTGTAAAAAAAATCTTAATCTACTCGCTTTCCTTCTTTTTCTCTTTCGTTCTCTCTCTTTCTTTCTTGTCTTCTGTCTCATGTAGTTCGTTCTCTTATATTTGTGAATGTAACAGTTTAATTTTACACTCTTTTGATATGTTCACCCCCCCCCCCTCTTTTATGTAATTTGTATACTTGTATTACATCAAGTGTGTAGGAGGAATAAAAGACAGAGTGATGAAGGACAGAATGTAAGACGGGCCTGCGTGCCAAATTCTTTACTCTTTGAAAATAAAAAAATTTTCTTTCTTTCTTTTTTCCTTCTTTCCTTCTTTCTTCCCTCCTTTCTTCCTTTCTTTCTTTCTTTCCTCCTTCCCTCCCTCCTTTCTTTCTTTCTTTCTTTCGTTCTTTCTTTCTTTCTTTCCTCCCTCCCTCCTTTCTTTCTTTCTTTCTTCCCTCCCTCCCTCCCTCCTTTCTTTCGTTCTTTCTTTCTTTCATTCTTCCCTCCCTCCTTCCCTCCTTTCTTTCGTTCTTTCTTTCTTTCTAAAGATCGAGTCCCTTGAGATTCTTGAGTAGACACAGTTTGAAAGTCTACGAGAGACGCACTACAAATCCCACTGTTTACTCACAGGAAATGAAGACTACCTGAGTAGCCAGTGGACGCGCATGCGCCGTCGTGATATCACGTGATTAACCGGAACTCGATAGTTCATGCCAGGTAAAGGTATCCTGGAGATTAAGAACCAAACGTGGGAAAGACAACCTGGCAGCTCGCAGATTGGAAAAAAGAGCAAGGGAAAAAAAATCTTAACTGACGTCCAGGGGAAAAAAAAAAAGAGAAAGAAAGAAAGAAAATTTGATGAGAAAATGAGTTTCTCACACGTTTTGGAAAATGTCCTCATTACAAATAGAACAGACATGTTATTTCAGGACGTGATACGTCACCGCTGCCTGTGTTTATACTCAATCTTCTTTCATGAAATTAAATACCAAGAATGGACGTTTTCAGATGACAGATGAAGCTGGGAAGTAATCCCGAAAACCCGAAGCTCTTCCCCCCCCCCCCCCCCCTAGAACGAGTGAAGCGAATGTTGAATTTGAAATTTGTGAGAGTATTACAGGCGAAATCAGCAGCAGCTTTTCGCATCATACCCGTGATATCATTTCTTTCACACGTAATACCTAGAAGCAGGCTAGAAGAAAAAAAGATATAATCACACAATTGTCTGATTAAAGTTGGACATTACTAAAGGATTTTCTGTCCACTAAGTTTTGTTTTGTTTCTTTTAATGTGTTTTATTGTGTAGCTGAGCACTGCATTATACGAGATATTGGTTCAAATCATAAAAACAGAGAAAAGAATTACTTCTAAAATTGCGAGCACTCCATGTTAGATATCTGTAGGGTACACACATTCATGAGCTACTGCTTGAAGATTTTATGGCAGGACAAGATCAGGAGCGAGGAGGTCTTGGAAAGGGCAAGACAAGAACCTATGAACCTAGATATCATATCTAGGAAATGGAGGTGGATTGGCCACGCTCTGAGGAGACCCGACACCAACATAGGAAGAGAGGCACTGACATGGAATCCTCAAGGAAATAGAAAACGAGGAAGACCTAGACTTACATGGAGAAGAGAAATGATGACAGTGCTCAGTGACAAGGGATACACATGGAAGGAAGCAGAGAATAATTCCAAGAACAGGGAGGACTGGAGAACCTTTATCCGTGGCCTATGGTCTCAAGGGAGTGACAGGTGATTGATGATGATGATGATTATGATGTTAGATATCTTTATGTTTAATGACTTTACGTGAGTAAATTACGGATGTATACTTTTCAGATCGTTATGGACTGGATAATGAAAACTGCCACCAAAGACAGACCTAGAGGATTAACCTGGGGAGTTACAAATCACCTAGAGGATTAACCTGGGGATTTACAAATCACCTAGAGGATTAACCTGGGGATTTACAAATCATCTAGAGGATTAACCTAGGGGTTCACAAATTATCTAGAGGATTAACCTAGGGGTTCACAAATTATCTAGAGGATTTAGTCTGGGCGTTCATAAATCATCTAGAGGATTAATCTGGGGGTTCACAAATCACATAGAGGATTAACTTGGGGGTTCACAAATCAAACAGAGGATTAATCTGATGACTCATAAATCATCTAGAGAATTGCGACTTCACTGACGATATTGGTCTACTCTCACATATCCAAAGAGCCGCGCAGGAGAAGACAACTAGGATTTACAAAATAACCAGATCGGTAGGTCTGAACATACATCCAGACAAGGCTAAGATCAGGAGAATCAGCTGAGAAAATCAAGGAAAGAATCTCAGTTGTGACAAGTGAAGCTGAAGAATTGCAACATTTCACATACCGTGGAAGCCTCATTTCAGCAGACAGTAGTGTTGAGAAGGAAATATCCACAAGAACTGGACAGGCATTTCAGAGCTTTAACAAATTAGCAAACATATGGAAATCTATTCCCCATACAAGCCTCAAGATCGGGATCTATAAATCCAGTGTAGACTCTGTTTTATTATATGCAGCATAAACATGGAGAACCAATCAGATAAGTGAAAAGAAGATAAAGGATTTCACGGAATATGCCCCAGGAAAATGTTAAGACCACATTGGGAAGAACGCATGGCAAACAAGGAAATAACCAAACGAACAGACATTGAGAAAATTACTAAAGAAGTAAAAAAAATGAAGATAGAAATGACTGGGCCATATTCTAAGAATGGAAAGAACAAGACACCCCTATACTGCCTTGACTTGGACACCCCTATACTGCCTTGACTTGGACACCCCTATACTGCCTTGACTTGGACACCTCCAGGGAAAAGAAAGAGGGGCAGGCCATTGGGGACGTGGAGACACAGAATAGAGGAAGAACTAAAGGAAGCAGGAAAGACACGGTTTGAGGTATCCTGACTTGCACAGGCCAGGGCTGGGTGGAGAACCTTTGTTGATGCCTTATGCTCCATCGGGAGTACACAGGACTGATGATGATGTTTAATGATCTTCTTGTCGAGAAAGTCTGAGCTGTTACAGATGAAGTAAACTTCTGAGCTAGCTGCACTATCTGTAGCATCAAGAAGATCTTTAGCCCGATGGTTCAGATTGTAATATCACTATGATCTATTGTCACAGCTGCATTTGGAGATAATCTTAGTCGATAGGTCGGCTTGACGGTCGAGTCTTGTCTGGTTCAGTAATGTTTGGACGCAGTCTTAGTCGATAGGTTGGCTTGACGGTCGAATCTTGTCTGGTCCAGTAATGTGTGGACGCAGTCTCAGTCGAACTGTCGAGTCTTATCTGGTCCAGTAATGTTTGGACGCAGTCTTAGTCGAACTGTCGAGTCTTGTCTGGTCCAGTAATGTTTGGACGCAGTCTTAGTCGATAGGTCGGCTTGACGGTCGAGTCTTTTCTAGCCCAGCATTGTTAGATGTACTGTGTGTGTGTTTGGGGGGGGGGGGCGGGGGGAACGTAATAGACGGCTTTGACAGCTTTGTTGGCGGACCATGTATGTATCCCTTCTTGGAGCTGTTCCTGGGATAATAAATGTCACAGAAACCCTACGCCACCAGGGTGTTGCCTTGAACTGGGCTTAGAGGTGGCACCACAGCCCGTTATAAGTCCAGCAACCAAGGGTTTTTAACATGCCTTCCATTGCAAGGAGAGTCGTCAGTTTTCTGACTCAGAGAGAAAGAGAGACAGACAGACAGACAGAGACAGATACAGAGAGACAGAGAGAGAGAGAGACGAAAAGACAGAGATAAGAGAGAACAAAACTTATTATCATAAAGTCTGATACTATAAAGATAGTGCATGCTGTATCGGAGCACATAAACCAGATCAAGCTAAAGATAAACAGGGAAACAGGGAAAGAGATAACGTATTAAAGTGTATGTGCGATAGATAGATAGATAGATAGATAGATAGATAGATAGATAGATAGATAGATAGATAGATAGATAGATAGATAGATAGATAGATAGATAGATAGATAGATAGATAGATAGATAGATAGATAGATAGATAGATAGATAGATAATGAAAACAGTACCAGTATGCGCCAGTCCAACATTGAATAACATAAAAGATAATAATACCATAATATTGCCAACCTCTACAACACACGTACATATACTGAAGAGGTTGGCAATATTATTTCAAAGAGCAAGATACTAGAACATCTACTATAGTGAAAGAACAAGGTACTAGAACATCTACTCTAGTCAAAGAACAAGATACTGGAACAGCTACTCTAGCCAAAGAACACGGTTCTAGAGTAGCTACTCTAATTAAAGAACATGATACTAGAACAGCTAATCTAATCAAAGAACACGATACTAAAACAGTGCTCTAGTCAAAGAAAAAAAACGGTATAGCAAGTGAGGACATCTGGACGTTAATCCACACTGACAACGTAGGAAAGAACAGAACAGTTTTTTAAGCGGACTAAATCACAAAATGAACAGTTCAAGTTTAAACATTCATAACACCAATTTAGACATTCATAACACCAATTTAGACATTCACAACACCAAGTTAGATATTCAGACCAGCAAGTTTTAAACGTCATAATAATTTAGAGAAGACTGTCTTGGAAGGGTACATAATGGAAAAAAGAAAGAGGAAGACCAAGGCGAAGATGACAGCAAGACATCGTTTATGATATGCAAATGGATGCATCAGCAGCAGGCCATCTTGTCCACCATAAGTGTTGTTAGGGAGGCAAAGTTCCGCAAGGGACATGCAAATGACTGACTGATTGACTGACTGACCAACAAGTTAGATATTCATATCAGCAAGTTAGACATTCATACAAATAAGTTAGATATTCATACCAGCAAGTTAGATATTCATACAAATAATTTAGATATTCATACCAGCAAGTTCGATATTCATACAAATAAGTTAGACATTCATACCAGCAAGTTCGATATTCATACAAATAAGTTAGACATTCATACCACCAAGTTAGATATTCATACAAATAAGTTAGATATTCATACCAGCAAGTTAGATATTCATACAAATAAGTTAGACATTCATACCAGCAAGTTCGATATTCATACAAATAAGTTAGACATTCATACCAGCAAGTTAGATATTGATACAAATAAGTTAGACATTCATACCAGCAAGTTCGATATTCATACAAATAAGTTAGACATTCATACCACCAAGTTAGATATTCATACAAATAAGTTAGACATTCATACCAGCAAGTTAGATATTCATACAAATAAGTTAGACATTCATACCAGCAAGTTAGATATTCATACAAATAAGTTAGACATTCATACCAGCAAGTTAGATATTCATACAAATAAGTTAGACATTCATACCAGCAAGTTAGATATTCATACAAATAAGTTAGACATTCATACCAGCAAGTTAGATATTCATACAAATAAGTTAGACATTCATACCAGCAATTTTGTCTGTGTAGAGACGATAATTTTAAATCGGGCATGAATAATGCTTAGTAAAAGTTATATCTGAATTCTCTGGTCGCGATTAGAGGCAAAGATCTTTCTGAGCGTCCGAGCCGTCAGCTTATTTATCTATTCTTATGTTTCTTCCTCTTTATTCCATCTTCTGGAGTTATATCTGAGAAATTCATCCCTATATGACAGGAGAGCTGGAAGACACACTGAAATTTGTTGCAAGAACCTTAAACGTTGCTTTATGAGGTAAATGAACACTCCTTGTGATGTCAGTAAACAACAGGTTGCCGGACATAACAGCCGTACGATGAACAACCGAAACTGTCCAAAACATCACAGTGACCAACCGAAACTGTCCAAAACATCACAGTGAACAACCGAAACTGTCCAAAACATCACAGTGACCAACCGAAACTGTCCAAAACATCACAGTAACCAACAGAAACTGTCCAAAACATCACAATGACCAACCGAAACTATCCAAAACATCACAGTGACCAACCGAAAGTATCCAAAACATCACAGTGACCAACCGAAACTGTCCAAAACATCACAGTGACCAAATGTCCCCTGGTATAGTGGATTTTCTCTGGGAGTTGCATTACTTCATTGGGTACGCCTAAATGTCCCTTATTTAAAAACACGTGTCCCATGCTGTCCCGTATACTCATCTTTGACCGCCATATGTTCTGATATGCCCAGAATTTAAAAAAAAATCTTTGTACAAAGAAATGTTGCTATTTTGAAGAAAATTCACCTTGTATAGAACTATAACAAGTGGGCCTGATTGCTACATTTGTAAGTCATTGCTAAATTTGTAAGTCACTGCTACATTTGTAAGTCACTGCTACATTTGTAAGTCACTGCTACAATTGTAAGTCACTGTTACATTTATGAGTCACTGCTACATTTGTAAGTTAAACAAACTGATTAAAATTTTGGGTTAAAATTGAAATGTAACTTTACACCCTGCCCTACACCCACCCCCGCCTCTGTAAGGTAACAAGGCATAGTTCTGTATTGTAAGACCTTGGAAAAAAAAACCATCATAAACAAAGCACTTTTAGACATAAAAGAAAGAAAAGGATTTGAACAACGGACTCCGATAGAACGAGCAATCGTATAACCACCAGAGAACTGCGCATTAATCAACCTAGCCATCTAACACCACTCCACCCCCACACCAACCCCCCTCTCCCCCCACCCCCAAAGAAAAGGATGTTTGATAGCTAAGCCATCAATGCCTGTGTAACTGAAAATCACCCCCCCCCCCCTTTACATACACACACATCTCCAATTTACCGAATATCTCGTGTCTGAACTTAGAAAAAGACCCGTCAGCCTATGAAACATGTAACGCACTTTCCGGGCACTTATAAATATACGGGATTGATAAATACGCAAACATACGTACCGCGTTAAAATCATCCTCTGCCATGTCTGTCACCAAAGACCGCTTGAGAGTACTTCCATGGTACCATAACATCACAACACACAATATTTTTTTTTTTAAAATAAGAAATCCTAGGAAACTTTCAATATTGTGTTGGTAATAGAAACAATGAAGCACTCTTCTAGAAGGTAATGCGATCCCAAAAAGCACAGAACAGTCCCCGCGTTGTTTGTCCTGAATCGCTTCAGAAACGACGTATCCAAAAACTTTGTTGGCATCTCACCACCTTGTCCAGAAAAACCTTCAGATATACCGAGGTCCACCTTGATGTCTTCAGCAGAAAGACTCTCTGAGCGAATGGCCGCGGGACCTCCAGTTATTCCCCTTCTTATTTATATGGTTATCAATGGATTGTTATTGTGGTTATTTCTGTGACTGATTCATTCTCCACAATGAACCTCTTTGGCAGCGAAACATGCAATCCGTGAAGAGCAGAAAGGCTTTCAGGTGAGCGAACAATATATTTTTCAGTAACGGAGAATAGAACAGTTGCTCTGTAGTCCCAGCTGCCACAGATATTTAGAAGGCCAAGCAGGCTGTTATTATGTCTCAAATAATGGAAGGTCTTAGGTCGTATCTGGAGGGTATAGATTGTGAATTGTACCTGGCCCTCGGCCGAGTTGGCAGAGGAAGACATAATAAAGCGGCGAGCTGTATTATCAAAAGAGTATAGAATTGAACAAGCAGGTAGACATTTCTCTCCCGGCATTATATTGTTGCAAATGTTCAACGTCACTTTCTACCAGATTTTCTACATAACGCGCTAGAGTAAATTTATGTTGCTGACGTTTTTGCATTTAGTTCGTTATCAACGCATTCAAAGCAATGACATTACTAACATACAAGCAGTTTTCCTCATGTGCATCATCATCATCATCTTCATCATCATCAATATCATCTGTCCTGTCTCTAAGGAAGATTGGCTGTACAGGTCCTCCCGCTTGTTCTGTCCGACTTTTCCACGGTGTACACAGCCAAGTTTGGGTCTAGTTAATGTTTTTAAAATGTTGCCCACCAAGCTACGACGGGCGATTGATAAGTTCTCGGCCTAAGGTACAACGGATTATTTGTGGACAACTTTTTGGGGTTATTTCTCAACATAGTCCCCTTGCAAGTTTATGCACTTAGTCCAGCAATCCTGGAGCATACGGATCCCTTCTTTGTAAAAGTCAGCATCTTGTGCCAGTAGAAAGTGGTCTACAGCATGAATGGCGTCATCATCTGAAGCAGATTTGCGACCACTGAGCTCCTTTTTGAGTTTGGTAAACAGGTAATAGTCCGAAGGTTCCAAATCTGGGGAATAAGGAGGATGTTCAAGAAGCTGGAAGCCGCATTTATGAATGGCAGCCATTGCCACCGCCGACTTTTGAACTGGAGCAGTGTCTTGACGAAAGATGACTCCTATCGTCAATTTCCCTCCAAGATTTTCCTTCACTTGACCAGCAGTTGCTTCACAAGATTAGTGTAACAGGCCCCGGTGACCGATCTGCTCTTTTTGAAGATAGTCTACCAATAGCACACCTTCTGAATCCCAAAAGATGGAAGCCATTACTTTGCCTGCAGTCAGAACCACCCTTGCTTTCTTTGGAGGTGGGGATCCATGATGTTTCCACTGCTTTGACTGTTCTTTTGTTTCTGGTTGAAAATGATGAACCCAAGTCTCATCCATAGTCACAAATTGCTGAAGAAACTTTTCAGAATCTGCAGAAAAATGGCCAAGATTGTCTCTTGACATGTTGAGACGGTGTCGTTTGTGATCAGCTCCAAAAAGTTTCCGGACCCATCGAGGAGAGACCTTTGTCATTTGAAGATCATTGTGAATAATGGCATGAACACGTTCCTGTGAGATGCCCAACTCAGTAGCAATGTACCGCTCAGTTAGTCGTCGATCCTCCATTATCATGTCATGGATTATGCCGGTGGTTTCATCGGTGGTTACCGTTCTTGGTCTTCCTGGACGAGGATCATCTTCCAGACTCTCCCTTCCATGTTTGAACTGAGCTGCCCATTTCTTCACTGCGCTGTAAGAAGGGGCACTTTCCCTTAGAGTCTCTACCATATCCTCATGGATCTCCTTCGATGATAAGCCCTTGATGCAGAGGTAGCTAATGACTGCTCAGTGAGAAATTTTATCCATTTTCTCAATTTCTGCAACCCCTTACCACTTCAGTAGTGTGTAAAAAAAAAAAAAAGATTGGTTGCAGTTAATTACGGTCAGTTATTTAGATTTTCTGCTAGCAGCACTGGATCATCTGCAGATGTCAGGTTGTTAAGTGTTGCTCAGTGAGTGACTGATCCAGGCATCTCACTAATATTCTTCAATATTTTCCCTGTATACAAGTTGAACAATCAGAAAGCAATGTTCCCCCTAAGCAGCGCAAAATCACGTCGCGCATGAAAGGTTATTCGGTGTGGAAAGAAAAGAAAACTGCTACTTTTACTTTTAAGTTTCTGTGTGCTACTCTGTTCTGTAACAGCAGCGCTGAATGAAAAGTATGATGGTTACGTGAGTTTGTTTCCAGATTTCTTTTATTTTTATATGAGAACGGCACACAAAATGTCTTTTGACAACATATTTGCACACGAGCTGAACATTTTGCACACGAACCAAAGACACTGTAATATATGCAGGATGACAGAGTCACATCCTTGCCTGGCCTCTCTTTTTATATCAATGGGATTGGAATCTCTCTATCTCTATCTCTCTTCTCTCTCTCTCTCCTCTCTCTCTCTCTTCTCTCTCTCTCTTCTCTCTCTCCTCTCTATCTTTTCTCTCTCTTCTCTCTCTCTTCTCTCTCTCTTCTCTCTCTCTTCTCTCTCTCTTCTCTCTCTCCTCTCTCTCTCCTCTCTCTCTTCTCTCTCTCTTCTCTCTCTCTCTTTTCTCTCTCTTCTCTCTCTCTCTCCTCTCTCTCTTCTCTCTCTCTCTTCTCTCTCTCCTCTCTCTCTTCTCTCTCTCTTCTCTCTCCTCTCTCTCTTCTCTCTCTCTTCTCTCTCTCTTCTCTCTCTCTCCTCTCTCTCTCTCTTTTCTCTCTCTTCTCTCTCTCTCTTCTCTCTCTCTTTTCTCTCTCTTCTCTCTCTCTCTCTCTGAACCTTAAGTGCACACGGCGAAGGGACTTCCGCAAGGGTTTTCCATGAACGCTTGTTCTTCGTCTGTTCTTTTACGGCCTTGCCCAAGTCTCTATTGCTCAACATCCTCACTGTTGTTCTTCTCCATGTCTCCTTTGGTCTACCCTTACTCCTGTTCCCCTGCGATATCCATCTCAATGCTACTGGGCTTGAAGTAACCAGCGTGAGCTCTTAAAACTGCTGCTTGCTCTCGGTAGAGGTTGCATATTACTCTGATATCTTCACCATCTAGTCTCTTTCCTACATTCATCTCTTCAGACCCTGCCCAATCAAAACTTTTATAAGGCAGTCACAAATGTCCTTCTTTACCTCCATATTTTTTAGTTTCCACTCTTTCACGGAATTTGGCTTCCAACGTCACTTTTTTTGGGGGGGGGGGGGGGGGGGAGGGCGATCTAAATTGTTGAAATCTAAAAATCTATTTTCTATTTTTATTTTATTTCTGATTCTCTCATGAATAAGAGAAAGGTAAAGCGGCCAGGCGTGATACTGACCACATCAGACTTTCATGTGTCAAAGGTCATGGAAAATACGGGCCTAACACCGGATCCAGATAAAACTGGACGGCGACTGCAGTAAATCTGGTTCTAATAATAAATGTAAATAGAGGTGTATGGTGCAGTTTTACAAAGCGGCAGAGAATGATTCTTGTGTTTGTGTCCTATTCAGGAGGACGCCACTAAGATAAGTTATATGTCGTTTTGTTTGTGTATGTAATCCTCGAGAAAGGCTCACTCCGAAATATCGAATGTTGTATGTTTTTCATTTATACATTATCATCTTACTATCATACTTTCTATTCGTTTTCTCCTCATTTTACTCACTCCCTATGCCGTTTTGGAAAACTGCACCATACACCTCTATTTACCTTTACCACCGTATCCCCTATGTGCCTTAATGGGGTGGAAACGGGGATTTTTACCTTTAGCTTTACCCCATGAATGATGTTGAGCGTCATCCTTGTTGTCAGCGCGTAAGGGATAAAGCGTTCGCGTTAAAATTTTCACGTATCAGAACAATTATTGATATTTTGTTCCGGCTTAATCTCTTAAAGTGACCTCTCTGAGTAGGTCAGCAAGGGCGAAGTGACCCTATCTCCATCATCTGGCAGCCATGTTTGTGTCAATATTTGTCGGGTTTCTTTGGAGTGGACTGGTTGACATGGTTGGCTCGGGGAAGAAAGCATGAGCTGCAGATGCCAGATGCGACGCCTCTTCCCTGCCAGTAACTGCGTGAGGAGGTGGATGATGAGGCAACAGAGGGAGGGATCGGTAAACAGAGAGAGAGAGAGAGAGACCAACAGACAAGTAGGGAGAGGCCAATAGACAGGCAGAGAGACTGCTGGATAGTTAGACAGGCAAAGACACAGACAGACAGACAGGCAGGCAGGCAGGTTAGGTAGGTAGGTAGGATGGATGGATGGATGGACGGAAAGGACTTTAAAGAAGGTGCAACCATGGGCATGCTTTACTGTTTTCTCATTTCGCCAGAAAAAAAGTCCTTTAACAGCAGCCGCGCAAGAATATCGTGATTGAATCATTTTTCAAATGTCAGACAGCACAGGTATTATGTTACTTAATATGTTTTTGTCAGAGTTTAAATAATATATTTCGGAATTCATGTAACATTTGAAATGGGACACAGGGACAGTTATGCAACTTCTTTACAGTTGTTGAGAAGGGGAGAAAACTCATCCTTACTGGTGTAAGGGAAGCTACCGGCACAAGGTAACGTACACTCTTTAACATTGTTTCTTTTTTCTTTTCTTCGCAACCATCCATAGATGCGTTTTGTGTCACAAAAGCCTGACGAAAGAGGAAAAGGTTTTTGTGATCCTGGGTGGTGGATGAACCTGGCGGGGTAGCATACTGAGAGAAGATGTTCCAGTCTGTCTGTTTACAGCATGGGGAGTCAGGAGTCAGACAGTTATGAGCCGGTTTCGTTATCGTTATAAACTGATATTGTTATCCGTTGTTCTTGTTATCACCATCGTCATCTTAAAGCAGATGAGGAAATAAGCTGCGACGAATTAGGAATTGGAGCACACACAAAAAAAACAAAACAAAAAAAAAACATAGTTCTGGCATGTGTAGGAACTGCCCAAAACTTGGAGCAGGGTCTTGTCCACCAGTAGAAAGGCAAAAGTAGGGAAAGTTTAGAACTGCAGATTCTGTGCTCATAGACTGGCATCTCCGTACTCTGGGCATTCCCATACACGCTCCGCCTTCTGTTCCAAGACTCATGGAAGCGCGCCTGCTGATGGAGCCAGTCACGCACTGGTTGTTGGTTACGCGGGCTAAACCACTTTGGAAAAATTTTTTAAAAATATAAAAAAACATTCTCCTGCAACTCAGTCGTCCTCCTGATATGATTGTCGTCATTCTTCCTTCTGATATGATTGTCGTCATTCTTCCTCCTGATATGATTGTCGTCATTCTTCTTCTTCTTCGTTTCTATCACAGAGATCGCCCCGTGATCCTCCTGAATTTACTCCTGTGGTCCTCGATAGGTCCTGTGGTCACAGAAAGGACCACACGAAATCCACGAGAGGACCACAATAGGTTCAGAGTATCGCAGGGCTTGAGCCTATATTCTTGGTGGGTCTCAGAAGCGGGATTGCGTGACACTGTGGTTTTCGTTGCACCAGTTTAATCTAAAGTTGGACTTTCTCACCGGAAGACCTCGACATGTTCTGGATATCAGTATATCCCTGCAAGGTGAGATATGGTTGCCCATCTAGCTAGAGTTGGACTTCTCATCAGAAAACCTCGACGTGTTTTGGGATACATGTGTATCCCCGTCAGGTGAGAGGTAGTTGCCCATGCAGTCCAGCGTTGGACTTTCTCACCGGAAAACCTCAGCGTGATTAGGATATGCAGACATCCCCACCGGGTGAGAGGTAGTTGTCTATCTAGACTGCCCTGGTCAGTGTCTCCGACTTCAGCATTTTGTGGTCGTGGCCGCTACCCTTCTTAGTTGTGACCAGGACGGAGCTTTTGTCCAGGAGGACGAATCCTCGCCACTAGTAAGTTTCACCCCTGGGTTGAGCCGGTTTAGGCATATTATCACAGAATGGGCGTGTTTAGGACGTGACCGATCTAGAGGTACCGTGACATGCGTAACCATCAAGTTTCACCTCTGGTTTAAGCCGGTTTAGGCATATTTCACCAGTATAGGTGTATATCGGACGTGGCCGGGTTCTAGAACAGAGGTGCCGTGGTATGAGTAGCTCTCGCCGCGAGACCACTGGACATACCGACTGAGCTTCACTTTATCCTTTCTATTACCTTTTCACATCGGCACCGCACGGCAATCCTAATTGCTGTTTCGCATTTTCTTCATTGGCCATGAGGAGTTTCACTCCACGCGCAGCTTCGGAGGAATCTCGCCAGCATTGTATTATCGTCATTCAAACTCGATGTCTTCCTCCATATGCAGCTGTCCTAGGTGGCTGTTGCAATCTCCCTCTTGTCTGTTCTTAGGGTTCCCTGAACTGATGCCCTGTCTGCCAGCTTGCCCGCTCTCTTATCGCCCTTGACTCCCGCATGCCCCGGGCAGTAGATCCACATCAAACTGGATAACCGAGAGCCCTCTAGAACCTGAATCCACTCCCTAGGGAAGAAATGCTTCTCGATTCTCCGTATCATGTTTTGGGAGTCTGTTACAAAGACTCCATGGAAGTCGTCCTTCTCCACCATCTAGGAAGTTTCTTCTGACTCTGGGGGAGGGTTTTTTTGTTGTACCAACTAGTACTCATCCTCAAACCCCCCACACTCCCTTCCCCCCCCCCCCAAAAAAAAAATACATGGGTACATGGGGTTTCCCTAGGAGAACAAAAAGATCAGGACGGGTGCTGACATCCCTACCTCAGCTGGTGTAGTGGCTTAGAAATATGAAGGCACTAACAGTTCGCACCCGTACAGCATTTCGCGATTTGTAGTGAAGGCCAAGAAATGAGAGAAATAATGAAAACACAAAGAAAACGTGAATATTTTGGCTAAAGTATCTGTCTATCAAGTGCCATGTCCACAGCAGCTGGCCGTCGTAACTCTCCACAGCTCCCCTATTTTATGTTGCCTCTGTGAGTTGTTCTGGCGTCCTCTGTTCATGCCGTCTTGCCATCTCCATTTAGGATTTTCTTTCTTGGTCTACCAGCATCTTTCCCCCCTGTAACTTTCCTGTTGTCGCGATGTGTTCTAGTTTGCCTTTTCTCTAGACATGTCCTATAAATGTAGACTGTCTTGTCCCGACTGTTGTAATTATCTGTCTTCTCGAATCGGTCTCTCTCAACATTTCTTCTTTTGATTTTCTTGCCGTCCATGATGTCCTTGACATTCTTCTAAGAAACCAGATCTCCCTGACTTCCAGACGTTGCTGTATCTCTTTAGTAACTTCCCGCTCCACATCCGTAGATCAGAACCGGCTCTATGTGGCACTGGAGAACCATTTTCTTTACATTCAGTGGCAGTGATTTGTCACAAAAGTGTACAAAAAATAAAACTTGAGGAGCAAAATCTTGACACGAATGAGAAGAATATTGACACGAATGAGCAAAATCTTGACACGAATGAGAAGAATATTGACACGAATGAGCAAAGTGTAGACAGCGCTAAAGATGAGCGGACAGTTTCAAGAGGTGGAGGGCATTCAGCACAGCTTGGGTGCGCTGGTCTTCCAAGAGACTGGTACTAATCCTTCCTGGGGAGACGGCACAAGATGATGATGATCAATACTTTCAAAAGATCGGTAGCTTTGACCTTCGAGCTTTGACAAGCGGATATAGACGACCTCAAACATCTTGTTTCTCCCCCTCCCGGCCCCCAACTCCTGCCCTAATGTTCTACCCAAACTTGGGCAACCGTGGAGTTTTAATTACTCTTTTGTACTCCACCATGGAGGCAATAAACAGATCGTGCCGGACGCAACCAAGCGCACCAGCTCATACAAGAGTTGTTTTCAAGCTAACAGAGTCGGCCGACGATAGCCGAGCCCGGCAAACGGACCGTGTCAGCTTAAGCCCCGGCTCAAAGAGGCCCCCCCGAATGCCACCTGGGGATATGAAACCTGGGAACTTACCAGAAGAGAAGAGTGTACCTCTACGAGATATGTACAGCGCAGCGCATAGGGTAACGTAGCCATGCGGTTGACTGCTTCATAGACCGAAAATACGAAACACGTCTCGACAAAATTTGCTGTACTTTCTTGAGCAGAAAATGTGGAATTGAAAAGTTGAGTTGAAAACATGGAAAAAATTTGGATACTTGTACTTGTACGAACTCCCTGTAACTGCGAGCTAGTATTCTTTGCAGCCGATGTTGTAGAGATGTTGAGGCACAGCATCGTATCGGCGTGGGAGCGGGTTATGGAAGCTACTTTTTCAGTTTCGGGGTGGAGCTAAAAAGCATGTAAGATCATTGGTGCTCCAGATCAGTTTAGTTGCTTTTCTTTTTCCATGGTGTTTGGTCAGCACTGGGATATTTTTCTCTTGGCTTTTCTTTCCTTTCCTTCTTTTTCCCTTGAATTATTAACTATTAAGTTCTCTAACTTCCGTCTTCTCATGACATGCCCAAGTTCTCTAATTTCCGTCTTCTCATGACATGTCCCAGTTCTCTAACTTCTGTCTTCTCATGACATGTCCCAGTTCTCTAACTTCTGTCTTCTTATGACATGTCCCAAGTTCTCTAACTTCTGTCTTCTCATGACATGCCCAAGTTCTCTAACTTCTGTCTTCTCATGACATGTCTAACTTCTCTCAACTTCCGTCTTCTCATGACATGTCCAAGTTCTCTAACTTCCGTCTTCTCATGACATGTCCCAAGTTCTCTAACTTCTGTCTTCTCATGACATGTCCCAGTTCTCTAACTTCTGTCTTCTCATGACATGCCCAAGTTCTCCAACTTCTGTCTTCTCACGATATGTCTAACTTCTCCCAACTTCCGTCTTCTCATGACATGTCCAAGTTCTCTAATTTTCGTCTTCTCATGGCATGTCCAAGTTCTCCAACTTCTGTCTTCTCATGGCATGTCCAAGTTCTCCAACTTCTGTCTTCTCATGACATGTCCAATACACTTTGATTGCCTTTTTTCTTAAAACTAGTATTTTTTGCTGCACAACTTCTCCGAGGACTTCTTACTCGATTTGTCTGTTTTGTTGTGGGAGTGGTTCCCGACTGTGGCACACCTGCCAACGCACCTTTCTGTCGAAGCACACCTGTGTTCTTAATGCTGGACTCTCATGCAGGTAACCATACATTTTTTTGTTAGCAATATTCAAAGTTTACACGCTACATTGACTTTATTCAAATTTTACAAGTTTTATTATATAAGGCTTTGTTTTCAGTGCGACATGTGAGCCTGCTTGAAGGCACAGGTGTCTGGTCACTTCAGGTCGCCCTGGACTAAGACCGACATTTAAGTTGCTGTAGATTCTCTACCTGGCGGATATTGTGTTACATAAACAAGCAAAACTCCGCTGTAATTTATTCGCAAATATGTTTTACTCTAAAAATATGGCGGCACACCTCCAGTCCTCTCGTGTCAGACTAGGGAGTCGCGCACACCGTTTCCAAAACTATGGTCCAGGGTATTTGTTGCATCTGTCTCCAGAACCATATCTCTGCAATCTTGTCCTTGCACTCTAATAAACACATATTACGTTTCATGAACTGGTCGTGAGAGGAGAAGATAAGTGTTTTTTAATAATATATATGATTAAATAACACGTATTTGTAATGAACAAGCAACGAAGACAAGAAATAAGGATAAGAAATGTGAATATTTTCTAACGCGATTTCAAGATGGCGGAGTTGTTCTACGAACCAGGCTAGAGAAGGCCGTTATGTCGATCACGACTAAGGATATTCATAGAATGGTGAAGCGTTTTGATCACGACTAAGGATATTCATAGGATGGTGAAGTGTTTTCGAAAAGGTCAAGAGGAAACGTCTGCTGTTAGTAGTTGTAGTAGTAGTATCAGCAGCAGCAGTAGTTGTTGATGTATGCACAAATAGTACTATTATCAGCATTACCATCGCCTGTAGTAATATGGAGAGAAGAAATAAATCAGGAAATACAGTTTATGTGGCTATTTGAAACACAGGATTATTTATAATCATAAACAGGCAAATATCGTATGGGCTCAACACATAGGAAACATCGGTTGTCCATTCATCACCATTAAGTAATGTAGTCATCATATATATGGGCTCAACACATAGAAAACATCGGCTGTCCATTCATCACCATTAAGTAATGTAGTCATAATATATATGGGCTCAACACATAGAAAATATCGGCTGTCCATTTATCACCATTAAGTAATGTAGTCACCACATGTATGACTTGATTAGTTATGACAGAACAAATCCTGACGTATGCTGACATAAACGGGTATAATCTTCTCTCCGGTAACTGTTCTGTTGGGTACCGGGTGGAGAATCATGGCCGGGCCAATCCCACGTGACGATAATAATGACACAATTTATGATATAACGGACAGCCAAGATAATGAGCAGTGTTTGAGACAAGCTAACGACAAAACCTAGTTTATTCTCTTCACAAAGATAAAGAAAAGGCAGGCATCATTCCTGGGGCACGTGATGAGAAGAGGGAAACTGGAAAACATCATAATAACTGGCAAAACTGAAGCCAGGAGAGGCAGCGGACGGCCGAGAGGAAGGTCAGATATTGTGGCACGGAAAGAAATGAGCAATAGATTTACTCAGAAACTTGTAGAGAAGTATGGCTGCCCAGCATGACACGATGATGATGATGATGATGATGAATGTATAATATGTTTCTATATGAGTACATTCTTTTGTTTTTGTTTCTTTCTCACTTTGGGAAATGCTAAGGATGGGAGGATATAATGTAAAATATTGTAAGATAACAAATACGGGGCAGGGGTCGCCATAGTCCCCATGGTGGTGGAGTCTGCTAAAGAAGCATTGCACACCCACTGCTTTTTAGCTGTACTCCGGGACTGAAAAAGTAGCCGCCATGACCCGCTCCCACGCCGACACGATGCTGTACCTCAAAATCTCTACAGCATCGGCTGCAAAGAACAGCAGCTCGCAGTTACAGGGAGTTCGTACAAGTACAAGAACAAATGTTGTGAGAGAAGAAGTTACAGTGGGCTGAAACAAGCAACAGGGACAAGTCCTCTCTGAAATTCTGCAAACGTTGACTCGGACAGGGCAACATTTCTGCAGAGAGTATAGGGCAACATTTCTGCAGAGAGTATAGGGCAACATTTCTGCAGAGAGTACAGGGAAACATTTCTGCAGAGAGTACAGGGAAACATTTCTGCAGAGAGTACAGGGAAACATTTCTGCAGAGAGTACAGGGAACATGTTTGCAAAGGTCCACGGTATAGAAAGAACAGAAGAAAGTAGGACAATGAAAGAATGGGGGGGGGGGGAGGGGGGGAACAACGAAAGAAGATAAAAATGAGAGAATATGAAAAAAATGGAAGAAAAAGAAATAGTGATGTGGATGGGAAAAGTATAGAAGAAGAGGTGAAGATTACACTGTTAGAGTGACAGTACATTAAGCATTAGACTGTTAGAGTGAAAGTACATTAAGCATTACACTGTTAGAGTGACAGTACATTAAGCATTACACTGTTAGAGTGACAGTACATTAAGCATTACACTGTTAGAGTGACAGTACATTAAGCATTACACTGTTAGAGTGACAGTACATTAAGCATTACACTGTTAGAGTGACAGTACATTAAGCATTACACTGTTAGAGTGACAGTACATTAAGCACGACACTGTTAGAGTGACGACTGGAGAAGCAGAAATAATGACGTCACTATCCCACCTCTCCAGCGATGTCCCTAATAAGAAGCATAGTCTAACTAACAACCTGCTGTCGTCTTCACGGTGTGGAGCCTGCGGAGAAGCTCATTTTATTTTCGGGGTCTACCCGTATCTTCAAGCAAACCACTGTAATCCCCCCCCAATCCAGCTTCGCCCCCTGTCTTTCAACATCTTGGCAGCGTCGGTCGCAAAGAACATTCATCTTGCAGATAGAGGAAGATAAAAACAACGAAAGAAAAGATACCATTAGATAATGGCCAAACACTATAAGAAATAACATCTTATTAGCAGAAATGCAGATGAAACCACTGACAACAATTATTGAGGAAAGACGCTGGCGATGGTTGGGACATGTGCTCCGAATGACTGACAACTCACTACCAAAAATAGCACTAAGATGGACACCACAGGGGAACAGAAGTAAGGGTAGACCAAAAGATACACGGAGAAGAACAACAGAAAGGATGTTGAGCAATAGAGGGCTCACCTGGGCAAGAGCAGAAAAAAAGGCGAAGGACAGGCATTTGTGGAAAACCCTTGTGGAAGCCCCATGTGCCCTGGGCACTTAAGGTTCAGAGAGAGAGAGAGAGAGATAAACGCACACTCTCCAGGCACCTTTTTTCCAACAGGTAGTGCTGAAGCAGGCAGATGATCATTTCTCGTGCCATTTCATCAGGGAAATTTGTTTGGAGAATGTCTTGCCATCAGGGAGACAAAGGTTTAGAAGAGTTCCAAGTTGGGAGCAGGGTAAAGAACATGGCAGCCCGCTGCCTTCATCATCATCATCATCATCCTCATCATCATCATCCTCATCATCATCATCATTATCATCATCATGATGTCTGGAGACGCGGCAACCATGTCCCTCCACAGTTTCCAATCTTTCATGTTATCCGTCACTTCTACTTCCGTGCTTCTCCCATCCCATTTGTCAAGCCATCTAGGATTTTCTCTCTTGGCCTTCCTCTCCCTTTCCTGTTTCCAATTTTCCCTGCTGTCGGGATATTTTCCTTTCATTCCCTTCTAATTATATGACCAACAAACTTAGATCGCCTTCTCCGTAGTGTGTTCAGGTTGATTTCTTACTGGCTTTTCTTAGGCATTCTTCATTTGTTATTTTAACTATCTAACTACCTTAGGTCTCTTCATTCGGATGTTTCTGTCGTGTTTCACTCCCGTGACCTTGACCTCCGAGGCGCCTACACGACAACGTTCATCTTAATATCAGCTACAGCAACAACAAGAAGAAGAAGAAGAACAACAACAAAATCTCTTCGTAAGCAGATGTACAGACCGCGTTGACGTTAATCAGTGTGTGCCAGAGTTATAACATTATGAGAACCACTGAAAACTAAAAATTCAAATGTTGACGATATTGACGATATTGAGGATGTTGTCGATGACCCCGCTAACTTTCACCTCTTTGATCTGCGAAGATTGTCTAATCAACTGTGTCCACACACCAGCAAGACGGCTTCCACTGCTAGAGGTCCGACGATCTGACCTTGTTTGCGTTTATGATGATGAAAGAGGAATCGGTCTGTTTTGACAAATCAGCCCCCGGGCCTTGGTGGCCGAGATATTACTTTGTTCCTGTCCCGTGATGCTGCTCCACATAATACGGCCTGGTCAGTTTGTTCTACAGTTTAAGAAGACTAGATAACATGGCAGAGCACTAGCAACAGTTGCCATGGGCATGGGTTCGCTTTATAATTGAAGGCCCCCTTCAGTACATGTAGAAGCATAAATGAGCCATGTCAGTTATGAGCAGGACACGGGGAGTCTTCGCTTTATTATAGCAAAACTCTGCCTGTCTTTCGGTATTTGGAGATCATTCGTTCATTCAGATTTCCGAGACATTGCGGCACAAATCTGCAGACAAGAGTTGTCTCCACTCTTCTCTGTTCTTAGTCTTCTCCTGCCAGTTGTCTCTATTCCTCTCTGTTCTTGGTCTTCTCCTACCACATGCCTCCACTCCTCTCTGTTCTTAGTCTTCTCCTGCCAGTTGTCTCCCGTCCTCCCTGTTCTTTGTCTTCTCCTGCCAGTTGTCTCCCGTCCTCCCTGTTCTTAGTCTTCTCCTGCCAGTTGTCTCCTGTCCTCCCTGTTCTTAGTCTTCTCCTGCCAGTTGTCTCCCGTCCTCTCTGTTCTTAGTCTTCTCCTGCCAGTTGTCTCCTGTCATCCCTGTTCTTAGTCTTCTCCTGCCAGTTGTCTCCCGTCCTCCCTGTTCTTTGTCTTCTCCTGCCAGTTGTCTCCCGTCCTCCCTGTTCTTTGTCTCCTCCTGCCAGTTGTCTCCCGTCCTCCCTGTTCTTTGTCTTCTCCTGCCAGTTGTCTCCCGTCCTCCCTGTTCTTTGTCTCCTCCTGCCAGTTGTCTCCCGTCCTCTCTGTTCTTAGTCTTCTCCTGCCAGTTGTCTCCCGTCCTCCCTGTTCTTAGTCTTCTCCTGCCAGTTGTCTCCCTTCATCCCTGTTCTTAGTCTTCTCCTGCCAGTTGTCTCCCGTCCTCCCTGTTCTTAGTCTTCTCCTGCCAGTTGTCTCCCGTCCTCCCTGTTCTTTGTCTTCTCCTGCCAGTTGTCTCCCGTCCTCCCTGTTCTTTGTATTCTCCTGCCAGTTGTCTCCCGTCCTCCCTGTTCTTTGTCTCCTCCTGCCAGTTGTCTCCCGTCCTCCCTGTTCTTTGTCTTCTCCTGCCAGTTGTCTCCCGTCCTCCCTGTTCTTTGTATTCTCCTGCCAGTTGTCTCCCGTCCTCCCTGTTCTTTGTCTTCTCCTGCCAGTTGTCAGCTCCGAGGGCTCGTATGTCTTCTTCCAGGTTGTCACGCCACAGCTGTCTATGTCTGCCTCTTGGTCTGTCTCTGTTAATCACGTCTTTACAACCCTTGTCTGTCTGCCTATTCTCTTTCATCCTCTCCAAGTGTCTGAACCATCTCAATCTGTTTTTTTAAAAATAATACTCGGAGATCATACTAAAGAACAATATTCTTTATAGTCCAGTAATACTTCTATTAGAAGAGGTAGACACATTCACATATCTCAGCAGCGTTATAGAAAGAGAGGTTGGTACAGAAGAAAGGGATGGCTGGTACAGAAGAAAGGGATGGCTGGTACAGAAGAAAGGGATGGCTGGTACAGAAGAAAGAGAGGCTGGTACAGAAGAAAGGGATGACTGGTACAGAAGCAGATATTACATCAAGAATTGGGAAGGCTAGAGTAGAAACATATGGAAGGACAAAGGAATATCCTTAACAACAAAACTTAGACTGTTCAACACAAATGTCAGATCGGTCATGTTCTATGGATCAGAAAAATGGACAACATCAGGTAAAAGTACCAAGAGACTGCAGACCTTTGTTGACACCTGCCTGAGAAAGATTCTTCAGGTTTAGATGACCAGAAACCATCAGTAATGAAGAGCTATAGTTGAAAACAAACAAATGATAATGAAAAGAGATTGGAGATGGACAGGACATACACTTCGAAAGTCTACCACTAACATAACCAGACAAGCTCTCACCTGGAATCCCCAGGGTAAGAGGGAAAAGGAAGACATAGAAACTCCTGGCGAAGGAGTTTTGAAACAGAGATTTTAAAAAAAAGATGGACTATACCTGGAGACGGATAGAAGAAACAGTCCAGGACAGAGATAAATGGAGAACCCTTGATGATGGACTATGCCCCAGATAGGGATGAAGGAAGGAATACTTCTAATGACTTCAGCTTGACATGGTCAGACATATAATCATAGTGACAACTCACCTGGTCATCAGCAGCAAGTCTTAATGTGTGCCCAATAGTTACTTTTCTCTGCGAGATAAACAGTGGACTCTCAGACTACAGAATGCAGGTTTACAGGATTCGGTGGACTCTCAGACTACAGAATGCAGGTTTACAGGATTCGGTGGACTCTCAGACTACAGAATGCAGGTTTACAGGACTCGGTGGACTCTCAGACTACAGAATGCAGGTTTACAGGACTCGGTGGACTCTCAGACTACAGAATGCAGGTTTACAGGACTCGGTGGACTTACGGTCTGGAGTGTGAACAGCGCGCATGGACATGAACAGACAAGCTGTGTTTGTGAACAGCGTGCAGGGACATGAACAGACAAGCTGTGTTTGTGAACAGCGTGCAGGGACATGAACAGACAAGCTGTGTTTGTGAACAGCGTGCAGGGACATGAACAGACAAGCTGTGTTTGTGAACAGCGTGCAGGGACATGAACAGACAAGCTGTGTTTGTGAACAGCGTGCAGGGACATGAACAGACAAACTGTGTTTGTGAACAGCGTGCATGGACATGAACAGACAAGCTATGTTTGTGAACAGCGTGCAGGGACATGAACAGACAAGCCGTATTTGTGAACAGCGTGCAGAGACATGAACAGACAACCTGTGTTCAGTAAATTTTGCTCAGTTTCATTAGCATAAGAATCGTCGATATTCTCTGTGGAAATACGAAGCAGCTGAAAAAGACCTGTACTTTCCACTATCTATCACAAGAAAAAAAAAGACCTGGACGTTCTACTACCTATCACAAGAGAAAAAGACCTGGACATTCCACTATCTGTCACAAGAGAAAAAATACGTGTACATTCCACTATCTGTTAGAAGAGAAAAAAGACTTGTACATTCCACTATCTGGTAGAAGAGAAAAAAGACTTGTACATTCCACTATCTGGTAAAAGAGAAAAAAGACTTGTACATTCCACTATCTGGTAAAAGAGAAAAAAGACTTGTACATTCCACTACCTGAGTGAAGAGAAAAAAGACTTGTACATTCCACTATCTGGTAGAAATGAAAAAAAGACTTGTACATTCCACTATCTGGCAGAAGAAAAAAAGACTTGTACATTCCACTATCTGGTAGAAGAGAAAAAAGACTTGTACAATCCACTATCTGGTAGAAGAGAAAAAAACTTTTACATTCCACTATCTGTCACAAGAGAAAAAAGACTTGTACATTCCACTATCTGGTAGAAAAGAAAAAAAGACCTGTACATTCCACTATCTGGTAGAAGAGAAAAAAGACTTGTACATTCCACTACCTGAGTGAAGAGAAAAAAGACTTGTACATTCCACTATCTGGTAGAAGAGAAAAAAGACTTGTACATTCCACTACCTGAGTGAAGAGAAAAAAGACTTGTACATTCCACTACCTGAGTGAAGAGAAAAAAGACTTGTACATTCCACTCTCAGGAAAGAATGATCACTTCTTCTTCTTTTTTCTTCTTCTGTTCTCCTGGAATGTAGAGTTGGTGTTGTTCTGTTTTGTTTTAGCCGATGCAGTGGAGATATTGAGGCACAGCATGTCATCGGATTGTGAGTGGGTTACGGTGGCTATATTTACAGTCCCTGAGAGCAGCTAAACTGCAGTGGGGTGTGCTGCACTTCTTTAACAGACTCCACCACCATGGGAACTATGGTGATCCCTGCCCCGTTAGCCAGGCTAGGCCTATTACCAACAAGGAAGCGGATGGGGTCTTGGTCACCTACGGGTCTCAGACTAATAAATCAGACAGTATTTTTGCCTAGGGTGAGTGCCATCGGTCACTTTTCTGTTGTCATTTGACGAATTTAAAAAAAAAAGATGAAAAAAAAACCAACAAACAAACAAATCAACGCCAGGAAAAGAAACAACTCGAAGATTAAAAACAAGAAAGAAAGCGAGAAGAACTTCACCATTTATCGTCAGTGCAGGAAACGAGGGCTCTCAGAGACGTGATTAGCACAAGCGAGATGATGCGAAAAGCTGGGAAGAGAAAGGCAAAGAAAAATGCAACGTCACAGAGCAGCAGCCGATCAAGTTTAAAATCTGCGATCGTTTCTAGCATGGGACCATCAGCAAAATTATTATCAATAAGGACAGCGTAAGTGAAGATAAAAATCCCAGTTTCCATGCCATTAAGGGTACGGTGTTAGGGCCCGTATTTTCCAAGACCGTTGGCACATGAAAGTCTGATATGGTCAGTATCATACCTGACCTCATTTACCTTCCTAGATTTCCCTGGTACCCATTTTTAGAGGCTGGGTGGACCCCGATATCTTTGTTTAAAATTATTTTGTTTGTTTTGGTTTGTATCAGAAAAAAAAAAATAAATAACGGGATTTTAACCTGGTACCACTGTATTGGCGGCCTGGTTAGCTGAGTGGTTAGCTGAGTGGTTAGGCGCTAGGTTTACTAATCTGATGGTACCGGGTTCAGTCCCAGCAGTGGGATTTTTTTTTGTCTGGTACACACCGAAAACGGGCCCGGGGTCGACCCAACCTCTAAAAATGGGCACCAGAGAAACCTGGGAAGGTAAAGCGGCCAGGCGTGATGCTGACCACATCAGACTTTCATGTGCCGAAGGTCTTGGAAAATGTGAGCCTAGCACCGTGTTCCCCATTATGCCTTAATGGCATGGAAACGAGAATTTTACTTTTATCACAGGATTAGTAAACAGAGAGCCTAACTACTCAGCTAACCAAAAGAATGTTTAAAAATAACAAACCGCTACAACAGCAGCATTTCCTGCCATTATTTCTATTTTTTTCATGAAGCGTACACGAAGTGTCACTATAGTCAGAGAGTGTTATAAGTTAACCTAAGCAAAGCAAGGAGTGAGGCCTGCTGACTGTCATACTGAATTTATTTTAAGTTTTGAGAAATTCCGACGCTGAACTGGATGGGCAACCACCTCTCACCCGGCGGGGATATAGTGATATTCAAAACACGTTGAGGTTTTCCGATGAGAAAGTCCAACTCTAGACTAAACTGGTGCAACGAAAACAACGGTGTCACGCAATCCCGCTTCTGTGACCCACCAAGAATACAGGCTCAAGCGCTGCGATACTCTGAACCTCTTGTGGTCCTCTCGGAGATCTCGTGTGGTCCTTTCGGGGATCACAGGGGGACCACGGGACCTATCCAGGACCACAGGAGTAAATTCAGTAGGATCACGGGGCGGTGTTGGTGGTAGAAACGAAAGAAGAAGAAGAAGAAGAAGATTTTAAGTTTGTTCACAGAATCACTAAGAAAAAAATCAGAAATGAAAATAAAAACAAACCAAAATCCACTGACTTAAGTGAGTATCAAGACTTAAAAAAAAAGGAAAAGAAAAGTTGTCCTATTCTAGTGTGGATTTGCACTGTTGTGATGTGGATTAGCACTGTACTGGTTACTCTTCCAAAATGTATTTACAGAAGCAAGAAGCTAGCATGCCCACTTCTTCATCTTTTGAAAATAAATATTTGTATACAACGTTATTATATATTAGAAGAATGTTGCGAATCCACGGAACGGCAAAAATAAATAATGAAGAATGTATGAGAAGAGCTGGAGAGACAAAAAAAATCTTGTCAAAAAGATAAGAGAGAGACAATTTATTTTCTGAGTACGTGCAATGAGACGAGGGGGCATTGAAAATATAAGAACAGGAAAAATAGAAGGAAGGAGATCAAGAGGAAGACCAAGAAAAATGATACTGGACAATCTGGCGGGATGGTGTAAGAGGAGATCACCAACTGAGCTGATGGCCTGCATGAAGGATCGTGTACTCTGGAGAAGCATAATAGCTAACGCCAGCCGGCAAGGCACCTGATGATGATACAACGATCTAGCTAAAGATGGCAGAAAACTGAACAACTTAATCATCAAATGATTATAATAAAGAGATGAAAAACTATTACATAAGATCTCTACAAATATCAGAGGCTATGGAAAGTGACCATTGGACAAGTAGATGACTCAGTTTATCAACTACGTCAGCAGAAAGTCAAGTTTTCATTGAGACTGGATCCCTGGAGATTCTTAAATCAGCTCTACTGACTCAAATAGTTGAATGTCCTTGTCAATTTCTTCTCCCCCTCCCCCCCCCCCCCCTTTCTTCTTCTTCTTAAAAAAAAACTGATTGCGTTCTGTCCCAATCTGCAGCTTGGCCGTGATATTTGCGACTTTCGGTCCGACACACCCGGCTTCGGCTTGGCTTACATTCCCATTCAGTCATCACTGACTCGGACATATCTTTCGTCTCTTCCATTGGTCGCCACTGCTGGGTAGGATATGGGCTTTCGTAGTTTTTAGTTTCTAAACTGTGACCCGTGCAGTAGGTTGGTTATGTGCCTTTGTGGACTTTCCGTATCCTTCAGTTTATAAAAAGGCATCAACAGTAAGTACAGAAACGTTATCACTAACAGATGCAGAGATCTGGATATACCAAGAGCCAGAATAATGTCTTCATTATACAATAACGGGTGGAGGAAGATGGAACAAATCGGTGTTGCAATTCCATACAAGAGATGCTTACGTAATGTCAAGAGAAAAGTAGGCAATGGTGAGAAATGTGTAGGCGATATCAAGAGGGGTTTGGGCAGCGTCAACAGACGTGTAGACAATGTCAAAAGTTCTGTAGGCAACGTTAAGAGATGGGTAGAGAAGGTTAAGAGATGGGTAGGCAACATTAAGAGATGGGTAGAGAAGGTTAAGAGATGGGTAGGAAAGGTCAAAAGATGGTAGGCAAGGTTAGGAGATTGGTAGACACGGTTTAGTGTTGGGCAGGTAAGGTTAACAGATGGGTAGGCAAGGTTAAGAGATGGATATGCAACATTAAGAGATGTGTAGGCAACGTTAAGAGATGGATTTGCAACTTTAAGAGATGTGTAGGCAACGTTAAAAAATGGATATGCAACATTAAGAGATGTGTAGGCAACATTAAGAGATGTGTAGGCAACGTTAAGAAATGGGCAGGGAAGAATAAGATATGTGTAGATAATGTCAAAAGATGTGTAGGCAAAGTCAAGAAATGTGTAGGTGTATAATTAGCGCCAAGAGATGTGTAAGCGACGTCAAAAGTTGTATAATGAGCGTTAAAAGATATGTAAGCAACGCCACAAGTTGTGTAGTCAAAGTTAAGAGATGTGTAAGCAACGTCAAAAGTTGTGCAGGCAAAGTTAGGAGATGTGTAAGCAACGTCAAAAGTTGTAGTTAAGAGATGTGTAAGCAACGTCAAAAGTTGTGCAGGCAAAGTTAGGAGATGTGGAGGTAAAGTTAAGAGGCCGACTGCTGTTAGAGTGTTGATGTAAAACACCAGACTAAGACACAAAGAACTGAAGATGCTGTGCTGACCGCTGTCAGAGGAAAGTCGGTACGAAGATAATGTTACCAGTTACTTGCCAGTATACAAGTAGATACGACGCCTTCTTAAATGTTGCAATATTAGCATTGCTATTGTTCTACCCAATTCCACTATTTGATGTTGCAATATTAGCATTGCTATTGTTCTACCAAATTCCACTATTTGATGTTGCAATATTAGCATTGCTATTGTTCTACCAAATTCCACTATTTGATGTTGCAATATTAGCATTGCTATTGTTCTACCAAATTCCACTATTTGATGTTGCAATATTAGCATTGCTATTGTTCTACCAAATTCCACTATTTGATGTTGCAATATTAGCAGTGTTATTGTTCTACCAAATTCCACTATTTGATGTTGCAATATTAGCATTGCTATTGTTCTACCAAATTCCACTATTAGATGTTGCATTATTAGCAGTGTTATTGTTCTACTCATTTTCACTTTTTTTTTCTTTAATCGCGCTGTTCACTTTTAATTTATATTTTAAAAATCTACTTCTGACATTTCCATTCATCTCTCTCTCTCTCTGAACCTTAAGTGCCCAGGGCACATGGGGCTTCCGCAAGGGTTTTCCACAAATGCCTGTCCTTTGCCTTTTTTTCTGCTCTTGCCCAGGTGAGCCCTCTTTTGCTCAACATCCTTTCTGTTGTTCTTCTCCATGTCTCTTTTGGTCTACCCTTACTTCTGCTCCCCTGTGGTGTCCATCTTAGTGCTATTTTTGGTAGTGAGTTGTCAGTCATTCGGAGCATGAATTTCCATTCATACTCTTCACTTAATCTACATTTCAAATGCCTCTGATATGAAATCTCTAAAATGAAAATTCGTCACTGAAATGTGATTTCTACACGTAAAGGAAATGCGTGAGACGTCATGAAAATGTGCTTACATTCAACAGTCACGTGTCCTGTTAGATTAACTTTGCTTACATGGTGATATATCTGCTTACATCGTAATATTATCCTACATATGTTGCTTACATCGTAATATAATACATGTTGCTTACAGCTTACTTTATCATGATGCTGGCCGTGGATGTTCCATTTCACATCAATACAGATATGATCTAAAACTGTCATAGGGAAACATCGTTCCAAGCTACCCCAGGTACCCGTTGCCGTACACGACCACCCATGAAGACGGCGATCACAAGAACCGTTGACTTGGGTATTTTGCTAGACTTTAGGGAAGGCCATGGCCAACAGCCCAGAATGGTTTAGGATCATTTGTGTTTGAGCCCATATTTGACCAATGCCTCTTATTACAGGCCTGTTTGGCCCCGGGGACTAAGACGTATCCAATGTTTGCAGTGGGCAGAAAGGGAATCTAGCCACCCAGTTTAAATAAAAGGGCAGATGCAGGTAGTCCGGATCGCCATCTTGCATTCCATCAACATTATCTTCGTACCGACTTTCCTCTGACAGCGGTCAGCACAGCATCTTCAGTTCTTTGTGTCTTAGTCTGTACATCCAGAACTCAGAGAATAAGTAAAATCATGGACTGAAAAAGAGAGAGAGAGAGAGAACGAACGAACGAACGAGCATACTTTATTTTCAAAGGATTAAGAATTGGGCACGCAGGTCCGTCTAACATTCTACCCTTCATCATACAGCTTTCACTCAGTCACAGTCAGTCAGCATTTGTTAATGAGCATAATAACCATGAAGACACAATTAAATGATTACATAAATAAATAATAAACGTATCTCTTGTTCATACACTTTATACTCTGATTTATGCATTCATTCATTTCATTCACTTGCATGTCCTTTGTGGAACTTTGCCTCCCTAACAGCACTCTTGTAGGCCTCTCGGTTGTGAGCAAGATGCCCAGCTGCTGATGCATCCATTTGCAGATCATCAACGATGTCTTGCAGCCATCTTCGCCTTGATCTCCCTCTCTTTCTTTTTTCCCATTATGTACCCTTCCAATACGATCTTCTCTAGATTACCATGACGTTTAATGTGTCCAAAATATTTAAGTTTTCTCTCTTTAATCCTCTTTACTAGCCAGCCTTCTTCAATATTAAGTTCTTGTAGTATAGATATATTTTGATTTATGCAGCAACATGAAATAAACTTGCATTCTTACATTCATTACATTCAAGGGCAGAATGTAAGACGGGCCTGCGTGCCCAATTCTTTACCCTTGAAAAATAAAGATTATTCATTCATTCATTCATTCATTCATTCATTCATTCAAAACTAACAAATTTATAGAAAAGCAGTAAAACAACTGCAACAATCAAGCCATACTTTAGACTATGCTTAGGGAGGCATGTAGTCTATGTCAAACAGATGTTGACAATGAGAGAGTGAGAGAGAGATAGAGAGAAGGAAGAGAGTGTTAAAAGAAAATAACAAGTCTTCATGTACATCCAAGGAAAGAAAGACAAGGCAATGCCAAAACAAACTCATGTACATCTCCAGAGTGAGAAGAAGTGTGGGAGAGAAAAAAAAAGAGAGAGAGAGAGAGAGAGTGCTGCAAGAGATAGGATACTAGGGAGATAGAACACAAAATACCAAACTGTTATCACACAATCCTGGATTTGGATGAAAAAATGTAAACACACACAGACACAGAGTATGACGTGAAAAAAAGAAAAAGAGAACTCAGACAGCTTGGAGAATGACTGCAGGAAGCTGAACATTCGAAGGGCAAACTGAACATCTTAAAAACTGCACAAAACATATCATATACAAATTCCTAACAAACAGAACAACAAACGAAAGTTCTGACATGCATTGAAGACAGAAGTTTGCTATGTAATACCTCATTAAGATTGTGTAGCAAATGCTCAGATGAAACTGAGTGGTTTATGAGATTCTGGTCCTTACAGAACTTCAAGGAAAGGACTGAAAGATCTTCCAAAATAAGTAGAATAAGTAAAACTTTACAAGAAAAGTAAACTACAACTACAAACTTTTCCAATATCTATTTGATGTCGACTACATGCCTCCATGAATCGTACGACTTAAAAAGTTATTTTAGACTGCTCTTACAGGCACCGAACTCATTACTCTGAATAGTAATGAAATTTTTGTTTGGTAGAAAGTCATTTATATGTGTATGTTGTTAGTCATTTTTATGTGTATTTAGTTGCTTTTTTGTTAATTATGTGTGTTATATGAGCAGCATATTTGTAGAATGTCTGGGACAGAGTGAAAGTTGTATGATAAAGGGCAGAATGTCAGATGGGCCTGCGTACCCAATTCTTAACTCTTTTGAAATAAAGATCACTCACTCACTCACTCAATCCAATAGTTTCAAAGGGCACATGGGATAGCATCTTTCCTTCGTATTAGTGGAAGTTATTTCAGTTTATTTTTCCCAATGGAAAGTCTTTTAGTATCACTATGAAAGAGCTTCTGGTCGTTTTACTAAATACATCGAATGGGATCTTTTATGCCAGTGGAAGATATGCTTCTGCTATCAGTAAAGTATTTTCTAGAAGTTAAACGGTGGTTCCCAACCTTTTAAATCCAGGGACCACTTCCACATTGCATATACGAGTAAGTCATGGACCGCCATCTTATATCACAGAGTCTCAGCACGTGGTATCTTCCACTAGATAACGCTCACTATAACATTGATAGCGTAAACGCGGACCCGCTGACAATCCTCTGAGGACCGCCTGTGCGCCCTGAACACATATTGGGAATCACCGGTATAGAGGATAAATTCGATTGGAAGGTACGCCAGTAGTTTCAGGAGACACATAACATAATTTTATTTGCTGAAACCAGAGAAAGATCCTTCAGTGATACTCGATGAGAGATCTTCTAGTGACGGGGATTACAGCTTTTCTCGTTTACAATCAACAGAATATCGCACAGCCATCTTGAATGTTCAGTTCCTTTTTAAATGATTACAACAGGCGCTTGGTCATTGTTTGATAACAGTACTGGGCACCGTTAGTTTCTAGGGGAGGTTTTAAACGGGAGCGGTGAGATGGACGAGATGGAGATATAGAAGAGGCTGGTTGTGACGGAAAACAGGGCCGTCGTTTGCCAGAAGAGCAGGAAAATAAAAATCAAGGGTCGGAGATGAAGTGGGGAAAAAAGGGAGGGGGAGATTCAAGAAGGAGTAGCAAAAAAAAAAAAAAGGGGACAGGTAAAATCCCTGTTTCCATGTCATTAAAGTATACTTTGGGGATATAGTGTTAAGCCCGTATTTATAAGACATCCGGCACATGTAAGTGTGGTGAGGTCGGTATCACGGCCGGCCGCATTTACCTTCAGAGAATTATCTGTGAAGAAAACAGAAAAACCTCTCATGTTTAGAGGCTGGGGAGGGGCCCCGGGGCCTCTTTGGTGAGGTGGTACCAGAAAATCTCCATTGTTTGGACTTGAACCCGGTACCATATGATTAGTAGACTGAGCGCCTAATCACTCAGCCATTCCAGACCGTCAAGGAGTGGAGAGCTTCGACTGCCATCTTTCACTTAGACCAAGAAAAATGACCACTCCAATGACTGAGGACCAAGAAAATTTACTGTGAATCTTGAAAGTCACATTCTGTATTTATTGTGAATATTGAAAGTCACATTCTGTATTTACTGTGAATCTTGAAAGTCACATTCTGTATTTACTGTGAATATTGAAAGTCACATTCTGTATTTCCTGTGAATCTTGAAAGCCACATTCTGTATTTATTATGAATCTTGAAAGTCACATTCTGTATTTATTATGAATCTTGAAAGCCACATTCTGTATTTATTGTGAATCTTGAAAGCCACATTCTGTATTTATTGTGAATCTTGAAAGTCACATTCTGTATTTATTGTGAATCTTGAAAGCCACATTCTGTATTTATTGTGAATCTTGAAAGTCACATTCTGTATTTCCTGTGAATCTTGAAAGTCACATTCTGTATTTATTGTGAATCTTGAAAGTCACATTCTGTATTTATTGTGAATCTTGAAAGCCACATTCTGTATTTATTGTGAATCTTGAAAGCCACATTCTGTATTTATTGTGAATCTTGAAAGTCACATTCTGTATTTCCTGTGAATCTTGAAAGCCACATTCTGTATTTATTGTGAATCTTGAAAGTCACATTCTGTATTTCCTGTGAATCTTGAAAGTCACATTCTGAGTTTTGTGGGTTTTTTTCTTGTCACATAAGTTTTAAGATTCTTTCCATTTTCAGTAAGTTGAATATTTTCTAAAAGAGCTCCAGGAAGTGTTTTTATTCAATGACTTGTCATGTGAGGAGACTGACAGAAGCCCGAGACTGACAGAAGCCCACCCACTGTTATAGTTTTTACCTTAGATAAACACACAAATTAAGAAACTCTTCGTTTTCATTATCGTGTAACAAGTTCCTTTCAGGGCAGAATCGTTATATTTTGTTACACAAATTAAAACACTGAACGCAGAATTGTTATATTTTGTTACACAAATTAAAACACTGAACGCAGAATTGTTATATTTTGTTACACAAATTAAAACACTGAACGCAGAATTGTTATATTTTGTTACACAAATTAAAACACTGAACGCAGAATTGTTATATTTTGTTACACAAACTGAAACACTGAACGCAGAATTGTTATATTTTGTTACACAAATTAAAACACTGAACGCAGAATTGTTATATTTTGTTACACAAACTGAAACACTGAACGCAGAATTGTTATATTTTGTTACACAAACTAAAACACTGAAGGCAAAATTGTTATACTTTGTTACACAAATTAAAACACTGAAGGCAGAATTGTTATATTTTGTTACACAAATTAAAACACTGAACAGCTAAAAGGTTTTAAAAACTGAACATCGTTTCAGTCAGTCAGTCAGTCAGTCAGTCAGTCAGTCAATCAGTCGGTCAGTCATCTGCATGTTCCTTGCGGAACTTTGCCTTCCTAACAGCTCTCCTGTAAGACTCTCGGTTGTAAGCAAGACGCCCTGCTAAGCTGACTTTTATTAATAAGATAAGCTGACTTTTACTAATGCTGTAAAGTCCTATCTCTAAGCCTACTCGCTTTGTAAGATAGGTTATATAGATGTAAGTTTCTGCTACAAAGGTAAAAAAAAAACAAAACAAGCAAAGCAAAGAAACTCGAGATGAAGAACTTTTCAGAAAAATAGACATAGTATAAATCTGTATTTGCGAGCCCTATGTGACGTTTGACGGCACCGGAAAGATATCAGATAAAAGATAAATCTGTACAGCCCTGGAATAACTAATCGCGGCCACTCCTTACTCACACAAAACAAGGTCCATTACTGACTAAAAATAATATGACAGGTGCCCAGGTCTTTGACTTGGCTGTGGACAGATGTCTGAAATTTCCTCCGACATTAATGGCATAAGAAGAAGAAGAGGACGAAGAAGAAGACGAAGAAGAAGAAGAAGAAGACGAAGAATAAGAAGAAGAAGATACATTTATATAACACTGGAATATTTGATTGTGATCATTCCTTAACTATAAGAAAACATTTTTGACTATAGATAATATATTTCTATAACACTATAACACTCCGACCAGTCCTTAATCACAAAAAAAGAACAAATCTATCTTTGACTAACAAGCAGTCTATTCTTGTCCTAAAAAACGCCCTGAACACAACCAGGCTGCTTTTAAGTCAAGCGTTTCAAATACACCGCAGGTCACGTTTACGTGGCCATTTGTTCAGGTGTTCCCACTATTTGTCTACTAGGTCTGGAGTTCCAGACCACTGTAACCAAAGACCGTGTACAAAAGCTCACCCCCAAAAAAACAAATACATTCCGAAAACAGCGCTTACCTAACAGAGTCCACTCCTTGTGTGTGGCTTCCTGTGGATGTGTGGCAACCAAATATGTCCAGGGAAACCTGCTACCCGCGGGTGTTAAGAGATGAAAGATAACGGTCCGCGAGCACTGCCTGGGCTAGATATTGATCCTCAGCTTCCTTATCTGATTGTCTTACAAACGTCATTTTGTTATCTACTATTGGAGAATACGAGTTAATGGACCAACAAAGGAACATCAAAGGATTCACAAAGTAACACGTAATTTCTATATCACGTTACGGAAGGAGCAAATCTATTTCATGAATTAGAATCTGATTGCTTATGATTATCATACAAGATTTGACATTCGGTTTGCGAGTTCATGATATAAAGAGGAAGACAGGAGCGTTCAACGAAACATCGCAAACCGAGGGTGTATAGATTGTTGAAAGTTGATACAGAATAAATGAAGCAATATTAAAGATACAGTTAAACTTGGCCAAACAGTTAAACTTTCTCAGGCATTTAAACTTGTTCAGACAGTTAAAACTTGGTCAGACAGCTAAACTTTGTCTGACGGTTAAACTTGTTCAGACATTTAAACTTGGTCGAACAGTTAAACTTGGTCAGTCGCTCGCGATCATTTTCTTTCTCTCTATTCTCCTCGCTTTCTCTTTCCACTGAGTTTTTTAATGACCATCTGGTCTGTAACTTCTGTAATCTCGTATTATAACACACATGATGGGTTTGTGAATAAGGCATATCTATCTATCTATCTATCTATCTATCTATCTATCTATCTATCTATCTATCTATCTATCTATCTATCTATCTATCTATCTATCTATCTATCTATCTATCTATCTATCTATCTATCTATCTATCTATCTATCTATCTATCTGCCCGCCCGGCTGCCTGATTGTCTGTCTTGGACATCACGTGACATATCCAGAGATTAATCGTCGGTATCATCATCATGTTACACATCCTTTAATCTTTAATCATTATCATCATGTGACATATCCTCACCATAAACCTCAGTAAACCAGATCATTCTCTCGCCTGTTTTTTTCCCCCTAAAAGCTCTGTAGCTTTCCTCTAAAGATGAGGGGAGTTTCTAATTTATGCCCTCTCTCTCTCTCTTGTTATTTCTCTCCCCCTCCTCTCTCTCTCTCTCTCTCTCTCTCTCACTTATACACACATCCACATAAATGTTTATATACTAACAATTGCATGGACTGGCTCTGTACGCACGTGGCTTTGTTTGGTACTAGCTCGATCGACCAGCAGAAAGATTAGCGACGAAGATGAAATCTGAAAAGGATCACACAATCACATCAAAGTTAGTATATACAGCCTTCATGGCTTTACGGCATGTTTGGCAGATCTGGTGTCTTTTGAAGTCCGCATCTTCTCCCTGTGTATTGTTTGCGTCGTTTGACAGCTACAACTTCCTTTGATAGCACGGCTGCTCGTCTAGCTGGAGGCGTGCTGGGAGAGAAAGAATGAAGCAATCGATCATTCATCTTCACTGCACACAAGCAAATAGCTCTAGAAAAGAAAAAAAAATTCTGTTGTACGTTGAGCGATTTGAAGTAACAGTGCTTGAATGAATCTTAAAACGGAATTCGCCGACAAGTCATAAACAAGGTAAGAAATTGCTGTACGCAGCCAAGTCAAGTCACTGGCTAGAACAAACAATTCATATATTTTAAAATTTGCCATGTTTGACTAAGAGTCATTCGAAACACAGCTTAAGTGACCAACGGAAAGCAGAAAAGAAGAAGAACTGTTTCTCTGTTTGTACAAAGTCCGGGAAACATACTCTGCTGTCAGCAGAGGAGAGACGGGGGAAACATAGAACTGGGCCCTAAATCTAGATGTGGAAGTCTCCTGTCACACGAAGCCTCTCTTCTTAGAAAAGCTAACATTGATTGTAGCCAGGTACTCGAAATGTTCAAAGCCAAATATCTAAAGTTTCGGCCAAACGCTGGATTGGGTGAGACCTTGCTTGTGAGTGACATATAAAATTCGTGCATACAATAATAGCCGGGACAAAAAGGCAAACAGCGGAATGGCAGTAATGGCTGTCTCCGGTATTTGTGGTTACAGAGAGAGAGAGAGAGAGAGAGAGAGAGAGAGGGAGAGAGAGTGAGAAGGAGGGAGAATGAGATTGAAAGAGAGAGGAAGGTATAAAGCCTCAGGGCCGAGGAGACACTTACAACCCTCTTCTTATCCAGTGAAGCTAAAATGGACACAGGGCATGGATGTGGAGCTGGATACGTGTGTAGACATAAAAGTTACCCAAGAATGTGGAATAATTCTGAAAAAAGGAAAAGAAATTGACTGCGGGTTTCTGTGTACTCCTCCCCCTTCCTCCAAGTCTTAATCTGTTGTCATTCATTACAGCCCCACCCCACCCCACCTCACCTCACCCCCATCTTAATCTGTTGTCATTCATTACACCACCCCTCCCCCGTCTTAATCTGTTGTCATTCATTACAGGCCCCTCGAAACCCTCCGGGCCCACACTTAAAACAGTGAAAACTCTCCGGACCACACTTAAAACAGTGAAAACTCTCCGGACCACACTTAAAACAGTGAAAACTCTCCGGACTACAATTAAAACAGTGAAAACATTCTGGACTACAATTAAAACAGTGAAAACACTCTGGACTACAATTAAAACAGTGAAAACACTCTGGACTACAATTAAAACAGTGAAAACACTCTGGACTACAATTAAAACAGTGAAAACACTCTGGACTACAATTAAAACAGTGAAAACACTCTGGACTACAATTAAAACAGTGAAAACACTCTGGACTACAATTAAAACAGTGAAAACACTCTGGACTACAATTAAAACAGTGAAAACACTCTGGACTACAATTAAAACAGTGAAAACACTCTGGACTACAATTAAAACAGTGAAAACACTCTGGACTATACTTAAAACAGTGAAAACACTCTGGACTACAATTAAAACAGTGAAAACACTCTGGACTACAATTAAAACAGTGAAAACACTCTGGACCGCCAAACTACGCACTAACTGGAACCCCCTCCCCCCTCCCCAGATATAGAGCCTGCAGAGATGGGCAAAAAGGGCCGGATAGATAGACAGATAGATAGACAGACAGACAGACAGACAGACAGACAGACAGACAGACAGACAGATAGATAGATAGATAGATAGATAGATAGATAGATAGACAGACAGACAGACAGACAGACAGATAGATAGATAGATAGATAGATAGATAGATAGATAGATAGATAGATAGATGGATGGATGGACGGACGGACGGACAGATAGATAGATAGATAGATAGATAGATAGATAGATAGATATAGATAGATAGATAGATAGATAGATAGATAGATAGATAGATAGATAGATAGATAGATAGATTTACACTAAATGATTCAGCAAACCATACTTTCCCCACAAAGACAACACACTGGAAGAAACAGTCCATTAGACTGACAAGATCGCTTAGAACAGCCCTAAGGACGTAAGTGCAGGACTTTCGGCCACATCAAAATACGAACAAATCTACGCCTTTTTTTTAACTTAAAGAGATGAAAAAAAAAATATCATGTTAAGCATTGTTTCTTGTATTGGCTGTTCTCCGTCAGTTAGGCTACCGCCTCTCTTATCAGCGCCATCTTAGCTATCTTAACTCGCATGAAAAAAACTTAAAACACTTCCATGATAGTCCCGGGTCACGTGCTAATTCAGGGGAGTTAAGTGGAGAGCCAGAGCGGAACACAGTTAATGCCCATTTTCTTGGCTTTAAGATAACGACAATTTTAATGGATACCATCATTTTTCTTGTAGATTTCTTTTCCCACACAACCGGTTCTGTTTTTCGTTTCTTCTGTTTTTCCTCTCTAGTTCTTCATCCTCTCTTTTCGTGTAAGGATTTCTGATAACAGCGGAGATGGACGACTCTCTCAGAGAGAAGCGACACTGACGTTACAACCAGCGAGAAAACACCAGACAAGAAGTTACCAACCTTAAGGTAGTGCTATCTGGGTTGGTTGTTTCTTTTTTTTTTTCAAAAGCTGTTGTGGTACATCTTACCGGTCCATATTTCTGCTGATAGAAGATACAACACATCTTACCAGTCAACATTTCTGCTGCTAGAAGATACAACACATCTTACTGGTCCACATTTCTGCTGCTAGAAGATACAACACATCTTACCGATCCACATGTATACTGCTAGAATATACAACACATCTTACTGGTCCACATTTCTGCTGCTAGAAGATACAACACATCTTACCGGTCCACATGTATACTGCTAGAAGATACAACACATCTTACCGGTCCACATGTATACTGCTAGAAGATACAACACATCTTACCGGTCCACATGTATACTGCTAGAAGATACAACACATCTTACCGGTCCACATGTATACTGCTAGAAGATACAACACATTTTACTGGTCCACATGTATGATGAAGATACAACACATCTTACCGATCCACATTTCTTCTACAATCACCAAATCAGCTCTCTCTCTCTCTCTCTCTTCTCTCTCTCTCTAACTCTGTTTTTCGTTTGTTCTTTATTTCCTCTCTAGTTCTTTATCGTCTCTTTTCGTGTATGGATTTCTGATAACAGCGGAGATGGAAGACTCTCAGAGAGGAGCGACACTGACGTTACAACCAGCGAGAAAACACCAGACAAGAAGTTACCAACCTTAAGGTAGTGCTATCTGGTTTAATGTTAATTATGTTCGTTACATGAACAGCATATTTGTAGAATATCTGGAATAGAGTGAAAGATGTATGATAAAGGGCAGAATGTCAGACGGGCCTGCGTGCAAAATTCTTAACCCTTTTGAAATAAAGATCAATCAATCTCTCTTTCTCTCTTTCTCTCTCTCTCTCTCTCTCTCTCTCTCTCTCTCTCTCTCTCTCTCTCTCGCCTTACGTATGAAGATCTCAGTGTGGACTATTTTGACTACTGCTTCCAACTTCTTGCACAACCATTGAGAGTGTCATGGAAGGAAAAATCTCTGTGTGTCTGCTTCATTGACCACATAGTCTCAATATTTTTGATTTTATATGTATTCCTCCAACCATGATCTGACATGTATTCCTCCAATCATAATCTTATATGTATTCCTCCAATCATAATCTTATATGTATTCCTCAACTCATGATCTTATATGTATTCCTCCAACCATGATCTGACATGTATTCCTATAATCATAATCTTATATGTATTCCTCCAATCATAATCTTATATGTATTCCTCCACTCATAATCTTATATGTATTCCTCCAATCATGATCTTATATGTATTCCTCCAATCATAATCTTATATGTATTCCTCCAATCATGATCTTATATGTATTCCTCCAATCATAATCTTATATGTATTCCTCCAACCATGATCTTATATGTATTCCTCCACTCATAATCTTATATGTATTCCTCCAATCATGATCTTATATGTATTCCTCCAACCATGATCTGACATGTATTCCTCCAATCATAATCTTATATGTATTCCTCCAATCATAATCTTATATGTATTCCTCCACTCATGATCTTATATGTATTCCTCCACTCACAATCCCATATATATATATTCCTCCACTCACTGCTCACGAATGGTTCAACCATTTTTTCTTTGATGATATCTCGCAGACGATGTTTAACAATGTGGCAGCGCACTTCTTTGTGCGGCTGGGGCCACTGTTAACCCTATTCGGCAAGGCCGTGTCCCTCCTTCTCCTTACGAGAAATCCCATAATGACTTGGTATTCACAGGAACGTGATCGATACTTCACATTCTTTGCAGATTTTTTTCTACAAGCTTCATTAACTTCTGCGAATTCTCCGGCACAAAATGTGTCAGTTTCTGTCAGCAGATCATGCTTGTTTCGATAAGGAAACAATCTACATGCAGCCAGTCTAGTTCCCTTCCTTCATTATCGTTGTCTTAATTTGTATTGTTACACTTAACGTGAATAATTTCTGCCCAGTCTTACGTGTTTTCCATTTGTAGTTTTCACAGGTTTTCAGTTTCGCGTATCAGGATATAAAATGAGGCGTAAGACTAGGGCGTGTATTCTCACCTGATCTGATACAGTTAAAACATCATTAGAGGCATTAAAAGATGTCAAAGAGTTAAAATAGGAGGCCATAACATCAATAACCTGAGATATTTGGATGACAGTGTTCTAATAGCAGAAAAGTTAAAGCAGTTTCCAGAAACTTGTTAAGAAGATGGTTAAATAGAGCAGTAAAAGAGGCCTAGAGCTAAACAGAAACAAGACAGGAACAATGGTAATATAAAAAAGAATAAACATATCACAGTGCAATATCCTTTGAATGAGGAAGACACTGACACAAGTAAATAAGCTCAGCTATCTTGGGACAACAGCAACAGCTGATGACAACTGCATAAATGAAATAAAAATCACTAATAGGTAAAGACATACTGTAGCCTTTCTTATTTAACTTGTATACTGAAAATATTATGTGGAATGTTAGAGAAGATGTAGACAAAGAATACTACGATGCCATAATAATTGGAGGTTATGAAATACCATAGATTAGATAAGCTGATGACACAATATTACTGTCCACAACACAAAGAGGAATGGAAAAAACTAATTATGTCAGTCTGTGAGAACAGCGAAGACCAAAACCTCTATCTTAATGCGAAGAAAACTAAATTTATGACAACTGACAAAACAAACAAGGCAGCTGAAATATGTATTAACGAGGAAAAATTGGAAGAAGTGGAGAGTTTTGAATATCTTGGATCATTACTAACTAATAATGGAGATACAATGAGGGAAATTAAAAGAAGGACATCTATCGCTCTTCAAAAAGTAAAATACTAAAGAATCTGTGGAGAGGAACAGACAGAACTACAAAAATAAGATCTTTAAGGGCATACATCTTTCCCATCGCAACATATGCCTGTGAGACCTGGACACTTAACAAAACAGCTGAGAAACACATAAATGCCTTTGAATGTAAATGCTACAGAAGAGTTCTTCAAATATCATGGACACAAAAAAGAAAAAATATATCCATACTACAAGAACTTAATATTGAAGAAGGCTGGCTAGTAAAGAGGATTAAAGAGAGAAAACTTAAATATTTTGGACAGATTAAACGTCATGAGAATTTAGAGAAGACTGTCTTGGACGGGTACATAATGTGAAAAAGAAAGAGAGGAAGACCAAGACGAAGATGGCTGTAGGACATCGTTTATAATCTTCAGATGGATGCATCAGCAGCAGGACATCTTGTTAACAACAGAGAGACCTACAGGAGAGCTGTTAGGGAGGCAAAGTTCCGCAAGGGACATGAAAATGACTGACTGATGTAAAGGCAAAAGGAGCTTTTTATTACATGGTGAAGATACTAACAAATAAGAAAAAAGTCCCTAAAAGTGAGGAAAAGAGTATTACAGTGCTATATAGAGGCACTATTGCTATATGGTTGTGAAAGTTGGACAGCAACAAAAAGACGACAAAGAAACTGGAAGCAATAGAAACGTGGTTTTGGAGAAAGTTATCACAAATACCCTGGACATACAGAAAAAAAAAACTTCATCAAAGAAGTTTCAGAACAATGGAAGCTAGTTAAAATCATACGAAAAAGACAGTGAAGATTTCTTAGACATGCCATGAGAAGACAGAATTTGGAGAACTTATACATGTCATGAGAAGACAGAATTTAGAGAACTTATACATGTCATGAGAAGACAGACTTTGGAGAAGTTAGACATGCCATGAGAAGATAGAAGTATGAGAAGTTAGACATGCCATGAGAAGACAGAAGTTGGATAAGTTAGATATGTCATGAGAAGACAGAAGTTGGAGAATTTAGACATGCCATGAGAAGACAGAAGTTGGAGAAGTTAGACATGTCATGAGAAAATAGAAGTTGGAGAAGTTAGACATGTCATGAGAAAACAGAAGTTGGAGAAGTTAGACATGCCATGAGAAGACAGAAGTTGGAGAAGTTAGACATGTCATGAGAAGACAGAAGTTGGAGAACCTAGTAACGACTGAAAAATTCCAGCGGGAAAAAAAAAACAGAAAGAGAGGAAGGCCAAGAGAAAAAAAAATATCTCAGTGGAGTGAGCAGGTTGCGTGGAGAAAGAAGAGCATGTGAACTAATCAGAAACACCAAGGACCGTGTAAAACGGAGAAGCATTATCGCTAACCATGTCCAACACTGCAAATAATAATATAATAATAATAATTTATACATATTAAACTGCTTATGTCTAGGACAGTTTTCCCTCTCATGATCTCTTCCTTTCACTAAAATTATTGTCTCATCCGCCCATTCTCCTTTTCTCTCTCTCTCTCTCTCTCTCTCCCCCACTATCTGAACCTTAAGTGCTTAGGGTACATGGGGCTTCCACAAAGGTTTTCCACAAACGCCTGTCCTTTGCCTTTTTTTCTGCTCTTGCCCAGGTGAGCCCTCTATTGCTCAACATCCTCTCTGTTGTTCTTCTCCATGTCTCTTTTGGTCTACCCTTACTTCTGTTCCCCTGTTGTGTCCTCCAGCATTGTGCCGTGTGTCCATTGTAATCCTCTGCGTTTGTCTGATGTTGCCTTCTTCATTAACCAGTCTACCGCCAAGATAAATAATGTTGCTGATAGTACACATCCCTGCTTCCCTCCTGTCCCCTCTTTCTCTATTTCATATCTTCTTTCGCCAGTACTCTTTTAAAAATCTTCCCAGCCTCACCTACACGAACTCCTGTACTTAACTTCCTCGTACTTTTTTTGTTGTAATGTCCCAGACTTCTGCTGGAAGATAGAGCATATCAGATCCCAGTGCTCCACATAGCAGTCCCGCTCTAAAACCATGCACTGATATTCATCTCTCTGAAGTGCCTTTTTTTTAAAGCTGGGCCTACTGCCCCCTCCGCAGTCCAGCCATTTCCTACAGCTTTTTTCCCCTGCTGTAAAGAAGAAGAAAATACCCGCAATGCCTTTAAGAACTCCATTTCGTGTCAAGTGTTGAAAAAATCATATCAGAAACGGGTTGAATTTCATATTCAGCTGCGGAGGCGATAAAGGGAACATTTCCAACGTAATGCATCTATAAATCAGAAATGTGATCTAGGATTTGGAGGTGGATTTTAAACTCCATCACGCATGGTTGCAGGCCCGCGGAAACACGGTCTGTGGATTGTGGAGTGTATTTAGTGAGACCACAAATTTAAATGACTTTTTTCAAGTTCACATTTTGGGCTTAGAGTTGTGTTCATTTGGAAGATTAGACAAGAATAGTGTGTGAAGAGGAGGTTCTCTGTGTGTGTGTGTGTGTGCGATTTTGTGTGAGAGAGGCATCCGCGAATATTTGCTGGAAAAAATGTGTGGGAGAGGCATCCATGAATATTTGCTGGAAAATATGTGTGAGAGAGCCATCCATGAATATTTGCTGGAAAATAGTTTCTGTCATGATGGAGCACAGTATTTTGTATTTAGAGCATTCTTTCGTGGTGTATGTCAAGACAGCAGTGGCTGGTTGTGTATGTCAAGATAGCATTGTTTCGTTGTGCATGTCAAGACAGCATTGCTTTGGTGTTTATACCAAGACAGCATTGCTTGTTGTACATGTCAAGACAGCATTGCTTTATTGTGTATGTAAAGACAATATTGTTTCGCTGTGCATGTCAAGACAACACCGTTTCGTTGCGTATCTCAAGACAGCACTGTCACGCTGTGTATGCCTAGGGAAATGATAAAAGCCATGACAGTCAGATGCTGTCAGTGTGAGTTCCACTAACTTATGCATCAAACAGCTCAATCACTCAACATCCTTAAGGACACCAAGAATAAACTCGACACCAACAACAAACTCGACACCAGTAATAAACTGTCTTTGCCAGCCAAGACTTTCAGACATAAAGAGTTTTGGAAGTTGCAGCAAGAGAAGTTTCTGGGTAAATTTCGATAAATTTCGATAAATTTCGCGAATTCTGATAACTGTTACAGACTCAAAGCAGTTACGTAACCCTCCCCCGCCCTACCCACGCACTGACTCTTGGAAACAGGTAATATGTCAGTGACTCTTCAGCCTTTACTTCAGTTATCTAACGTGTCAGTGACAGTCCACGAGTGGTCGTCTGCTGGTATATGGGTAGTTTTCTGGGTATGCCAGAATATACATGTATTTACGCGATGCTGTCTTGATGTTGTGGCTATGAGTTACTGATCATGTGGCTTATCTGTTGCAGTAAGCGTCATTTGGTTTATCTAGTGCATTAAGCGTAATTTGGTTTGTCTGTTGCAGAAAACGAAAACGAAGTTTTTTCTTCGCAGCTGGTTCTGACTTTTGACTTTAGACTTTTCCGATATCCGGATGTGTGAGCTGTCACTCTTCTCTTGTGCCAGATAATGAAACGTACAGGTCCTCTTCAGCTGTTCTACATCTCCATACAGAATGTTGGTGATTGAGGAGTTTGGTGGTATCAGGTTCTTCCGAAGGTCTTTCAATGCACTGCAGTCCAGCAGGTGGCGTTTAACAGTTTCTTCTTCTTGTCTGTTGCAGTGCATGCAGTATGGTGTGTGGTCAGCGGTCACTCTGTGTAAGTGCTTATTGAGGGTGATATGTCGTGTTCTCAATCTGAAAACTGTGCTTTAGTCTCTACGACATAAGCTGGTGATATGGTCTCCGGGGTTAGGCTTTGGCAGGTGTGTATACAGGGATCTTCCAGTTGGATTACTGGCCCAGCTGTCCATCCACTGCTGCTTGCAGTTGTTGTGTATGTGTTTAGCTGTTCTCATATTGGTGGAGATGTGGGGCTGTGACATAGTGGCTCCATTCCTTGCCAGTCTATCAGCACGTTCATTTCCTCTGATATTTATGTGCCCTGGTATCCATTGTAGGGTGGTCTTGATGTCACAGGAGGCGAGCTGGTTTATTGCACTGAGTATGTCAGTTGTAATGTAATCAGCTGATGGTATCCGTTTTCAAGGGCCTGGAGAGCAGACTGGGAGTTTGAGAAAATAACAAGGTTTTTGGGTGAGAGACACTGTTTTTGTATTTGGTGGCGGTGGCTGCTAGGGCTCCTAATATTGCCTGCGTCTCTGCATTATAACTGAAGCAGCGAGATCCACAAGGAGCAGAAATGTGGCTTGTTGTCTTGTCTGGAAACATTATGAGTGCCCGCTATCCTGCATTGTCTGTTTCCTTGAACGCTGACCCATTAGTGTATGCATGGATCCTTGGGGTAGGATTCTATGGTCTCTAGTGCACACAGTCTTAGGATGCTGGAATCTGATGATTTGTTAATTCATTCTTGAGTCTGATGTTAGTTTGAGGAAGTGTATGAAAGATCTTCAGGGGAGACAACTGAGAGTAAAGGAAGTTGTTTTTTTTTTTGCTTTTGTTAAACACGTAACGGAGTAGAGATTAGAAAAAGAAGTACACTGTAACAAACACAAATAAGTCAGCGATTTCTGCACAGACAGCCGGGGTACGGTATCCCAGCGGGCTGTCTGAGGGTCGCACTTGACCGGAAGTAAGATCATCCCTTACACATGACCCTGCACGACGACAACTCTCTTCCAGATATGCAATCTGTGATGACTGAGTCAGAAAACTTCAGATGTTTAGGACACAAGATAACATAGGAATCTAAGACACAAGATAACATAGGAATCTAAGACACAAGATAACACGGGAATCTAAGACACAAGATAACACAGGAATCTAAGACACAAGATAAGAGAGGAATCTAAGACACAAGATAACAGAGGAATCTAAGACACAAGATAACAGAGGAATCTAAGACACAAGATAACATATGAATCTACGACGTAAGATAATAGAGGAATCTTGGACACAAGATAACAGAGGAATCTAGGACACAAGATAACAGAGGAATCTAGGACACAAGAAAACATAGGAATCTAGAATGGAAAAAAACATAGGAATCTAGAACAGTAGATAACATAGGAATCTAGGACACAAGACAACATAGGAATCTAGGACATAAGATAACAGAGGAATCTAGGACACAAGATAACAGAGGATGTGAAATGTGAAATGGAAATTAACGGATGAATAGGAATGACAAAGACGCCTTCAGGAGAATGAGGAAGATCCTTACATCAAAACAAATATCACAGCATATGAGATTACATATGCTACATATATTCAATATTCCTTTATGGTGTAGAAGCCTAGACCTTGAATAAGACAACAGAAAAGAAAATCGAGGCCCTTGAATTGTGGATATACAAAACTAGAGTGTAACCCACGGACAGAAAAGAAATCAAAGAAGTGCTAAACCAGCTAGAAGTGAAAAGAGAAATATTGGAAATCATAAAACATGGCAGCTAAGATACTTCGGGTACGTCAAGAGACATAGCACTATACTGAAGACCCTTCTTGCGGGCAAGGTCGAAGGGAAAAGAACAAGAGGACGCCAGCGACATAGATGGATGGACAACATAAAGAGATAGACAGGAACCAGCTTGTCCTAGTGCACTACAAAGACAAGAAACAGGACAGAGTGGAGGTTCATTGCAGCCAACCTTTATTTGGGGAGACGGCACGAGATGATGATGATGATGATGTTGCCTGTACCGGATCCTGGAGTGATGTTGCCGTTATCAGTTTATTTATTGTTCCACTCATGACTGTCCTACCTCACAGACAACACTTCTCTTTCTCCTGTTACAGGGGGTGAAGACGCTTGTGACTGTCCTACCTCACAGACAACACTTCTCTTTCTCCTGTTACAGGGGGTGAAGACGCTTGTGACTGTCCTACCTCACAGACAACACTTCTCTTTCTCCTGTTACAGGGGGTGAAGACACTCGTGACTGTCCTACCTCACACACTTCTCTTTCTCCTGTTACAGGGGGTGAAGACACTCGTGACTGTCCTACCTCACACACTTCTCTTTCTCCTGTTACAGGGGGTGAAGACACTCGTGACTGTCCTACCTCACACACTTCTCTTTCTCCTGTTACAGGGGGTGAAGACACTCGTGACTGTCCTACCTCACAGACAACACTTCTCTTTCTCCTGTTACAGGGGGTGAAGACACTCGTGACTGTCCTACCTCACAGACAACACTTCTCTTTCTCCTGTTACAGGGGGTGAAGACACTCGTGACTGCCCTACCTCACAGACAACACTTCTCTTTCTCCTGTTACAGGGGGTGAAGACACTCGTGACTGTCCTACCTCACACACTTCTCTTTCTCCTGTTATAGGGGGTGAAGACACTCGTGACTGTCCTACCTCACAGATAACACTTCTCTTTCTCCTGTTACAGGGGGTGAAGACACTCGTGACTGTCCTACCTCACAGACAACACTTCTCTTTCTCCTGTTATAGGGGGTGAAGACACTCATGACTGTCCTACCTCACAGACAACACTTCTCTTTCTCCTGTTACAGGGGGTGAAGACACTCGTGACTGTCCTACCTCACAGACAACACTTCTCTTTCTCCTGTTACAGGGGGTGAAGACGCTTGTCCGATGAGACAATCAGCGACCCATAGCTGATATGCCAGCGGCAGGGTTAGCGAACCATAGCTGATATGTTAGCGTCAGGGTTAGCGAACCATAGCTGACCAAGGCCCTGTCCCAACTCTCCGTGGTACCCGAAGTAACAGGCCTAGCCTGGCTAACGGAGGAGGGATCGCCGTAGTCCCCATGGTGGTGGAGTCTGCTAAAGAAGCATTGCACACCCCCTGCTTTTTAGCTGTACTCCGGGACTGAAAAAGTAGCCGCCATAACCCGCTGATACGATGCTGTGCCACAACATCTCTACAGCATCGGGTGCAAAGAACAACAGCTCGCAGCTACAGGGAGTTCGTACAAGTTCTCCTGTTACACTGTAAGCATCCTTTACCCAGTTAATAGTGACGTCACCAACAGAAACTTTCTCCTTAAAAAAAAAAAAAACCGTACTATCATCACCAATTAAAAGGAACACAACAGAAACAAACAGGAGTAGAAACCTCCATGATCATTATCCGAACGCTGTAATCGGGCAACATTAACATAATCGACGTAACAATAGAAAACTTTAATAGCGCCCACTTCTGAACAGCAACTCTGAAATCCAATCGCGAGGATGAAAGGTTACCAGAAAAGAGCAACGTTTGGCAGAGATCTCTATTCAGCTCTGGACATCTTTATTAGCCATATTCCACGCCTGGACCGAGGATCCTGTAACATTTCCATTGTCCGTGATTCTATAGCCTGGAGCCTCATTGTATGTGAACACCATTCACAGAAACAAAAACACAAACGCCGAGTGTTTTCTGTCGGAAGTGGTGTTTTCTTCTGTCTGTGTGAATTTCCATATTTTCAACAAAAGCCTTTCCCAGACCGTTAGAATGTTGCGGGACTGCCTAAAAGCGCCTTGAAAGCAACCCATTGTGTTATGCCCCTCATTTGAAAGAGAATGTTCAGGAGCTTAAAAAAAAAAAAAAAGGAAGGCAGGTTGTCCCGTTATTAGGGATGCTCTTTTCCTGAAAGTTTAAATTCCATTAAGTAGCCAAAATAGTAGCAGTGGAAAGAAGGTGCGCTGTGGAAAATATGAAATTGTGAACATTATGGCGGTTTTGTGTGAAATTAACAGGAACATGAAAGAGGACAAAGTGATGATAATACGTTACATGTTTTTGTAGAAGAACTGTGGCAGGAAAGGGGTGTCTTGGGGGGGGGGGGGGCGTGTGGGACCAGGGAGTCCGAGTGGCTGCAAGGATGAAGTCTGACGGGGCCGGGTAGAGGGTGAAAGATTCAAACTTTTCAAGAGGAACTGTCTATACTGAAATTTCTGAAGAGGAGATGGCTATATTCTAAAGAGGATCCGGCTAAATTCGAATGTCTAAAGAGGGAGAAAAATGACTAAATTTAAGCTTCTGAAGAGGAACTGGGTAAATTCGAACTTCTAAAGAGGAACTGGTTAAATTTCAAACTTCTGAAGAGAAAGTCGATAAATTCAGACTTTGAAGAGGAACTGGCTAAATTAATACTTCTGAAAAGGACCTGGTTAATTTGAAACGCTTGAAGAGGAACTGGCTAAGGACGATGAAGGAACAGAGAAAGCGAAGGAACAGTGTTTTCCCAGTGTGGAGAGCTGGGCACGCAGGCCCGTCAACACTTCTCACTCAATTTTCAGTCTGAGGCCTTCGTTCAACATCAATTCTGTACTATCTATCTATCTATCTATCTATCTATCTATCTATCTATCTATCTATCTATCTATCTATCTATCTATCTATCTATCTATCTATCTATCTATCTATCTATCCATCTGTCTGTCTGTCTATCTATCTATCTGCCTGCCTGCTTGCCTGCCTGCTTGCCTGCCTGCCTGTCTGTCTCTCAGCTTCAATGTTAGTTATGTTTGTTACATGAACAGCATATTTGTAGAATGTCTGGAATAGAGTGAAAGATGTATGATAAAGGGGAGAATGTCAGACGGGCCTGCGTGCCCAATTCTTAACCATTTTGAAATAAAGATCAATCAATCAATCAATCAATCAATCAATCAATCAATCAATCTGCCTGTCTGTCTGTCTGTCTATCCGTCCGTCTGTTCGTCTGTCTGTCTGTCTGTCTGTCTGTCTGTCTGTGGTCCAAGCCAATGAGGCGTTGATCATCACCGACCTCCACACCACCACCTGTCCTTTGCTCTTTCTAAACGATATGTGGTGGACAGTGCTCTGTGTTACATTTTTTCCCTCAAGTATCTCGTTTCCTTGTATCCCTCTATCCCTTTTTCCCTCCCGTTTTCGTGTTGTCACTGGGTGTTCCAGTTTGCTTCTTCTCAAAACATGTCCCACAAATCTGGATTGTCGTGTTCTGAATTTTGCTGTAATTTCTTTCTTTTGTCCAACCTCACTTCATTTGCTTTCTTGGCTGTCCATGCTATCCTCACCATTCTTCTTAAGAACCATATCTCTGCTGCTTCCAGCAGATCCTCAATACTCTTGGTTACTGTCCTTATACATACAGAGACCAATAATAAATATGTAATGAACAACAGCCGGAGATACAAAAATATCTTGTTAAAAGAATAAGAGAGATACAATGTACTTTCATAGGACATGCAGTGAGAAGAGAAGGCACTGAAAATATTGTAACAACAGGAAAAATAGAGGGAAGAAGATCAAGAGGAAGACCAAGAGAAATGATACTGGACAGTCTGACGGGATGGTGTGAGAGGAGATCACCAACTGAGCTGATGGCCTGCGTGAAGGATCGTGTACTCTGGAGAAGCATAATAGCCAACGCCAGTCGGCACGGCACCTGATGATGATGGTGATGATGATGATGATGATGATGATGATGATGATGATGATGAAAGAACAACAAATACATACAAGCTCTCATCTATACCTTCAACGACACATAGTTTATACAAAGAAAGACGTGTGACAGAACTGTTTATATTCTCGCACATTCAGAAACAGAAGGGCTGTCATTGTTTCCTAGACTGTCATCATTTCCATGTGTGCTGTCCCCTTATGATGTTCGCCACACTCCCCGGGACCACATATGGGATTGATAAGTTTATCTTGTCCCGGATCCCGGATTCTATGCGAAAGAGCTGCATGCTCTCATGCCCAGTACGTGATATAAAGGTTAGAGGACAGAGGTAGACAAGAGGGTTAGAAGAGTATCTCCCAAGGAGATAAAATATCTTACTTCTGATTTAGCTCCATCTCGGCTGGGTGTAAGAAGGGGATGAGAGTTCCCAAATTTCGGCAGGTTGATGTGACATGTTGATCTGACAGATTGGTGTGACAAATTGGTGTGACAGGTTGATATTACAGATTGGTGTGACACATTGGTGTGACAGGTTGATGTGATATGTTGATCTGACAGATTGGTGTGACAAATTGGTGTGACAGGTTGGTGTGACATGCTGCTGCGACAAGTTGGTGTGACAGGTTGGTGCCACACGTTGGTATGACAGGATAATGGATGTGACAGGCTGATGTGACACTTCGTCTCCAGAGGGCGCTATCGGTATTGTAGTTTCCTTTCCAGATTACCAGGTGCCTTGCGCCAGAACTCCTGACCAGGGCCTCTGCTTCCCAGCTTCTGACCTTGAGTAAAATGACACCAGATAGATATGACGACAAACGATTCTAAAACTACCCCACAAAACAAACTCTGTTCCGCATGACTTAGCAGGCATGCATCATGAGAGAAAACATGGAGTGTTCTCCAGCGATTGAAGGCGCTAATGAACGCGCTGGTATATGGCAGGCTTAATAATATTTGACAGTTCTTCAATGTCCACGAACTTCTGATGTCAATGAATCCCTGGACAGAACAACCAAGAGAAAAGACGGAGTGACAATAACTGTCACAACAAAGATAAACAAGCTATTTCAGGCACAAAGACAACAAATTGGCCTGAATGAACAGTTTGCCTGGATATCAAAGACAAGCTCGCTTAGGAAAATTACAATTGATACATTATAGCTCCTTATTTTCTTCATTTGCTTGAAATTGGAGCTGTTAGATATACGCAGGCATAACTTACTTATAGCTGTAAGGGAGACAACTGACAAAATGATTTGATGCGTGCTTATCAGAAAAGGAAGGGAAACATCTGCTTGTCTTATTGTTTCCAAATATCAGATTATCCTTTTCCTGGGTGCCCGAGTATATGGATCAAAGAGTAACGGGTGTCGCTGGATCAGCACCTTCAGAGCTTGTACATTTACATAACAAAGAGCGGGGTGCAAATCCTGTGTATTCAAACTCACAGTTACAACCAGTAATTTTTTTCTGTTAAATTTGGAATTTTTTTTATGTTTTATTACTGGTGTAATTATTTCCTTTCTAACTTTTGTATCTAGATCTACACAATGAAATCTTCTTCTTCTTCTTCTTCTTCTTCTTCTTCTTCTTCTTCTTTCTCTTTCTCTGTATATACCCATTATAAATGTTGAATCTCTCTCTCTCTCTCTCTCTCTCTCTCTCTCTCTCTCTCTCTGAACTTTAAGTGCCCAGGGCACATGGGGCTTCTGCAAGGGTTTTCCACAAATGCCTGTCCTTTGCCTTTTTTTCTGCTCTTGCCCAGGTGAGCCCTCTTTTGCTCAACATCCTTTCTGTTGTTCTTCTCCATGTCTCTTTTGGTCTACCCTTACTTCTGTTCCCTTGTGGTGTCCATCTTAGTGCTGTTTTTGGTAGTGAGTTGTCAGTCATTCGGAGCACATGTCTCAACCATCGCCAGCATCTTTCCTCAATAATTACTGTCAGTGGCTTCATCTGCGTTTCTGCCAATAAGATGTTATTTCTTACGGTGTTTGGCCAAAATATTTTTCTAATTCTTCGTAAACATTTAGTCTGGAAAGAATTCAACTTGTTTTCTATGGTTTTTGTGATTTTCCAGCATTCACTTCCATGGAGTAGTACACTTAGAACAGCTGAATGTCTAGAACAGAGAAAAAATTGTGTGATGATGATGATGATGATGAGAGAAAAATAGCGCCGGACCATAGATAGATAACAGTGCATTAGAAACCAACCGCGATGAACCAGAAAGACATGAAACTGACATGGCAGAAAGAAACACTCTGTTAATATAGAAACATATACGGTTGATATAAAGAAACACTATGTTAGTATAGGAACAGGTAAAGTTGGTAGAAAGAAACATTTTGTTAGTATAGAAACAGATAGGGTTGGTAGAAAGACACACTCTTTTAGTATAGAAACAGATACGGTTGGTAGAAAGAAAATATTGCTGGTATAAAAAAAGATAAGATTTATAGAAAGAAAATACTGCTATTATAGAAACAGAGACGGTTGGTAAAAAGAAAATATTGCTGGTATAAAAAAAAAAGATAAGGTTTATAGAAAGAAAATACTGTTAGTATAGAAACAGAGTTCTCCAGATATCGTGGACACAAAAAAGAACAAATATATCTATACTACAAGAGCTTAATATTGAAGAAGGCTGGCTAGTAAAGAGGATTAAAGAGAGAAAACTTAAATATTTTGGACACATTAAACGTCATGATAATTTAGAGAAGACCGTATTGGAAGGATACATAATGGGAAAAAGAAAAAGAGGAAGACCGAAACGAAGATGGCTGCAAGACATCGTTGATGATCTGGAAATGGATGCAGCAGCAGCAGGCCATCTTGCTCACAACCGAGAGGCCTACAGGAGTGCTGTTTGGGAGGCAAAGTTCCGCAAGGGACATGCAAAGGAATGAATAGAAACAGATACGATTGGTAAAAAGAAAATACTGCTGTTATAGAAACACATAATGTTGGTTGAAAGAAAATACTGCTAGTATAGAAACAGATAAGGTTGGTAGAGAGAAACACTCTGTTAGTATAGAAACATAGAGTTGGTATAAAGAAAATACTGCTGGTATAGAGACAGATTGTTAGTGTAGAAATAGATAGGGTTGTTATAAAGAAAATATTGCTGGTATATAAACAGATAGGGTTAGTAGAAAGAAACACACTGTTAGTATATTCTTCGTCTTCTTCCTCTTCGTTCGCTTCTACCACCAAGACCGCCTCGTGATCCTACTGAATTTACTCCTGTGGTCTTTGATAGGACCATAAGAGGTCCTATGGTCCTCCTGTGTTCCCGGAGAGGACCAAAAGAGATCCCCGAGAGGACCACAAGAAGTTCAGCGTATCGCGTGGCTTGGGCCTGTATTCTTGGTGGGCCTCAGAAGCGGGAATGCGTGACACCGTGGCTTTCGTTGCATCAGTTTAATCTAGAGTGGAACACTGTTAGTATATACACTGATAGGGTTAGTAGAAACACAATGTTAGTATAGAAACAGATAAGGGTCAAAGAAAATACTGCTAGTATAGAAACAGACAGGGTTGGTAGAAAGAAACACACTGCTAGTATAGAAACGGACAGGGTTGGTGGAAAGAAACACACTGCTAGTATAGAAACAGATAGGGTTGGTAGAAAGAAACAGACTGCTAGTATAGAAACAGATAGGGTTGGTAGAAAGAAACACACTGCTAGTATAGAAACAGATAGGGTTGGTAGAAAGAAACACACTGCTAGTATAGAAACAGATAGGGTTGGTAGAAAGAAACACACGGCTAGTATAGAAACAGATAGGGTTGGTAGAAAGAAACACACTGCTAGTATAGAAACAGATAGGGTTGGTAGAAAGAAACACACTGCTAGTATAGAAACAGATAGGGTTGGTGGTCAGACAGATGTCACCTGTGAGGGAAATAGACCTTGATCACACTTCTGCTGCTGCTTCTACTGACCTGAGAAATGAGACACTGCAGGGACAAGAATTAACAGGAAGGCGTTGTAGTTCATACCTTCCTGAAACTGCTGAAAGAACTGATAATGATATGCTATTGTTAGCAGAGTGAAGTTTATTGTTTTCGTGTCCGTGATTGTGTGTGTGCTGCTTGGAGCTATTGGCAGCTGACGGTGCTATGAATGTTTTGAAATAATATATTCAGCCAGGGAAATAGCTACCTGGACTTCATGGAAAAATAAACAGAGAAAAAAATCAGACGAAACTGAAAAGAGACATAATGAAAACCATTAGAACTAGACAGTTAAAATGTCTATTTTATATCAAGAGATATAATACAATAATGAAAACCATACTAAAGGGAAAAAGTAGATGGAAAAAAAGTACAAGAGGTAGAGAGAGAGGGGGGGGGGTTAGAGAGAGAGAGGTAGAGAGGGGGTAGAGAGAGAGGTAGAGAGAGAGAGGTAGAGAGAGGTAGAGAGAGAGAGGGGGTAGAGAGAGAGGTAGAGAGAGAGGTAGAGGTAGAGAGAGAGGTAGAGAGAGAGGTAGAGAGAGAGGTAGAGGTAGAGAGAGAGGTAAAGAGAGAGGTAGAGAGAGAGGTAGAGAGAGAGAAGTACAGATCGGTGGACACCATAGACAAGATAGACGGGACTGAGACCTACCCGAGAGAACGAGGGATAGAGCGAGATGGAGGACTATTTCAGTCAACCTTCAATGAGGAGAAGCAGACATCATGATAATGATGATGATGATGATGGTGACTTGATTTTTTTAAAAAACAATATTATGATGCGGATGTACAGAATCTGCAGCCATGACAAACTCCGCGCCCATGACAAACTCCGCGCCCATGACAAACTCCGCGCCCATAAGATAACACTGGTTTCGAACGGACCCCTTCAGCTGCATCAAGACCAGAAAGTTATCAGTCTCTGTGCGCCGGCGAACAGGTTGTCGCATGCAACAGCCTGTTATCAAGATCAGCGCTCGGAGGTAGACAGAAAGATAATGCTAGGACAAAAGAATTAATCAGATTTATACACCTTTGACAGCAGAGGGAGATACATGGGATTAATACACCAAACAATAAAACTTCTCCATTCTCAGTAACAAAAGAAGTTCCTATGAGGATGACGTTTGGGTCGGGGGAGGGAGTGGAAATGAAACTGATGATTGTATAGATAACAACCGCGCCAACAACAAGATTGTATCAATAAGAGAACAAGGATTCAACTTGTGATCTTCTTCAAAGAGGCAACAGTGGAAGAAAACAATGTGCCATTGTCTCCGCTGATGCGAGGAAATCAGAAGCAAGTTGGAGAAGTTACTCACGGATCGTACATGAGAGCGCCTTGAAGCTCACACCAAGCGGCCATCACTCGTTATATATCGACCACAGAACCGGTGTGATCCATTTACCTGGTTGGCTGAGTTGTTAGACTTTCTGTCTACTAATCCAGTGGTAGCGGGTCCCTACACTGGGGATCCTTTCTGGTACGGCCACACCTTAAAGGTCCCCCGGGTCCACCCAGCCTCTAAAAATTGGTGCCAGAGAAACCTGGGAAGATAAATGCAGCCAGGTGTAATACTGACCACATCAGACTTTCATGTGCTGATGGTCTTGGAAATACAGGCCTAACACCGTATCCCCCAGCATGGCTTAATGACAAGAAAACATGAGCTTTACCTGTTATTTGGTTTTACATCTTCTTAGTCTTAACTTTAGATATCTGTACCTCATCCGCCTACAGTCAACGATATAGATATCACTGATCTTATGTAACAGAATGTTACAGGGGAGAGAATATTCTTGATTGTTCGGGTGAGGGAAATTAACGCCCCTGTTTGTTTATAGCAGGTGTTCACTTTTTTATTGTTATAAGCTAATTACATTTTCGGTTATACTTAATCCAAAGTCCGAAACAGTATTTCTTCCACTATCTTAATGTAGTATTTGGAGAATATTGCCTTGTTCTGATTGGCTGATACTGATGGCTGATTTTGAATAGCTGATTTGATTGGCCGATTTTGAATAGCTGGTTTTGATTGGCTGATTTTGATTGACTGATTTTTGCCTGTCTGGTTGTGATTGGCTGATTTTGACTGGCCTGTTCTGATTGGCTGCTTGTGATTGTCATGTCATTGTGTTTATTGGAAGACATTTTCGGCTGTCGTAGTTAACGAGGTTGTCCTTTCTTCGTTTCCTGTAATTGTAATACGAAGATTGCAAGGTTTACCACAGGAAAAGATTGTAATGTTCACCACAGGAAAAGATTGTAAGGTTTACCACAGAGATTGTAATGTACTTTGATTCGATGTTATTGTTGTTATTATTATTGTTGTTTTTGTTGTCTTTTATAGGAACTGGGCCAGGATGTTCTTCACAACGGACGCCTTGAAGAAGATGGCACACAGACATCCTATTCAATTATGAAACAGCATCCCAGAGAAATGCAGACGGCAAGAACTATACATTTTCAAGAAATGACCAAATGATAATCTTCCGACTAACAACAGCACATTTCAGGCTGAGACACTGTATTTACCAGAAGTTGAAAATTGGTCCAACAGACCTATGTGCCCGCGACAATGAGAAGCTGACTTCACGTCACATCATCCTCCAGAATTGCAGCTGCACAACCTACTCAGCCAGACCCCCAGCCCCGTATACGGGAAGCACTACAGCGATGTTAAAACTTGAGACGAACTGCCTCGTTTGTGAGATTGGGATCGATGTCTGAGTGAAAGAAAAAGAAGAAGAAGATGATGACTTTTGATTTTTGACTTACCCGGATTTACGAGTTGTCACTCTTTTCCCCTTGTGCCAGATAATGAAACGTACAGGTCCTTTTCAGCTGTTCTACATCTCCATACAGAATGTCGGTGATTGAGGAGTTTGATGGTATCAGGTTCTTCTGAAGGTCTTTCAATGCACTGCAGTACAGCAGGTGGTGCTTAACAGTTTCTTATTCTTGTCTGTTGTAGTGCATGCAGTATGGTGTGTGGTCAGCGGTTACTCTATGTAAGTACTTTATGAGGGTAATGTGTCCTGTTCTCAAGCTGAAAATTGTGCATTGGTCTCTACAACATAAGCTGTTGATGTGGTCTCCGGGGTTAAACTTTGGCAGGTGTGTATATAGGGATCATCCAGTTGGATTACTGACCCAGCGTCCATCCACTGCTGCTAGCAGTTGCTGTGTATAATGTGTTTAGCTGTTCTCATGTTTGGTAGAGATGTGGTGCTGTGACATGGTAGCTCCACTCTTTGCCAGTCTGTCAGCACGCTCGTTTCCTCTAATATCTATGTGTTCTGGTATCCACTGTAGGGTGGTCTTGATGTCATAGGAGGCGAGCTGGTTTATTGCACTGAGTATGTCACTTGTAATGTAATCAGCTGATGGTATCCAGTTTTCAAGGGCCTGGAGAGCTGACTGGGAGTCTGAGAAAATAACAAGGTTTTGGGGTGGGAGGCAGTGTTTTTGTATTTGGTGGTAGTGGCTGCCAGGGGTCCTAATATTGCCTGCGTCTCTGCATTATAACTGAAGCAGCGAGATCCACAAGGAGCAGAAATGTGGCTTGTTGTCTTGTCTGGAAACATTATGAGTGCCCGCTGTCCTGCACTGTCTGTTTCCTTGAACGCTGACCCATCAGTGTATGCATGGATCCAGTCCTTGGGGTAGGATTCTATGGTCTACAGTGCATACATCTTTAGGGTGTTGGGATCTGATGATTTGTTCACTAATTTGTTATTGAGTCTGGTGTTAGTTTGAGGAATTGTGTAGTTTGTGTTTGATGGGATGTCTGGTACTTTTCTAAGTTCTTCTCTGTCTTCAGGGAGTTTGTGTCTTGTGTTTAACTGTTATGAGAAAGAAAGAAAGAAACAAGGAAAGAAAGAAGGAAAGAAAGAAGAAGAAGAAGCAAAGATCGAAAAAGAAGAAAAAAGAAGGAACAAGAATAAATAAATAAATAAAGATAGAAAGAAAGAAACAAAATGAAACAAAAAAGAAGGAAAGAAAGAAAGCAGAAGAAGAATTATTTTAGTGGTAGAAAAGCGTTTAAAAGATACGAATACGCAGTGCCAAACAGTCTTCGTCAGTCAGTCAGTCAGTCAGCCAGTCAGTCAGTCAGTCAGTCAGTCAGTCAGTCAGTCAGTCAGTATTTTTTTATCAATAGCTCAGTAGTATTTTTTTTATTAATAGCTCAGTAGTTCTTTTTATCAATAGCTCAGTCCTTCTTTTATCAATAGCTCAGTAATTTTTTATCAATAGCTCAGTCCTTCTTTTATCAATAGCTCAGTAATTTTTTTTATCAATATCTCAGTCCTTCTTTTATCAATAGCTCAGTATTTTTTTATCAGTAGCTCAGTCCTTCTTTTATCAATAGCTCAGTAATTTTTTTATCAATAGCTCAGTCCTTCTTTTATCAATAGCTCAGTCCTTCTTTTATCAATAGCTCAGTAGTTTATGAGTGTCTATGACTATTAGAAAAGGAATGTGTCTTTGTTATTAGTACTAGTATTATTATTATTATTAATATAAATATTATTATTATTTTTAAAACGCTCAACATATCGGTCAAAGCTCCCGTGCGAATCAATACCTAGTCCCACCCGATGTCCATTTTCTGGTCAGACACTCAAAATGACCATTTGGGAGAGTGCTTGTAGAGTATCCTGATGATTGAGTGGGACGTGACGATTCAATCTCGTAAAGTGAATACGTGATATACGGGGTTAAACTTTGGCAGGTGTGTATATAGGGATCATCCAGTTGGATTACTGACCCAGCGTCCATCCACTGCTGCTAGCAGTTGCTGTGTATAATGTGTTTAGCTGTTCTCATGTTTGGTAGAGATGTGGTGCTGTGACATGGTAGCTCCACTCTTTGCCAGTCTGTCAGCACGCTCGTTTCCTCTAATATCTATGTGTTCTGGTATCCACTGTAGGGTGGTCTTGATGTCATAGGAGGCGAGCTGGTTTATTGCACTGAGTATGTCACTTGTAATGTAATCAGCTGATGGTATCCAGTTTTCAAGGGCCTGGAGAGCTGACTGGGAGTCTGAGAAAATAACAAGGTTTTGGGGTGGGAGGCAGTGTTTTTGTATTTGGTGGTAGTGGCTGCCAGGGGTCCTAATATTGCCTGCGTCTCTGCATTATAACTGAAGCAGCGAGATCCACAAGGAGCAGAAATGTGGCTTGTTGTCTTGTCTGGAAACATTATGAGTGCCCGCTGTCCTGCACTGTCTGTTTCCTTGAACGCTGACCCATCAGTGTATGCATGGATCCAGTCCTTGGGGTAGGATTCTATGGTCTACAGTGCATACATCTTTAGGGTGTTGGGATCTGATGATTTGTTCACTAATTTGTTATTGAGTCTGGTGTTAGTTTGAGGAATTGTGTAGTTTGTGTTTGATGGGATGTCTGGTACTTTTCTAAGTTCTTCTCTGTCTTCAGGGAGTTTGTGTCTTGTGTTTAACTGTTATGAGAAAGAAAGAAAGAAACAAGGAAAGAAAGAAGGAAAGAAAGAAGAAGAAGAAGCAAAGATCGAAAAAGAAGAAAAAAGAAGGAACAAGAATAAATAAATAAATAAAGATAGAAAGAAAGAAACAAAATGAAACAAAAAAGAAGGAAAGAAAGAAAGCAGAAGAAGAATTATTTTAGTGGTAGAAAAGCGTTTAAAAGATACGAATACGCAGTGCCAAACAGTCTTCGTCAGTCAGTCAGTCAGTCAGCCAGTCAGTCAGTCAGTCAGTCAGTCAGTCAGTCAGTCAGTCAGTATTTTTTTTATCAATAGCTCAGTAGTATTTTTTTATTAATAGCTCAGTAGTTCTTTTTATCAATAGCTCAGTCCTTCTTTTATCAATAGCTCAGTAATTTTTTATCAATAGCTCAGTCCTTCTTTTATCAATAGCTCAGTAATTTTTTTTATCAATATCTCAGTCCTTCTTTTATCAATAGCTCAGTATTTTTTTATCAGTAGCTCAGTCCTTCTTTTATCAATAGCTCAGTAATTTTTTTATCAATAGCTCAGTCCTTCTTTTATCAATAGCTCAGTCCTTCTTTTATCAATAGCTCAGTAGTTTATGAGTGTCTATGACTATTAGAAAAGGAATGTGTCTTTGTTATTAGTACTAGTATTATTATTATTATTAATATAAATATTATTATTATTTTTAAAACGCTCAACATATCGGTCAAAGCTCCCGTGCGAATCAATACCTAGTCCCACCCGATGTCCATTTTCTGGTCAGACACTCAAAATGACCATTTGGGAGAGTGCTTGTAGAGTATCCTGATGATTGAGTGGGACGTGACGATTCAATCTCGTAAAGTGAATACGTGATATACGAGGATTCAAATGGCGAGGATGAAATGGAACGTAGCTACAGAGGATAGTTTTGGAGGAGATAAGCTTAAAACCTGAAATTGTTTATTATTTCGTGTTTCTATGACAACAAGCTTTCTCGGTCTTTGCATGTACTGGATGTACAGAAGTACACAAGGCTGCAGCTTAATGTCTCTTAGAAAACCGGTCACTAGGTCCATTAAGAAAAAGAGGTTGTCATTCTTTGGCCCGTGTTCAGTGACATGAGGGACAGTAATGAACCCTGGGAAGTGAGAAAGGGAAGCTGGCCAGAGGACGTTTATTAATTCTGGAAATCACTTACACTCTAAACACCTCACTCACTGAAGCGACTAAGCAATGAAACATTTTCCCGTTAGTAATCAACAAAGGCACCTATCTGCCACATTCGCAATTTTTTGTTTTTGTTTTTGTGTTGCATCTCTTAAGCAATTTAACGGCTGAAGACGTGGTGAAGATATTGTGATAGCTGAAGATGTGGTGAAGATATTGTGATAGCTGAAGATGTGGTGAAGATATTGTAATAGCTGAAGATGTGGTGAAGATATTGTGATAGCTGAAGATGTGGTGAAGATATTGTGATAGCTGAAGATGTGGTGAAGATATTGTGATAGCTGAAGATGTGGTGAAGATATTGTAATAGCTGAAGTCGTGGTGAAGATATTGTGATAGCTGAAGATGTGGTGAAGATATTGTGATAGCTGAAAACGTTGTGAAGGTATTGTGATAGCTGAAGACGTGGTGAAGATATTGTGATAGCTGAAGATGTGGTGAAGATATTGTGATAGCTGAAGACGTGGTGAAGATATTGTGATAGCTGAAGATGTGGTGAAGATATTGTGATAGCTGAAGACGTGGTGAAGATATTGTGATAGCTGAAGATGTGGTGAAGATATTGTGATAGCTGAAGACGTGGTGAAGGTATTGTAATATCTGAGGCTGTAGTAAAGATTTTGTCATAGTTGAAGGTATATTGAAGATCTTGTAAAAGCTGAGGCCGTTGTGAAGATCTTGTTACAGCTGAGGCTGTAGTGAAGATCTTGTATTAGCTGAGGCCGTAGCGAAGATCTTTTAATAGCAGAAGCCAAGGTAAAAATCTTGTAATAACCGAGGCCGTAGCGGAGATCTTATAATAGCTGAAGCTGTAGTTAAGATCTTGTAATAACTCAAGCTGTAGTGAAGATCTTATAACAGCTGAGGCTGTAGTGAAGATCTAGTAATAGCTGATGCCGGTGTGAAAATCTTGTTATAGAAGAGGCCGTAGTGGAGATCTTGTAATAGCTGAGGCCGTAGTAAAGATCTTATATAGTTGAGGCCGTAGTGGAGATCTTGTTATAGTTGAGGCCGTAGTGGAGATCTTGTAATATCTGAGGCCGTAGTGAAGATCTTGTTATAGCTGAGGCCGTTGTGGAGATCTTGTAATAGCTGAGGCCGTAGTGAAGATGACAAAGATGCAGAAGACGAAGACTTGACGAAAGCTCGCGTCAGTCTCGTGCAGTCACTCTGCCATGTCTATAACCTAACTCAAAAGAAAGCCCCAATAGCAAATAATATACCATACTCAGAGGCGTCAACTTTACCTTAGTTACTTCCCCTTTACGATCTGTTCTGTTGCAAGGGGGGTCGTGGTTTTGCGCTGCTGTATTTTTCTGTACAGAAAACTACCAATTTCTGTTTACCATATTTCTATCATATTTTTTGGACAGTGAGATATCAGTAGCATCTTTGTTATCGTAACGACTCCAGGGAACATATGGTTGACGGCTCTGAGATTCAGTCAATGATTTCGAGAATAGTCATTCACGCGCATTTATTCTGTGTTTCATTGGAAGAAGAAAAGAATCAGCGCGACATCTGGTAGACTCGGGCATTTCAAGGAAAGGTAGAGAGGAGGGCAGATCTGCCCACCATAGTGACAAGCCGACACGTCTACCCACCATAGTAGTAAATCTGGCAGATCTGCACAATAGTGACAAGCCGACAGACTTGCCCATCATAGTAGTAAAGCTGGCAGATCTGTCAGGCATAGTAGTAAAGCTGGCAGATCTGCCCGTCATAGTAGTAAAGCTGGCAGATCTGTCAGGCATAGTAGTAAAGCTGGCAGATCTGCCCGTCATAGCAGTAAAGCTGGCGTTTCTGCTTGTCATAGTAGTAAAGCTTGCAGATCTGCACACCATAGCTCACAGGTCTACCCATGATAGTAGTAACTCTGGCAGATATGCCTGTCATAGTGACAAGCCGACAGATCTGCCCATCATAGTAGTAAAGCTGGCAGATCTGTCCATCATAGTGACAAGCCGATAGATCTGCCCATCATAGTAGTAAATCAAGTAGATCTGCCCGCCATAGTGACAAGCCGACAGATCTGCCCATCATAGTAGTAAAGCTGGCAGATCTGCCCACCATAGTGACAAGCCGACAGGTTTTCCCACCATAGTAGTAAAGCTGGCAGATCTGCCTACCGTAATGACAAGCAAAGTAGATCTGTCCATGGCAGTGACATCCCGACAGATCTGCCTCTCATGGTGACAAGCCCGGCAGATCTGCCTCTCATGGTGACAAGCCCGGCAGATCTTGCCTCTCATGGTGACAAGCCCGGCAGATTAACGCCTCGGTCCGCCCTCTCCTGGGATGTCACTACAGCAGAAAACGGAACCAGATTGTGGCTGGCAGGCCACGGACACTTCAAGTCTCGTGACACATCTGCCACGTGATCGTGACGGCACTTGAGTCGGTCACGTGAGCACCCATTAACCAATCCTTACGCGTAAAACAATTGTCGGATAATTGGAGGGGAAGGTCGCGGGGACATGTTGAGAATAATTGCAGACGGGGATAATTGGAATCTTACTGGATCTATTAACGATTTCGGTCAACACTTCCCCGCTCGCAACCAATTATTGGAACATTCATCAATGGAGGACGACAAGATAAAACTGGTACAGGATAAAAAAAAAAAAAAAACGACGGAAAATATTTTGTCTTATTTGTTGTTTTCCCCCTTGCACCCGTCATTGTCAGTGTCTGTGTGTCTTTCACAAAATGATTGGGGGGCGGGGGGGGGGGGCAGAGAGTGAATGACTTGTAAGTGGGCGTTTTACAAAGTTAAACATTCATTTGGCCCTTATTTCTTGTTTCATTTGTTTTGCTTTTCTTGATTTGGTAGACGGTAATCTCCCAGTGCTGGGGTAGAGAAGTGTAAACTGGAGAAAGAGAAGACGCATATTTTTACGTGAGTGGGTATTTTTTCCCCCCCTCACTTAATACACCGACAGCAGCCCGTGAGAAAGGTCTGTTTTTTTTTTTTTACACTGCTTCTTTTTTTTTAAAAGTAGTTCCTCTCTAATTTCACAGCAAAGATGTGTCAGGTGCCTAGTTCTGCGCCCGCCTGGAAAGTGGGGCAGAAAAGATAACTCACGCATGATTAGAAATAGTCAGGGTTATCTCCCCACGCTGTAAGCGACTACGTCCTCAGCAGCAACAAAATCTCGTAATCATGAGAGGAAAAATAACGTATATCATGGCCGTATGATATTAGTATCTCAGATCTGCTACTATCACTACACACACACACACACACACACACATCAAAAGAAAATGGTAAGAGCTTTGGGTCAACAGAAAAATATGATGGAAGGGGGAAAAAAAGATCAATGTTTGTACATGTAGACTAGTTGTAACCCTTGCAAACATGACGAAAGAAAACAAATTAAAGTTTTAACTTAGAATTAAAACTAGAAAAAGATGTACCTCCTCCCTCTTCTTCTTCTTCTTCTTTTTCTTCTTCTTCTTCTTCTTCTTCTTCTTCTTCTGTAGACATATTTGGGACTGAGATTTAAAAAAAAATATTCGTTGTGTCTTAGAGAAATTATGTTTGCACATATTTTTTCCTCTTACAGGCTGTTTCTTCAGCTTTTCTTACAGTCATTCCAGATATGCTGCATAAAACCTGCGAGAAACTCGATAATATTAGTGATGGGTACCGTGAGAATGCAAAGGGGGGGGGGGGGGTCGTAGTAGTGGGCTCACACTGAGTCCTGTAAGAAAGGTATGTCTAAAACTTTCAGAACTTCTCTACATAATAAGACACACTTTCTCCAAGTAGTTTCATTTCTCTTCCCACGCTGGCAGAAAAGTGTACAGGAGTTTTTGGAACTCCCTGTACAATCAGAAATCTTTCACACCCAACTAACACTGGCAGTGTTGGTAGATCTTGCATGCCTATGGAAGACAAATCCCAGAGTGATATTTAGGCAAAGTCTAAATAACATGAAATGTAAGCACATTTCTAACCCAACAGTTTTCAAAAATTATAGAATAACTTCTTTCCAGTTTCCTTCTGCTAAAATTTCTCATCAAAATTTAATCTGAAAATATTCCAGGAGCAAAAGAGTTAACTGATGTTTGAAAATTTGTGAAGAGTCATTTTACGGTTATTTCCTTCTAACCATAAACCTTACGAAGTAAATGTGAAGTCAGTGTGTGTTACCATCCATCCATCCATCCATCCATCCATCCATCCATCCATCCATCCATCCATCCATCCATCCATCCACACACCACCCACCCACCAATCCATCCATCCATCCATCCATCCATCCATCCATCCATCCACACACCCATCCACACCCACCCACCAATCCATCCATCCATCCATCCATCCATCCACACACCCACCCACCAATCCATCCATCCATCCACACACCCATCCACCAATCCATCCATCCACACACCCAGCCACCAATCCATCCATCCATCCACACACCCACCCACCCACCAATCCATCCATCCATCCATCCATCCATCCATCCATCCATCCATCCATCCCACCAATCCATCCATCCATCCATCCACCCACCAATCCATCCATCCATCCATCCACACACCCACCCACCAATCCATCCATCCATCCATCCATCCATCCACCCACCCACCAATCCATCCACCCACCAATCCATCCATCCATCCATCCATCCACCCACCCACCCACCAATCCATCCATCCATCCATCCATCCATCCATCCATCCATCCATCTACCTGGGCGACAATCGGAAAAGCAATCACCGCCCACTACTCCCTGTGGTGTCTTGCAGGGCAGCAAAAAAACTATCTCCACCTCTCTCGATCCACGGCCAGCTTATGTACTATACTCCAGCTGTGCTGTATGCCACCTATTCCTGCTTCTACAGTTCTTCAGGTAGCCTTTGGTCGGACTCTCTTTTACCCTCGGACGTCCATCTCGTGGCTGTTTTAGCCATGTTGATACTGGGGTCTCTTCAGAGCACGTGACCAATCCATTCCCAGTGGGTTTTTTGCTGTCATGACATGCATATCTTCTATTTCACATTGGGCAGGCAGGTCTCTGTTATTTGTTGTCTGTGGTCAGTAAATATTTAACATCTTTCCGAGGCTGCTTGTGTAGAATGAGGATAATTTACCAATTTCCTTTTCAGTTGTTCTCCAGCGTTCCGCTCCATAGAGGAGTGTGGGAAACACAAGGTACAGCTTTATTTTGGTTCTAGTACCGTACTGAGAGGACTTTCAGATGTTTCTCTGATTATTGAAAGCTGTTCTCACTTTATTTATTCTGCTGTTTACGTCTTTCTTTGTTCCTCTGTTTGTAAGCTGCCAAGATATGTGAAGTTTTATTTATTCTGCTGTTTACGTCTTTCTTTGTTCCTCTGTTTGTATGCTGCCAAGATATGTGAAGTTTTATTTATTCTATTTTTTATGTCTTTGTTTGTTCCTCTGTTTGTAAGCTGTCAAGGTATGTGAAGTTTTATTTATTCTATTCTTTATGTCTTTGTTTGTTCCTCTGTTTGTATGCCGCCAATGTATGTGAAGTTATCTTATTTATTCTATTCTTTATGTCTTTGTTTGTTCCTCTGTTTGTATGCCGCCAAGGTATGTGAAGTTATCGGTTTCCATTGTGTTGAGCTCTCTAGATTTAACTGCTGCCTGGTTTCTGCATATTATGGGGTACCAAGAGACCCACAGTGAGTGACAGCGCAAGAAAGGTTAACCTGGATGATTCAAATATTCATGTTTATGTGGCTGATTTACCTAAGTGAGAAAGCAGGAGGCTGCGGAAGATGATGATTGTTGATGTTGTTACTTTTATGAATCCCGTTCCAGTTGCAATTAATTGCTGTGTGTATGTGGGTGTATGTGTGTGTGTGTGTGTGTGCTGAAGGAAGCTCTGGGGAGTTCGCTGCTGCTGCTGTTGACCGGACAAAGGATACGGACAAGCATGGCCTCCAGAGCCTATTTGGTCCCCTCACATTCCCACCACCCCCAACCCCCAGTGTTCCACTCCCGCCGCCATAAAACGTCGGAATGAAGAAACAAGCAGAAGCTATTTATTTTAATTTAGCAAAGTCAACAAGCCTGACAACCTGGACACACTGGCCGTTAATCTCTGTGACCTGTCATCAGTCAATCACTTTCTGTGACATGCCGCAGTGGGTTTAGTTTATTTAAATTAAACCATCAGATTTGCCAGGACTTGAAAGCCCGACTGTCACCGCCTTGGACAGAACTCTACGGCCACAAAACATTATTTTCTCACTGCCCACAACAGAACCTTACAGCAAGAAAACATTATTTTCTCACTGCCCACAACAGAACCTTACAGCAAGAAAACATTATTTTCTCACTGCCCACAACAGAACCTTACAGCAATAAAACATTATTTTCTCACTGCCCACAACAGAACCTTACGGCAAGAAAACATTATTTTCTCACTGCCCACAACAGAACCTTACGGCAATAAAACATTATTTTCTCACTGCCCACAACAGAACCTTACGGCAAGAAAACATTATTTTCTCACTGCCCACAACAGAACCTTACAGCAAGAAAACATTATTTTCTCACTGCCCACAACAGAACCCCACGGCAAGAAAACATTATTTTCTCACTGCCCACAACAGAACCTTACGGCAAGAAAACATTATTTTCTCACTGCCCACAACAGAACATTACGTCAAGAAAATATTATTTTCTCACTGCCCACAACAGAACCCCACGGCAAGAAAGCATTCTGAACAAATCCCTCAAATGCACTAATCATAACAGAGAGAATGTTCTACTAAATCTTTAGTAACGAACTTGTTAGCGTACATATCTTTCATAGTTTAGTTCGTGTGGTTCGATTCCACCGTCTTGTAAGATTGTCAGTTCATCTGCAAAAATGGGCACATTGCTGCTCCTGTGAGCAAAAGAAATACTATCAGGTGTGTAAATGATATTACTTTGAAACTGATATGACCTTGAAACTGATATGAGCTTCTTGTGTGTTGCCTTAGTGGGATGAAAGAGGTAAAAAAAAAAAATGACCATGAACACAATCTAGAAGATCAAATGTCAACTTTTCTACCTGGCGGTTTCGCAGCTAGATGGTGTACCTCCACAAGCGTTTCACTTCCAAAATTACGAAATGTTGAAAAGGTGATTTTGTCTGGAGATATTGTATTAGCCATGTGCAAGCTGGCTTTGTCTGGAGATATCATATTAGCCGTGTGCAGGGTGGCTTTGTTTGGAGATATCATGTTAGCCGTGTGCAGGGTGGCTTTGTCTGGAGATATCATATTAGCCGTGTGCAGGCTGGCTTTGTCTGGAGATATCATATTAGCCATGTGCAGGGTGGTTTTGTCTGGAGATATCATATTAGCCGTGTGCAGGCTGTCTTTGTCTGGAGATATCATATTAGCCATGTGCAGGGTGGCTTTGTCTGGAGATATCATATTAGTCATGTGCAGGCTGGCTTTGTCTGGAGATATCATATTAGCCGTGTGCAGGCTGGCTTTGTCTGGAGATATCATATTAGCCGTGTGCGGATTAAAAGAAAAATAAATCCAGGTCTGGGTGGGTGTGGGTTAGGGGAGCGGGGTTTAAACATCTCGTGATTCAGTGACAGCATCGTTAGTGTCATGAAACTTGTGATTCAGTGACAGCATCGTTAGTGTCATGAAATTTGTGATTCAGTGACAGCATCATTAGTGTCATGAAATTTGTGATTCAGAGACAGCATCATTAGTGTCATGAAATTTGTGATTCAGTGACAGCATCATTAGTGTCATGAAATTTGTGATTCAGAGACAGCATCATTAGTGTCATGAAATTTGTGATTCAGTGACAGCATCATTAGTGTCATGAAACTTGTGATTCAATGACAGCATCGTTAGTGTCATGAAACGTGTGATTCAGTGACAGCATCGTTAGTGTCATGAAACTTGTGATTCATTGACAGCATCGTTAGTGTCATGAAACTTGTGATTCAATGACAGCATCGTTAGTGTCGTGAAACTTGTGATTCAGTGACAGCTTTGTTAAGTGTCATGGAACTCGCTGTGATTAGTTGGCATCCTGGTGAGTATTTTCAAAATTTCACACTAAAAATTACACCTTTTTGCTTACACATTTATAACTTTTTTTGTTGTCTTAAATAAATAGGCCGACATGTCATTTCACCTTGGCGCGCACAGATTTGGATGTGACATTAGGTCTGATGACCTAGGGATCACCAAGACCTGTCTTTACGACGTCCAATTGTTTTATGGCCCGGGGTGCAGTCATGACTGTACTCACGTGCCAACCACAGATCTCAGGTTCGATTCCCCGCTGGAGCAGAAGGTGGTAGGACTGGTGGAGTAGCAGCTCCACAGAGAAAATGCACCGTCATACAGTCTTCTGTACGGTCAGAGAGCGTCATGACAATCATCATCATCATCATAATCGTCGTCATCGTCAACATCATCATCATCGTTAGTATCATCGTCATCATCATCATCATCATCGTCATCATTATCATCATCAACATCATTATCATGTATAGTCAGTATAGCGAGGTGTTCAGTTCTAGATATTGTTTCCTAAAGTAAATCCAATCGCTTCCATTACAGGAATAAACAAACTTTTAGTAAATATCTTGTCTTGTCTTCTGTCTCCCTGTAACTGCGAACTGGTGTTCTTTGCAGCCGATGCTCTGAAGGTGTTGGGGCACAGCATCGCACTGGCGTGGTCGCGGGTTGTGGCAGCTATTATTTTCAGTTTCTGAGTACAGATGAAAAGCAAGCTAAAGAGACCCCACCACCATGGGGACTACGCGATCCATGACCCGTTAGCCAAGCTAGGCCTGTTACTAGGGGTACCAACGGAGACGCGAGACAGGGTCTTGGTCAGCTGAGGTTCATTAACCCTGGGGCTAGCTATGGGCTGCTGACTGACAAACCGGACAACGTCCTCTTTATTTAAAACATGCACTGAGACTGAAGGTAGCTTTCCCGATATCTGGAACCATCGCTAATATTATTAAGCGCGAAGCTGCACTAATGATATTCTGCAGAATGTCCATCATGTAGTCTCCCAATATTCTCTACGTATTTGCATGTGACAAAATGAGTGGTTGAATAATACAAATGTTAAATCACGCCTTCCTTCATGCTGTAAATCTGCACGCAATCTGCTTGTTTATCTCTTCAGTTTTGTTTTTCTTTTCTTTTCCAGCAGTTTCGTCACCGTCTTCTTGAACTCTTATCATGGACTTCACATTGTTAAAGATGAATGGAGACGCTGTCAGATTTAGCATTCAGCGACTCATAGTTAACATGTTAACATTCGGACTGGCGAACCATAACTAATCGAGTCCACGTCCCACTTCTTTTTTTTTTGGGGGGGGGGGTACCCTCAGAAACAGGCCTGGACTGGGTAATAGGACAGGAATCACCATAGCCTCCAAGGTGGTGGAGCCTGGAAGAAAAGTATCGCACTCTCCCTGACTTTTGGCTCCAATAACGGACTGAAAAAAAAATTTGCATCTGTTCTGACACGATGATTTGCCTCAATGTCTTCACAGCATCGGCTGCACCGAACATCAGCTGGCAGTTCCAGGGAGAAGAAGAAGAAGAAGAAGAAGAAGAAGAAGATTATACTATATTGTGAAGGTTACGTTTCTCAGTGATCACCGAATGTCTACTTCTTATGTTTCTCAGTTATCACTGGAAGTCTAATTCTTATGTTTCTGAGTGGTCACCGAATGTCTAATTCTTATGTTTCTCAGTTATCACTGAATGTCTAATTCTTATGTTTCTCAGTTATCACTGAATGTCTAATTCTTATGTTTCTCAGTGATCACCGGATCTCTAATTCTTATGTTTCTGAGTGATCACTGAATATCTAATTCTTATGTTTCTGAGTGGTCACCGAATGTCTAATTCTTATGTTTCTCAGTTATCACTGAATGTCTAATTCTTATGTTTCTGAGTGATCACTGAATATCTAATTCTTATGTTTCTGAGTGGTCACCGAATGTCTAATTCTTATGTTTCTGAGTGATCACTGAATATCTAATTCTTATGTTTCTGAGTGGTCACCGAATGTCTAATTCTTATGTTTCCAGTTATTTATCACGTTCTTATCTTCTTCATCTATAACACTGCTAAAGCCGTATTGGAAGGACCCCTGGTGAAATGAAGTGCAGGAATGGAAGAACAATGTCTCTGTGAAGAGACTGCTGTCGCTGGAGCACATCAAAGGCACTGGTAGGGAAGCTGAACTGTGTGGCGTCGTAAAGAGCTTTGGCAGGAACTATTAGCAGACATACTCTTGGATGCGGCGTCCGTCGGAGCATATATGGGCCTGTCCTGACCGCAATAACGCCGGATCTGGTTTTGAATATTTCAACATCTTCTTCTGTCTCCCTGGAAATGCAAGCTGGTGTTCTTTGTTGTCGATGCTGTGAAGATGTTGAAGCACAGCATCGTGTAGGCTTGGAGGCTGATCATGGCGCTATTTTTCTCAGCCTCTGAACGAAGCTGAAACTCAGGTTGAATGCGTTACTTCTGCAAGTTTCATGACATTAACGAGGCCTGTTACTAAGGGGGTACCAACGGAGAGGCGGGACGGGGTCCTGGTCAACTGTGAGATGGGCTGAGCTTGGTTCCTCGAAATCGGCTGTTAGAAGCGTCAAGGGTCAACATAACTGGTGGTTTTCTGGGGGTTATCTGTATCGTTGGTCACGTGTTGTGTAATGTGTAGTAGTGAGAGCAGTCGTTCCGTGGCACCTGTCGAGGTAACACGTACCCGGGAGAGCTTGTGGTGGTGGAGTACCTGGAAGTGCATTGTTGAAGTCGTGATATTGTGATTTGGGGTACATGATTGTTTCTGTTATGAACCCAGTTACCCGGGCCGCCTCATGTTGTGTAACTTTCTATATGAAAGTTGTCGTATGTTGGTTGGTAGAGTGATGTAAGTGTAAATTGTGAGATGTGTTCAATTTTAAGTGTGTGATGTTTTCCATTTAGGAGTAGTATTTTGTGGTACATATTTTCATCACTGAGATTTTCATTATCATGTTTGGCATATATGAATGCTTTCATTTGATTCATAGACACTGCTAATTGTTTCCTAAATGTTTTATATGCGCGCGCACTTGTGTATTGTTGGTCACTGTCAATTCATCCATGATTATAATGCTATGATATGTTTCATTTTCACATGATTCATAATGCTATTAATGTGTCACATGCTCATATCATTATTGCACCTTATTTGATGGTGACGGCGCAGCCAGTGTACGTGTATATTTTTGATTATATGTAGTTAAGTTTGCAAGAAACTCCTATATGTGTAAGGAGTGTAGCTAACTCGGGATTTTGTGGACATACATTTATGTTGAAGAGAAGTCGGGAGATTTGGTAAGAGATGTGAAAAGAAGTAACAAATGTGACCATGCTTATGAAAATCAACACGACCAAACAAAGCTTCACATTTGTTCCATGTTGATGAGAATTGTTTTGTGAGAATATAGAGCTGTGCGTTTTCTTTGTTACCTGGTGTAAGCGTGTGTGGAGTCTGGTTTTGTGGTTAAACTAAACCAGTTATTTCCCTTTGATCAATCACGTCTTTGAGTAGTTTATTGCTGTTGGTGGAGACAGCGATGAGTGAGTACGTTGATTTAGTTCCTAGCAGTAAAGTAATTTAGGGTAGCTGTAGATACCAAAATGAAAGAGCAAGAGCCTGGGTAGTGGATCATCCAGAGGAGTGCAACTTTGAGCGTTGTTCTACGTATAGCTGTAGTACACTGGGAACTGAATTGATTAAATAACGCCCAGCGATTTAAGCTATAAGCATCAAGAGAAAAAAGAACCTCCTACGACGATAAAGAAGAAGAGAAGATAAAAATAAAAAGTAATTAAAAAGTTGAGATAACATTGAATAAATAAGCACATAATAGCAATCAAGCTCAAAATGTTACACAAGAATGGTTGGCCAGCTCCAGCGCTAGCATGTCAGGGTCTCTGACATTCAAATCTGACAGCGTCTTCTCTCTCCTAGCATGTCAGGGTCTCTGACATTCAAATCTGACAGCGTCTTCTCTCTCCTAGCATGTCAGGGTCTCTGACATTCAAATCTGACAGCGTCTTCTCTCTCCTAGCATGTCAGGGTCTCTGACATTCAAATCTGACAGCGTCTTCTCTCTCCTAGCATGTCAGGGTCTCTGACATTCAAATCTGACAGTGTCTTCTCTCTCCTGTTACTGTTCTAAACGTATTTTATATTTGACCATCTTTTTTTTGGTCTGCGATATATGCCCAACGCTTCTGTATTATCCAAACAATCTGGAACACACTTTTAGTAAATTGTTATTTCTATGTAACATAAAATCTTTGGACATATATGTATTACATATTGATTTTACTCCAATGTAAGAGTTTAGTATTCAGTATTGTTGGGAACTGAATCGTGTGTTTCTTTGATAAACAAATTTGACTGGAGAGCATTGCTTGCAGATGTATTGAGTCAAGATCAAGAAGAGATCAATTGTCTTAGATGTCACGGTGACGTCTCTCTCAGATGTCACAGTCAGGCATTTCTCAGATGTCGCCGTGTCGATCTTCTCAGATGTCATAATTCTTGTCCTCTGATATCATAATGACGTCTTTCTGATACGCCATTGTGTTAGCATTTTCTGAGGTCATATTGGCGTCTTTCTCAGAGGTCATAATGACGTCTTTCTCAGAGGTCATAGTGACGTCTTTCTCAGAGGTCATAGTGACGTCTTTCTCAGATGTCATAGTGACGTCCGTCTCAGATAACACAGAACTGTCCTTCTTAGATGTCAAGTGTCGTCCTTCTTAGATGTCAAGTGTCGTCCTTCTTAGATGCCACAGTGTTGCCCTTCTTAGATGTCACGGTCCTTCTTAGATGTCAAGGTCCTTTTTAGATGTCACGGTCCTTCTTAGATGTTACAGTAACATTAATCTTTGGTGCCGTGTGGTTGTTTCACTCTGAAAACAACATTCCCTGCCAGTTATCCAGCTGACATATATGACAATAATATATATGACAATAACATATATGACAATGTAAACACTTTTTTAAAAAATCATGACGTCCTTGAGTACTGAGATGGCATGTAAACAAGTGTACAGACTGACATCTCAGTTATTATATGCTCGGTTCCCGTATTCACTCAAAAATTTATACGATGAAAGCTCCTTTATAAAGGACTCTAAAACATTCATGGGAATTTTCTTACAATGAAATGAACAGCTTTTCAAAAGATAATTGTAAATTAAACGAACGTTTGAAGGCGCGTGGAAGGAAAGAAAACACGCCTGGAGTTAGGTGTAGCAAACAGAAACACTAAGAGTTGACACTTCGCAGTGGGGGAGCACCGATGACACTGGCACGAGCATCCCAGACAGTCGACTAGCCTATGCAATCAGCTTCCAGATCGGCCATGTTGTCTATTCCAACGGTGACGTGGTGCTGAGCGTCCAATATTCTATTACCCCGATACTAGCCGGTGAGAACAAAAGGCCCCTTTAACGCCTTGAACCGCGGAGAGCTCTCCCAGTGCAAACACAGTCGGGATATTAATTTTATTTCCAAATTAGACAAGACTAGGGCAAATATTGGATGAGAAATGCAAGCGCCCACGGTCAGAAGCTCTTTCCAACCCAGGGACTCTAACAATAAAAAACCTTGAGGTAAAGTAAACCACGTCTCACGACCAAGCCTGCTCACGTCTAGTCTAACTCGGTTTTTCTATGTCCTAATTCGCTAATTCCCTACTGCACACCGCTCCTGCATACATCCACCCCCTTTCAAGCGCTCCGCGTTGGCTTCTTTTAAATATTTATCTAATTCGGGTCCTTTGTCGAAGCTGGAAACGTGCAAGTTCGCAACACGCAAATGCCAGTTTCAGCATTCGGTCCATGTTGACAAACAGCAAGTCTCTGCAGGATGTGGTGGTATACCTTGTGCTTTATCTCCGTTGTTGTTTAGAAATAATACAGCTCTTCACTTGTTGAGGTTCTGCGGGGGCCTGGTGCAGAAAGCTGTTCTGTTTCCCCACTTCTTGACATAAATGTGGGGTTAAGTTCACTGTAGCTGACACTTTGACAAAGATCGGTCCAAACATAACTGTCGAAACGGACTTTGGCATACTGGGACCAATAACCATGTTTCTCAAAAAGTTTTAATACCACGGGCATTAAGGTCTTCCTCATATGGTCGACGTGATTATAGTATCACGTCTTTCTCATGTGGTCGATCAACTTATGGTATCACGTCTTTTTCATATGGTCGACCAACTTATGGTATCACGTCTTTCTCATATGGTCGACCAACTTATGGTATCACGTCTTTTTCATATGGTCGATCAACTTATGGTATCATGTCTTTCTCATATGGTCGATCAACTTATGTATCACGTCTTTCTCATGTGGTCGATCAACTTATGGTATCACGTCTTTCTCATATGATCGATCAACTTATAATATCACGTCTTTCCATAGGGTCGACCAACTTATAGTATCACGTCTTTCTCATATGATCGATCAACTTATAATATCACGTCTTTCCATAGGGTCGACCAACTTATAGTATCACGTCTTTCTCATATGATCGATCAATTTATGGTATCATGTCTTTCCTTAGGGTCGACCAACTTATGGTATCACGTCTTTCTTCATATGGTCGACCAGACGGTGTCATCACGTCTTCCTAACATGGTCAACCAGGCGGTGGTAACACGTATTCCTCATTTAGTCGACCAGGCGGTGGTAACACTTATTCCTATTTTAGTCGACCAGGCGGTGGTAACACGTATTCCTCTTTTAGTCGACCAGGCAGTGGTAACACGTATCCCTCACTTAGTCGACCAGGCGGTGGTAACACGTATCCCTCACTTAGTCGACCAGGCGGTGGTAACACGTATCCCTCACTTAGTCGACCAGGCGGTGGTAACACGTATCCCTCACTTAGTCGACCAGGCGGTGGTAACACGTATCCCTCACTTAGTCGACCAGCAGTGGTAACGTATCCCTCACTTAGTCGACCAGGCGGTGGTAACACGTATTCCTCACTTAGTCGACCAGGCGGTGGTAACACGTATCCCTCACTTAGTCGACCAGGCGGTGGTAGCACGTATCCCTCACTTAGTCGACCAGGCGGTGGTAACAGTATCCCTCACTTAGTCGACCAGGCGGTGGTAACACGTATCCCTCACTTAGTCGACCAGGCGGTGGTAACACGTATCCCTCACTTAGTCGACCAGGATGCTGAATCTAGACACAGTGTCCAGGGGACTGGCATGGAATTAGGTTAAAATCTGATCCGTGTCTGGGTTTTCTCTTTAACAGCTCCAGGATGGCGCCAAGGACTAACAGAAGGCACAAGACAATGTAAACACATAGTCTTTAAATAACACTTCAGTAACAGATGACCTAGCTTGTGCAGTCAGTTGCTGAGCTAGCTAATGTAGTCAGTTGCTGAGCTAGCTAATGTAGTCAGTTGCTGAGCTAGATAATGTAGTCAGTTGCTGAGCTAGATAATGTAGTCAGTTGCTGAGCTAGCTAATGTAGTCAGTTGCTGAGCTAGCTAATGTAGTCAGTTGCTGAGCTAGCTAATGTAGTCAGTTGCTGAGCTAGCTAATGTAGTCTGTTGCTGAGCTAGCTAATGTAGTCAGTTGCTGAGCTAGCTAATGTAGTCAGTTGCTGAGCTAGCTAATGTAGTCAGTTGCTGAGCTAGCTAATGTAGTCAGTTGCTGAGCTAGATAATGTAGTCAGTTGCTGAGCTAGATAATGTAGTCAGTTGCTGAGCTAGATAATGTAGTCAGTTGCTGAGCTAGCTAATGTAGTCAGTTGCTGAGCCTTCTGGTGTAGCCAGTTGTCGAGCCTGCTGGTGCAGCAATTTGTACAAGACATCTTCTCTACATCAAAGTAGTGAAGAAAACAACGGCTACTAACACGGAATCACATGCATCAGATGACTGGCAAGCTTACTGTATGTTTTGATTTTGAAATTAATCTGAAAGTCTCGAGGTAATCTTTTTTTTTTTTAATAAAAATTACAGTATATATGATTCTTCTGCATTAAGCTAGTGTGATTAACTAATAATGGAGATACAATGAGGGAAATTAAAAGGAGGACATCTATCGCTCTTCAGAAAGTAAAACAAATAAAGAATCTGTGGAGAGGAGCAGACAGAACTACAAAAATAAGATTTTTAAGGGCATGCATCTTTCCCATCGCAACATATGCGTGTGAGACCTGGACACTTAACAAAACAGCTGAGAAACACATCAATGCCTTTGAATGTAAATCCTACAGAAGAGTTCTCCAAATATCGTGGACACAACAACGAACAAATATATCCATACTACAAGAACTTAATATTGAAGAAGGCTGGCTAGTAAAGATGATTAACGAGAGAAAACTTAAATATGTTGGACCAATTAAAGGTCATGATAATTTAGAGAGTACCGTATTGGAAGGATACATAATGGGAAAAAGAAAAAGAGGAAGACCAAAACGAAGATGGCTGCAAGACATCGTTGACGATCTGCAAATGGATGCAGCAGCGGCAGGCCATCTTGCTCACAACCGAGAGGCCTACAGGGGTGCTGTTTAGGAGGCAAAGTTCCCCAATGGACATACAAATGAATGAATGATTAACTGTTTATTTCTTTCTTGTTTTCTAGTATTAAACTTTTGTGACTGACTTGCTATCTCTTTCTCTCTCTCTCTCTCTCTTTCTAGTATTAAACTTTTGTGACTGACTTGCTCTCTCTCTTTCTCTCTGTCTTTTTTTAGTAGTAAACTTGTGTGACTGACTTGGTCTCTCTCTCTCTTTCTCTCTCTCTCTCTTTCTCTCTGTCTTTTTTTAGTAGTAAACTTGTGTGACTGACTTGGTCTCTCTCTCTCTCTCTTTCTCTCTGTCTTTTTTTAGTAGTAAACTTGTGTGACTGACTTGCTCTCTCTCTCTCTCTCCTCTTTTTTTTAGTAGTAAACTTGTGTGACTGACTTGGTCTCTCTCTCTCTTTCTCTCTGTCTTTTTTTAGTAGTAAACTTGTGTGACTGACTTGCTCTCTCTCTCTCTCTCTCTCTTTCTCTCTGTCTTTTTTTAGTAGTAAACTTGTGTGACTGACTTGCTCTCTCTCTCTCTCTTTCTCTCTCTCTCTTTCTCTCTGTCTTTTTTTAGTAGTAAACCTGTGTGACTGACTTGCTCTCTCTCTCTCTCTCTCTCTCTCTCTTTCTCTCTGTCTTTTTTTAGTAGTAAACTTGTGTGACTGACTTGCTCTCTCTCTCTCTCTCTCTCTCTCTCTCTCTCTCTCTCTCTCTCTCTTCTGTTAGTAGTAAACTTGTGTGATTGATTTTTTTTCTTTTGTAATAATCAACTTTCATGACCGATGATGTTTCTCTAGGACTTATTTTGCGATAATTTGCAGCTGTTGTCCTGGTGAGAACTGCCAGACAGGGTAAACAGTGAGTAGTGACTTCTTTGTAATATCTGGAGTGAGCACACACACACACACAAAAAGACTTTTGGAAGGTTTTATCACATAAAATAGCCTGACACGTTCGAAACATTTCCTTATCTACTACCATCTTCTTCATCTCATAAAAAAGATGCCTTTGTCTTACTTGTTCATTTATGAACTCACCATCAGCTGTTAGTGTTGTTTCAAGATAACTGAATTTATTTACTTGTGTCAATGTCTTTCCGTTTGAAAGGATGTTGCACTTTGTTATGTTTATTCTTTTTTGATATTACAATTGTTCCTGTCTTATTTCTGTTTAGCTCTAGGCTTCTTTTACTGCTCTCTTCAATAATCTTGTTCGCAAGTTTCTGCTTTTAGAACACTGTCATCCGCATATGTCTGGTTATTTAATGTTATGGCCTGATATTTTAACTCCTTTCACATTTTTAATGCCTTTCATTGATGTTTTCACTGCACAATAAGTATAGATCAGGGGTAACAATACACACTCTTAAAAGTGAGGAAAAGAGTATTACAGTGCTGCTGTATATGTATATATATGTCTATATATGTCTATATATGTCTATATGTGTCTATGTGTCTATAGGTGTCTATATATGTCTATATATGTCTATATATGTCTATATCTGTCTATATGTGTCTATATATGTCTATATATGTCTATATATGTCTATATGTGTCTATATATGTCTATATGTGTTTGCGAAAAAAACCGTGGCAAAGAAACCAGAAGCAGCAGAAATGTGACTTCGGAGAAAGACGCATCAAATACCCTGGACAGACAGACAAAGAAACGAAAAGGTCTTCACAGAAGTTTTAGAACAATGAAAACTAGTCAAAATGATAAGAAAAAGACAGTCGAAATTTATTGAACATGTCATGAGAAGACAGAAGTTGGAGAACTTGGACATGTCATGAGAAGACAGAAGTTGGAGAACTTGGACATGTCATGAGAAGACAGAAGTTGGAGAACTTGGACATGTCATGAGAAGACAGAAGTTGGAGAACTTGGACATGTCATGAGAAGACAGAAGTTAGAGAACTTGGACATATCATGAGAAGACAGAAGCTGGAGAACCTAGTAATGACTGCAACATTCAAGGGAGAATGGAAGAGAGGAAGGCCAAGGGAGAAATGAAGAGAGGAAGGCCAAGGGAGAAAGGAAGAGAGGAAGGCCAAGGGAGAAAGGAAGAGAGGAAGGCCAAGGGAGAAAGGAAGAGAGGAAGGCCAAGGGAGAAAGGAAGAGAGGAAGGCCAAGGGAGAAAGGAAGAGAGGAAGGCCAAGAGAAAAAAAAACATATCTCAGTGGACTGAGCAAGTAGCATGGAGAAAGAAGAGCACGTGAACTAATCGGAAACACCAAGGACCGTGTGGGATGGAGAAGGATGATCTCCTGAGCTTATGTTGGTTGTGTTTATGACGGTAGTGCTTATTCAGAGAATTTTTTGAATCTCCTCAACTTATCTTTACTCCATCTTGCAGCTAGGATTTCCTTCGGTTCATTTTCTCACGCCCCGACAGCAGTAGATTCTTTGACTCTGACAACCATGGATTCTTTGACTCTGACAACCGTGGATTCTTTGACTCTGATAACCGTGGATTCTTTGAAGTTGATAACCGTGGATTCTTTGACTCTGATAACCGTGGATTCTTTGACTTTGACAATCGTTGATTCTTTGACTCTGATAACCATAGATTCTTTGACTCTGACAACCGTGGATTCTTTGACTCTGACAACCGTGGATTCTTTGACTTTGACAACCGTGGATTCTTTGACTTTGACAACCATGGATTCTTTGACTTTGACAACCGTGGATTCTTTGACTTTGACAATCGTTGATTCTTTGACTTTGACAACCGTTGATTCTTTGACTTTGACAACCGTTGATTCTTTCACTTTGACAACCATGGATTCTTTGACTCTGACAACCATGGATTCTTTGACTTTGACAACCATAGATTCTTTGACTCTGACAACCGTGGATTCTTTGACTCTGACAACCATGGATTCTTTCACTTTGACAACCATGGATTCTTTGACTCTGACAACCGTGATGTCATCGGAACTCAACAATTTTGCTCCTAGACATCACGGATAAGATAAGATAAAATAAGATAATATGGACAGAAGGCAGGACCTCACGAATGTCTCCGTGGGGGCAGTTCTTTGACTCTCTTTGGACTGTCCTGATCTGTGGAAGCTGCTCACTCTAGCGCTCTGAAAGATGTTTCTATGAAACAAAAATAATCCAGTAAAAAGCTGATATGCGTCTTTCAGCTGAAAAGCATCTTTGGAATGTCTGGAGGCAGATTTTATAAATCCGATGACGTTTTTGTTTTTCTTTTAGAAAGCTGTTGTTTCAAAAGTACATTGTAATTTGTCGTTTTATTCCGTCGGAAAAAAAAAAAAGCAGAATAAAGAAAAAATGAAAAGAAAAGCATGGAAACGAAAATCTGTGAGACGATATGGAGGTAATTTAATTATTCCATCAAAAATTCTAGCTTCACACATTTTACCCGTGTCTTTGGCTGTATCCAATGGAAACCGATGAATGCGCATGCCCGAATCTTTCACATCCTTCCTGTCCGTCTCACTCTCTCACAACCTCATCCACAAACACACACGCACACACACACACTCGCGCACACACTCGCACACACTTGTTAAATTTCTCTAAGCCAGAAAAATCATACAAACGTACAAACCAGACAAACTGGATATTGTTTGTTTGTATTTCTGTATTTAGCGGCACTCAGGTATTCAACACGCTACCACGTCAGCTTTTCAGATGTATTCCCCCAAGCCCTGGTTGATCTGTCTGTGTAATTCAGCGCCATTGTTGTTCAACTCTCGTTATTCCAAACCGGGCGGAGAAGTCAATACGGTATAAATCAAAACAGCTTCATGACAGATTGTAAACATTTTGACATGGTCGCAGTCAGCGACCAGGGGAATATGGGAAATTCAGAGGGAAAGGGGAAAACAATATTGGAACTCATCAGGACCGTAGCTTGGATTCAATGATTTTGTTGGGGTGTCCTCGATAGCTCGTGCTCGCGTTCGCTTTAACGGTGGTGTCCAAGCGAATCGTGCTTATAACAGAATTATGCATTTAACCGATGTTAGTGTTATGTTGTTTTGTTTTTAATGTGATAATCTGGGGGCTGGTATTATGGTGCATATTTTATTGAGCATACGTGAGGACAGTGGATATTCTCAGATATCCACGTAAAGACAAAGGGCATCATCACTGATACTTACAGGAGATAATGTTAATTTACAATGACTCACATGCAAAGACAGGACAATGTCAATAACACACAATAAAACAATGGACAGTGTCAATGAGACACAAGAAAACAGTGCACAGTATAAGTGACACATAAGAAAACAATGGACAGTATCAGTAAACAACAAGAAAACATTGGACAGTATCAATAACAAACAAGAAAGCATTGAACACTATCAGTAACAGACAAGAAAACATTGGACAGTATCAGTAACAAACAAGAAAGCATTGAAAATTATCAGTAACAGATGAGAAAACATTGGACAATATTAGTAAGAGACAAGAAAACATTGGACAGTATCAGTAACAGACAAGAAAACATTGGACAATATTAGTAAGAGACAAGAAAACATTGGGCAGTATCAGTAACAGACAAGAAAACATTGGACAATATTAGTAAGAGACAAGAAAACATTGGACAGTATCAGTAACAGACAAGAAAACATTGGACAATATTAGTAAGAGACAAGAAAACATTGGACAGTATCAGTAACAGACAAGAAAACATTGGACAATATTAGTAAGAGACAAGAAAACATTGGGCAGTATCAGTAACAGACAAGAAAACATTGGACAGTATTAGTAACAGACAAGAAAACATTGGACAGTATCAGTGACAGAAACACCGCATGATGGTCATCAGATCTTGTTTCTTTGACAAATATGGGACAGATAAGGATCAACTCCAGTCCTACCTAGTCCTAAAAATATGACAGCCCCGTCACTCTGACTCCACCCACACACACGCACAAAACCAAATCCATGACTCTTGACTCTATAGCCCTAGACTTCAGATGACTCTCTTGCCGATTGCCCGCTATCAGACCAAACATTGTCACAATTACTTGATGACATCTTGTAGAACAAATCTTTCAAACGTTTGTTCTTTGTAGAGACTGCCCAACTGTTTATCTCTACTCTCTGTCACAGTTTTACTTCACGTTCTTCAGTTCGTTCTTTGTGTTCTTGTTCTGAGAACGGTGACCCGTGAACGGCTTTCTCCTCTACCCAGACATGAAGATGAAGATGGTGAAGAAGTTTCGCTCTTTTTGTTTTTTTTTCTTTGACGATAAGTAACGAAACCACCAGCCTGATCTGACCTTCTTAGTTCCTTCCGGCGCAAAGAAAGCAGATGGGGCGATGCCTGTCAAACAGCTGTAGTAACAGACTCCTCTTGAACCTCCACCACGAGGTGAACGCCGCTAATTAGCCACCTCTTGCACCAAGTTCACATGGAAGGAAGCAGAGAATAATTCCAAGAACAGAGATGACTGGAGAGCCTTTATCCGTGGCCTGTGCTCTCAAGGGAGTGAATGATGATGATGATGATGATGCACTAAGCTATAACAGAGTTTAATTACGCTGAAGTAAAGAAGCAGGATTAGCCTTGAATTTTTCGAAGCAGGTGGAAGAGATCGCCTGGGAATCTCAGACGCCAGCAAGACGAACAACCAGACACAGTTGGCCACCAGGACTCTCTGGTCACTTTCTCTTGCATCTGAATGCCTTGCCCATAATTTTTCACGGCAAATGGGCTGTAACACTCCACGGTATAATAAAAACGCCCCCCCCCCCACCCCCAGTTCTTCACTGTCTGAGAATTCAGTTTTTCAGTTATGAATATTTGCATCCTTTCAACAACAACACAAACGAAATCCGTCTTATTTTAAGAGACTATCTTTCCGCCATTCTGGAGACAACAGCAGCACATAAGTTCAAGCGCCACAGTTACAAACATGGTCGTTTTACATACAGCAAAGCCCAGAAGCATGAAACAGTGGCCCCCCGCAAGAAGGGCGCGCAACAGCGCGGAAAGATCTCAGCAACGGCCCTGACTCTCATACATACTTGTAGACGCTCATAGATTCTCATCACGGATGCATGCGCAGGGAGACGCGGAACAATTTCGTGGCGGTCTTTGAAATTGAAATGAGACTGGATAAGAATTAATCTAGTTTTCTATCAGCACTCGGCACGGGCTGGACCAGGTACGGAGGATAATCAACAGACAACAATGCCGGCTCGGACGGCAGCGGGACCCACAACAATGCACATCGTGGAATTGGCTGCTCGCACGGTAAATGAATTTTCATCTATACACGGAGGCTCTGCGGAGAGTTAAAAACCTTACTTTATACACAGCAAGCCAGTAGGAGGGAGGGAGGGAGGTAGAAAGCGAATGAGGAGTGATTTAGCTTAAATTGTTAGTGTGCGAATTTGGAAGACGGGGAAAAGAATATGATGATAAAGAGCGTAGATAATGGCAAGGGAGACTGATGTTTTTATTAAATTGAAGTCAAGATTGATTACAGTATGCGCGCGCGCGTGGGTGCCGGAGTTTCTATATGTGTATGTGGATAGGCGCACTTCTGTGTGTGTGTGTGTGTGGGTGGGTGAGCGCTTGTATGATATTTCTTTTTTAAAATGAAATTAACAGAATGTGATGAAACATTTTTGTGTACAAACATCATACAGTCTCATATTTTCCTATACCGTCATCTAAATAAAATAGGACACATGTTATTTACCTTATTCGGCCTGGCAGACATTTAAATATACAGGAAATCAGTAGTTGCCATCCTTTTAACACCCAAAGAACATTTTTCCAGTAACTTATAATCGACATCGACCGCCATCTTATATATAATGTTCCAGTGCAATAAACTCTTATTTGTTTGTATTTAATAGATAATACTTAATACCAAACTCATAACTCGGGGTTGGATCACAAGATGTGAACCTCATGTGAACCTCATGTGAACCTCATGTGAAGGTCTTCTTAGTAAGTTACTTTAGCATAGGATTACTTTCCTTAACTTGATTATCCACATCCTGGCATTTCCACATTGAATGTTGGTGTAGATTTTGTTTAGCTGTTTCCTCCACCTATCTGTCTGTGTGTGTCTTGTTTGTATGCAGGCACACAGGTCTATCTATCTATCTATCTATCTATCTATCTATCTATCTATCTATCTATCTATCTATCTATCTATCTATCTATCTATCTATCTATCTATCTATCTATCTATCTATCTATCTATCTATCTATCTATCTGTCTGTCTGTCTGTCCCTCTGTATACCTGTCCGTCCTCCCGCCCGCCCAAATCCAGCACTATGGGATAAGACAATAATAATAATAACACAAAGAACAAGAAGAAATAGAAAAAAAAAGAGGAAATAGAAGTAGAAAAAGAAGTAAAAGAAGTAGAAGAAGAAGTAAAAGAAGTAGAAGAAGAAGTATAAGAAGTAGAAGAAGAAGTAAAAGAAGTTAAAAAGAAGAATTAACAGAAGTAGAAGGAGAAGTAGAAGAAGAAGTAAAAGAAGTGGAAAAAGAAGTAAAAGAATTTAAAAAGAAGAATTAACAGAAGTAGAAGGAGAAGTAGAAGAAGAAGTAGAAGAAGTAGAAGAAGAAGTAAAAAAAGTAGAAGAAGAAGAAGTAAAAGAAGCAGAAGAAGAAATAAAAGAAGTAGAAGGGAAGTAATATAAGAAATTAGAAATAAAAGAAAAATAGCAGGATTAGAAGTAAGAGAAGAAGTAGCATCCACAAATAAATGACAACATTGGAATAAACGCCGGGGGGGGGGGGGGGGGGGGTAGGAAGGAAAGAAGAGAAAAAAATTCAGTCAGCTGTGATCGTCCATGTCGATCTGAACCTTGTCGGAAGCAAATTAATAACGTCCCCAAGATCAATCCCCAAGCATGATTGGAAGAGCAGTCAAGCAAGAAGTTCGAGCAGCTAATCCATGTGAAGCAACCGTGGACGACCATTGTTTGAGAGATATTCTTTCTCCTTGCTACTTTCTCCCCGCTGAGCGCGGCCGTCTGTTGGTTCACAGCCGAGATCATGCGTCAATAAAAGCCGTTGCCAGCTGCACTGTAGTATCACAGCTCCGGTCTGGCCGGATCACAGCTTCTGTCTGAAGCGGTTCACAGCGTGCAAACCAACATCGTTGCCCGGACGCTGCACAACAAAACAAGCAACAACAAAAAAAAAAACTCAAAAACAAAAGAAAAAAAAGAAGACAACAAATCCCTTGGCCTCTTGAATCTGAAACTATCTGCCTGTGGAAAAGCTGTGACAACAACTCATAACTAACCGGCACAGTCCAACATCACACCACTGGCGTGGCACAAGATGATGCTTATTCGTAACGTAGCTGAGAGTGTCAAGATTTTGTACCAGACTATATCGGCTTTCCTGGGGAAGATTAAAACGTCGACAATTTTGTTGATGCCGGAAAACAGGTTGATAATGTTGAAGCTATCGCGAATTGGTACGTCAAGTCATGAAAAAAAAAAAGCCACCATAACCCGCTCTCAAGCCGGCACCATGGTGCTCCTCCACACCTTCACAGCATCGGCTGCGAAGAACAGCAGCTCACAGTTCTAGGGAGGCAGAAAAAGAAGAAGAAGAAGAAAGAAAGAAAGAAAGAAAGAAAGAAAGAAAAAAACAAAGAAGAAGAGGAAGGAGAAGAAGAAAGAAAGAAAGAAAGAAAGAAAGAAGAGGAAGGAGAAGAAGAAGAAAGAAAGAAAGAAAGAAGAAGAAAAAGGAGAAGAAGAAGAAAGAAAGAAAGAAGAAGAAGAAGAAGAAGATATTGCTAATTCTGTTAACATAAAATTCAAGGGAAAAATTTGTGAACGTCTGGGCTTATTTTTTTTAATTAATTTTTTTCTTTTACGTGTTTAATTAAGTTCGTTCAAATGCAAAACTACTTTTGTACAGACTTTTAGAGGAACAGAGAGAGGCTTGGAGGAGCAGAGAGAGGCTTAGAGGAGCAGAGATAGGCTTAGAGGAGCAGAGAGAGGCTTGGAGGAGCAGAGAGAGGCTTAGAGGAGCAGAGATAGGCTTAGAGGAGCAGAGAGAGGCTTGGAGGAGCAGAGATAGGCTTAGAGGAGCAGAGATAGGCTTAGAGGAGCAGAGAGAGGCTTGGAGGAGCAGAGATAGGCTTAGAGGAGCAGAGAGAGGCTTGAAGGAGCAGAGAGAGACTTGAAGGAGCAGAGAGAGACTTGAAGGAGCAGAGAGAGACTTGAAGGAGCAGAGAGAGAATTGAAGGAGCAGAGAGAGAATCTTGGAGGAACAGAGATAGGCTTGGAGGAGCACAGAGAGAGGCTTAGAAGAGCAGAGAGATGCTTGAAAGAGCAGAGAGAGGCTTAGAGGAGCAGAGAGAGGCTTGGAAGAGCACAGAGAGAGGCTTGGAGGAGCAGAGAGAGACTTGAAGGAGTAGAGAGAGACTTGAAGGAGCAGAGAGAGGCTTGGAGGAGCAGAGATAGGCTTGGAGGAGCACAGAGAGAGGCTTGGAGGAGCAGAGAGAGGCTTGGAGGAGCACAAAGAGAGGTTTGAAGGAGCAGAGATAGGCTTGGAGGAGCACAGAGAGAGGCTTGGAGGAGCACACAGAGAGGCCTAAGAGAGAAGCAGAAGTCTGGAGGAGAAGACAGAGAAAGGCTGACAGTTGTCTTGAGGAGGAAAGGTGCCCTTTATCTTCCTCCCAGAGAACGCTGAACAAGCAAACGCTGGCCCTAGCCACGCCCCATACTAAGTTACACTACACATACATCTCCCTATAGCCAAGAAATAAGAAGAAAGATATGTATACATTGACATATTTATATAAGAAAATTCCCATGTTCATGATTTGCTTGCCCATTGCTCTCCGCCTCTAGTACATACTTCCTCATTTCTCATAAGAACTTTCCAAGTCTTGTAACGTGCTCTTCTCAGAGAAGACTCGTGCAGAATCTATGCTGTCCTTTCTTCAACAGCAACTCAGTATGGCTCTTGTCCTACAGAGCTGGCATAAAGATGGCAAGATTCACACGGATCTTTGCTGCCTTGTTGATTGTTTCAGAAGCATGACATGACAGCCACCCAAGTCTCTCACCTTGGTTTGGACCGATGTCTGAAACTCCCAGCGATGCTAAAGGACAGAAGAAGCCAGATAAAGAAGAAGAACTTGATGTGTAAATAGAGGAGCAGTTTGACAGATTCATTTGTTGGTCTGACAGGTTCTTGATTTTTGTTGGTCTGACAGGTTCTTGACTTTTGTTGGTCTGACAAGTTCTTGTCTTTGGTTGACCTGACAGGTTCTTGACTTTTGTTGGCTTGACAGGTTCTTGACTTTTGTTGGTCTGACAGGTTCTTGACTTTTGTTGGTCTGACAGGTTCTTGACTTTTGTTGGTCTGACAGGTTCTTGACTTTTGTTGGTCTGACAGGTTCTTGACTTTTGTTGGTCTGACAGGTTCTTAAATTTTTTTTCTCTGGGTGAACCTTGCTACCTGTTGTGAATCTGATTTCCGGGTGCTCCAACTTTTGTTACCACAGTGAATGCTTTCATCTCATAAATTCTTCTTCTTCTTCTTTTTCTTCTTCTTCAGCTTTCCGAGCCATTAAGGCTCACTTCTGTAGATAAAGTTCGCCTCCATTCCTCTTTACTCCTAATGTTCTCTTTCCAGTTGGTGACACCACATTCCTTCATATCCTCTTCATCTGTGTCTTGGTCTGCCTCTTGGTCTTGTTTCCTTCATCTCTTGTACATGCATCATTTTCGTTAATCTGTTCTCTTCTATTATCTCCACATGGCTAACCAGTATAATGGTTCTAAGGACTGCAAACGCGCCACAAACAGCCTCTGGCAGTCAAGTCCATCTCCTGGCCTTCCCGTGGCAGAACTGTTTAAACTGACAGGAGAAGGGGCGAGGGCGAATATCTGGCGCCTGAAACCAGTTACTTAGGGTAGATGAGTGTCACGTTTGGTAGCTCATCTGCCGCTGTTGGCGAGATCTTCAGCTGCCGTGCGTGGAGCGGTGCTCTTCCCGGCCAATGAAGAAATTTGCAAATGAGGTTGCCGCGCAGCATCACTGCGGAAAAGGTGGTAGAAAGGATAAAGCGAAGCAAACAGTCAAATCACGGCACCTCTGGTCTGGAGGTCGGCCACGTCCTGAGTGCAGTCATATCGGGTAAAATGCATGAACCGGCTTGTCCCAGAGGTTAAGACACTGCTGGCGAGACTCTTCAAATGCCGCGCGTGGAGTGAAGCTCCTCCCGGTTAAGGAAGTAAATGCGGAAAAGAAATAAAGGTTGCTGTGCGGCGCCGATGGGAAAAGGTGGTGGAAAGTGAAGTTTAACCTGGTATGTCCAGTAGTATCGCTACGAGAGCTATACCACGGCACCTCTGCTCTAGAGGCCGCCCACGTCCGAAATACACCTACACTGGTGAAATATGCCTAAACCGGCACACACCAGGGGTGGAACTCGATGGCTAGACATGTCATGCCACCTCCGCTCTAGAGGTCGGTAACGCCTGATAAACACCCATACTGGTGAATTTTGCCTAAACCGGCTCATACCAGGGGTGAATCTTGAAGGCTATGCATGTCACAGTACCTCTGCCCTAGAGGTCGGTCCCGTCCCAAACACGCCCATACTGGGAAATGCCTAAACCGGCTCAACCCAGGGGTAGAAGTCACTAGTGGCGAGGATTCGTCCTCCTGGACAAAAGCTCCATCCTGGTCACAACTAGGAAGGGTAGCGGCCACGACCGCAAAATGCTGAAGTCGGAGACACTGGACCAGGGAAGTCTAGATAGGCAACCACCTCTCACCCGGCGGGGATGTCTGCGTATCCTAATCACGCTGAGGTTTTCCGGTGAGAAAGTCCAACCCTGGACTGGATGGGCAACCACCTCTCACCCGGCGGTGATACATGGGTATCTCAAAACACGTCGAGGTTTTCCGGTGAGAAAGTCCAACTCTGGCCTTGGTGGGCTACTGCCTCTCACCCAGCGGGGACGCATTGATATCCTAAACACGTCGAGGTCTTCCGGTGAGAAAGTCCAACCCTAGACTAAACTGATGCAATGAAAACCACGGTGTCACGCAATCCCGCTTCCGAGACCCACCAAGAATACAGGCTAAAGCACTGTGATACTCTGAACCCCTTGTGGTCCTTTCGTGGATCTCGTGTGGTCTATTTTGGACCACACAGGGGACCACGGGACCTAACGAGGACCACAGGCGTGAATTCAGTAGGTTCACAGTGCGGTTTTTGGTGGTAGAAGTGAACGAAGAAGAAGAACCAGTATAATATGTTCAGCTGCAAGAAGCTTGGATTTGCTGGGATTGAAATAAGAGGTTATGTTCTGTGTTCTCTCTAGCTCTCCGTTCCCTGCTGTTGGTATCCTTTATGGGATACTAAATTATATGTGAAAATTTCTAATGTGACTTAGAAACAGTTGATTTTAGTCATCTTGTGTTTTCATCCTAAAAAAAAAAAAGATTTGCTTCCACGGATGTCCAGTTTAATCTGTCTTGATGCACAATGCTCGCCGGAATCCTGCCCATAATTTATGTTAAATCATCATCTATTCCCTTCATCTCCTTTGGGAGTGTAGACCACAGAAGAGTTTCTCCAGTCCTCCCTGCTCTTGGATTTGTTCTCCACTCCCCCCCCCCTTCCGCGCGTATCCCTTGTCTCTGAACACTTTCCTAATTTCCCATCTCCAGGCAGTTCTGGGCCTTCCCTGTCCTCTATTTCTGTGAGGGGGTGGGGGGGGGGGAGGGGAGGGTTCCATGCTCGTGCTTGCCTCGGTTTTTTAAATGTTGTATCCATGGCCTGGGTGGCTGAGTGGTTAGGCGCTTGGTTTACTAATCCCGTGGTACCAGGTTAAGTCCCACAGTGGGATTTTCTTTTTATAGCACATACGCACAATATAAAAAAGGGCCCGGGATCCACCCAGCCTCTAAAAATGGGTACCAGAGAAATCTGGGGAAGGTAAATACGGCCAGGCATGATACTGACCACATCAGACTTTCATGTGCCGAAGGTCTTAGAAAAATATGGGCCTAACAACATGCCTCAATGGCATGGAAACGGGAATTTTACAACTTTATCTTTTTCACCTTTTACCTATACCAATCCATATCTCCATCTTCATCTTTCTCTTTGTTTCTTCAGCCGTTCCAACAAAAAAATGATTATCACGATTATTTCATACGTTTCATTACTTCAAAACTCTTACAATTATGTTTGATTTTTGTTATTATTTTTTTCTTTTCAGTATTATTTGATATATTAGTTCTTTGATTTCTTTTCGGCCCAGGAAATCCAAACAATTCTCTTGAATGTTACTCTTCTTCTTCTTCTTCCTCGTCGTTCGCTCAGACATCGACGCCCTTCTCTCTCTCTCACAAATGCGACAGTTTATCTCAGGTTCCCACCGTCATCGTGGGGGGGGGGGGTCTGGGGGTCTGGCCAGGTCCTTTGCCTGAGTGAGCTGTGTAGATGGCAACTCTAGAGGATGTGATGTGGCGTCTGTCGCTCTTTGCTGCAGGCGCATAGGTCTGTTGTGCCAATTTTAAAATTCTGGTATAGATGGTGTCTCAGATTGCAGTGTCCTGTTCTCAGTCGGAATATTATCACTTCGTCATTTCTTGAGAGTTATTATGGGAGTCTGTTATCACATATGACTATATGGGAGTCTATTATCACATATGACTATGTGGAAGTCTGTTATCACATATGACTATATGGGAGTCTATTATCACATATGACTATATGGAAGTCTGTTATCACATATGACTATATGGGAGTCTATTATCACATATGACTATATGGGAGTCTGTTATCACATATGACTATATGGAAGTCTGTTATCACATATGACTATATGGAAGTCTGTTATCACATATGACTATATGGGAGTCTATTATCACATATGACTTTATGGGAGTCTATTATCACATATGACTATATGGAAGTCTGTTATCACACACGACGATTTCTTTTCCATTTTCTAATTTAATATCCACGCTACCACACCAGGGAGGGTTGTGGAGTGTGCGAAATAGCATTTAAAGACTGATCCCAAGTTCCTCAGACAGAGCAAAGTTTTTGTTACAGACCTGCCGCATATTAACATTCTGGTAAGAACTGTACGGTCTTGATCTTCAAGTCCCTCCAGCGTGACTCCAAGCGCTGAAATCGATGACCAACTTCTCAGCTCCGGATCGATCTCTAATAATTTACTCTCATGTCCCTCCACTTCCTCTCCAGCTTCTTCCTAGACCTTGGGCGGAAGTGTGTTCCAGAGGGTCCTTTCAAACCGTTCATTACGTTAGCAGCGTGCGAATATCAGCAGTTGAAGAGGAAGCTGATCAAATCCAAGCTGCCAGCATCCACAAAAAAATGTGTCCAACTCTTTTCTGGGGGTACAGACTGTGTTGGAAAAGCTCTCCAAGATGCAGTGTCGGTTGTTCTGTTGATAATCTTCATGGCAACATTGGTGAGGGTCAATCGTGTAATGGGATGAGAAGTGGACTTTGGAAACTTTAATTCTCGGGGCACGTTTATAAAGTTGGCGTCATGGACGGACGTGGATGACCAAAACACGACTAAGAACTAGGCGATCAGGAGGGACGTAGAAGACCAAAACACGTCTAAGAAATAGGCGATCAGGAGGGACGTAGATGACCAAAACACGTCTAAGAAATAGGCGATCAGGAGGGACGTAGATGACCAAAACACGACTATGAACTAAGGATCAGAAGGGACGTGGATGACGAAAACACGACTAAGAACTAGGCGATCAGAAGGGACGTAGAAGACGAAAACACATCTAAGACCTAAGGATCAGAAGGGACGTATAATACCAAAACACGTCTAAGAACTAGGCGATCAGAAGGGATGTAGATGACCAAAACACATTTAAGAACTAGGCGATCAGAAGGGACGTAGATGACCAAAACACATTTAAGAACTAGGCGATCAGAAGGGACGTAGAAGACGAAAACACGTCTAAGAACTTGACGTCCACGAAAAAGAGGAGAAAACCCAAACACACACACACATAGATACGGACACAAACCGTAGTAATATCAGACTCTGGATGAAACAACAGACTTTCATAACAGCGAACAGAAAAAGGAACGACAAGAACACGTGATGAACTTGTCGCACGTTCTTAAAAATATAAAACAGACAATTTGCAGCTGATGCTATTCTGAACATCCATCATCACCTCGTGCCCCTTATGTAAGAAAGGGAGTAAAAATGAAAAAAAAAAACACCTTAAAATCTCTCTTTTCCGACAAGCCTCAAAGAGCAGATTTTAAAACAAGCCCCACTACATTGAAAACGTCCCAGTCTCTTAGATGGTGGGACTGAAGCAGTTTCTCAGTAATTTCCTGGGGCAAGCTGTATGAGACATCTAAGTCTTGGAGACTTACTTCGTGTTGTAGATAACCGAGCCACTCTCTCATGGTCTTGAAGACTGACTTCTTGTTGTAGATAACCGAGCCACTCTCTCATGGTCTTGAAGACTGACTTCTTGTTGTAGATAACCGAGCCACTCTCTCATTGTCTTGGAGACTTACTTCTTGTTGTAGATAACCGAGCCATTCTCTCATTGTCTTGAAGACTGACTTCTTGTTGTAGATAACCGAGCCATTCTCTCATTGTCTTGAAGACTGACTTCTTGTTGTAGATAACCGAGCCATTCTCTCATTGTCTTGAAGACTGACTTCTTGTTGTAGATAACCGAGCCACTCTCTCATGGTCTTGAAGACTGACTTCTTGTTGTAGATAACCGAGCCACTCTCTCATGGTCTTTGAAACTGACTTCTTGTTGTAGATAACCGAGCCATTCTCTCATTGTCTTGAAGACTGACTTCTTGTTGTAGATAACCGAGCCATTCTCTCATTGTCTTGAAGACTGACTTCTTGTTGTAGATAACCGAGCCATTCTCTCATGGTCTTGAAGACTGACTTCTTGTTGTAGATAACCGAGCCATTCTCTCATTGTCTTGAAGACTGACTTCTTGTTGTAGATAACCGAGCCATTCTCTCATGGTCTTGAAGACTGACTTCTTGTTGTAGATAACCGAGCCACTCTCCCTCAGACGCAACAAGAAGTCTTCCTTGGTTTTAACTAACGAATTCATCCCGTGAGAAACCTGTTCTCAAACATCCTCTTTCCTCTCCTAAGATACTCCCTGTACCCTCCATATTACACTTCTGTCAAAACTGGCAAGTCTAAAATGGGATGCATATCCGATCCACCACCTCTACCAGTGTGGGACCTCTACTTTTCAGAGATATGAAAACATATCGCATGCACCACTGACCATGAACGAGACCTAGCCGGGGTGTCTTATTTCTAAACCACTTACGTTCTACTGCGTCAGAAGATGAGATCATCCTCACGGGGGCTTACGTATTTACGTAAGAGGAGACCCAAACCAGGGACAACACTGGTTTATTATTTTTTAAACTTTTCAAAGGGTGTGGCCGCGCTACTGGGGGCCCCGACTGAACCTTAACCCACCCGTTTTCGCTGGCTGTACACTCCACTGGTTTCAGATGGGTTTTTGTGATACATGCGATCCACTTGCTTTGCTGGCCATTATCACCGGCAGTTTTTAATGACCTGGAAATTCCATTATAACCAGGCCCTCCTCCCAGGTATGCCACACGTGTGAATTAGTCAGCTGGTCGAGTAGCTAGCATGTGATGTTGTCAGAGCTGGGGTGTCTACGTACGACAAGGAGTATGGAAACAGTGTGTTTGACAAAAAAAGAATAAACATATTCTAGCTCGGTTTATCCCCGGCACACAAGCTATCCTTGGCACAAGTGTAAAAGTTATCCCCGGCACACAGATTATCCTTGGCATACAAGCTATCCTTGACAGGCGTACAAAAGTTATCCGTTGTAGACAAGTTATCCATGGCACACGTACAAAAGTTATCCGTTGTAGACAAGTTATCCATGGCACACGTACAAAAGTTATCCGTTGTAGACAATTTATCCATGGCACACGTACAAAAGTTATCCCCGGCAGACAAGTTATCCATAGCACACGTGGAAAAGTTATCCCCGACTCACGTTATCAATGCCACATGTACAAAAGTTATCGCCGACACACAAGTTCTCCTTAGCACATGTACAAAATTTATCCGCTGAACACAAGTTATCCACGGCACATGTACTAAAGTTATAGGTGTCAAACATACAAAAGATATCCATGGCGGACATATAAAAGTTATCAGTGACACACAAATGATCCATGGCACACCAGTTATCCTTGTACACGTGAAAAAGTTATTTCCTGCACGCAAGCTATCCTTGGCACAGGTACTAATGTCAACCCCGGCACAGAAGCTATCCCCGGCACATAAGTTATCCTGGTACAGAAGCTTATCCCTAGCATAAAAGTTATCCTGGTACACGAGCTTATCCCTAGCACACAAGTTATCCTGGTACACGAGCTTATCTCCAGCACACAAGCTATCCTGGTACACGAGCTTATCCCCTAGTACACAAGTTATCCTGGTACACGAGCTTATCCCCAGCACACAAGCTATCCTGGTACACGAGCTTATCCCCTAGTACACAAGTTATCCTGGTACACGAGCTTATCCCCAGCACACAAGTTATCCTGGTATACCAGCTTATCCCTAGTACACAAGTTATCCTGGTACACAAGTTTATCCCTAGCACACAAGTTATCCTGGTACAAAAGCTTATCCCCAGCACACAAGTTATCCTGGTACACAAGCTTATCCCTAGCACACAAGCTTATCCCTAGCACACGAGCTTATCCCCAGCACACAAGTTATCCCACGTGGACTCCGTGGTCACGAGATCAAATCTTCACCTTGGTACAATGCATGCATATTATTGTTAAGAACATTGCCATAACTGTTTGAACTAATTACTCTGTGGTCCAGCTGCGCACATTATAAAAGTGATCACTTTAAAAAAGCAGAAGGAAATAAGACCTCCAAATTGGCACCTTATCCACACAAGCTGGACATGTTTGCGATGACGTTCCACTTTCTGACACAATACAAATGGCGCGATAACTCATAAACCAGGGATTAGGAAAGTCCAGAGCTCGCCAAAGTCTCTGGTGTTATCAATGTTGTCACATCTCTTACAAGCTCTTTAATGTTATCAGTGTTGTCACACCTATAACATGCTCTTTAATGTTATCAGCGTTGTCACACCTATTACTAGTTCTTTAATGTTATCACTATTGTTATATCTTTTAGAAGCTCGTTAATGTTACAGAATTATTAAATCTTTTGCAAGGTCTATAATGTTTCGAAATCTGTAACAGCTATTTAAAGTGAGGGCGTGTGAGTAGCTAAGTTGTTAGCGCACTAGTCTCTCATGCGGAAGGTCGGGGGTTCGAATCCGGCCGAAGGTGCCCCAGCGTAGAAATGGGTACCCTACTTCTTCTGGAGCTAGAGAAGGAAGGCAGCGGGGCGTGTCGCTGACCCACCCTCTAGTGTGCTGACAGGTCACGGAAAGTATGGGCACTAACATCATTTCCCTATGTGGCACAGAGGCATGGCGGGATTACCTTTGCCTACCTTATTTAAGGTAATTAGTTCTGTTACACCTGTCTCAGCTGCTGGAACTTGACGGTGTTATTACGCTGCCTGTAACAACTGATACCAGCTGTACTGTTAATTCTGTTACATGCACGGCTACCACGCTAAACATGATATATCCAGTACTGTCCCATCCATTTGTAATGTCTCATTGTAGCAATTTATATCCCTTATTTTAATCGTAACGCCAGTTACGCCCTTGAAGTTCTCCGTCAGTATTGCTATTTTCCAGTTTTTATTTTATATTATATACTGTGCCAACGTTTTTTTTCTCGCTGATGATATGAGGAGAATATAAGTTTGGGGGAACTGGTTTTCTCACTGATGATATGAGGAGAATATAAGTGTAGGGAAACTGGTTTTCTCACTGATGATATGAGGAGAATATACGTTTGGTGAAACTGGTTTTCTCACTGATGATATGAGGAGAATATAAGTTTGGGGGAACTGGTTTTCTCACTGATGATATGAGGAGAATATAAGTTTGGTGAAACTGGTTTTCTTACTGATGATATGAGGAGAATATAAGTTTGGGGGAACGGGTTTTCTCGCTGATGATATGAGGAGAATATAAGTTTGGGGGAACTGGTTTTCTCGCTGATGATATGAGGAGAACATAAGTGTGGGGAAACTGGTTTTCTCACTGATGATATGAGGATAATATAAGTTTGGGGGAACTGGTTGGTTTGACATGTCAGCACACTATAGGCTGAAGAAGACTGTGTCAGGCCTGGCTGGCCTTCATTGCCCCGTGACAGTTCCCCATACTGTGCAGCTGTGTTTGATAGTAAATCTGTAGTCCTTAAGTCGAGCCAAAGAACGAGCTTTGTCATGTGACAGCATTACACTATCCGCTTCGCTACTCACACGCCTATAGACTGTGACCTCATACCCGCAAATATTCCCTTCCAAAGTTTAAAGGCGTTATGTTCTGATAACATATTTTCTTTTTCATGCCTTGATGTCACTGGGTTTTTTTCATGTTTTGATGTCACTGTTTTTTCATCTTTTGATGTCACTGGTTTTTTTTCTTTCATATTTTGATATCATTGGTTTTTCATCTTTTGATATTATTGGTTTTTCATCTTTTGGTGTCACTGGCTTTTTAAAAATATTTTGATGTCACTGTTTTGCTTATTTTGATGTCGGTGTTTCTGATATTTTGATGTACTGTTTTTCGTGTTTTGATGTCACTGTTTTTTTCATGTTTTGATGTCACTGCATTTCATATCTTGATGCCATTATTCCCACATTGGGTATACGGATTTAGGTCCGTATTTTCCACGACCTTCTGAACATGAAAGTCTGATGTGGTCAGTATCACGCCTGGTAGCATTTACCTTCCCCAGATTTCTGTGGTACCCATTTTTAGAGGAAAAAAAAAAAAAAACTTTTTTTCGATGTGTACCCACAAAAAAAAAAAAAATCCCATTGCTGGGTCTTGAACCCGGTACTGCCGGATTAGCTTGGCATCCCAGCGCTTAACCACTCGGCTAACCAGGTCACAAACCACTCTTTACGGACAAAGCTTTCGGTGCAAAGAATTGAAAGCCTGGGAGTCATATATCAAGTAAATCACAGGCGATCGCCACGGAAGGTTGGCAGCATCTGTTCTAGGGGATTTATTAATTCAGATCTATAGATATGTGTCGGCAAGGAGCACGTAATTTCATGCTATAAATTACAGAAACTGAAATTAGTGTGCTCACGCGCACTGCAATAATAACGCCACGCTCAAACTTCCAGATAATCTAATGGTGCCATATTGTCGCCATTAATTAATATTCATCAGCACCATCACCCAACAACACAACGAGACTTTATCATCTTCCTCACCTCATCCTCACCTCACCTCATCCTCACCTTATCCTCACCTCACTTCATCCTCATCTCACATTATCCTCACCTCACCTTACATTATCCTCGCCTCACCTGACTTTATCCTCACCTTATCCTCACCTCATCCATGGCTACAGCTAAAAGCAGCTACTACAGAAACACTGGCCTACTTTATCTGTAGCATCCATCTGACTGCTCCTAGTCGTTCGTGAAGGCAGTTCACTTTCTAGCTTGACCTGGGACTCTAATGACGCAATCAAGATCAGACAGTTAGGCGGTGTTAGATTCTGCATGTGTGTGTGTTTGCGCACAAGTAGATAGAAGGACGGACGGTTTGTACACAAGTAGATAGAAGGACGGACGGTTTGTACACAAGTAGATAGAAGGACGGACGGTTTGTACACAAGTAGATAGAAGGACGGACGGTTTGTACACAAGTAGATAGAAGGACGGACGGTTTGTACACAAGTAGACAGAATGATGGACGGTTTGTACACAAGTAGATGGACGGACAGCTTGTACACAAGTAGATAGAAAGATAGACGGTTTGTGCATAAGTGGATAGAAAGATGGAGGGATGGATGGCTAGGTTAAAAGGATGAAATAAGAAACAGATGGATTATAGATTAATGGGACGTGAAGATGATTTGATGGTAATAGGAAATATAAGAATAGATAGATAGATAGATAGATAGATAGATAGATAGATAGATAGATAGATAGATAGACAGACAGACAGATAGATAGATAGATAGATAGATAGATAGATAGATAGATAGATAGATAGATAGATAGATAGACAGATAGATAGATAGACAGATAGATAGATAGAAGCTGAATGACCAGGACATATGAGGAACGGATGGACATAAAAGCTAATGGACGGATAAATCGGTAATTTTGTTTTTTTTAATAGTCTGAGCAGTGCTAGGCTCCACCACCTGGGATAAAGACTGTCCTATTGTCAAATCTGGTGGAGAAGTTCTTCCATGAAGTACACAGCGCAAAGACCAAAGATAAGTGCAAAGACCAAAGATAAGACCAACTTTCTCACCGAGATAAGACCAACTTTCTCACCGAGATAAGTTCCCCTCTGATGGTTAACGCTGAGAACAGATGAAAGGAAAGAATCAATAATCAGTGATACGCACTGAAAGATTATTGCATCGTTCTGTTCACAGAGACACAAAACGAATAATAAGTGGACTAACGGAATATCGCACCACGCTAATGAATTGTGGGAACTAATCTGGGGGAAAATGTAACTGCGAGTTACCATGGTTACATGACAACAGGTAATTCTGAGATGCGGGACAAGGAAATAACTGATTTGTTGACAGAAGTTGACAACTATTCACGTTATTCTTTGAAGAACTCCGAATCAAAACACAGCTGTGAGTTCAAGACGTCAGTGATGAGGTTCTCTCTGCTGCTCATTCCCAGGTGCAGTTCCCAGGGACAGTGTGTCTGGTCCGTCAACTGTCCAGTCTCGTCCAGCATGCTGTTCCCAGAGAAGCTGTGTCTGCTCCGTCAACTGTCCAGTCTCGTCCAGCATGCTGTTCCCAGAGAAGCTGTGTCTGGTCCGTCATCTGTCCAGACTCGTCCAGCATGCTGTTCCCAGGGACGCCGTGTCTGGTCCATCAACCGTCCAGTCTCGTCCAGCATGCTGTTCCCAGGGACGCCGTGTCTGGTTCCTCAACTGTCCAGACTCGTCCAGCATGCTGTTCCCAGGGACGCCGTGTCTGGTTCCTCAACTGTCCAGACTCGTCCAGCATGCTGTTCCCAGGGACGCCGTGTCTGGTCCATCAACTGTCCAGTCTCGTCCAGCATGCTGTTCCCAGAGAAGCTGTGTCTGCTCCGTCATCTGTCCAGTCTCGTCCAGCATGCTGTTCCCAGGGACACCGTGTCTCTGATAGTGTCTGGTCCATCAACCGTCCAGTCTCGTCCAGCAGGTTGATTCGTTGACCTGGCACAACTGATTAAACCTTGTCCACTGATTATTTGTTTTCCCCAACGTTTAAAGTTCACTTCTGGTGAACAATTATTTGAATAATTCGAAAATGTAGAATTATCCGTTATCCCTATTATCTATAAATATACAGACGAAATTGTTGAAAAATTCTAAATTTCTAAGTTCATCACCAAGAATTCACAATCACATTTACTAAGAATTCACAATCGCAATTATCAATCTTCTTCTTCCTCTTCGTTCGCTTCTACCAACAAGACCACTCCGTGATCCTACTGAATTTACTCCCGTGGTCCTCAATAGGTCCCGTGGTCCCCCCGTGTGGTCCACGAAAGGACCACACGAGATCGCCGAGAGGACCACAAGAGGTTCAGAGTATCGCGGGGCTTGAGCCCGTATTCTTGGTGGGTCTCAGAAGCGGGATTGTGTGACACCGTGGTTTTCGTTGGCATGTACCAATAATTCGCAATCACATTTACAAGCAGATTACCCAGCAAGCCCAGAACTGAACCCGATCAACTTACAGACTAGCCAGCGCGCTGTCCACTACGGCCGGGACGTGTTTTCTTTTACGTCTTCTATTCTACCATCAAATCCTTGCATGAGTTCAGACTGCTCTCCCTCTTTCCCTCCCCCGGCCGAAACTTCTTTGCTTTTTTCTCAGTTAAAAGGTGTTTGTTTTTTTAAAATGACTACTGCTACTAATAAGCCTCTCTAAGGGCCACCCCGAGTCCGTCGTCCATGGCCCTACCATCAGCCTCCCGCCTCTAGCGACACTGAATGACAATCTTCAAGCGCCTGTCCGAGCACGTGCCGCCCACACGACAGCTGTCACGTGCATGCGCATCCACGTGATGACGTTATCGAGAATATTGTCGGTTTTTTTCTTTTCTTCTTTGGACTTGTTTCTTCCCTGCTTGGCAACGTCCACATGTTGCTGGTGACTCCCTTCAGTACACAACTCGGGTAAAGTAAACACATTTATAAACCTAACCGTTTGTGGCGAAGTGCGTGTACGGTTTATAGTTTAGTTTGAGCACAATCGGTTTCAAACTAAACCGCAAGTAAGCCATCTTCACCGTCAACAAGAGTAGAGTAGTACTAGAGTCGCTTATGATTATTGCAATGATTATAACCTGTTTGTGTAAATTAGGAAAAGCATTTCATATCTTCTTCTTATTCTTCTTCTTCTTCTTCTTCTTATTATTATTCCAAGGTGTATCCTCGCTTTAAATCTGGCTCATCCAACAATCTTACCAACTATAGACCAATATCCATATTATCGTCATTATCAAAACCACTCGAAAAACACATACACAAAATAACTCTACGACACATGCAAGAGAACAATTTACTCACAGACAGTCAGTCAGGCTTTAGACCCAATCATTTCTGCCACACAGCTCTCACCAAAATGACAGAAAACTGGTTAGTAAACATAAATGACGACAGACTATGTGGTGCCATCTTTGTCGACTTTAAAAAGGCATTTGATACGACTGACCACTGTATTCTTATAAGAAAAATCAAGACTTATAAATTGCACCCTGACCTAATAAAATTAATTGTATCGTTTCTTTCAGACAGACAACAGGTAGTATTCTTCAAGAATTCTTATCAAATTCTGCTCAAGTTGACACTGGTGTTCCGCAAGGTTCTATTCTAGGCCCATTGCTCTTTGCTATCTATATCAGTGATCTTCCACTTCATCTTAAACACTCCTCTCGTGACCTTTTTGCCGATGATTGCACAGTCTACACAAGTGACTAAGATTGTATTAATCTAGAATCAGCTCTTTAGGTCGAGTTATACAATTTACTTAGATGTAGCAAAACAGTCACATGATTATAAACACCGATAAAACAAAACCAGTGCTCATAACAACAAGACAGAAACTACAAAACGCAACAAAAACAACACTTCGGCTCAGAACGAAAACATCACAGATAGAAAACGTTAGCGAGCACAAAACACTAGGTCTTATTATTGACCAACATCTGACCTGGAACTCTTATGTGCAAGGTCTAACACAACTCATCGCACAAAAAGCATACCAGTTAGCAACAATTAAGCACTTCATCGATCATGACACAAGGAAGACATACTACATATCACATACACAAACACATTTAGAATATTGCTCAACAGTCTGGGATGGTTGCTCAGTGTCAAATACAAAGAGGCTTTGCTCACTCCAACAGCGAGCAGTAAAACTTATTAGTGACAAAGATCAAGCACAAACAACTAATCATCACAAACGTATCAAAATACTACCTCTTAAGAACAGGTTCCTCTTCAACAAAGCCAAGTTAGTACATCAAATTCTTTCACGGCATGCCCCGCCTTATCTATGGAATCTGTTTAAATTTAGCCCAAAGTGCAGCCAACGCTTGAACAACATAAGTCTTCCAAAACCTAGACTTGATCTTTACAAGAAAACATTTAGTTATTCTACTGCTCATCTTTGGAATACCCTCCCATCCTATATAAAAAATATAAATTATACTCTTTCCTACAACTACAAACTTTCCCAATATCTATTTGATGTCGACTACATGCCTCCATGAATTATAAAACTTAAAAGTTATCTTAAACTGCTCTTACAGACATCGAATACAATTAATTGTTTTCTGAATAGTCCAGAAATTTTTGTTTAGTAGATAGTCATTTATAATGTATGTAGTTACTTCTGTACTGAGTGAATGTTTAGGAATGAAACGTAAATGTTCTATTTTATTTTATGTCTCTCAGCTTCAATGTTAATTATGTGTGTTATATGAACAGCATATTTGTAGAATGTCTGGAATAGAGTGAAAGATGTATGATAAAGGCCAGAATGTCAGACGGGCCTGCGTGCCCAATTCTTAACCCTTTTGAAATAAAGATCAATCAGTCAATCTTCTTCTTTTCTTCTCCTCCTCCTCCTCCTCCTCCTCCTCCTCCTCCTCCTCCCAGCTGGTGTTATTTTCAGCGGATTCGGTGAAGATGTTGAGACACAGCATCATGTTTGAGGTGGGTTACGGCTGTCCTTGAACGGAGTTAAAATCCAAGGGTGGTGGAGGCGGAGATGCTGGTAGGGGCTGTGGTGATCCCTGCCATGTTAGCCAGGCTGGACCTGTTGCTGGTGTACAGGGTCTTGATCAGCTGTGGTTCGTCATCTCTGACACTCTCATATCGGCTACGGATCGCTGTCAAATTGAACAACGCCTTTGTCCCCGCGTAAATGTACACATCGTATCTGTCCTGTGGCATATGCATGCGCTGGAAAGGGGGGGGGGGGAAGGCTGGGCAGCGTTTGAGGCAGATATGCCAGCACCTGTCCCCGAAGCCCTTTGTTTTCCCAGGGAAACCCCAGGTACCCATTTTTGTTTTCAGAATGGATTAACGCCTTCGTGGGTCGGGCCGAAAGGAACTCCGTCTGAGGCCCGTGTGGGACATCGAACCGGGGACTTTCTGATCAGCAGATACCCGAAAGTCCAGATTTCAAAGCTGACTAGAAGATAATAACTGAAAGTCCAGATTTCAAAGCTGACTAGAAGACACCAACTGAAAGTCCAGATTTCAAAGCTGACTAGAAGACAACAACTGAAAGTCCAGATTACAAAGCTGACTAGAAGACAACAACTGAAAGTCCAGATTTCAAAGCTGATTAGAAGACAACAACTGAAAGTCTAGATTTCAAAGCTGACTAGAAGACAACAACTGAAAGTCTAGATTTCAAAGCTGAGTAGAAGACAACAACTGAAAGTCCAGATTTCAAAGCTGACTAGAAGACAACAACTGAAAGTCCAAATTACAAAGCTGACTAGAAGACAACAACTGAAAGTCCAGATTTCAAAGCTGACTAGAAGACAACAACTGAAAGTCCAGATTTCAAAGCTGACTAGAAGACAACAACTGAAAGTCCAGATTTCAAAGCTGACTAGAAGACAACAACTGAAAGTCCAGATTTCAAAGCTGACTAGAAGACAACAACTGAAAGTCTAGATTTCAAAGCTGACTAGAAAAAACAAAACAAAACAACCCTTCGGGTTAGATTTCCAACAGGGAAGTGTGGACTATAGACTCATCTGCTGAACTTGAAAGACCGACCAAACTCAGCCCTGCTCGGTCCCAGTACAAGAAATATGAAATGTGTCACAAACTCTATATAAACTACATATGGTTTACATCACTTAACTTTCTGAAACTATATGTGGTTTGTGTCACATTTTTTTGCACACTATATGTGTTTTGTATAATTTAACTTTTTTAAAATACATGTGGTTTGTGCCACTAACTTCTACACTATATGTAGTTTGTGTCACTAACTGTTCACAATATATGTGGTTTGTGTTAATAACTTTTTACAGTATATGTAGTTTGTGTCACTAACTGTTCACAATATATGTGGTTTGTGTCAATAACTTTTTACACTATATGTAGTTTGTGTAACTAAGTTTTTGAACACTGTATATGGTTTGTGTAACTAACTTTTTGAACACTATATTCGGTTTGTGCCACTAACATTTTGAACACTATATTGTGGTTTGTGTCACTAACTTTTTGAACACTATATTGTGGTTTGTGTCACTAACTTTTTGAACACTATTTGTGGCTAAATGCATACCAAGTTTACATATTGTTTTTTAAAGTAGTTAAAACAAAATGTCAGACACGGTTGCAGTAATTATTCCCTACGAGCAGACATGAAGAGCTCCAAAAATGGCACATTCTTCCCACAACCACCCCAACCTTTACACCTTCTGCTACCTGCCTACACCGTTCTCCAGGTGTGGCTAGGAAAAGGTGACACCAAAAACTGATGCCTGCAGATGGCAACCGGAAGTAAGGACCCTGAATAGCACTAATGACTTTTCAATTAGTTCCCTGAATTATGGGAACGTGTGTAGCCAGTGGCCCGCTGGCTGGCAGGTAAAGTATCTCCCAGACCAGGCCATCTATTCCATTTCCCAGTTTCTGCCCACATGATTCTGTTACCCAGCGCAGGACGTGGTCATCAATTTCTCATTTATCCTCCGCTGGAAGGGAAGGAATTTGGGAAACGGTAGAAGTAATTTATTACTTTCTGGTTGTCTTTATCTTCCTATAAAGACTGGATGAATGTAAGAGATGAAGGTGTGTGTGTGTGTGTAGGGGAGGAGAGAAAATGAGAAGACGGATAGACAGACTGAACAAATTTAATCAAGAAAACTAGCTGCTCAGAGACAAAAAAATCTTCTACTACTACTACTACTACTACTACTACTACTACTACTACTACTACTACTACTTTTATCTCCCTGGAACTGCCAGCTGGCGTTTTTTGGTTTTGTTTTTTTTTGCACCTGAAGAAGTGAACATGTTAAAGCACACAATTGTTTCAGATTGGGAGCGGGTTACGGCCGTTATTTTTTGTCAGTCCGTAAGTGGAACTAAAAGTTACGGAACAAAACAAGAAGTCATTCTCTACTGAACAAACACTTGTTTTCTAAGAAAAAGAAGTTCAGTGAACGATGGTGCTAAATTAATGTAAGGATCACCAGAAAAGAAGTCATTCTCTACTGAACAAACACTTGTTTTCTAAGAAAAAGAAGTTCAGTGAACGATGGTGCTAAATTAATGTAAGGATCACCAGAAAAGAAGTCATTCTCTACAGGACAAAGACTTGTTTTCTAAGAAAAAGAAGTCCAGTGAACGATGGTGCTAAATTAATGTAAGGATCACCAGAAACGAAAGGAAACTTACTTCTGGCATTAAGACAGGGTCTCAAACGTGACACAGCTAAGAGTAAATAACAGAGAAGAGCAATACTTGTGCCTGTACAATCTCCCTGTAACTGCGAGCTGGTGTTCTCTGCAGCCGATGCTATGAAGGTGTTGAGGCATATCATCGTATCGGCGTGGGAGCGGTTTATGGCAGCTATTTCTCCAATCCCGGAGTATATCTAAAAAGCAGAGGGAAGTGCAATGCTTCTTTAACAGACTCCACCACCATGGGGGATTATGGCGATCCCTGCCTCGTTAGCCAGGCTAGGCCTGTTACTGGGGGTACCAACGGAGAGGTGGGACAGGGTCTTGGTCAGCTATGGTTCGCTAACCCTGATGCTAGCATATAGTCTATGGGTCGCTGATTGTCTCATCGGTAAGCGTCTTCACACCCCCACCCCCCCCCCCCACCCCACCCCAGCCCAGAGAAGGAGACTAAAGGCCAGCAAAGAACAGAACGAGAATAAATGAAGTAAAATTTGTCCTTCAAGCAGAGAGGGGTACCAGGTGGTGTTGTAGAAACACTCAAGAAAACTTTTAAGTTAAGAGGGATACCAAGTCTTAGACCCTCTCTCCCTCTCTCCCACTTCACAGCCTCGCAAGAGTCTGTAATAAATGGATGAGACACTAGCATCAGCAGAAGTCGCAGACTAAATGTCGCACAAGACCCACTCTGTCCCAGCGGGCTCAAGGCTCTAGAACACATATCTCGAACACTCACTGCGCAGAAAGATTTAAGAACCCAAAACTGGCCGTTAGGAAAAGCCTAGGGATGGAGTGATGACGAGAAGGAAGATGTCGTGAGTGAAGAGGTAGGAGATTGTGGAAAAACGAACAAGACAAACTACAAGTAGACTAAATATCACAGTGTATTGTAATCGCCGTCTTGTGCACTCTAGGCAAATCCCGAGGTGCTCCAGTCTCCTCACAGGTCGGAGGATCTCAGCCTGGACGAAGAACCCGTTCCTATGACGTGGGTTTTACCATTTGAAGACCTGCGTAGCGTGGGAAAGAGATTACTTCTTCAATCATAAAGGCCGTATCTGTTCGGCCACTTTTTTTCAATCAGAATGGCCGTATCTATTCGGCCACTTTCTTCAATCAGAATGGCTGTATCTATTCGGCCACTTTCTTTAGTTAGGATGGCCGTATCTGTTTGCTCACTAAGCTTCACTCTCTGGCCCATGCCAAGCAGGTGTTGGCCGTCTTTGGTTCCACAAAGATCTATACTTTGCTCTTGCTATAAGATGTGATGGGACCTTGCACTGTGCCATTCTTTTAGTCTGTCAAGTATCTTGTTTTATTGTCTTCCTCTGTCCTTTTATTCTCATCATTCTTCTCGGGAACCACATCTCCCTAGCTTCCAGTAGATTTTTTGAACCCTCTTTTCTCTAAAAAAAAGGTATAAAAAAGACAGAGAGGAAAGGAAAATGTAACAAAAACTAAAATCAAACTAACACTAAAGGACACGACAAACGTTTATGGCAAGTAAGCAACCGCTATCACACCGGTACCAAGTTAAAAAAAAAAACAAAAACAAAACAAAAAACTAAGCTAAGATGAAACGAAACAAATTACAAACTCACAACTTATAAACCACTTAAGGAGCAGAAACTGTTAACAGTAAATATTTTTTAAAAATTTAAATTAAGAAGCCAAAGAGGAAAAAAAAACACAAACAAGCTTTGGAGATATGGCGAAAGAAAAAAAAAACATAATAAAAAAAGACACGAAAATAGGAGCTAGATAATTACAGGATTCCAAACAGAGAAGGAAAGATACGGCCACTCAGAGAGTGAACAAACAGAAAATCAAGAAAGCAAACAAGCTTGAAACATCAGCTAAGGTCCTTGTCCACAATAGTAGGATAACGAAGCCATTTTGTCTCGGGAAGGGAGAGAACGCATGTGCTGTCCCCCCATCATTCAATACACGGGAACAGGAAGCACAACTGACGCCATTAAGGTTCCTATTCACTGGAGAGTTCCGACATATTTCGTTCTCTCCATCTTTTATGATGACGCCATCGCTAAAGCAGTTTAAATCATTAATTACACGTGGAAAGCAGTACTTAATCTCTTGTTTTATGCATAATTCTTCTTTTCTCTTGTACTTCGCTTCTTCTTGTGGCGTTTATACACTTCCAGTTCTTTTCTCGTTTTTTTTTCTCTTTCTCCCCGTTTAGTTCGTGTCTTTTCCCTTTGTTTTATGCATGAAGTGTCCTCGAGATGTAGGACTGCTACAGCGTAAATATCACAATCACAGAACCGTAGCTAGTCTGCGTCTAATTCTGTCCACCCTAATCAGGCTACTGTGCCACTGAAGCATTGTCAGACGGCTGTATTTTCTGTGTGATGATGGGGCTTGTTGAAAGGCCTTTTTTTTTTAAAGTGTGCTCTAGGAAGGTGATAGAACCGCCGCAGCTGAATCTAATGCCAGTGTTACAAACATCTTCACCACAACCAGTTTTCCCTCCAAGCTGCGCGAACGCATGCACACACACACACACACACACACTCACTCACACACGTTATACTGCGAATGGAATTATATTTATGTATAAAATGGCCATTGTTATTATTCAATTTCCTCATCTTATTGTGTGCAGCACTGACGGAATAAATAGCAGTGCTGCATGAGTTTGTTTTCCTGATTTCTGTGGATTTTTTTTTTCCTATGACAACTTCAAAATTCTACTTCGTAATTTGACATTACCAAGGACATTTACGCACTTTTGTGTCCTCTTTACATATGCACTCGGAATCAAAATTATGTTCACAAATTACGAAACATTTGAGGTCATAATGACCGCGACATCATTCTTCGGCATTCTCAAGTTCAAGTTCACACTGATACACAAATCCAGTATCAAAAGCCACAACACAAGTAACAACATTAAAACAACAAATGAAATGGTCCGTAGTTTTGATAGAAATTCTTAGCTTCTGTATCAACGTATTTCTCTGGACACCAGTTCTTCACGTATTTTTGCGTTGTCTCCCTCATCTCTCGTAACTTTATCAGTCTCGTGTTCCCTGCGCAGTTAAGTAGAAATGTTTTACTGAATATCTGCTGCATGTTTTGTTTTTAAATAAGAGTTCGAATTCAAACAGTTTTTAATATCACTTTTTTTCTGTGCTAGAAAAGGCGAAATCCCTGTCCGATCTGGCGATCACCGATCCATAGCTGACATGCTGGAGTCAGGGTTGGCGAACTATAGCTGACCAAGACCCTGTCCTACCTTTCTGTTGATGACCCCAAGAACGGGCCTAGCCTGGCTAACGGGGCGAGGATCGCCATGGTCAACTACGGCGGTGGGGTCTGCTAAAGAAGCAGTGCACATATATTACTTGTTTCATTCCATTCAGAGACTCAAACACAAAAAGGGCTGCTGTAACTTCATCCCATCCAGACACGATACTGTGCCTCAAACATCTTCAACGCATCGGCAGCAAAGAACATCAGCTCTTGGTTCCAAGGAGAAGAAAGAAGCAGAAGAAGCAAAAGAAGAAGAAGAAGAGGAGGAAGAAGAAGAAGAAGAAGGAAGAAGAAGAAGAAGAAAAATTCTCGTCTCTATACTCCTCGTGACTGGAAAGCAGATTACAATTTCGTCGATAATACACAGTGTTAGACAGACAGATAGAACAGACAGAACAGACAGAGAGATAGATAGACAGACAAGCTGAGAATGGATAGTACACCGATCAAAACCCGTAAGACAGGCCCAGATATTTTCTAACAGTTGTAGAAAAGATGTGATGCAAGAATGTACAGTTCTGAAAGTGGACGCACAATTCTGAAACCGGGCAAAAGAGACAAGAATCAGAAGCGTAGCTCTTCCCCCTTCGGGATCTCACAGATCTGGGGTCATATGTAAACATATTGGCACCGACTTTTTCAGTTGGCAGCCGTTACACGTGCAAGGGAACACCCGAGGAGATCACGTGAAGGATTATCCCCGTGATCCCAAGGATTAAGGATTCAATAGAAACTGAAAACTAGAGCCGAACTAGCGGAATTTGATTAAACAAAAAAACGTCCGCGACCCTCGTAGGCAGATGATACCGGCCGATCGGCGCGTGATAATAGTACATGATCCGAACGCTGTCCAATCACATTTGGCGCAAGAATAACTAGGTTCAAGGGCCAGCCAATCAAATTAACGTTTCAGTTCAGACTGAATTTAGTCAGAATTAACAAGGGATGTAGTTGGAAGAAAAGATGTTTGATTATACAAAGAAAGAAAGTAGAAAGAATGTCTACAGAAAGTCCGGATCGTACAATAGGTAGCTGGCCCTCTTGTGCCCGCTTCAGAGACTCGATAAGGACCAGTATATTTGATAGTAACGCGAACAGGGCTATAATAGATGTTATGATAGCTGGAATAGCTATTGCAACTTAGATCATCATCATCATCATCATCAATCAAACAATCAATCAATCATCACCATCATCATCATCATCTCGTTTCGTCTCTCCAAGGAAGGTTGACCGCAATGAATTTCCAGTATGTTCCGTCTCTTGCTTTCGCAGTGCACCCGGCCATGCTGGTTCCTGTCCATCTCTTGATGTTGTCCACCCATCTATGCCGTTGTCGTCCGCTTATTCTCTTCTTTTTGATCTTGCCCTCAAGGGGAGTCTTCAGTACGCTATCATGTCTCTCGACATTCTATTTCTAAATTTCCCGTGCCATTCATATACCTGCTAAAGCAATACACACGTGTCCCCACAGGGCCTCTTCATTCTCCGATGAATGTCTGTAAGTTCGTCACCTGCACTGCGGAAGAAACTAATACCTGCCCGGCTGTTCTTCTCTCGTGCATGCTTCCAAGAGAGCAGCCATCTTTGATTTGATCTACTGACGTCATATTTTAAAAATGACCGAGGTTACCTGCCGACACGTGCATCTAGAGAGGGATGACATAACATATATCGACTACAACTGTCTGTCAGTCATTTGCATGTCCCTTGTGGAACTTTGCCTCCCTAACAGGTCTCCTGTGTGCCTATTGGTTGTAAGCACGATGCCCTGATTGATTATACAAAGAAGGAAAGTAGAAAGAATGTCTACAGAAAGTCCAGATCGTACAACAGATCCATTACAACTGTCTACTATTCCATTAAACAAAATACAACAAAATTAAAGTTACTTTATGGCTTGTCTTTAATTTATTTATTGATCAATTTCTGCCTTACCTGTCAAAGCTATAAGGACTCAGTGCTGGTATACATTCCTTTTATACTAATCGTGATTTTGAACTGCTGGTTTGTTGTATCCAACATTTTACGTGATCTCTCATTGTTTTTTTTTTCTTCTTCTTTTTCATGTTTAACTTCTTTCATATCAGACACATAGAACTGCTTTGCTCTGTCGTTCACTCTTTCCATATATCCAACATTTCTCATTGAACCTCCTTTTCTCATGAAAGAAATGATTACAGAACAAGAATCATGCGCTCGTGCCCCTCGCTATTCTCACTTGTAAGTATCGCACCAAAAACTCCCAACATCTCTCTGTTCTCGAGGAAATCTGTTCTCAAAGGGGGGAAAGCCAGGGCCCAAAAAGCCATCATGATGACTGCGAGCAAGTTTAGTGGCTTCCTGTCTAAACCAGGAAGATTTCTATCTGTAGGCGCTAGAGTTTTATAGTCCTTCAGGTCGAAAGAAAGATTTGCGTGTGAATTGACACTGTTAATAATCTTCGTTCCTTTTTTTTTTTTTTATCACTGGAGGTAAGTATGGAAACACTATATGAAGAGTTGTACGTCCCTTACACGGAAAAGATGTATAACGTGATAATATGGATGCGGAGTAAACATTAAAACCAGCTTTTATGGTTGTTATTGAGATAGGTGACTGTCTTCAAGCGTTACATACCAGTCAAGAGTGCATGGACACCAACTGCAGGTCACTGAAGTTGTTTATTTAGATCTTTGTATGTTTAGTTATATAATGTATTTTGCTGTTTTATTTCTTTCTCGGGCAAAGATACGCATGCTATCTGAAGATGAAAGCGTGGAAGAAAAAAAAAAAAGCACACCTGGAAATTTCATCAAGAAGTAGAAAAGTAACAATCCCTCAGGTGTGTCAAAAGGTAACGAACATCAGTGCTGTCAAAAACTAACTCAAACCAGAGATCGCGCCAGTAATGTTTGAAACAAATACAGTGATACCTGCCTTTTATCTTGCATGAAATATTAAATTATACATGTCTTTTATCTTGATGACGTGTTAAATTATACCCGTCTTTTATCTTGATGACGTGTTAAATTATACATGTCTTTTACCATGCGTGAAGTATTCAATTATACTTTTCTTTTATCTTGCATGAAGTATTAAATTATACATGTCTTTTATCTTGATGACGTGTTAAATTATACCCGTCTTTTATCTTGATGACGTGTTAAATTATACATGTCTTTTACCATGCGTGAAGTATTCAATTATACTTTTCTTTTATCTTGCATGAAGTATTAAAGTAGTCTTTTACCTTGTTTGATGTATTCTGCGAAATACCGGTTTTCTGAATACAATATTCGATACTTTTTATTATTATTATTATTGTTATTATTATTATTATGTGGTTTGCCATTTAGTCTTGGCGATAACACTTCTCCATCTTGCACGGTCCTTGGTGTTTTCGATTACTTCAGACGCTTTTCTTTTTTTTCTATGCCACTTGGTCAGTCCACTGAGATTTTTGTTCGTTTTGTTTTGTTGTTCACTTGGTCTTCCTCTTTTCCTTTTTCCCTGGAATGTTTCCAGCCGTTACTAGGTTCTCCAGCTTCTGTCTTCTCACCGCATGCCCTTCGACCAAGTGCCTCTAACGGTTGATGGATGATGGATGGGCCTCAAGATACAGGTGTCAGCTGTGAATATCTGAATAAATAGCAGCAGACCGAAGCAGGTGCCCTGCTGCCTGGCGAGCCAGTCTCTTTAGACAAAAACTAGCGGGGAAAACCGTATACAAACCAAGGTGAAGGCGAAGGGAAACCAGCCCCGTACATGATTCCCTTGTCAAATTATGTTTGGAGACTACACGCATGAGCGGAAAGTAAACGTTTTGTGTGTGTGTGTGTTTTTCTTTCTGAACTTATTGGCGGCGTGATTTAATATTTACATAATTCTCTCATGCTGAATCAAAGTCGAAACTGGCTAGTTCTTCTCCATACAAATTCAACATCATCTCTCTCTCTTTCTCTTTCTCTCTCTCTTCTCTCTCTCTCTCTTTCTCTCTCTCTCTCTCTCTCTCTCTCTTCTCTCTCTCTCTCTCTTTCTCTCTCTCTCTCTTTCTCTCTCTTTCTCTTTCTCTCTCTTTCTCTCTCTCTTTCTCTCTCTTTCTCTCTTTCTCTCTCTCTTTCTCTCTCTCTCTTTCTCTCTCTCGTTCTCTCTCTCTCTCTCTGAACCTTAATTGCCGAAGGCACATGGGCCTTGCAAGGGTTTTGCACAAACGCCTGTCCTTTGCCCTTTTTTTGTCCCGCTCTTGCCCAGGTGAGTCCTCTATTGCTCAACATCCTCTCTGTTGTTCTTCTCCATGTCTCCTTTGGGTCTACCCTCTGTTCAGGTCTACTGGCCTGGTTATCCTACATCTGATTTCTCTGGCTACTTTTAACTATATTTATGATAATTATAAACCCGTTACGGGGAACCGATGACCTCCAAAAGTTTCGGGTTTTCCGTTTGTTTTTTTTAAACCGGTAATTGCTGATAGTAAACATTGCTTACATGCAACTGGCTGAAGAATAAACGTATGTCTTCCGGCATTCATATCAGCATTTTTTTTTAAGGTGAACATCAGACGAAGAACTGGACAACACTCCAATTATCGAACGAAGAAATGTTATCTAAATGGATCTAAATTTTTGGGATTTTGTAACCAAATAAGTTCTTTTGTAGCAAAGACCAGAGTGCGCCAGTGTTAAAATCTAACTGCAGAGAGACCAGCGTGGACCAGTGCTGAAATTTGAGTGTAGAGAGACCAGTGTGGACCAGTGCTGAAATTTGAGTGTAGAGAGACCAGTGTGGACCAGTGCTGAAATTTGAGTGTAGAGAGACCAGTGTGGACCAGTGCTGAAATTTAAGTGTAGAGAGACCAGTGTGGACCAGTGCTGAAATTTAAGTGTAGAGAGACCAGTGTGGACCAGTGCTGAAATTTAAGTGTAGAGAGACCAGTGTGGACCAGTGCTGAAATGTGAGTGTAGAGAGACTAGCGCGGGCTAGTGCTGAAATCTGACTGTAGAGAGACCAGTGTGGACCACTGCTGAAATTTCACTGTAGCTTTGTTTAATGACTCAAAATATATGTTACCCTATCCCAATGGTTCCCAACCTTTTCACATCCAGGAACAACTCTTACAACTACAGACACCTTGCTAACCACCGGCTTATACGTAATTTAAGTGTCATAATTATACAAATGTGTTTATTCTGTAAAGAAACTTAACACCAAATGAGTAACACAGTCGCGAACCGCCTAATAACTTGCCTAAGGAGGTTGGGGGGGGGGGGGGACTTGCGATCCGCGGACCACAGATAAACTACAGGGAAGGCTTTATATATGACGTCATCATCATCATCATCAGGTGCCGCACAGACTGGCGTTGACTATTACACTTCTCCACAGTACCCGATCCTTCGTGCAGGCCATCAGTTCAGCTGGTGATCTCATCTCACACCAGCTCGTCAGACTTTCCAGTATCGTTACCCTCCATCTTTCCCTGGCTCTCCTTTCCTCTATTTTTCCCCTTATTATAACATTTTCAATGCCCCCTCTTCTCACTGCATGTCCCATAAATGCACATTGTCTTTCTCTTATTTTTTTGACAAGATTTTCCTTTGTATCTCCAGCTCTTCTCATACATTCTTCATTACCAATCTTTGCTGTTAAGGGAATTCACAACATTCTTCTAATAAACCACATTTCTGCTGCTTCCGATGATTTTTGTGCAGACTTGCCTATTGTCCATGATTCACTTCCATATAAAAAGATAGGTTCAATATAGCATTTTAGGATTCGTTTTCTAACATTCATTGATAAGGTTGTGTTGCATAATATGTTTCTTATAACATGTTTTTCCTTGGCCTATTCTAAATATATAACGCCCTTCATAATTAACGAATACATCCAAAAACCTCTGAAAGTTACTAGACATATTAAACCTCTAAAAGTTACTAGACGTACTAAACCTATAAAAGTTACTAGACATACTAAACCTATAAAAGTTACTAGACATACTAAACCTATAAAAGTTACTAGACATACTAAACCTATAAAAGTTACTAGACATACTAAACCTATAAAAGTTACTAGACATACTAAACCTATAAAAGTTACTAGACATACTAAACCTATAAAAATTACTAGACATACTATCTAATACATAATGAATCCAACACCTACAATGTTAGTTCATATGTTGGGTTAGCTCCTAACCTACGAAGAACAACACTCACACATGAACATTTTTTTCAATAAAAAATAATAACCGCCATGTTTTACTAAGACATGACACAACACCTAATTTTAGCATCAGCAGCAGTTTAAAATTATGATCTATCAGTTACGAAACAAAACCATATGATAAGTTATGTTATTTTTAATTTAAAAGAAAAACATACACATCTTGGCAAAAAAGACAGTCCCTCCTTCCTCTTGGAATGATGACAACCCTCCTTCTCCTTTTGCCATGACATATTCCTCCTCTTGTCATGACATACTTCTCCTCTTATCGTGACATCCCTCCTCCTCTTGTCATGACATACTAATCATCTTATCATGACACTCCTCCTTTCTTGCAATGACATTCTCATCCTCTTGTCATGACATACTTCTCCTCATGAGATACTTCTTTTGCCATGACATACTCCTTCCCTTGTCATGTCATATTCCTCCTCTTTTCATGACATACTCCTCCTCTTTTCATGACATACTCCTCCTCTTTTCATGACATACTTCTCCTCTTTTCATGACATACTTCTCCTCTTTTCATGACATACTTCTCCTCTTTTCATGACATACTTCTCCTCTTGTCATGACATACTTCTCCTCTTTTCATGACATACTCCTCCTCTTTTCATGACATACTACTCCTCTTTTCATGACATACTTCTCCTCTTGCCATGACGACATCCTCCTCTTAACTCTTAGTTAAGTAACAAAGATGGCGATGTTTCTGTTTCTACTAGAGGTAAACTTCCTCAAGAAAACCTGACAGAATGACATTACTCGGCTCAGACAGCTAGCCCCACTGGAACTGTCTCGGGGGAGGGGGCGGGGGAGAGAAGGGTGACATGTGTAAGCGTATGTGTGTGAGAGAGAGAGAAAGACACACACATACACACAGCGAGAGAGAGAGAAAGAGAGAGAAAGATACACACACAGAGAAGAGAGAAAGACACACACACACAGAAGAGAGAAAGACATACACACAGAGAAGAGAGAAAGACATACACAGAAACAGAGAGAGAGAGAGAGAGAAAGACACACACACAGACAGCGAGAGAGAGAGAGAAAGAGAGAGAAAGATACACACAAACAGAGACACGGAGACAGCTTACCTAAAGACACATATCATCTGAAATTAGCGACGAAGAGACAGACAGTAAAGGACGGACCACCGATGCAAGGTAACTCTCTCTCTCTCTCTGAACCTTAAGTGCCCAGGGCACATGGGGCTTCCGCAAGGGTTTTCCACAAATGCCTGTCCTTCGCCTTTTTTTCTGCTCTTGCCCAGGTGAGTCCTCTATTCCTCAACATCCTTTCTGTTGTTCTTCTCCGTGTCTCTTTTGGTCTACCCTTACTTCTGCTCCCCTGTGGTGTCCATCTTAGTGCTATTTTTGGTAGTGAGTTGTCAGTCATTCGGAGCACATGTCCCAACCATCGCCAGCGTCTTTCCTCAATAATTGTTGTCAATGGTTTCATCTGCATTTCTGCTAATAAGATGTTATTTCTTATGGTGTTTGGCCAAAATATTTTTCTAATTCTTGGTAAACATTTAGTCTAGATGCAAGGTAACATCAACAGAAAATGTTGAAAACTTGATGGCCTGTTCCTGGATAATTTACTCACAGCTTCAGTGAAGTTTGGCAGTCTTAGTTTAGAAGTTTAGAAAAACATCATGGAAAATATCATGTATTACATACGTACATACATACATACATACATACATACATACATACACATACATACATACATACATACATACATACTTACATACATACATACATACTTACATACATACATACATACATACATACATACATACATACATACATACATAAATACATACATACATACATACATACATACACATACATACATACATACATACATACATACATACATACATACATACATACATACATACATACATACAAGGTCCGACAATTAAGTAATGAGACCAGTTCCGTAAAATATAAAATAAACAACAGTTGAAGATATGACATGTATTTTATTCAAAGTAGGGCCCTTGTGCACTGATACAGCGAGTGGCACGATCTAACAAACACTGGAACGATCTCTGCAGTTCTTCTGTTTATATGGCCCTTAAACTCGATGTTACGGCCCTTTGTGTGTCATCAGTATCGTCAAAGAAGCGCCCTTCCAATGGTAATTTTAATTTTGGGAATAGAAAATAATCGCAGGGAGACAACTCTGGGGAATTGGGTGGATGGTTGAGAACACGCACCTGTTTTGGGGCTAAAAATTCCTGTACAACTACCGCCCGGTGAGCCAGTGCATTGTCTTGAAGAAGGAAAAAACTGCCAGTGTTTAATACTTGGGTCGGACTCGGAGAATCCTTTTCAATAGGCGTTTCAAAATACTTAAATAAACTTTGACAGTGACAGTCTGTCCCCCTGGAATAAATTCTTTTTGAATAACTCCTTTGCTGTCGTAGAAGCACGCCAACATTGTCTTCACTTTCGACTTTTGAAGACGAAATTTTTGCCTTTTGGTGATGATGATAACTTCCACTGAGCACTTTGACGTTTAGCTGTGGGATCATAGAGGAAAATCCATGTTTCATCCTCTACAACAATCGAATTTAAGAAATGTTTATTTCTGTGACACGTTTTGGTGATGTCTTTTGCGTACTCAACACGCTGATGTTTTTTGGTTATCAGACAACGCATGTGGTACAAACCGGCAAGCAATATTTTTCTTGCCCAAATCTTACACTAAAATTTTACGAATGGTCTCTAGTTTAACACTAAATTCATCTGCCATCATCCTCACAGTCATACAACGATCTTCTTGTGTCCATTCTCTGACTTTTGCAAAGAGTTCTTAAGTATGGGCGTCCATGTCTAGTTCCATTTGTAATCATTTCCACACCACTTCTGAATCGTGAATACCACCTGAATATCTGTGCACGAGATAAACAATTATCCCCATAAACTTGTCGCATCAATTCAGCTGTCTCATTGGCACTTTTTCCGAGTTTTAAACATAATTTAATGTTGCTTTTTACTCCATGCTGATTACGTGACAATGCATTTCTCACTAGGTCAACGAAACGGGGCTTGTTTGTCGTCTCCTTATCTGGCGGCGGCTGCCAGATTATGGATGAAGGTTGCCTCTTTGGATTCCGTGTTTTGCTTCATAGATGGCATTTCTGTCTTAGCCATAGTAAAATCAGTCTCATTACTTAATTGTTGGACCTTGTATGTCATGCCTGACATGTTTGACAATCATGTTTCTCCATCTTGCGCGATCGTTGGCCTTTTCGATTAATTGATTTAAATTATTTTCTTTCTCCATGCCCTTTGATCAGTCAAATATTGGCATACTAGAACTTTATATCAGTCTGCTGACATATTAGAACTTTATATCAGTTGCGGACATATTAAAACGTTATATCAGTCTCTTGACATATTAGAACTTTATATCAGTCCGCTGACATATTAGAACTTTATATTAGTCTCCTGACATATTAGAACTTTATATCACCCCGCTGACATATTAGAACTTTATATAATGTCTGCTGACATATTAGAACTTTATATCAGTCCGCTGACATATTAGAACTTGAAGAATGGCCATGCTCTGCTGCTGGCCTAGAGATGGGTCTCCCTTGCCATCAAGACACTCCCGTATGTGCTCAGCCTTTAACCTCAGTGTTGTTCGTACGATATGTTGGCCGATGGTACCAGTGGCACAGTGGTTGTCCACAGTTCGATCTTTTCCGCAAATTTCTGATTCTCTCTCTCTCTCTCTCTCTCTCTCTCTCTCTCTCTCTCTCTCTCTCTGCTCCTTGTTATTCCTCTTTAGAATAGTCTTTGGAAAATGTTTTGTTTTGGTTTTGGTTATCTTCGTGTACTTTTGATAGGGTGGCTGTTGTGAGGTCTGCATTGTCCATTTGTAGGTCACCCAGGGTTGTTGCTTTGCTTTGCCAGCTGATCTGCCATTTTACTGCCTTTGATACCTGCATGTTCCGGGCAATAAACCACTTTAGTGAGGAGATTTGCTATTCTTTTAGTTTGGCCAGCCAGCCACTCCGCTACGCATCAGATGAGAAGCTGAACAACGCTGAGATATTTTTCTCTTGTTATTTGACCTGGGAATAAAGTTAGGCGGTGATTTCTTCTTCTTCTGTTTGTGTACGGTTTTCTCTACTAGCCTTTGGTCGAAGAGACTAACCGGTAAAAGTTTTCAAAGCACAAAACTATACAAGTAGCTAAAATTTTTATGCATAAAAATATATATATGTGCCTAATATAAGTACTTCTCTTACCTGGAGATAGAATGAGAGAAATTAAAAGGAGGACATCTATCGCTCTTCATAAATTAAAATAACTAAAGAAGCTGTGGAGAGGAACAGACAGAACTACAAAAAATAAGATTTTTAAGGGCATGCATCTTTCCCATCGCAACATATGCCTGTGAGACCTGGACGCTTAACAAAACAGCTAAGAAACACATAAATACATTTGAATATAAATGTTACAGAAGAGTTCTTCAAATGTCATAGACAAAAAAAAAAGAACAAATATATCCATACTACAAGAACTTAATATTGAAGAAGGCTGGCTAGTAAAGAGGATTAAAGAGAGAAAACTTAAATATTTTGGACACATTAAAGTAATGAGAATTTAGAGAAGACCGTCTTGGAAGGGTACATAATGGGAAAAAGAGAGGAAGACCAAGGTGAAGATGGCTGCAAGACATCGTTGATGATCTGCAAATGGACGCATCAGCAGCAGGCCATCTTGCTTACAACCGAGAGGCCTACAGGAGAGCTGTTAGGGAGGCAAAGTTCCGCTAGGGACATGCAAATGACTGACTGACTTACCTGGATGCGTGCATAAATCCAAGGTATCCCCACGACAGACCGTCGGCTCGATCTCGGGCAGTGAAGTTCTGAAAAGAAAACAACTATGAAACATACCTCCTGATCTCACACCGGCGGATACGCGGCACAACCACACACAACCTGCCACAACTACATCTCTCCCTCCTTCCTCCCTTCTCTTACCATGAGTTAGTTAAAAACTCAGAAACAAATTTTATACCCACCATAGATCACAATGAAACAATTACAGAAAATGGACACAGGTTTCTATCAACAGTATTTAAACGCTGTGAAGAAGTCAAAACTATATTTTAAACACATAAAAGTATATAAATCTAGTATCACATTGAACTGCCCTTCTTACATAATAATAATAATAATAATAATAATAAGTTAATTTTTACAATTCTAAGACTTCGCTTGTGAAAAACAGCAGACTGAAGTAGCTCGGGCAGTTAGAGAGAATGAAGGAAGATAGACAAACAAAGATGGCCTATAACAGAAGTGATGAAAGGAGATAGACCAAGAGCTAGACCTAGACAACTACGGCGAGACAAGCTAGAAGAAGACATAGGAGCTCCAGGAATCGACAATTGGAAAGAAAAGATCAAGAAGTGAGAGGAGTGAGAGACGTGTCCTGGCATAGATAGATAGATAGATAGATAGATAGATAGATAGATAGATAGATAGATAGATAGATAGATAGATAGATAGATAGATAGATAGATAGATAGATAGATAGATAGATAGATAGATAGATAGATAGAGTGAGAGAGTATCGTTAGTAGGGTTTCTAATACTCGAGTCTCATGAATAGTATGGTTTATAGTACCAGAGTCTCATGAATAGTACGGGTTATAGTACCAGAGTATCATGAATAGTACGGGTTATAGTACCAGAGTCTCATGAATAGTACGGGTTATAGTACCAGAGTATCATGAATAGTATGGTTTATAGTACCAGAGTATCATGAATAGTATGGTTTATAGTACCAGAGTATCATGAATAGTATGGTTTATAGTACCAGAGTCTCATGAATAGTATGGTTTATAGTACCAGAGTCTCATGAATAGTACAGTTTATAGTACCAGAGTCTCATGACTAGTATGGTTTATAGTACTCGAGTCTCATGAATAGTACGGTTTCTAGTACTCGAGTCCCATGAATAGTACCGTTTCTATTACTAGAGTCTCACGAACAGTGCGGCTTCTAGTACTACAGTCCCATGAATAGTATGGTTTCTAATACTAGAGTTTCATGAATAGTTCGGTTTCTAGTACTAGAGTCTCATGAATAGTACGGTGTCTAGTAGTAGAGTTTCATGAATAATGCAGTTTCTAGTACTAGAGTCTCATAAATAATACGGTGTCTAGTAGTAGAGTTTCATGAATAGTCCGGTTTCTAGTACTAGAGTCTCATGAATAGTAAGGTGTCTAGTACTAGAGTCTCATAAATAATACGGTTTCTAGTACTAGAGTCTCATGAATAATACGGTTTCTAGTACTAGAGTCTCATGAATAGTAAGGTGTCTAGTGCTAGAATCTCATGAATAGTACGGTGTCTAGTGCTAGAGTCTCATGAATAGTAAGGTGTCTAGTGCTAGAGTCTCATGAATAGTAAGGTGTCTAGTGCTAGAGTCTCATGAATAGTAAGGTGTCTAGTGCTAGAGTCTCATGAATAGTACGGTGTCTAGTACTAGAGTCTCATGAATAGTACGGTGTCTAGTGCTAGAGTCTCATGAATAGTACTGTGTCTAGTGCTAGAGTCTCATGAATAGTAAGATGTCTAGTGCTAGAGTCTCATGAATAGTACGGTGTCTAGTGCTAGAGTCTCATGAATAGTACGGTGTCTAGTACTAGAGTCTCATGAATAGTACGGTGTCTAGTACTAGAGTCTCATGAATAGTACGGTGTCTAGTACTAGAGTCTCATGAATAGTACGGTGTCTAGTGCTAGAGTTTCTGGGTTGAAGACACCTGTCAGAAGAAGCAGTCAGCCATAGCTGACCAAGACCCTGTCCCACCTCTCCGTTTAGTACCCCCAGTAACAGGCCTATCCTGGCTAAGGGAGCAGGGATCGCCATAGTCCCCATGGTGGCGGAGTCTGTTAAAGAAGCATTGCACACCCCCTGCTTTCTTTAGCTGTACTCCGGGACTGAAAAAGTAGCTGCCATAACCCGCTCCCACGCCGATACGATGCTGTGTCTCAACATCTTCACAGCATCGGCTGCGAAGAACAACAGCTCGCAGTTACAGGGAGATCGCACAAACAAACAAACAAACAAACAAACAAATACTTGAATCTCGTGAACAATTCAGTTTCTAATACATGAGCTTCATGACTGGTGCGGTTTCTAGTTAACAATTTTAGCCCAAGGGTTATCCCCCTTCACCTTCTTTCTCCCCCTCTCTCTCTCTCTATCTCTCTTTCTCCCCCATTCTCTGTCTTTCTCTCTCTACCTTTCGCACACACACACACACGCACAACCACACTCATAACACAGAATAACAATACACGATTTTACACGAAGGAACAGAGAAGACAGATATCTAGCTCTGAGCTGTTTTAAACGCTGAAATCATACCTGGCTTTAAAGAACAGGTGAAACAGGTGAAATACGAGGTGAATGATCACCAGATTTACTTTGAGAACTCTAATACATTAACATGTACATAACAAACAGGAAACAACGCTAGAAGTAAGACAAGGTCATGTCGACACCCCTCCTTCTTGTCGTAAGGACACCCCCCCCCCTTCTTTTGAAGACGACACCCAACCCCTTCCTATTGCCATGACAACATTCCCTTAGTGTCATGACAACACTCCCTCTTCCTATTATCATGACAACACTCCCTCTTCTTAGTGTCATGACAACACTCCCTCTTCCTATTATCATGACAACATTCCCTTAGTGTCATGACAAAACTCCCTCTTCCTATTATCATGACAACACGCCCTCTTCCTATTATCATGACAACACTCCCTCTTCCTATTATCATGACAAAACTCCCTCTTCCTATTATCATGACAACATTCCCTTAGTGTCATGACAAAACTCCCTCTTCCTGTTATCATGACAACACTCCCTCTTCCTATTATCATGACAACACTCCCTCTTCCTATTATCATGACAACATTCCCTTAGTGTCATGACAAAACTCCCTCTTCCTATTATCATAACAACACTCCCTCTTCCTATTATCATGACAACACTCCCTCTTCCTATTATCATGACAACACTCCCTCTTCCTATTATCATGACAACATTCCCTTAGTGTCATGACAAAACTCCCTCTTTCTATTATCATGACAACAATCCCTCTTCCTATTATCATGACAACATTCCCTTAGTGTCATGACAAAACTCCCTCTTCCTATTATCATGACAACACTCCTTCTTCCTACTGTCATGACAACACTCCTTCTTTTTAATGTGAAGACACCACTCTCTCTTCTTAATGTGAAAACAGCACTCCCTCTTCTTAATGTCAAGACAACACTCCCTGTTTGTCATGACAACACTCCCTCTTCTTAATGTCAAGACAACACTCCCTCTTCTTAATGTCGAGACAACACTCCCTCTTCTTAATGTCAAGACAACACTCCCTTTTTGTCGTGACAACACTTCCTCTTCTTAATGTCAAGACAACACTCCCTCTTCTTAATGTCAAGACACCACTCCTTCTTCTTAATGTCAAGACACCACTCCCTCTTCTTACTATCAAGAGAACGCTCCCTCTTCTTAATGTCAAGACAACACTCCCTTCTTGTCATGACAACACTCCCTCTTCATTTTGCCATGAGGACACCCCTTTCCCTCTTCCTATCATGGTGACATTCCTCCTCTCTTCTCTTCCCTCCCTATAAAATCACTCACGAGAACCTACAAACAAGGCACACACACACACAAAGAAAAGAACAAATTTGAGAGAGTGAAATAATGAAAAGAAAGACAACAACATATAAATATACAATGTACAGATATCCAGTCTTATACACAAAAACAGCCATCAGAACCTGAAGTACAAGTTAGTTAATAGCCCATAGTTTAGCACTCTATTTATCTGTCTGAGCCCTTCAATCATCCTTAATCTAGTGTTGTCTCTGTTCTCGTTCATTTCATCGCCGGCTGCGTGGATTTCGTTTCTACAACTGGCTAAAGATCTTGTACCAGCACCGAACCCCTACTGTTCTTTTGCCTTGATTCTTTCATTTGATATCACTGTGTATAACTGTTAAGTGTTAATATGTGTGGGCAAGATGAGTCATACTTTTTGTTTCGACAGTGTTTCCCATACAGGTAATGAGAAGTGGAACCAAAGGTCGTTTTTAGAAGTGCACAAATATGAGGATTGAATTATTTGACTCTTTTCGTCTGATGTGGCCGTGGTGATGCAGGTAAGTGCAGGCGTTACTGGAAGCTGTCAAATATTGTTTTGCTGAGCGTGGCTGATTCTGTATTACCTGGTTAATTCTACATTACCTGGCTAATTCTAAATTACCTGGCTGATGTAAGAGTGTGGGAACATAAAGGATGGAGGGAAAAAAGACTGCAAGATGTAGGGAGTCTGTGAGATGTAGGGAGACTGCAAAATGTAGGAAGACAGCAAGATATAGGGAGTCTGTGAGATGTAGGGAGTCTGTGAGATGTAGGGAGTCTGTGAGATGTAGGGAGTCCGTGAGATGTAGGGAGTCTGTGAGATGTAGGGAGTCTGTGAGATGTAGGGAGTCTGTGAGATGTAGGGAGACAGGAAGATGTAGGGAGCGTGCTGGATGTAGGAAGACTGCAAGACTTAGTGAGGCGGCAAGATGTAGGGAGACTGTAATATTAAGAGTACCCGCGAGATATAGGGAGCCTGCAGGATGTAGGGTGACCGCAAGATGTAGGGAGACTGCAAGATTAAGGGATCCAGGGAGATGCTGGGAGACCGCGAGATGTAGGGAGCCTGCAGGATGTAGGGAGAAATGCTGGGGGAAGAACTGGACGGACGAGGCTGGGTTGTGGCTGACAGATTTCGACGGTCAGTGTAGTGATATCTTCTGATCAAAGACAAAACATTGACACCCTTGCCTAGAGAACAAGTCACAGAGAGGGGGATTAGAACATTGACAGCAATACCTAGAGTAGACTAGCTGATACCACAGCAGGTCAACTAAAGGGTCTAGCAAAGAAGTTGAACATGGCTTCCATTTGGTCATTCTTGCTCAAAGAAGCTCGGCGATGATATCGAGTGAACGAAAAAGCAGTACAGAGAAGTTGATGTTACTTATCTTATCTTGTCTAGTCTTGTCTTGTCTTGTCTTGTCTAGTCTAGTCTTGTCTTGTCTTGTCTTGTCTAGTCTTTTCTTATCTTGTCTTGTCTAGTCTAGTCTAGTCTAGTCTTGTCATGTCTTGTCTTTTATTGTCTAGTCTTGTCTTGTCTAGTCTAGTCTTGTCTTTGTCTTGTCTTGTCTAGTCTAGTCTAGTCTTGTCTAGTCTAGTCTTGTCTAGTCTTGTCTTGTCTTGTCTAGTCTTGTCTTGTCTTGTCTAGTCTAGTCTTGTCTAGTCTTGTCTTGTCTAGTCTAGTCTTGTCTTGTCTTATCTTGTCTAGTCTTGTCTTGTCTTGTCTTATCTTGTCTAGTCTTGTCTAGTCTTGTCTTGTCTTGTCTTGTCTAGTCTTGTCTTGTCTTATCTTGTCTAGTCTTGTCTTATCTTGTCTAGTCTTGTCTTGTCTTGTCCTGTTCTGTCTTGTCTTGTCTTGTTTCCTTCCTTTCATTATTGAGGGAACCAAATGTTTTCTTGACAAGGCTCGGAGATTTCTCTTACAGTCTCTTTCACCTCATCATTCCAACATTTTGTTATTTTCGTTTGTGTACCCAGCTTTTTTTTTTGTAACTCCCCTATGTTTCCTCTGATTATAAAATGCTGATTTTGAGCATGGTCTATTTCTATTCCGCTGATTTCGTTTCTATGGGTAAATTTATGATTAGTTCCTCTGCTGTAATCTCTTCTCATATTCTTCTTTCGCATTCTCTTCCCTGAACTTCTCTTATCTTCTTTTTCTTCTGAGTTCAAACACGGCCTTTGCTGTGTGTTCTGTAACGAATTCAAGAACAACGCAGAGATAAGCCAGATGACTGACTGGTGATCAGAAAAAGGAGGAGGACATATTTCGGCTTCGTGATGAGAAGAAAGAATAAGAGAATCCCAAAACAAGCTATCAAGATCAGCACAACAGGCCGAAGAAAAAAGAGGCAGACCACGTGAAACTCTAAAGAGGGCATTGTTAAGAGAGGCCAAATTAGTAGGCATAAAATCCCTTGATGAGCTTGAGAAGCTGGCAGAAAACAGGAAAACTTGACGAGCTACCATGTGAGCACTATGTGACGTTTGATGGCACTGGAAGGATGTAAGATGTGTGCTCTAATAATTGCTACTACCGCTTTATGGTTGTTACGCAAACTCACGTTGGGTGTTCCTCTCCGTCTATGGCTGACAGTTTCTTGTTGTCCCTTGCTAGCATGAATCAGTTAAAATCATTCCATTTGTAGCAAGTATATTTTTGGGATACTTCGTGCTTAAGGAATGTATTAGTGCTGGTTGTACAGTTCTGGGAGTCTGCTATCATCATTCAGATGATGTGCTGGTTCGTTTCTACTTGTTCTCAGTCTTGCGTTGAATAATTATGTACTTTGCTCGCTGTTGGCGAGATTTTTCAGTTGCCGTGCTTGGAGCGGTGCTCCTCCCGGCCAATGAAGAAAGGTGCAAATGAGGTTGCCGCGCAGCATCACTGCGGAAAAGGTGGTAGAAAGGATAAAGCGAAGCAAACAGTCAAGTCACGGCACCTCTGGTCTGGAGGTCGGCCACGTCCTGAGTGCAGTCATGTCGGGTGAGATGCATGAACCGGCTTGTCCCAGAGGTTAAGACACTGCTGGCGAGACTCTTCAAATGCCGCGCGTGGAGTGGAGCTCCTCCCGGTCAAGGAAGAAATGCGGAAAAGAAATAAAGGTTGCTGTGTGGCGCCGACGTGAAAAGGTGGTGGAAAGGATAAAGTGAAGTTTAACCTGGTATGTCCAGTAGTATCGCTACGAGAGCTATACATACCGCGGCACCTCTGCTCTAGAGACCGCCCACGTCCGAAATACACCTACACTGGTGAAATATGCCTAAACCGGCACACACCAGGGGTGGAACTTGATGGCTAGACATGTCATGCCACCTCCGCTCTAGAGGTCGGTAACGCCTGATATACACCCATACTGGTGAATTTTGCCTAAACCGGCTCACACCAGGGGTGAATCTTGAAGGTTATGAATGTCACAGTACCTCTGCTCTAGAGGTCAGTCACGTCCCAAACACGCCCATACTGGGATAATATGCCTAAACCGGCTCAACCCAGGGGTGGAAGTCACTAGTGGCGAGGATTCGTCCTCCTGGACAAAAGCTCCATCCTGGTCACAACTAGGAAGGGTAGCGGCCACGACCGCAAAATGCTGAAGTCGGAGACACTGGACCAGGGCAGTCTAGATAGGCAACCACCTCTCACCCGGCGGGGATGTTTGCGTATCCTAATCACGCTGAGGTTTTCCGGTGAGAAAGTCCAACCCTGGACTGGATGGGGAACCACCTCTCACCCGGCGGTGATACACGGGTATCTCAAAACACGTCGAGGTTTTCTGGTAAGAAGGTCCAACTCTGGCCTGGGTGGGCTACCGCCTCTCACCCAGCGGGGATGCACTGATATCCTAAACACGTCGAGGTCTTCCGGTGAGAAAGTCCAACCCTAGGCTAAACTGGTGCAATGAAAACCACGGTGTCACGCAATCCCGCTTCTGAGACCCACCAAGAATACAGGCTAAAGCACTGTGATACTCTGAACCCCTTGTGGTCCTCTCGTGGATCTCGTCTGGTCCTTTCAGGGACCACACAGGAGACTACGGGACCCAACGAGGACCACAGGCGTAAATTCAGTAGGATCACAGTGCGGTTTTGGTGGTAGAAGCGAACGAAGAAGAAGAAGAAGAAGAAGAAGATGTAGTTTGCTTATGATTATTGTCCTGTGGACATTGTCGTAGTCTCACCATTTTCTGTTATTTTTACCATTATTTGTCGTGTTCTTTGCAGGACTTTGTCTGAAGTGGTTGCTTCTATGAGAATTACAACAACCTGTTGCTTTTATGGTCATTACAACAGTCTATTGCTTCTATGAACGTTACAACTGTCTGTTGCTTCTATGAGCATTGCAATAGCCTGTTGCTTCTATGAGCATTGCAATAGCCTGTTGCTTCTATGATCATTAAAACAGCCTGGTGCTTATATGATCATTATAACAGCCTGTTGGTTCTATGAACAATTTTTTATAAATAGGAAACTACGAGGTTTTGGTACGGTAAAGTAAGAGAACAAATATTGTAGGATTAAACCTCGAAAAAATCGTAGACAAAGCACTTTAGTGAGACGTGAGAGAAAGAAAAATCACAAGAGAATTACCTGGGATTCGAACACGGACTCCGGTAGGACGAGCAGCCGTCTAGCCACGAGAGAACAGCGTACTATCGACTTAGCCAACTAGCACCCCAGGTCCGTGTTCGAATCCCAGGTAATTCTCTTGTGATTTTTCTTTCTCTCACGTCTCACTAAAGTGCTTTGTCTACGATTTTTTCGAGGTTTAATCCTACAATATTTGTTCTCTTACTTTTTTGTTGGTTCTATGAGCACTACAACAGCCTGTTGCTTTGCTTACTCCCTGCGGAGTACTTTTGATGTATTTGTTTGTACCTCAGTGTCGACTATTGTTTCTCTTTTTGAATTCCCCTCACTAATCCCTCCTTTCTCTCATGTATGTCATATATACGTATATATATTGGTAATGTATAGTTCTGAAATTGCTTTTCTACAGTTTGTAGTTTAATGATTGATGATACTTCTCCATTTAGAAGCCCAGTTACCGTCACAATGAAGATCAGTGAAATGGAACCATAGATTAAGTTCTGCTGGATTAACAACTTTCGCGGGTTGTTCTAGTATGAAAAGGAACCTTTTTTTGTGTGTTTTTGAGAGAGAGAGAGATAATAGAAAGAGGAAGAGAGACATGATAGAGAGAGAAGAAGAAGAGAGAGAAAGAGATGAAAAAGGGAGAGAGAGAGACAAGGAGAGAAAAAGAGCGAGAGGGAGAGGATGAGAAAGACTGAGAAAAAGAAATGAGAGAGAGAGAATAGAGAAAGAGAGATGAAAGAAAGCGGAGAGACATGAGAGAAGAAGAGAGAGAAATAGAGAAAGAAAGAACGAGACTCACAGAGAGGGAGAGTAGAAAGTATCAAGAAAATGGATGACAATATATATAATATCTACTATCTCCCCACTGATCGTGCTCATTGTTCTCTAGGTCCCCCCCTGAAAGCTGCCTCTTTCCCTCATCACCCTCTCCTCTGTGCCTCGGCAGATGGCAGCACAACTGCGTCACGTGACTCTACACCTTTTCACGGGACGCCGGAAAGCGCCCGTCCTCTATGGACACGGTCACTGAAGGTGGCCAAAAGCTTTCTACCAAGGCTACGTGATCAGGGGCGTAGAAAAGAATGGGCACAATAATATACTGGGGGAGAGAGGACCGGGAATGCAAGAAGTGCATCTGAGAAGGAGGAATGGAAAGTTGACATTGAAGCTGTATAAGATTTCGTGATCAATTTTGTATTTTACTACTGCGCCATAGTGGTTTTCATATTACTGTGGAACATCGCCGTAGAGGTGGAATTGTGGAACATCGCCGTAGAGGTGGAACTGTGGAACATCGCCGTAGAGGTGGAACTGTGGAACATCGCCGTAGAGGTGGAACTGTGGAACATCGCCGTAGAGGTGGAATTGTTGAACATCGCCGTAGAGGTGGAACTGTGGAACATCGCCGTAGAGGTGGAACTGTGGAACATCGCCGTAGAGATGGAACTGTGGAACATCGCCGTAGAGACAGACTGTTGAACATCGCCGTAGAGACAGACTGTTGAACATCACCGTAGAGATAAACTGTTGAACATCGCCGTAGAGATAAACTGTGGAACATCGCCGTAGAGATAAACTGTGGAACATCGCCTTAGAGATAAACTGTTGTACATCGCCGTAGATATAAACTGTTGAACACCGCCGCAGAGATAAACTGTGGAACATCGCCGTAGAGATAAACTGTTGAACATCGCCGTAGAGATAAACTGTTGAACATCGCGGCGGAGATGAAACTGTTGAACATTGTCATTTAGATGGTACGGTAAAGATAACATCCTCGTCTCCATGCCTTCAAGGATATTGGGATACGGTGTTAGGCCCGTATTTCTAAGACCCTCGGCACATGAAAATCTGATGTTGTCAGTATCATTTACCTCCCGAGATTTCTCCGGCACTCATTTTTTAGAGACTGGATGTACTCCGGGGCCGTTTTAGTGTGGGTGGTACCAGAAAACAAACCCCCCACTGCTGGGACTTGAACCCGGTACCACTGGATTAGTACACCGAGCGTCTAACCACTCTGTCAACCTGGCGACGGTGATGGAGCTGTGATGGTGAACGTTGAGTGGTGGAGTTCAGTATTCGAGAAGTGCCTTCTGAAGTGAGGCTAACCTGGTTAGCAAATGTGCCTTAGCCTTCTGAAGTGAGACTAACCTGGTTAGCAAATGTGCCTTAGCCTTCTGAAGTGAGACTAACCTGGTTAGCAAATGTGCCTTAGCCTTCTGAAGTGAGGCTAACCTGGCTAGCAAATCTGCCTTAGCCTTCTGAAGTGAGGCTAACCTGGCTAGCAAATCTGCCTTAGCCTTCTGAAGTGAGGCTAACCTGGCTAGCAAATCTGACTTAGCCTTCTGAAGTGAGGCTAACCTGGTTAGCAAATCTGCCTTAGCCTTCTGAAGTGAGACTAACCTGGCTAGCAAATCTGCCTTAGCCTTCTGAAGTGAGGCTAACCTGGCTAGCAAATCTGCCTTAGCCTTCTGAAGTGAGGCTAACCTGGCTAGGAAAGCTGGCTTATGTTACCAAGGATAAATGAGATGGCCAGAGCTGAACGCACACCTGGCTCTGTCGGTTTCTGTAACGAAAAACCCTCGGCCGTGATTGGACACTTACGAGCATAGCTTTAGAGGTAGCAGACAGCTGACTTAATGGACGGTGTAAACTTTGAGACGGTAATAAAAGCCCTCTCTCGGCCAAATCATTAGGGAAGTTTCCTCTCCTCTTGTTCCTTTCATCGTCTTTATGCTTTGATTTGAATCTCTGTATGAAAGCAACAATAAAATCCTTCGGGTTCTGTGGGGTCCATGTGTACCAGAAGCTTATCATGAAATTAGCGTCATCATTATTAATGCCGTGCCGACTCAGTCATTTTCATGTCCCTTGCGGAACTTTGCTTTCCTAACAGCTCTCCTGTAGGCCTCTCGGTTGTAAGCAAGATGCCCTGCTGCTGATGCATTCATTCGCAAGTCATCAATGATGTCTTGCAGCCATCTTCGCCTTGGTCTTCCTCTCTTTCTTTTTTCCCATTATGTACCCTTCCAAGACTGTCTTCTGGGGTTGGTTGTTATGTTTTTTCAAGTCTACCCGATCCTTCACCCAGGCCATCAGTTCAGTTGATGGCCTCCTCTCACACCATCCCGTCAAACTGTCCAGTAGCATTTCTCTCAGTCCTCCCCTGGCTCTTCTTCCCTCTATTTTTCCTGTTGTTATATATTTTCAATGCCCTCTCTTCTCACTGCATGCCATATGAAAGTACATTGTCTCTTTCTTATTTTTTTTTTTTACAATATTTTGTGTCTCTCCAGCTCTTATCACACATTCTCCATTAGTTATTTTTGCTGTCCAGGGAATTAGCAACATTCTTCTAGTAAACCGCATTTCTACTGCTTACAATGATCTTCATGTGGACCTGCCTATTATCCGTGATTCACTTCCATATAGCAAAATAAGCTCAATATAGCATTATATAAGCAATAAGGTTGGATGAATAAACTTGCCACAGACAAATTTCCTGATATCACTAGTTCATCATAGACAGAAGAATTATGAAATAAAGTTTTACAAAATGATTGAGAAAATATATGTGGGTGCGTCATAGATTATGAATGCAGTGTTCTCCCGTGGCTTGACAGTTGCCCGTCCTACAAAAGTCCGTCATTCTCTTGCCATTTTTCTTTCTCTCGCGTCTACAAGTGCTTTTTGTGTGATTTTCTTCGAAATCTAACCATATTCTAAAATGTTCTATTGCCTTACAGCGTGAAAATCTCGTTATTTGCTATTTGTAGGAATTTACATTGAGAAAATACGTGACTTGAAGAATAAGTTTAGAAAATGCAGATAATTATCATAATATGACACAAAGACCCTCAACTGAATAACTCTGCGACATCTTAGTTGTATTCTGCTTTAGCTTAACTGTCTCCTAGCTTTTCCGTAGCTGGTTCTAGCATGAGATGTCTCTTGGGGTTTATGAATTTAGTTTGCTTGTCTGTAATACTTTACTTGTCTGGTTTAAAGGTTGAAGGACAGCCAAGAAAACGAGGTACAAGACCACAGGCAAGGACAGAAAGAAAAACATGTGGAGAAGATACCATATTATGACCATACCCAGACGTGAAAACCATGTTTCAACAGAAATCTTGTACAACGACGGCCGTTTGTGAACATTAACACAAAACGGACATGAAGTTTAGCAAGATAACAAATATTGTAGGATTAAACCTCGAAAAATCGTAGACAAAGCACTTTAGTGAGACGTGGTGCTAGTTGGCTAAGTCGATAGTGGTGCTAGTTGGCTAAGTCGATAGTGGTGCTAGTTGGCTAAGTCGATAGTACGCTGTTCTCTCGTGGCTAGACGGCTGCTCGTCCTACCGGAGTCCGTGTTCGAATCCCAGGTAATTCTCTTGTGATTTTTCTTTCTCTCACGTCTCACTAAAGTGCTTTGTCTACGATTTTTTCGAGGTTTAATCCTACAATATTTGTTATCATACTTTACCGTACCAAAACCTCGTAGTTTCCTATTTATAAAAAAAAATGAAGTTTAGCAGTGTTTAAGATGCAAGTGTGAGACTCGACGAGCTGAACATTTATAACAAGGAATCAATGGAGACGTCACAAGATGACGCTGGCATTTGTTGAAATCAACGGATTTCCACTTTACTTTTTAACAAAATGTGGGGAAAGAGCTGCAGGTCAGTTAGGAGCATCTTTCATGGCGACGCCTCTGCTAAAGCGCTGGTTCTGGACTGTTGTGGCTACCAGCAGGCGACCAGGCCAACCACCAACAGGTGGATGGGTGCGTGTGACAGCTGGTGATAAAACACACACACACACTCACACATCCACGGAAACTCGATAGGAAAGCTAAGATGCCTAGGCTGAGTGGAGGCAGGATTGTGTCTCCACCGGTGGGAATCTGTTTACTTTCGCTGGACAGGAAGTAAAATATGTCCGGTTTTCCCCCATCTCATTCCACTGGGAAATATTTCCTTGCTTGTGGAAAGTAATAGTTTTAAAAAAAAACGTCTCCTGTTAGGCATATAAAGAATGTTTCAAGGACACTAAAGAAAATAACAGAACAGAAAACATTTGTTCTTGCATATTTTAACAACGCTTTCATTACTGTACTTCTATTAGTAACATCCTGATCGTTCTTCATGCAGAGTCTCTCTTCACAAATGCGACAGTTCGTCTCTTGCGAACCTATCACCATAGATGTTGGGGGAGGGTGTGGGGGGGGGGTGAGTGGAGTCTGGTCAAGCCCTTTACCTGTGTGGGTTGTGTAGCTGGCAACTCTGTAGGATGTGATGTGGCTTCTGCTGCTGCTCTGCTCTGTTGGGCCAGCTCCTGGTATAGATTGTGTCTCAGCCTGCAGCGTCCTGTTCTCGGTCGGAAGATTATCACTTGGTCACTGTATGACTGCTTTGTTGAATCTTGCACTTGCTAGTGGTAGGGCTTCTGTCAGGTTGTCCAGGTCTTTAATCTTTTGGTGTTTCCCTGCTTATATGACGGAGATTCCTTGCTTATATGACGAAGATTTCCTGCTTATATGACGAAGATTCCCTGCTTATATGACGGAGATTCCTTGCTTATATGACGAAGATTTCCTGCTTATATGACGAAGATTCCCTGCTTATATGACGAAGATTCCCTACTTATATGATGGAAATTCCATACTTATATGACGGTGATTCCCAGCTTATATGATGGAAATTCCATACTTATATGACGAAGTGTGACTCTGTGAGTACAATTTTAACAAGAAGGAAAAAAAAACTGAACTTGTTTTTTAGCAGACCAGGTGTCATTTGGTGTGGAAAATTTGTACACTCGTTCAGTCTCCGTGAAACTACGGGAGAGAAAGAAAAACACTTTAGATGTGAGAGAAAGAAAAACACTTTAGGTGTGAGAGAAAGAAAAACACTTTAGACGTGAGAGAAGGAAAAACACCTTAGATATGAGATAAAAACATATTAGATGTGAGAGAAAGAAAAATATTTTAGATGTGAGAGAAGGAAAAACACTTTGAATGTGTGAGAAAGAAAAACACTTTAGATGCGAGAGAAGGAAAAACACTTTAGATGTGAGAGAAGGAAAAACACTTTAGATGTGAGAGAAAGAAAAACACTTTAGATGTGAGAGAAAGAAAAACACTTTGGATGTGAAAGAAAGAAAAACACTTTAGATATGAGAGAAAGAAAAACACTTTAGATGTGAGAGAAAGAAAAACACTTTGGATGTGAGAGAAAGAAAAATACTTTAGATGTGAGAGAAGGAAAAACACTTTGGATGTGAGAGAAGGAAAAACACTTTAGATGTGAGAGAAAGAAAATCACTTTAGATATGAGATAAGAAATCACTTTAGATATGAGATAATAAATCACTTTAGATATGAGATAAGAAATCACTTTAGATATGAGATAAGAAATCACTTTAGATATGAGATAAGAAATCACCTTAGATATGAGATAAAAAAAACACTTTAGATATGAGATAAGAAATCACTTTAGATATGAGATAAAAAAAACACTTTAGATATGAGATTTAAAAAAACACTTTAGATATGAGATAAACAATCACTAGGAAAACGGGAATGAAACCTCAGTCACAAATAAGATAATAAACCCCATACCTACTACCACGGCGATGCGGAGAAGGCGAGAGAGAGACAACTGAAGTCGTAAACCTTCCAGAAACCTATCGTAAACCTATCACAAACCTGCCGGTCAGGTTGAACTAAAGCGATATCCCACTTTTTAGGAACTTGGTTGGAAAGGTAGAGTTGTAACTTGGCCTTGTCTAGACCATGTACTGCCTGCAACAACCCGGTCCTTCTAGCAACCCACGGTTGTCCCAGAAAGAACAGTGGTAGTATGACATTTGAAAGGAGTGGCCGGTCTTATCAATGACACACGTAGAGTTCTTGATCACATGACACGTGTAGAGTTCTTGATCACATGACATGTGTAGAGTTCTTGATCACATGACACGTGTGGAGTTCTTGATCACACGACACGTGTAGAGTTCTTGATGACATGACACGTGTAGAGTTCTTGATGACATGACACGTGTAGAGTTCTTGATGACATGACACATGTAGAGTTCTTGATCACATGACACACGTATAGTTCTTGATCACATGACACGTGTAGAGTTCTTGATGACATGACACGTGTAGAGTTCTTGATGACAAGACACGTGTAGAGTTCTTGATCACACGACATGTTGATTTGTTGATGACAAGACATGCAGAGTTGTCGATGGATGATGACAAATGTAGGGTACACAACCACATGACAAACGTAGAGTCTTTGATGACGTGACACATGTATAGTATTTGATTGCATGACACATGTACAGTTATTGATCTCATGACATTACACATGCAGAGTTGATGATCATATGACACCTGTGCTGTGTTGAAAGGTCTGTGATGGAAAGAAAGGTAGGCTGACAGCAGAAAACTTAGAACAGGAGCAACTTCAAAGGCCCCCCCCCCCACCACTCCCCAAAGGCCACAATTGCATTTATGCGCCAGTGTCGGGCCGCACAAAAAGCACCCAGATACACTTAAGGACATTTTTTTCTACGCTGATTTCTTCCTTTCCCAAGCATAGAATTCCCCGTTCCCTGCCAAACATCGCTACTTTTAATCAAATAAATTACATTTTCATGATAACCTCGACAGCCACAAAAAGGGACACTGGGGGGGGGGGGGCCGCATACACCCCACGGGCAATCATTTGACCACCCCTAACACAGAGATAGTAATGGAAACATCGGATTAAAAGTTCAACATAATCATGAATGAGCTAATGAAAATCGCCATGGAAAATCTAAGTCCCAGGATCAATGCTGATGAAGCTAAATCGCGAACTTGTGAACATATTTAAGGGACTTGTGTTTCCGTGATCCGCTCAGCCAAAACAAAATCCCCTTTGGTTTATACAGGGTTTCTCCTACAGGGAAACAAAAAGCAACCTTTTAATCGTGACGCAGCTCTACCTGACCAGGCATAGCTCTTAGGGGACTAATCAGTTCTGATTCCTTCATTCTCGTAGGGCTGTTGTGTGTCTTAGCATAGTTCATTCTGACGGGGAACTCTTGTACTGCAGGCGACGGCCTTGAGATTAATGCGTTCCCTCCAGCTATGGAGCCTACTAGTAAGCCCGTTTCTTAGGTGGGACCTAGGAAGTAAAGAAAGCCATTTTAGCCCAGATGTCACTCAATTTGATGTCTGTGTTTAGAGGTGCTTACACCGACCTGGGCTGTCCTCAGCGCCTAACTGTCAGCTACCAGGAGCCGCAGCAACGGTGTCATTACTGCAGGTGGTAGATGCGACAACAGTATCACTGCTGCATGTGAGAGATTCCACAGCAGTGTCATTACTGCAGGTGAGAGATTCCACAACAGTGTCATTATTGCAGGTGAGAGATGCACCAATGCCATTACTTAAGATGAGAGATGCAGCAATGTCATTACTTCAGGTGAAAGATTCCACAACAATGTCATTACTGCAGGTGAGAGATCCACAACAATGTCATTACTGCAGGTGAGAGATGCCACAATGTCATTACCTCAGGTGAGAGAAGCAGCAATGTCATTACTGTAGGTGAGAGATTCCACAACAGTGTCATTACTGCAGGTGAGAGATGCAACAATGTCATTACTGCAGGTGAGAGATGCAACAATGTCATTACTGCAAGTGCAAGTGAGAGATGCAACAATGTCAGTACTGCAGGTGAGAGATTCCACAACAATATCATTACTGCAGATGAGAGATGCAACAATATCATTACTGCGGGTGAGAGATGCAACAATATCATTACTGCAGGTGAGAGATGCAACAATGTCATTACTGTAGGTGAGAGATTCCACAACAGTGTCATTACTGCAGGTGAGAGATGCAACAATGTCATTACTGCAGGTGAGAGATGCAACAATGTCATTACTGCAGGTGAGAGATGCAACAATGTCATTACTACAGGTGAGAGATGCAACAATGTCATTACTGCAGATGAGAGATGCAATAATAGTGTTATTATTGAGGCCTGGCATTAATCTCCTGGTAAATATATCACCAACGTTATTCATCTTATCTTATATCCTTCCCGTGCCGTTAAACGTCACATAGGGCTCGCAAAGTAGTTCGACAATTTTTCCTGTCTTCGGCGAGTCTTTCAACCTCATCAAAGGATTTTATACCTGTTAATTTGGCCTCTCTTAACAATGTCCTCTTCAGAGTTTCACGCGGTCTGCCTCTTTTTCTTCGACCTGTTGTGTTCCACTTGATAGCTTGTTTTAGGATTCTCTGATCATTTCTTCTCATCAAGTGGCCAACATATGTCCATCTCCTTTTCCTGATCACCCATGAGACTAGTTGTTGTTCAGTCATCTGTCTTATCTCTGCATTGTTCTTGAATTCATTCCACTTGATGCCGAGTATTTTCCTTAGGCATTTGTTTTCAAAAGAGTCTAATTTCTTTTCTATTTCTTTAGTTGTTTTCCAGCGTTCGCCTGCATAAATGAGGGTGGATATTACATTTGAATTGAATAGTCTTAACTTGGTTTTTGTGCTTATAACTTTTGAATTCCATATGTTCTCAAGATTCTTGAAGATTGATGCTGCTTTTGAAATTCTGATCCTAACTTCCTTTCTAGTGTCACCATCCTGGTCTATGTAGCTGCCAAGGTATGCAAATTGATTGACTTCTTCAATATCTTTCCCTTCTATGTGTATTTTTCCATTTTGATTGAGAAGAATTTTCATTATTTTTGTTTTGTCCTTGTTAATTTCAAGTCCTATTTTGCTAGCCAGTGAAGACAGGCTATTTGTTTTTTCTTGCATGAAATTCACATTATTACTGATAAGAGTTATGTCATCAGCAAAATCAAGATCTTCTAGTTGGGTCCCATGTACCCAGTCAATACCTGTTATTCATGGGCCCCATCATTTAAATTAGATAGACTGGTACAGCCTTTATTGATCCCCATCATTTAAACAAGATAGACTGATACAGCATAAGAGATGTGGGAAACAAGATCAAGGGATAGGCCAAGACAGAGATGGAAAGACAACATAGAAGAGGATAAAAAAGAAATTGGTGCCACCAATTGGAGAGAGAAGATTAGGAATAGAGAGGAATGGAGGAGAACTTTATCTGCAGCAATGAGCCTTAACGGCTTGGAAAGCTGAAGAAGAAGAACAAAAAGAAGAATAATAATAATAAGAAGAAAAAGACTGTTACAGCCTTTATTGGGCTCCAGCATGTAAACTAAATAGACTGGTACAGCCTTTACTTGGCCCCAGCATGTAAACCATATAGACTGGTAAAGCCATTATTGGGCCCCAGCTGGGCCACCCTTTTACTGGGCTGCAGCATTTAAACCATATAGATTGGTTCAGCCTTTTACTGGGCCCCACCATTTAAATCATATAGACTGGGACAGCCTTTTACTGGGCCCCAGCATGTAAACCACATAGATTGGTTCGGACTTTTACTGGGCCCCAGTATTTAAACCATATAGACTGGGACAGCCATTTACTGGGCCCCATCATTTAAACCATATAGACTGGGACAGCCTTTTACTATGTCCCATTATTTAAACCATATAGACTGGGACAGCCTTTTACTAGATCCCATTATTTAAACCATATAGACTGGGACAGCCTTTTACTGGGCTCTATCATTTAAACCATATAGACTGGGACAGCCTTTTACTGGGCCCCATCATTTAAACTATATAAATTGGTAGACCTTTCTGTGCCTGTGGAAATCAGAGAAGAAAATTGTAAGGTCTCTTGCGTACAAAAAAAAAAAAAAAGTTTCTGCAACCCTCGGTAGGTCAAAGTGATTTTAAAAAGTTGCTGATAATATAATCTAATAATAACTATGAATGCTCATTTGAGTAGAAAGTGTTCTTTTTCTGCGAGTGTCTTAATAAAAGATGCTTTATCTACGGCCCTTGATGTTTTATCTACGGCCCTTGACGAAAATCCCCATGGACTAATTTCCAGAACCTTGCATGAGAGAGCCCAACAGCGACAGACAAGATTCCTCAGAACATAATGTACAGACTGACGAAGGAGATCGTACATGAAAGCTACAGTACCATAACAAGATACGGGAAATAGTGAACAAGCCAAATCATCGGCGATATCAGCATCATCATGTGCCACTTCCATAGACAAAGCTAACTGCCATAGTTTTTTTTCAAGTTTTTTGCCTTTTTTTTCTCTGAGCCTCTTCTGGCGGTATTTGCTCATTTGTGTGGATGGAATAGCTCATCTTTAACGTCCCGTTACCTGCACGATAAGACGGGACGGTTGGTTGGTTAATCTTTGTTGTGAAATCACTTAATCTACGTGATATGATCAAAACATTTGGGAGTTATTTCTTTTACTCTCCCTTCTTTTCTGTTTCATGATTATGATCCGTTCTTCTTCTTCTTCTTCTTCTTCGTTCACATTGTCTGTCTATACCTGCAGTCCTGTCTCTTGGATAAATTTCACTGTTTTTTGTAACTCATGTATGGAACCGTAGAGCTTATCTTCTTTAGTGGTTTCACTGGGCCAGTAATTATTTCTCAGTGTCTCGTAGTTGATGTAGTTCTGGAGGATATGTTCCACAGTTTGGGGCACCTGGGCACATGTACATATAGTAGTAGCACCAACCTTAAACTTTGTATACATATGACTTCGGAGTCGGCTGTGTCCTGTTCGGAGACGGAAAATGGTGAATTGTTTCTTTCTGTTTAGCATGTGATAGTCATTATGTGGTGGTGTTTGTGGCTTCCTGTAAGTTTTTATCATGCTTTTCTTCTGATTATAGGTGATTGGTATGTCTGGTTGCTCCATTTCAGTGCCATCTTTGGCCAGATGTTCAGCTTTCTCATTGCCTGGTATCCCACAATGGGAGGGAATCCACTGCAAGATGACTGTGTCGTGAGCCAGTTTTTGACAAGGCATCCTTAAGATCTGGTAGTTTGTTGCACTGAAGAGCTTCCAGTACTGATCTTGCATCTGTGAGAATTACTACAGGACATGTATCAATTCTGGAGTCTGATAGTTTTTAAACCGCGGCAATAATTGTCCTAACTTCTGCATCAAAGTTGTGTTCCGTTTTTCTGTTTCGTGATGTTTTTTTTTTTTCATGTTTCTATTTAACTGTTCTGTTTCATGGTTTTATTTATCGATTCTGTTCCATGGTTCTATTTAATGACTCTATTTCATGGTTTTATTTAACGATTCCGTTTCAGCGTTCTATTTAACTGTTCTGTTTTATAGTTCTATTTAACTGATCTGTTTTATGGTTCTATTTAACTGATCTGTTTTATGGTTCTATTTAATTGTTCTGTTTTATAGTTCTATTTAACTGATCTGTTTTATGGTTCTATTTAACTGTTCTGTTTTATGGTTCTATTTAACTGTTCTGTTTTATGGTTCTATTTAACTGTTCTGTTTTATGGTTCTATTTAACTGTTCTGTTTTATGGTTCTGCTTCTCATTATTTCACTGTACAGTGCGGTTATTTACCTCTCTTTTAATGTCCACACACCACAACTCCCAATCCGACACATTTCTATGCCTTCACTTCTTTCACCGTATCGGCTGTAATGAACATCTTGTTCGCAGCTACAAGGAGGAAAAAAACAGGAACAAAATGGCCACACACACACACACACACGCACGCATACACACTCTTCTTCTGTTAACATTTCAGCAGCTGCCGTGTTGGCTGCGTATGTCTTTACGAGTCTCATAGTTAGCTGCTGCGTTGTTTACCTCATGGCCAAGGCAATCGAAGGATTACAGGTGAACAATTGGTAAAGAACATAACAGTACATTAATTACGCATACCATTCCCAGTAGCTTAGTAATTATACATATAAAATAAGAAGTAACTATACCCATAAAATAAGAACTAATTACAACATAATTAAAGAGAAGTAATTATATCCATAAAATAAGGAGAAGTAATTGTAACATAAAATAAGGAGAACTAATTATAACATAAAATAAGAAGAAGTAATTGTAACATAAAATAAGGAGAAGTAGTTATAACATAAAATAAGAAAAAGTAATTATAACATAAAATAAAAAGAAGTTATTATAGCATAAAATAAGGAGAAGTAATTATAACATAAAATAATAAGAAGGAATTATAACATAAAATAAGAAGAAGTTATTATAACATAAAAAAAGGAGAAGTAATTATAACATAGAAGAAGAACAAGTAATTATAAGATAAAATAAGGAAAAAGTGAGAGTTAACTTGCCGTCACAGACAATGTTGGACTGCACAATGACTTCCTTCTTTTGGAGAACAAAATGTTTTTGAAATGTTCTGCGTGCTTGTATTTTGTACTTGTACGAACTCCTTGTAACTGCGAGCTGGTGTCCTTTGCAGCCGATGCTGTAAAGATGTTCAGGCACAGCATCGTATCGGCGTGGCAGCCGGTTATGGCATCTATTTTTTCAGTCCCGTAGTACAGTTAAAATGCAGGGGATGTGCAATGCTTCTTTAGCAGTCTCCACCACCATGGGGACTATGAGGATACATGCCCGTTAGCCAGGCTAGGCCTGTTACTATGAAGAGATATAACAGGGTCTTGGTCAGCTTTGGTTCGCTAACCCTGACGCTAGCATATCATTTATGGGTCTCTGATTGCCTAAACAGACAGTACCTTCACCGCCAAATGTTCTGCTAAAAAAAGCTACACCATGTTAGTTATTAGACTAATTTACAACTTACTGAAATAAATCTCTCGCGCAGAGCCTTTAGATGCCCGGGACACATAAGGCGACAGCAAGGTTTTTCCACAAATGCCTGTCTCTCGCTTTCTCCACAGCTCTTGCTGTTGTTCAACATCTTTTCTGTTGTTCTCCCACATGTCTCCTTTGATCTACCCCTTCTCCTGTTTCGCCTGAGGTTGCCATCTCAAGGCTATTTTTGGCAAAGAGTCACTAGTTCTCCGAACCACACGCCCGAACTATGGCCTACGTCTTTCCTCTATTCCTCTATAATCCATGTCAGTGGCTTCATCCATTTTTCTGCCAGTAAAGTCTCATTTCTTATGGTCTTTAGCCAAAGTATTCGTCTGATACTACGCAAACACTTAATCTGGAAGGAATTCAGTCTGTTTTCTAGTTTTGGTGCTTTTCCAGCATTCACTTATGTAGAGTGTCACACTTGCGACATGTACTCTTACAAATCCTGATTTTTGTTGCTGAAATAGATGGAATATAGTAAACAACTTGCATGGTCAGAAAAAATGGAAGAAATTAAGAAAAGCCAGGATTCCGAAATATATTTTTTATGTGAATAAACATGTTTTTATCACGGGGGGTGGGGGGGGGGGGGGGGGGGGGGTGGGGTGGTAATTATGCAAATGTTGATGAACTATTTAATATCAATGTAAGTTTAACTCGACAAGGGAGAATACAGTGTCTGACAGGAACAAAGGGAGAGAAAACTTCCAGCGTTAAAACTGCGTGTAACACGCAAGGGAGCTAATAATCCCTGGGTATCATTTACAGATCTATAATTTTCAAAATGTCTGTTAGGCTTCCAAACAGATTCCATTTCTATGTATAGGTTTTGTTTTTTTTTTGTAGTCTTTGTACTGACAACACTCTTGATTGTTCTTGCCCACTTACAAGCGAGGGAGAAGAGTACACCACGTCTGATTGGCCAAAACTATAACGGGGCGGGGACTGATGAAAGAAAAGAAAACACTGGTTGGCAATTTTTGGGCGGGGCGAATGCAATTGTCAGTTTGTAAAATATTCTGTTAGATAAACTATATCAGTTTTCATTATTTACATAGTTTACACTGACTGATAGGGTGAAGCGTAGCTTTAATAGTTTTAACGCCTCTATACCATCACCTGCATACCAATACCTGCATACCATCACCTGCATACCAATATTTGCATACCATTACCTGTACCAACACCTGCACGCCAACACCTGCACCAAAAAAAAAAAAAAATCTATCAAGATACGGTTATCGTTTGCGACTTTTTTGTGTTACCTTCGTGTATATGAGCGATACAAGAGCCCGTTTACTAACATATCATCATCATCATGTGCCGTGCCGACTGGCGTTGGCTATTATGCTTCTCCAGAGTACGCGATCCTTCATGCAGGCCATCAGCTCAGGTGGTGATCTCCTCTCACACCATCCCGTCAGACTGTCCAGTGTTTACTAACATAACAGCAGCAAAATGAGCTGTCACTTGACTTCACAACTAAAGAAGAGCTCAGAAAATCCGAAAACCCAAATACATATATATATATATGGCCTACGTCTTTCCTCTATTCCTCTATATATATATATATATATCCTCTGTGTATGATAAAACAACGGTGCTTGATTGTCGGATGAATTGTAACTTGACTCATGAAGGTACAGTGAACAAGAAGGTACATTGAACAAGAAGGTACATTGAACAAGAAGGTACATTGAACAAGAAGATACAGTGAACAAGAAGGTACAGTGAACAAGAAGGTACATTGAACAAGAAGATACAGTGAACAAGAAGATACAGGGAACAAGAAGATACATTGAACAAGAAGATACAGTGAACAAGAAGGTACATTGAACAATAAGATACAGTGAGCAAGAGGGTACAGTGAACAAGAGGGTACAGTGAACAAGAAGGTGTAGTGAACAAGAGGGTACAGTGAACAAGAAGGTACAGTGAACAAGAGGGTACAATGAACAAGAGGGTACAGTGAACGAAACAAACAAAAAATGTAGAACTATCCACTGGTAATTTATAATACAATTTTCACAGCGGAATTATATTTCTATAGTGGCTGCCAGGGCCATCTTAACGCATGGACCCTCCTGGCACTGCCTAGAGGCCCCAAGCGCTTTATGGCCCAACCAGTCCACGGAAATCTATGTATGTGGCGGGCGTGCTGTGTGAGCGTGGGTGCAAGCGGTTTATTTTGTTAGTTTATTATTACTTTGCTCAGGGACCAACCACCACCCCACTCCGTGCCTTTAAGACGGCCCTGGTGGCTGTGTGGTCTCGGAGTTAGACGTTCGTTGTAGAATTTGGAGGTCGCCTGTTAGAATCTTATCAGACGTGGCAGGGATTTTGTCCCGTGAATCGTCCGGGAATGAATTTTCCTGGTCGTTTTAGACAGAACGTCCAGGTAGGCATTGTCTTTCCTGGTCTCCAGACAGAACGTCCAGGTAGGTAGTGTCTTTCCTGGTCTTTTTAGATAGAACGTCCAGGTAGGCATTGTCTTTCCTGGTCTTTCCAGACAGAACGTCCAGGTAGGTAGTGTCTTTCCTGGTCTTTTTAGACAGAACGTCCAGGTAGGTAGTGTCTTTCCTGGTCTTTTTAGATAGAACGTCCAGGTAGGCATTGTCTTTCCTGGTCTTTTTAGACAGAACGTCCAGGTAGGCATTGTCTTTCCTGGTCTCCAGACAGAACGTCCAGGTAGGTAGTGTCTTTCCTGGTCTTTAGACAGAACGTCCTGGTAGGCATTGTCTTTCCTGGTCTCCAGACAGAACGTCCTGGTAGGCATTGTCTTTCCTGGTCTTTTTAGATAGAACGTCCAGGTAGGCATTGTCTTTCCTGGTCTTTAGATAGAACGTCCAGGTAGGCATTGTCTTTCCTGTTCTTTTTAGACAGAACGTCCAGGTAGGCATTGTCTTTCCTGGTCTTTGGACAGAACGTCCATGTGGGCATTGTCTTTCCTGGACTCTCGACAGAACGTCCATGTGGGCATTGTCTTTCCTGGTCTTTGGACAGAACGTCCATGTGGGCATTGTCTTTCCTGGTCTTTGGACAGAACGTCCATGTGGGCTTTGTCTTTCCTGGACTCTAGACAGAACGTCCATGTGGGCATTGTCTTTCCTGGTCTTTGAACAGAACCTCCATGTGGGCTTTGTCTTTCCTGGACTCTAGACAGAACGTCCATGTGGGCATTGTCGGGAGCGTTAACAATCCTTTGGCAAGTGGAAATTGTAAAAAAATAGGCCAGCTGGCCGCTGCCCAGATAAAATTATAGGACGCTTCCCAGATAAAATTATAGGACGGTGCCAAAATTTAAAGTTCTAGGACGCTGCACAGATAAAATTATAAGACGCTGCACAGATAAAATTATAGGACGCTGCCCAGATAAAATTATAGGACGCTGCCCAGATACAATTATAGGACGCTGCCCAGATAAAATTATAGGACGCTGCCCAGATAAAATTAAAGGACCCTGCCCAGATAAAATTCTAGGACATCCATCACAGAGATTGTCGATAGCGCTTGGAGTGTCTGTGCTGAGTGGGACGGTCGACCTGAGGCACTGAGTGGAATGGGTGACAGGAGAGACATGGGAATGTCCTGTCTGGGCCGACGGCATTTCTAAACAACGAAACGTTCATATAATATGACAATATATTATTTTTATAATTTGATAATATATTATTTTTATAGTATATTATTTTTATAATTTGATAATATATTATTTTTATAATTTGATAATATATTATTTTTATTATATATTATTTTTATAATTTGATAATATATTATTTTTATAATTTGATAATATTTTATTTTTATAATTTGATAGTATATTATTTTTATAATTTGATAATATATTATTTTTATAATTTGACTTATTTGTTCAATGTTCTTATTTATAGGTATTTTAATTTTTATGTCCAAGTTTTTTTCACGTAAATGTTATTATATGTGAATTTACGAGTTTGTATTTAGTGGCACATGAGCACTTCTTCAGACACTGCACGTTAACAACAGCAAGTAATTAAGACTTTCGAGACAACTTCAGAAAATCCCGTGGCCCATCAGCCCTGTACGGGACCCGATGGTATCGTTCATCATCACATGTAAGGCCCTAAGCCTTTTTTTTTTCTCTTCCCTTCACTGAGTCCCGAATCAAAACGCTACACGCTAAAAAGGGAAACTGAGCAGATATCGTGTTCTGATGATCTGGTCGAGAAAGAATTTAACTAAACAATCGTTCACTTTCTAACGTTTATGAATTTACTCTCGTCTGAACAGGTGCATATCCCCTCCCCCCCCCCCCCACTGCCTGAGTGCCCCTAGCTTCAACAACAGTACATGCTTCACTTGCCCAAACCAATCAGATTACCTCCCCTGATCACACCTAGATCAAAAGCCACAGGTGTGTTAACGTTCCGTCCCGGATCAAAATGGCATCAAAGGGTGTTTGTTCAATATCGTTATATTGTTCAATATCTTTGTTCAATATCATGTGTCAGTCAGGCAGACAGACAGCCATGTGTACCGCCACACCTTTGTTGGAGCCGTTCGGGGCGGGCAATGTTATACAAACAGGTACCCGACACTTACGACAGAGAGCATTGCAAGAGTGAAAGCGGGATTCTCACGGTCGGAGAACACGTTCCTCACACGCAGACTGGTACCTGGCTGTCTGGTAGCTCTGCCGTGGCGAGGCCTCTCAGAAATCCTTCTTAATGTATGTAGAAGTGTATATTTTAGGCGAATCTCGTGTCCGTTTCTCTTACAAGGTAAGATAAGATAAAAATCCCAGCTTCCCTGTCATTAAGGCATATTGGGGATATGGTGATATGCTGGGATGTCCACGATCTTCGGCACATGAAAATCTGATGTCTTCAATGTCACGCCTGACCGCAGATGCCTTCTCAGATTCATCCGAGCATACTAAAAAGAGAGAAAAAAAAAGCGAACTATAATTTTTCGTTTATTTTTTCGTGTTTTTTTTTACCTGTTCTGTTGTTGTTGTTTTTTTTATGTGACCTTGAAAACGGCCTTTGCCTTCTGCTCTTCTTCTTCTTTCAGTGTTGTTGGTCACATCAGATCCTGATCCCTGTTGACATGGCAAAGCCCGCAGTCCTCTCCAGATCCTGATAGGAGCCCCAAAGCTTTAGCCTCAAACTCGTGTCCTCTGGCCATGTCTTATGCTTCAGATCCGCATGGTTTGGGCACTCTTGGAGGACCTTTTGTCTAAATATTGGATTCCCGTATATACATGCTCATCTTACTTTCTGCTACTCTCGTTCCTGCCTGTTTCCTTCTGCTATCTTCTTGTAAAATTGAACAATGCGCCCCTGTCTGTTTTTATTTCATTATTTGTTATAATTATGTGTCTATGCATAGAAATATTTTAGACTATGTATTTCATATTAGGATATCAATATGAAACAAGGCAATAATTTGTTCCAGTTACATCATCTTTGTTGAGTCAGAATAAGGTACCTGACTCCTTGAAATAGGGAAGGAAAGGGGGGTCATTTCTGATACCGATAATATCAATTTCTGATGTGACAATATCAATTTATAATGTGACAATATCAATTTCTGGTGTGACAATATCAATTTCTGGTATGAGAATATCAATTTCTGGTGTGACTATGTAAATTTATAATGTTACAATGTCAACTTCTGTTGTGACAATATCAATTTCTGATGTGACAATATCAGTTTATAGTATGACTATATAGTGTGACAATATCAATTTCTGATGTGACAGAGGAATATCACAGCAGATCATAACAAGAACATTCAGCAAGAACACTCAGCAAGAACACTCAGCAAGAACACCAGTTTAAAAGCATGTTCAGATCAAGCGGAATTTTAGGTCTGATTATGCGGAGGAGGAGAAAGAACTTCAGAAACTAGGGCAATGAAAAAGGGCAAATGTTGACTGCTAGAAGAAGAAGAAGAATAAGAAGAAGAAGAAGGAGGAGGAGGAGGATGATGCAGTTACCGCGGGCTGGACGACCACAGAAAGACAATGCCTTGTCCCAGTGTTTCTCAGTGTGTTCCGAGGGGGGGGGGGGAGAGAACACTCTGAATATTTGAGGAGGGGGCAATTAGAATAATTTTTTTTATTACACTTTTTCAGAACTTGGTTCACTAATATGCTGCGAGGGAGGGGGGAGGGGGAGGTATCGAAATATTTTAGTCGTTGAGGTGGGCAATGATCCAAGAAAAGGTTGGGAAACACTGCCTTAACACCCCCCCCCCCCCAACCACGACTTTATTTTATTATTTTAAACTATCATATTATTCCATCACTCAGTTTTATGCTGTCGCTTTATTTTGCTCAGTGTAACAGGCTGTCACAGTCTTTCAAACCTAGCTGTTAAGTATGAAGAGGTCGTCGAAGTGCTGTGGTCTGTTGAGGATCTTCTTTCTTGCATCCACTCCAGGACGTACCTACTCCCCATCCAGCACCAGGCACCTGCGTCAGGATGCTGCACACAATCGCAGCTGTATAAGATAAAAGAAGAAGAAGAAGAAGAAGAAGAAAAGAAGAAGAAGAAGAAGAAAAGGTGGCTGCTTGCTGCGCTACCCTTCTGCCAACGATGGCTTTCTTCTACGTGGGGAGGAAGTACTTTTCTGACGGGCCGAACTCCACACCACCGTGACGCTGTTACCATAGCAACTGCTGAGGTCTTCGCTACGTACAGCGCACGGACCTTGATGACGGCGCCATCTGTAGTACATTACCTCATTACTCGGTAGTTTGATCAGAACTCTTGTAACATTTCATTCCACAAGACGTAAACTACTCTACCTTGTAACATTTTATTCCACAAGACGTAAACTATTGTACCTTGTAACATTTCATTCCACAAGACGTAAACTATTGTACCTTGTAACATTTCATTCCACAAGACGTAAACTTGTAACATTTTCTTCGGCAGACATAAACTATTCCACGTTACAAACACGTAATGTGTTTTTTTTTTTTACACCCTGACACTGGATGTGGATACAGCCTGGAATAAACGGTGTAGAATTTCATCATCTGAACCCAGGGACAATAAAAACGTGGATTGTGACACAAACAATGACAGGTCGTGGGGCCTGTATGATACTTGCCATCCGTTCCATCTCACTCATCTAAGAAAACTTTGAGGGCCCTAGATCTTCCAGTTGTCTGCCCAATCTTTCCGGTAGAGTGCTCTCCCGGTGATAGATATTTTTAAAAAGACGAACGCGAAAACAACAAGAGCACAAAAAACGGCGAGAAAACGTTTAATGTTCTCTTACCGTGAAGGAAAAACGACTGTCGCAAGTGAGGATGTAGAGAGACATAATAGAGAGGATGGTTAGAGATAAATAGAACCCGAAGCCACTCTGTTGTGATAAAGGGAAACTTTTTAAGACAAGACTGAAAGGAATATATATGACATAATTTGTGAGTGGGGATGGTTGTTATGTTAACATCATGACCCCAGGCCCAGCGAGGTATACCAGGCAAGACGTAATCGTAAATCCTGGCGCTTTGTTGACTGTTGTTTTATTCATTTGTTTATTTACTTTGACTTTTTTCAGCGGGGAAACATTTTTTTAAAATATTAACTTCAAGAGGCATAATACAATATCGAAGACCCTTCTTGAAGGCAGACTGGAGGGGACAAGAAAAAGAGGAAGACATGACATAGATGGATGGACAACACCAAGAGATGGACAGGAACCAGCTAGGCCGTGTGTGCTTGGAAGGCAAGAAGCAGAACAGACTGGGGACTCATTGCGGCCAGCTTTCATGTGGAGACGGCGCAAGATGATGATGAAGATGACTGTGGCTAAATCACACGCGACTGAGGTTAACTCTGTGTATCAGCATCAAATAACCTGCACAAATCGGAAAAGGCATTTTCCGTTTTTTTTTTTTCAACAACTATCATCTACCAAAAGACGGAATTTTCCTTCCTTGGTCTAGGATGTGCCAGCTGGGCTTCCCTCAAACAGGCTGTTGTGACTTTGCAGACCTACTAATGGGGCAGAGTTAAACAAAATGCTGGCACTCGTACGTTTTACGGCAGCAGAATCCCCTTTAGATGTAGAAAGCAGGTTCCAGGCTGACAGCAAACATTTCAGAACCAGCAAGTCACATCTAGGTCACGATACTGTTCTAACTCTTCCTTGATGTTCATAATAACAGACTCTCTCTTTCTCTCTTCTTCTTCCTCTTCGTTCGCTTCTACCACCAAGACAGCCCCGTGATCCTACTGAATTCCCCGAGAGGACCACAAGAGATCCACGAGAGGACCACAAGAGCTTCAGAGTATCGCGGGGCTTCGGCCTGTGTTCTCGGTGGGTCACAGAAGCGGGATTGCGTGACACCGTGGTTTTCGTTGCAAAAGTTTAGTCTAGAGTTGGATTTTCTCACCGGAAAACCTCGACGTGTTTTAGATATCCGTATATCCCCACCGGGTGAGAGGCAGTTGTCCATCTAGTCCAGCGTTGGACTTTCTCACCGGAAAACCTCAGTTTGATTAGGATACGCATACATCCCAGCCGGGTGAGAGGTGGTTGGCTATCTAGACTGCACTGGTCCAGTGTCTCCGACTTCAGCATTTTGTGGTCGTGGCCGCTACCCTTCCTAGCTGTGACCAGGATGGAGCTTTTGTCCAGGAGGACGAATCCTCGCCACTAGTGACTTCCACCCCTGCGTTAAGCCGGTTTAGGCATATTATCCCAGTATGGGCGTGCTTAGGACGTGACCGATCTCTAGAGCAGAGGTACCGTGACATGCGTAGCTATCAATTTCACCCCTGGGTTAAGCCGGTTTAGGCATATTTCAGAAGTATGGGTGTATATCGGACGTGGCCGGCCTCTAGAGTAGAGGTGCCGTGGTATGAGTAGCTCTCGCCGCGAGACCGCTAGACATATCGACTAAGCTTCAGTTTATCCTTCCCATCACCTTTTCACATTGGCGCCACACGGCAACCCTAATTTCTTTTCAGCATTTTCTTCTTTGGCCGGGAGGAGTTTCACTCCATGCAGCATCCGAAGAATCTCGCCAGCAGTGTCCTTGTTTAGTAAAAAACTGCTTTATGAATTACGGTTATTTTCTTGAACAAATCTGCTACAGAGTGTCCGCTGTCGGCCCGCGGGGTTGTAATAAAAACTTTTTTTCATTCAAATTAATACAAAAAATACGTGAGAACTTTTGAAAACACTTTCAAAAGAATGAAACGCTAATTAAAAACAGTCACATTAGCTTTCCCTCATAACTCTCACTTTATCTCATTTTTATGGAGGGTGACAAGAAAGTGTTTTGATCTAGGTGTGGCCAGCCACCCGATTTACGCACACAGTTGTAACCTTTAGAACACTGAAGTAGGACACCCGATTTACGCACACAGTTGTAACCTTTAGAACACTGAAGTAGGACACCCGATTTACGCACGCAGTTGTAACCTTTAGAACACTGAAGTTGGACACCCGATTTACGCACACAGTTGTAACCTTTAGAACACTGAAGTTGGACACCCGATTTACGCACACAGTTGTGACCTTTAGAACACTGAAATTGGACACCCCAGATTTACTCCAACATTCCCTCCAAGTGCAACGGTAGAAGCACTTTCAACCGCATAATTAAAAGAGGAAAGGGTGAATCTGTTGAGATGAAAGTGCCGACTGAGAGCAAATAATCTTTTGTGCGGATGTGCAAAACGTTGACGTATATTCCATCGCAGAGCCCCTCCTCCCCCTCCCCCCCCCCCCCCCCCCCCCCCGCGAGATTTTTGCTGTTAGTAGCTCCCCAGCTGTTTGAAACAGAGGACATTTTTAAGAACCAAACTTTGGGAAAAAAATAACAAACCTAACATTAACAATAACAACAACAATAACAACAGCAGAACAAACAAACCGCTGATTTTGAACAGGTGAGGGCTGGATAATCGATTGTCAGAAATGAGAAATTACAGCACTCTAGGAACAATCATTTGATGAAAGTCATAAACACAGCGACAGTGTAAGAGCACAAGACGGAATACCTGGCCTCACTGTTGTAAGATTTTGTATTTCAGCGAAATAGAGCATGCCTGTATTTCATAATCTTGATATCTGATATCTTAGAGAAGGCACTTTGAAACGGCCTTTGTGAATGTAATGGAAACGACATAAAAATGAACTGCGAAGATCTATAGATGTGTAATGCACCGATTATTTCCTTTGTGGAGACTCCTACGCGTTTGGGGGAAATTTAGAGACTCGATTCTTATTGTGTGCTAAATCTTAGTTTTAGGTTTCTTTACTTTGAAGTGATGGGGTCTGCGCAAGGCGCTCTTGCCTGAGGTAGGTTTTGTTTCAGACAGGTGTTTTCTGCAGCTGTGGGTTTGTGCACTTTGAGGACGTCGGCTTCCTTGATGGACAGCATTCAAAGAATGGATAATTAATAATGCCACATAGATACACGCTGCCCGGTCTTGTCTGCACGTCGAAGCAAAATGATGCACCGCTCTTTCCTGAAATGATGCACCGCTCTTTCCTGAAATGATGCACCGCTCTTTCCTGAAATGATGCACCGCTCTTTCCTGAAATGATGCACCGCTCTTTCCTGAAATGATGCACCGCTCTTTCCTGAAATGATGCACCGCTCTTTCCTGAAACTTCGTCCCAAAGAAGAAATCTTCACTTGCGGGAAAATGGCCTTCAAGACATAAAATCAGCCATGACCACCCTATTACCTTCAAGACATAAAATCAGGCATGACCATCGTATTACCTTCAAGACATAAAATCAACCTTGACCATACTATTACCTTCAAGACATAAAATCAGCCATGACCATCCTGTTACCTTCAAGACATAAACTCAGGCATGACCGTCCTGTTACCTTCAAGACATAAAATCAACCATGACCATCCTGTTACCTTCAAGACATAAACTCAGCCATGACCATCCTATTACATTCAAGACATAAAATCAGCCACACAATATGCACCACGTGAAACAGAATGAAAGTCAGAGACAGAGAGAATGTACGAGAAGAAAGAAGGAGAGATACAAACAGAGAGGGGGTAGAAATGAGAAAATGGAAATGAAACACACACAGAGAGAATGGGAGAAACCCAGAGAGAGAGAGAGAGAGAGAGAGTGGTAGGGACGCAGGGAGAGAGTGTGAGAGACCAGAGAGAGTGAGAGGGACAGAGAGAGTGGGAGAGACAGAAAGTTGGAGTGAGAGAAAGAAGAATGAGGCAGTGAGAGGGACAGAGAGAGAGTTAGATGAACAGAGAGAGTGACAGTGAGAGGAACAGAGAGAGTGAGAGAGACAGAGAGAGTGGGAGAGACAGAAAGTTGGAGAGACAGAGGGAGAGAAAGAAGAACGAGGCAGTGAGAGAGAGAGAGTGAGAGGGACAGAGAGAGAGTGAGAGGGACAGAAATTTGGAGAGACACAGGGAGAGAAAGAAGAATGAGTCAGTAAGAGAAAGTGAGAGGGACAGAGAGAGAGAGTGGGAGAGACATAGGGAGAGAAATAAGAATGAGGCAGTGAGAGAGAGAGAGAGAGAGAATGAGAACAAAAATAATTTTGTTTTTTAAAATGAGAAAAAAGATTCTCAACAGACCACAGCACTTCGATTATCTCTTCATACTTAACAGCTAGGTCTGAAAAACTGTGACAGCCTGTTACACTGAGCAAAATAAAGCGACAGCATAAAACTGCGTCATGCAATAATATGACAGTTTAAAACAACTGAAAAGCAAAATCAGGTGTTAATATTACAGCGAAACATCACTGTGAATAATACAGCGAAACATCACTGTGAATAATACAGCGAAACATCACTGTAAATAGTGCAGATAAACTGTGAATAATACACCGAAACATCACTGTGAATAATACACTGAAACATTAATGTGAATAATACACTGAAACATTACTGTGAATAATACACTGAAACATTACTGTTAATAATACACTGAAATATTACTGTGAATAATACGCTGAAACATTACTGTGAATAATACGCTGAAACATTATTGTGAACAATGTAAATGATATAAGACGTGTGGACAGTGTAAATGATATAAGACGTGTGGACAGTGTAAATGATATAAGACATGTGGACAGTGTAAATGATATAAGACGTGTGGACAGTGTAAATGATATAAGACGTGTGGACAGTGTAAACATGAAGAGATGAAGTGAACACAACAAAAGAAAGGAATACAAGCACCATGAAAAACGAGCAGTAATAATGTGAGAAACACAAGAAAGGAAACGCAGAGGAAAAAAAAAAAGAGATAAACGCAACAAATACTAGTAATTAAACAAAGAACACAACAAGACAAGATGATGATACAATCTCGATATCATGACACAGATATTCAATGATATTTCATTTCAGTTTCACACGGGTTCATGATTATCTGGAAACTTCGTCCTCGTACTGTTCTATGTTCTGTTCTGCTTCTTGTTCTGTTTTGCTTTCTTGCCTTGGGTTCGAGGCTCCATCCAAGGCCTGGTACTTGTGTGTGTGTCCACGGGAAGGCTTCACTCTGACATCCCTCTGACCTCCTTCAAGCACTCTCTGGCCTGACAGTTAGTGGGATTTAGGTAATTTAAAATGTCAGCACCCAACTTGAGACGCTCTGTATGTGTGTTGTGGGGGGGGGGGGCGGGTGAGAGGTGATTTTGACGCTTTTTTTTGGGGGGGAGGGGGGGGGGAAGGGATGAGATCGTAGACTTGAGAGAACGACTGTGTAAGTTAGGGGATTGGGGAAAGAGGAGTAGAGAAAGCGAAAACAAGGAAATGTAAAGTTCAAGGTTACCTCCCTGTGCCTTACCTGGAAGTTCTGAAGTATTTCACGTGAAGGAAAGAGAGATATAGTGAATTTAGAGGGAGAGAGAGAGAGAGAGAGAGAGAGAGGAGAAAGTGAGTAGAGTGAGGAGAAAGTAAAACAGAATTAAAGTCAGAGACAGAAAGAAAGAGAGAGGGAACGAGGAAAGAGAGTGGGAGAGATACAGAGAGAGGGTAGAAATGAAAAAGTGGAAGTGAAACAGAGAAAGAGAGTGGGAGAAACCCAGAGAGAGAGAGAGGGAGAAACCCAGAGAGAGAGAGTGGGAGAAAACCAGAGAGAGAGTGGGAGAAACCCAGAGAGAGTAGGAGAGACAGAGCAAGAGAGTGGTAGTGACACAGAAAGAGAGTGTGAGGGACACAGAGAGAGTGTGAGAGACAGAGAGTATGTGAGAGACAGAGAGAATGTGAGAGACAAAGAATGTGTCAGGGACAGAGAGAGTGTGAGAGATAGAGAGAGTGTAGGAGGCAGAGAGCGTGTGAAAGACAGAGAGAGTGTGAGAGACAGAGAGTGCGTGAAAGACAGAGAGATTGTGGGAGAGAGAGAGAGACAAAGAGGAGTGAGAGAGTTAGAGAGACAGAAAGAGAGTGGGAGAGACAGAAAATGGGAGAGACACAGGGAGAGAAAGAAGAGTGAGGTAGTGTGAGAGAGAGGATAAGAGGGGCAGAGAGAGTAAGAGGAGGGACAGAGTGAGACGGACAAAGAGAGTGAGAGGGACAGAGAGAGAGTGAGAGGGACAGACATAGAGAGTGGAGGGACAGAGAGAGAGTGAGAGGGACAGAGAGAGTGAGAGGGACAGAGAGAGTGAGAGGGACAGAGAGAGTGAGACGGACATAGAGAGTGAGAGGGACAGAGAGAGTGAGAGGGACAGAGAGAGTGAGAGGGGCATAGAGAGTGAGAGGGACAGAGAGAGAAGGACAGAGAAAGTGAGAGGGACAGAGAGAGTGAGAGAGACAGAGAGAGTGAGAGGGACAGAGAGAGTGAGAGGAACAGAGAAAATGGGAATACAATTAATTTTAAAAAAAACATTAAGACGGCAGAGCGACCCACGAGCCACGTGTGAGGCCAGATCGTCATCAAGCTACTGGCCCCAAAACTAAAACGTTCAAAATAGCAACATGGAATGTTAGAACTGCACTTCAGGACGGAATATTTGAAAATGTACAAGGGAAAATGGAAAGGATGAATATCTGCATACTAGGAATGAGTGAGGTTAGACGGACAGTTGCAGGGAAGATAAATCCTGATTGTACTTTACTTGTACTTGTACGAACTATCTGTAACTGCTGTCCTTTGCAGCCCATGATCTAGAGATGTTGAGGCACAGCATCGTATCGTTATGGGAACGGGTTATGGCGGCTACTTTTTCAGTCCCGGAATACAGCTAAAAAGCAGGGGTGTGCAATGCTTCTCTAGCAGACTCCACCACCATGGGGACTATGGGACCTCTGCCCCGTTAGCCAGGCTATGACTGTTACTGGGAGTACCACGGAGAGGTGGGACAGGGTCTTGGTCAGCTATGGGTCGCTAACCCTGACGCTGGCATATCAGCTATGGGTGGCTGATTGCCTCATAAATTCTGATAAATATACAATAATATATTCAGGAAATGAGAAACATGAACGAGAAGTAGAAATAGTATTTGATCAGCAAACAGCAAGGACAGTTGTGGGATATTTGAACATCTCGGACAGAGTCCTGCTAGCCCAACCCAAAGGAGGACCAATAAACAGAAATATTATACAAGTGTACGCTCCAACATCTGAAAGTTCTGAAGAAGATGTACAGCTATTTTATAATGACATAGAGACAGCCCTAAAAGACACAAAGTCACATGAAGTTACTATAGTGATGGGAGATTTTAATGCCAAAGTTAGTAAAGGAAAAACTTCAGACATCGTTGGCGGCTATGGACTGAGGGAGAGGAATGACAGAGGTAGTAAATTAATTGAATGGGCAAGAATACACAGCATGGTTCTAAGAAACACCTGGTTTAAACAACATCCCCGAAGACTGGCAACGTGGTGCAGCCCAGATAAAAAGACTTTTAACCAGATAGACTACATATTAATCAACAAACGATTCCAGAACGCATTACTGACCACCAAAAAAAAAACCATACCAGGAGCTGACTGCAGTAGTGACCATGATCCACTGTGTGGAAAAATTAGAATAAAGCTAAAGAAAGCATGCAGAAAAGTGAGAAACATCAAACTGAATGTAGAACTCCTTAAAAAATTACCAAGAACTACGAGAACACAGCAGATTTATTACAACAAATAGATTCAATGCAATAAGAGAGATAAATAGTATAGATGAACAATGGGCAATGTTAAGAGATTCTATCCACCAAACTGTTAAGGAGATAATACCACCGAAAAAAAGAAGCTCCCATGAATAAATGAATGACAGACGACATCTTAGGACTGATGGACAAGAGGAGGTGGAGTAAAGATTTTTTTTTTTTTTAATATAGCAGGAAAAATAAAGAAATAAGACGCAAATGCAGAGAAGCAAAGGAAGTATGGTTAAATGAACAGTGCAGACAGATAGAGGATTCTCATAATAAAGACAGCAAAAATATGCACAAACGAATTAGTGAACTCGCAGGCAGGTTGACAAAATATGTCACAGGACGCCTGACATCAAAAGAAGGTAAAATGTTAATGGGAAAAGAAGACATTGTGGACAGGTGGACAAAGTACATCAGAGAGCAGAAAGACCAGAATTAACACCAGATACTGAAATCTGCGATGGACCACTAACACTTAAAGGTGAAATCATAGATGCCATCAAACACATGAAGAAAGGAAAAGCGACTGGGCCTGATAATATAACAATAGAAGAAATAGAGGTGCTAGAGGGGACAGGAATAAATATAATAACCAAGTTACTGAATGACATTTACAACAGTGGTTATATGCACAGTGACCTGCTTAAATCCACGCTTATAGCATTACCAAAGAAACCAGGTGCAAAGGAATGTGATGACCACAGGACTATCAGCCTTTCATGTCACGTAACGAAGCTACTTCTGCGAATTATTATGAGAAAAACAAGGAAAAAGATAAAAATGGAAATAGCAGATGAACAGTTGGATTTGTTGAAGGAAAAGGAACACACAATGCTGTTTATGATTTACGAACACTAACAGAAAGAGCTTTAGAAGTACAGAAAGATCTCTACTTATGCTTCCCTGATTTACACCAAGGCATTCGACAAAGCGAAGCATAATGAGATTATTAAAATGCTTGAAGACATAAACATAGACGGCAACGATCTGAGGATTGTAAAACATCTATACTGGCAGCAATAAGCAGCAGTTCGAGCTGAAAATAGAACTGGAAAATATCAACCTATAAAACAAGGGGTGTGACAAGGATGTGTACTATCTCCAGATCTTTTTTCTCTGTACAGCGAGAATATTCTAAGAACGATCATTATAGAACCAGGTATAAAAGTAGGAGTATACAATATTAACAACCTTCGGTATGCTGACAACACAGTACTGATAGCTGAGAACCAACAAGACCTGCAAAATCTCTTGGATAGCGAATTGCTAAACGAACTGAACAGAAAAGCCTTACATTGAACATCAAAAAGACAGACACGATGGTTATATCTAAGAATCAGAATCCGTAAAATTAAATCGAACTATTATAAATCAGGTGCAGAAATTCAAATACTTTGGAGAAGTAATAACTTCAGATGGGAAATGCAGAACAGAAATTAGGAACAGGATAGGCCAAGCAAAGATTGCATTTCAGAGAATCAGAAACATATTATCCAACACATCCTTATCAATGAATGTTAGAAAACGAGTCCTAAAATGCTATATTGACCCTATCTTTTTATATGGAAGTGAATCATGGACAATAGGCAAGTCTGCACAAAAATCATTGGAAACAGTAGAAAAGTGGTTTATTAGAAGAATGTTGCGAATTCCCTGGGCAGCAAAAATAACTAATGAAGAATGTATGAGAAGAGCTGGAGAGACAAAAAATCTTGTCAAAAACCATAAGAGAGAGACAGTGTACTTTCATAGGACATGCAATGAGAAGAGGGGACATTGAAAATATTATAACAACAGGAAAAATATAGGGAAGAAGAGCCAGGGGAAGACCAAGAGAATTGGTACTGGAAAGTCTGTCGAGATGGTGTGAGAGGAGATCACCAACTGAGCTGATGGCCTGCATGAAGGATCGTGTACTCTGGAGAAGCATAATAGCCAAGGCCAGTCGGCACGGCACTTGATGATAAAGACATAATTGCGCAACATATTTAATATTTTTGCAGTTTCTAATACATAATTAAAATGTAAAATTTATACAGAGAGAACATGCATAAAAGAACAAGTTAAAGGAAATAGCTTACATACTTTTGATTCATGATGGTCTCTGACCAGGAAGCAGTAAGTCCTCTAACTTGGAAGTAATATGACAGGAAAACGTTTCACAAAGTGTTCATTACAGAAGCAGTGACACAAGTTTCAAGAAAATATATCTTGGAAAGAACGAGTAATAAGTTTCCATATTTCTCCTTCTGTTTTTTTTTTTTTGTAGACAAGCTAGACAAGTGTCTCCCATCCTATGGGTCTAGTGTCTCCAATCTTGTGGATCTATTGTCTCCAACCCTGTATATCTAGTCTTCTTCTTCTTCTTCTTTTTATTCTTCTTCTTCGTTCGCTTCTACCACAAAACTGCCCCGTGATCCTCTTGAATTTACTCCTGTGGTCCTCGCTAGGTCCCGTAGTCCCCCCTGTGGTCCCCGAAAGGACCAGACGAGATCCACGAGAGGACCACAAGAGGTTCAGAGTATCGCGGGGCTTGAGTCTGTATTCTTTTTGGTCTCAGAAGCGGGAATGCGTGACGCTGTGGTTTTCGTTGTACCAGTTTAGTCTAGAGTTAGACTTTCTCACCGGAAAACCTCAGTTTGATTAGGATACATACATCCCCGCCGTGTGAGAGGTGGTTGCCTATCTAGACTGCACTGGTCCAGTGTCCGACTTCAGCATTTTGTGGTCGTGGCCGCTACCCTTCCTAGTTGTGACCAGGACGGAGTTTTTGTACAGGAGGACGAATCCTCGCCACTAGTAAGTTTCACTCCTGGGTTGAGCCGGTTTAGGCATATTATCCCAGTATGGGCGTGTTTAGGGCGTGAACGACCTCTAGAGCGGAGGTACTGTGACATGAGTAGCCATCAAGTTTCACCCCTGGTTTAAGCCGGTTTAGGCATACTTCACCAGTATGGGTGTATATAGTACGTGGCCGGGCTCTAGAGTTGAGGTGCCGTGGTATGAGTAGCTCTTGCCGCAAGACCACTGGACATACCGACTAAGCTTCACTTTATCCTTTCCATCACCTTTTCACATCAGCGCCGCACGGCAACCCTAATTTCGTTTTCGCACTTTCTTCATTGGCCGGGATGTAGATCTAGTTTTTCTGGTCCTGTGGATCTAGTCTCTCCAGTCCTGTGGATCTAGTGTTTCCAGTCCAGTGGTTCTAGTATCTCCAGTCCTGTGATTCTAGTGTCTCCATTTGTGGGCCCAGTGTCTCCCAATCTGTGGATGTAGTAGTATCTTCCAACCCATGGTCCAGTATCTCCCAACCCGTGGTCCAGTATCTTCCAGGCTGTGGTTCTTGGAGCAGCATCTATCTCACTGGAACATCGAGCTGGTGTTATGTGCAGCCAATACTGTGAGGGTATTAAGTCACAGAGTGGTATCGGATTGGGAGCGAGTTATGGTAGCTATGTTTTTTTCCCCTTCAATTGCGGAATGGAGCTAAAAAGGAGAGAGTGTTCAATACATCTTTAGCAGGCTCCACCACCACGGGACCTCAACGATCCCTGCCCCGCATGCCAGGCGAGGCCTTGTACTGGGGGTACTAACAGAGAGGTAGAACAGGGTCTTGATCAACTAACAGTTCGCCAACCCTGACGCTGGATGACTTCCTGAGATTTCTTTATTACACAGAGGACTTTGTTCCTCAGCCTGCACGTAGTTTGGAAAATGGTCCTTGAGTGTAGAATTTTGGGAACCGCTGATCTTGGCGCTGAAAGGCGCGTGTAAAATGATCATAGCAATGTTTGTACACTGAAACTGATATACTAAACCCATGAAAATACTTGTACAGAAGGTTGGCTAATATCTAAGGAAGAAGATGCAAAATGCAGACCGACCGAGATACCGGCCAGAGATCGACACTTTCTTAAAAGTCAGCCAAACTGAAGCTGTCCAAGACCCTGTTCTATCTCCACGTGGTGTACTTAGTGACAGCCTGTCAGAATGAATAGGGATATAATTTGGAAGGTAACTCCGGTCCTAAAATTACACCATGCCTAGCACAGGTGATCCAGGCCAAAAGGCACAGATATGGCACGGCAGCTGCAATCGTAACAGCGCCATCGAGGCTCTTATGAGAGCTAACGAAGAAGAAGTAGCAGAAGAAGAAGAAGAAGCAGGGGAAGAAGAAGAAAGTAAACACAGTTATATCTCCATATATTTCTGTGAACAAAAGCTAAGGTACGGCAGACACAAATCGTGTTCAATAAAACGAAGAGCCCTTCCCTAAATGTAGATTTCTCTGTTATCTCCCTTCACCTGTTCAAGAATAGAGTAGATGTAGAAGATTTTCTACTTTTTTTTTTTTTTTGTTTAATAGGAGGCTTTTATATTTTCTAGAGTCGGCTTAAGGAGTGCGAGATCGCAAAAAGTGTGATTAGATTCACATTAGGCCCAGCGGGCTACCCGAGTGATTGAATACCATAGGCGGCCCCAGCATAGCATGGGGCTCTATTCATCTGTCGGAGGTGCATTCTTAAAGAGGGGATACAGATCCCGATCTAGCCTGCTTTCCACGCAGGAGGGAGGGTTCTAATGAGGCCTAGGATATGAAAGGTAAAGCATAAGGAGGTGGGGGTGGTGGGGTTTGGGGTGGAAAAGGGGTAGGGGTGCTGAATAATGAAATCTCCAGGGGAAGGAACTGAAGGAGAAACGATATAGGATGTTTGATGGGAGAAATAACATCTGGGATAATGGTGTTATGATGTTGTAATCTATTATATGGTGTTATGATGTTGCAATTTATAATATAGTGTTATGATGATGTTGTAATATATTATATGGTGTTATAATGTTGTAATCTATTATATGGTGTTATAATGTTGTAATCTATTATATGGTGTTATAATGTTGTAATATATTATATGCTGTTACGATGTTGTAATCTATTATATACAACCAAGATTTAAGATTTTCGCTTGGACTACCATAGCTACATTACTTGATTAAACTCCACGCAAAATTAAGTTAAGCTACTCAGTTTGGACCAGAGAAGACTTTAGCTGTTGTCTGAAATGATTGTTTGTAGCGTTTTCCTGTGTCAAATCCTTATAATTTATTATTATGCGAACTTCTTTCTTTGAGGCGTGCGCGTGTCAATGTCTCCTGGATCGTTAGTCGGGTCACTAACAGCGAACATCAGAACAAGCTAGATTTTGTCATATAACCAACAATAATACCATCCATTACTGCCATACCCCTCGGTGGCCCAGCAGTTTGGTTTTGGTAACTACACAGACAATGTGGCGGGAGGGGGCCCAGCATGGATTATTTGAGTATTAAGTTTGCCTCCTCCATTTTCTTCAGATATATATATATATATATATATATATATATATATATATATATATATATATATATATATATATATATATATATATATATATATATATGTTTTAAATTTGACCTCTGGGTGTTTTTTAACACCTGGAACACCAAAAACAAAACAAAAACAAAACAAAACAAAAAATAAAAATGAAGGTGAAAGTGAAAGTTCCGTGTTTTCAGACAGATCAAAAGGTGAGTGACTCACCTGAGAAAGGTACCACTACTGTCTCTGTTATTTGCTGCAGGTCATGAGATTTCCAGCCCTAGATCTCCAGGTCTCGTTAAATATGTGTCAGCACCATGTTTATAGATCATGCTGACATGTTTATAGGTCATGCGGACATGTTTATAGGTCAAACTGACAGGACTAGATTTTTTTATAGTAACATTTTCTTTCGGAAGTTAAAGATTTATTATTTTTTTAAAAATTCCTCTTAGTGGCTTTTATAGGAATGAAATCAAGAACATTTTATGGAGTATTGATCTTCCTCCTCCTCCTTCTTCTTCTTACTTTGAATGTAGTAGTTAAATCTTACACTCTTTTGATATGTTTTTTTCCTAATTTAAATTGTATACTTGTATTAAATCAAGTGTGTGGGAAGAATGAAAGATGGAGTGATGAAGGGCAGAATGTAAGACGGGCCTGCGTGCCCAATTCTTTACCCTTTAAAAATAAAGATTATTTATTCATTCATTCATTCATTCATTCATTCTTCTTCTTCTCACTGGAACTCTTAGCTGGCGTTCTTTGCAGCCGATACCACGAAGTCGTTGAGGCAATAGCATCGTGTCGGTTTGGGAGCGGGGTATAGCGGTTCTTTTAGTTCCGGAGTGGATCTAAAAAAGCAGCAGGCGAGCAACATTTCTTCAGCAGACTCCACAGCAATGTAGATCGCTGACTGTCAAAATAGACAGGCCTGAACTCGAGTTGTAACGAGTCTAGACGGCCGTTCTGTCGCTTTAAACCATTTATAACAGGTGGCCCAGATCAAAGAGGTCCGCTGACCAATCAGATTGAACCGAAGTAGCTTGGCAGTTATGTTTGGATTATATAACTAGACGTGATCAGGTAATCCTTGTCCGTGGTAGGTATATAGGTCACATGTTGATCAAACGACTGTCACTTACGGGACCCGGTGTATATTCTACTTTGCCCGTCTGACTACGGGAGCCAGGACAGTACTAAAGAAAGACGGATCAGCGAACTTAGATAGATAGATAGATAGATAGATAGATAGATAGATAGATAGATAGATAGATAGATAGATAGATAGATAGATGGATGGATGGATGGATGGATGGGTGGGTGGGTGGGTGGGTGGATAGATAGATAGATAGATAGATAGATAGATATAGATAGATAGATAGATAGATAGATAGATAGATAGATAGATAGATAGACGGACGGACAGACAGACAAACAGACAGATAGATAGATAGATAGATAGACATATAGATAGATAGATAGATAGATAGATAGATAGATAGACAGACAGACAGACAGATAGATAGATAGATAGATAGATAGATAGATAGATAGATAGATAGATAGATAGATAGATAGATAGATAGATAGATATCCATAACCTCGTAAAGGAAGACAACCATAACTATCAGAGGACGAGCCTTCACAAGTACAGGATGTAATTGTGGATCATCTTCTTTTTATTTCACAGTCAAGTGTACCACCTAGCATGTATGCAAATTAACCCCTCGTAAGCGACATTAACAAATTACAACTTTTATGTCGCTACACTCTGTCAGTTCTACGTTGCAGACAGAACTCATAAACTGTTGCTATTTGTTCGCTTTTATATACGGCCTGAACTGTTAGACACGCATAAATTATGTTTATGTGTTACACACAGAGGTTATACGCGTTCTTCCAAATGATTCATACTCTTTAACGAAATAAAAGTTTATACTGTGTACAGAATTTTACAAAATGACTTCACTGGCATTTGTGAAAATTAAAAAAAAAAAAAAGCGTATGTGCGAGTATCTGGGAAGAACTTTTGTGTCAGATGGTGTAGCATGGCCTTGTAAGTAATGATTATAGTTGTTATGATTATTATTAATAATTAATATGATTAAGAATATATTGTAGGCATAATAGTAACATCTAATAGGAACACAAAAAGTAAATAGGAAAATTAGAGCAAGGTAGAAAAAAGACATTTCCATGACATTAGTATGACTGGACGCTGACACAAGTAAACAGAATAGAAAAGAAGAATCGAAAAGGCAGACACAATGCCCTCTTCTTCTTCTTCGTTCGTTTCTACCACCAAGACCGCCCCGTGATCCTAATGAATTTACTCCTGTGGCCCTCGATAGGTCCCGTGGTACTCCTGTGGTCCGCGAGAGGACCACACGAGATCCCCAAGAGGACCACACGAGATCCCCTGGAGGACGACAAGAGGTGCAGAGTATCGCGCGGCTTGAGCTTGTATTCTCGGTGGGTCGCAGAAGCAGTATTGCGTGACACCGTTGTTTTCGTTGCACCACTTTAGTCTAGAGTTGGACTTTCTCACCGGAAAAACTCGACGTCTTTTGGGATATCCGTATATCCACGCCGGATGAGAGGTGGTTACCTATCTAGACTGCATTGATCCGGTGTCTCCGACTTCAGCATTTTGTGGTCGTGGCCGCTACCCTTCCTAGTTCTGACTAGAACGGAGCTTTTGTACAGGAGGACGAATCTTCGCCACTAGTAAATTTCACCCCTGGGTTAAGCCGGGTTAGGGGTATTATCCCAGTATGGGCGTGATTAGGACGTGACCGACCTCTAGAGCCGAGGTACCATCATATGAGTAGTCATCAAGTTTCACCCCTGGGTTAAGCCGGTCTAGGCATATTTCACCAGTATGGGTGTATATCGGATATGACCGGCCTCTAGACCAGAGGTACCGTGGTATGAGTAGCTCTCGCCGCGAGACTACTGGACATCACTAACTAATTAAACTTCACTTTATCCTTTCCACCACCTTTTCACATCGGCGCGGCTCGGCAACCCCAATCGCATTTCGCATTTTCTTCATTGGTCGGGAGGAGTTTCACTCCACTCGCGGCAGCCGAAGAATCTCGCCAGTAATTTTTTTTAGGTAACCCCTGGGTTAAGCCAGTTTAGGCAATCTGCCCCAGTATGGGTGTATATAGGACGTGGCCTCTAGAGCTGAGGTGCTGTAATTTGAATAGTCCTGACCTCGAGACTACTGGTTGCTTCACTTAATCCTTTCCTTCACCTTTTCCACGACGTCGTTGCGCGGAAACCCTAACTGCATTTTTCTTCATTGGCTGGGAGGAGTTTCACCCCACGTACGCCAGCTGAAGAATCCGGCCAGCAGCTGGTTTTAAATCAGAATTGTCCTTCTCCTAGATGAGGTACCAAACAAGACTCTCGTCTACCCTAGGCGTCTGGTTTTCAGGCGCTAGATATTCGCCTTTCGCCCCTTCTCCTGTCAGTTTAAATAGTTCCGCCAGGAGAAGGTCAGGCGTGGACGTAGGCTGTCAGATCCTATGTGAGACGCACGCCTTGGAGACATTTAACTAGAGTGGAGAGCGTATCCCTCATCCCGCCTCCGGCTTTAACAGTGAAATATTTACTGGTGAAATATGCCTAAATCGGCTCACACCAGGTGTGAAACTTGAAGGCTACGCATGCCACGGTACCTCTGCTCTAGAGGTCGGTCTCGTCCCAAACACGCCCATACTGGGAGAATACGCCTAAAACCGGTTCAACACAGGGGTGAAACTCACTAGTGGCGAAGATTCGTCCTCCTGGACAAAAATTCCGCCCCGTTCACCACCAGTTAGGGTAACTGCCACGACCATAAAATGCTGAAGTCGGAGACACTGGACCAGTGCAGTCTAGATAGGCAACCACCTCTCAACCCACGGTATGTATGCGTATCCTAATCACTCTGAGTTTTCCGGCGAGAAAGTCCAACTCTGGACTGGATGGGCAACCACCTCTCACCCGGAAGGGATACACGGGTATCCCAAAACACGTCGAGGTTTTCCGGTGAGAAAGTCCAACACTAGCCTGGATGGGCAACCACCTCTCACCCAGCAGGAATATCTTATCTTATATCCTTCCCGTGCCATTAAACGTCACATAGGGCTCGCAAATTTTCCTGTCTTCGGCGAGTCTTTCAACCTCATGAAAGGATTTTATGCCTGTTAATTTGGCCTCTCTTAACAATGTCCTCTTCAGAGTTTCACGCGGTCTGCCTCTTTTTCTTTGGCCTGTTGTGTTCCACTTGATAGCTTCTTTTGGGATTCTCTGATCATTTCTTCTCATCAAGTGACCAACATATGTCCATTTCTTTTTCCTGATCACCCATGAGACTGGTTGTTGTTCAGTCATCTGTCTTATCTCTGCATTGTTCTTGAATTCGTTCCACTTGATGCCGAGTATTTTCCTTATGCATTTGTTTTCAAAAGAGTCTAATTTCTTTAACAGGAATATATTGATATCCAATACACGTCGAGGTTTTCCGGTGAGAAAGTTCAACTCTAGATTAAACTGGTGCAACGAAAACCACGGTGTCACGGAATCCCGCTTCTGAGACACACCAAGAATACAGACTCTTGTGGTCGTCTCGTGGATCTCGTGTGGTCCTTTTCGGGGACCACGGGACCTATCGAGGACCACAGGAGTAAATTCAGGAGAATCACAGTGCGGTCTTTGTGGTAGAAGTGAACGAAGAAGAAGAGGATTACTATTTCTACTAGTACCACTATTTCTGCTGCTACTACTACAGTTACTACTACTACTACTACTACTATTACTACTACTACTACTACTACTACTACTACTACTACTACTGAAAAATATATTTTAATATTACATGTGTGCTAGTATACACATTTGCTGCTAAATAGACTGTGACCGCAGTCAGTCATTTGCGTGTACCTTGCGGAACTTTGCCTGACTAACAGCGCTCCTGTATGCCTGTCGGTTGTAAGCAAGATGCCTGCTGCTGATGCGTCTATTTGCAAATTATCAATGGTCTTGCAGCCGTCTTCGCCTTGGTCTTCCTCTCTTTCTTTTTCCCATTATATATCCTTCCAAGACGGTCTTGTCTAAATTATCATGACGTTTAATGTGTCCAAAATATTTAAGTTTTTTTCTGATTAATCCTCTTTACTAGCCAGCCTTCTTCAATATTAAGTTCTTGTAGTATGGATATATTTGTTCTTTTTTGTGTCCATGATATCTGAAAGACTCTTCTATAGCATTTACATTCAAAGACATTTATGTGTTTCTCGGCTGTTTTGTTAAGTGTCCAGGTCTCACAGGCATATGTTGCCATGGGAAAGATGCATGCCCTTAACAATCTTATTTTTGTAGTTCTGTCTGTTCCTCTCCACAGCTTGTTTAGTTTTTCCACAACTAAAGAACGCACTCTAGTAGAATGTTACTCAGCTAAGTGTCCTCGCATGAAAAAGGCAGCTCCAAATCGATCGTGCAGCTGCAGCAGTTCTGTGTATATAAAAATAAAATGTAAAATTCCTTATGTTTGGTTCAAACATTTTTCCCTCTCTCGCCATGTTGGCATGTCTCTAAAATAGACAGATACAATACCAGTGATAAACATGCACATTTTATTTCTAAACTTCTTTAATCTAATCTTTCACTCTAATTCTTTCTTCTTGTTCGAATGTGAAGATGTCGTGCCCCAACCCCCAAGTCCACTGATGCCCTCAAACTGAGCTCGTTTAAAGATTGTTCGCGCATCCTCCACTTGAAATTCCCACTCATCTCCACAGGACTTCCGGCATGCGTGCGCACTGTACATGGCTTCCAACTCTCCCATTTGTCAAGCAGTTTTTTTCCTCACTAGAATTTATCTGTCTTTAAGATGCATCAGTCGTTGAATGTGCATCTTCTTTGTGAGGGTGAAAGAATTGTTTAAACATAACATCCCATCGTTTTCGGCCTCCATCCACCGACAGAGAAATGTTCCTGCAGTCCTTCTATAACTTGGGCTCCTTTCTTTTCTTCTGACTATCCTGTCGTTATTTATCTTCTTGTTTCTTTCTTCTATCATTGGCCATGTCGCTTGTTTTGAGCATGTTTTATTATAGTTCTTGTGCATACTGTTACATTATTGTAAGTGTTTCTTTATGGCAAACATCAGATTCTTCTTCTTCTTCTTCTATATCCCTGGAACTGCCAGCTGGTGTTCTCTGATGAAGATTTTGAGGCACAACATCGTGTCGGATTGGGAGCTGGATACGCGGCTACATTTTTCCAGTTCCTGAGAGGACCAAAAAAAGCAAGGGGGAGGGGGGGTGTGCACTACTTTAGCGGACCCCACCATCATGGGGTAGGTGGGGGTACAACCATCTCTGGGCCGTTAACCAGACTAGGCTTGTTTTTGTAGAGGTGGGAAAGGGTCTTCATCAGCTATATTTTGCCAGACCTGACGCTAATATGTCAGATGGTCAGATGACGCTAGTATGTCAGAAGGTCAGATGACGCTAGTATGTCAGAAGGTCAGATGACGCTAGTATGTCAGATGGTCAGATGACGCTAGTATGTCAGAAGGTCAGATGACGCTAGTATGTCAGAAGGTCAGATGACGATAGTATGTCAGAAGGTCAGATGACGATAGTATGTCAGAAGGTCAGATGACTAGCAAATAGGACAGCATCTTCGAGCCCCGCCCCCTTCCGATCCTATATCAGTTACAACCTTTCTCTAATATTCTCCGTTTATTCTATTTCTGTCTTTTCCTCTCTGTTGTGTACATGCTTTCTGTGGCATCTATTCTCTAATCCTTAAAATTATGATCTATTTATCTATCTATCTATCTATCTATCTATCTATCTATCTATCTATCTATCTATCTATCTATCTATCTATCTATCTATCTATCCATCCATCCATCCATCCATCCATCTATCTATCTATCTATCTATCTATCTATCTATCTATCTATCTATCTATCTATCTATCTATCTATCTATCTATCTATCTATCTGTCTGTCTGTCTGTCTGTCTGTCTGTCTGTCTGTCTGTCTATTTATCTGTCTCTCTCTAGTTCTTTATCTATTCAGAACGTTTCATAAAAAATTGACATTCTCTATCTCTCCCTCTCTCCCTCTCTCTCTACTATTATGTTTGTTATATGAGCAGCATATTTGCAGAATGTGTGGAACACTGCGAAAGATGTTTGATAAAAGGCAGTATGTCAGACGGGCCTGTGTGCCCAATTCTTAACCCTTTTGAAATAAAGATCAATCAATCAATCAATTAATTAGTCGTTCTCTATCTATTCAGTTTGATACAAAACTGACATTCTCTCTCTCTCTCGTTCTCTATCTGTTCAGTTTGATACAAAACTGACATTCTCTATCTCTCTCTCTATCTCTCTCTCTCTCTCTCTCTCTCGTTCTCTATCTGTTCAGTTTGATACAAAACTGACATTCTCTATCTCTCTCTCTCTCTCTCTCTCTCTCTCTCTCTCTTGTTCTCTATCTGTTCAGTTTGATACAAAACTGACATTCTCTATCTCTCTCTTTCTCTATCTCTCTCTCTCGTTCTCTATTTGTTCAGTTTGATACAAAACTGACATTCTTTCTCTCCTCTCCTCTCTCTCTCTCGTTCTCTATCTGTTCAGTTTGATACAAAACTGACATTCTCTATCTCTCTCCTCTCCCCCCGCTCTCTCTCTCTCTCTCTCTCTCTCTCGTTCTCTATCTGTTCATTTTGATACAAAACTGACATTCTCTCTGTATATATATATATATATATATATATATATATATATTATATATATATATATATAATATATATATATATATATATCGTTCTCTATCTGTTTAGTTTGCTACAAAACTGACATTCTCTATCTCTCTCTCGTTCTCTATCTGTTCAGTTTGATACAAAACTGACATGGAAAAATTCCACATCCAGACAAACTTTGAAGACTTAAATTTTAAGTGTCAGTCGCTGGCAAAGCGAACACTAAGAACTGACCGTCTATATCCATCTGGTCGTACAAGCACAAATATGGACACATCAGTCTACACACTCACTTACTTACAGCCATGGATGCTTTCTATTTTATGTGGTTTTTTAAAAAAAACAAACATTACTGAGTCAGATACCAGGACAGTTATCAGAAGAGTTTTTATCAGGACTTAGCAACTAGATCTGGATAACATTCTGTCCTACCGTGGCTGCAGACTATGAGAAGTAAAGAGAATTTGTTGTCGCCATGGGAAAAGTTACAAGGCATGCTGGGTTATGACTGCTAAGTCAATCACAACAAGGCATGCTGGGTTATGACTGTTAAGTCAATCACAAGGCATGCGGGGTTATGACTGCTAAGTCAATTGCAACAAGGCATGCTGGGTTATGACTGCTAAGTCAATCATAAATCCAGTACATGAATGGAACATTAATGCCTGGCTTCTTTCCCCTTGTTTTGACATGTGAATAAAACATGGCTTTCAGACAAATTCTAAATCTTCCAAATGGCCCCAAGCGAGAAAAACACTTTGAGAGAGCTTCTTCTGTGTGCAAATTTCGCGTTCAATAAACACAGCTTCTTCATCCACATTAATCTTTTGTTCTGATCTTTCACAGCTTTTTTAAATGAATTCATAAAAACAAACTAAACTTTGATCAATTTCACATCCAAGGAATATGAGCTCCTATTGTTGCACACAACTTGAAACCCATAATCCAGTGTTGCCCGTTGGTTCGTGTCAGATTCGCCTGGCTTGACTAGAAACCTGGTTTCAGGTGATGTTTCAAGACAGGTGATCGCATGCTCCATCAGCTACCTGCACTGTTATCAGACTTACAGCACGGCGATGTCACTTCAAGCACCAGAAGACCCCCAGTTTCGTAGAGAATGTCATTTTCTAAATTAATGCTGCTGTTAGTAACATTACTTCTAAAGCAAAAACAATCGCTACTACTACTACTACTACTACTACTACTACTACTACTACTACTACTACTACTACTACTACTACTGCTAATGCTACTACAACAACAACTCCTACTACAAATACAACTACTGCTACTGCTACTACTACTACTACTACTACTACTACTAACTACTACTACTACTACTACTACTACTACTACTACGCCATCTACAGCTACTACTACTACTGCTGTGACAATACTAAACTACTGCTACTACTATTACTACTGTTACTATTACTATAACTACTGCTATAGTTACTACTACTACTACTACTACTACTACTACTACTACTACTGCTACCACAACAACAGCAACTACTACTACTACAACTACTACTACTACTACAACTACTGCTACTACAACTGCTGCTACTACAACTACTGCTACTACTACTACTACTATTATTACTACTACTACGACTGTGCTACTACTAAAACTATTATTACTGCTACTACTATTATTACTGCTGCTGTTGCTGTGTTAGTACTAGAACTACCTTTATTACTACCACTGCTAAGCTACTACTAAAACTACTGTTACTAAAACTAATAATAATGTTTTACTATTACTACTACTGCTGCTAGTACTACTACTGCTACTACTACTACTGCTACTGCTCCGGCTGCTACAACTACTGCTGCTACTACAATAACTACTGCTACTGCTGCTGCTGCTCCTACTGCAACTGCTATTACTACAACTACTGTTACTGTTACTACTACTATGACTGCTACTCCTACTACTACTACTGCTGCTACTGCTGCTAATACTATTACTATTACTACTACTACTACTACTACTACTACTACTACTACTGCTGCTACTATTACTAGTACTGCTAATATTACCGCTGCTACTTCTACTACTACCTCCATTTCTGCTGCTATCACTATTACTACTGCTACTACTACTACTACTACTACTACTACTACTACTACTACTACTACTGCTACTACTACCAGCACTTATAAAACATGACATAAAGCAACTACTACTACTTCTACTACTTCTTTTACAACTACTACTAATATTACTACTACTACTACAATTACTACTACAATTGCTACTACTATTACTATTACTACTAATACTAACAATACTACTAAAACTAGTACCAGAATTTCTAAAACAAAGAAAAGTGCAACTACTATTACTACTACTACTACTACTACTACTACTACTACTACTACTACTATTACTACTACTACTACTACTACTACTACTACTATACTACTACTATTACTACTAGTACTACTACTAGTACTACTACAAACATTTCTAAAATAAAGACAACTACAACAACTACTATTACTACTACTTATACTACTATTATTATTACTACTGCTACTACTATTACTACTCCTACTACTACTATACTACTACTACTACTACTACTACTACTAATACTACTACTACTACTATTACCAGCACTTCTAAAACAAAGGCAGCAGCTACTACTACTACTACTACTACTACTACTACTACTACTACTACTACTACTACTACTTCTAGTAATACTAATACTATTACTATTACTACTAATACTAATACTAAAATTACTACTAATACTAGTACCAGCACTTCTAAAACAAAGAAAACTGCAACTACTACTACTACTATTACTACTACTGCTACTACTACTACTAACATTTCTAAAACAAAGACAACTACAACAACTGCTGTTACTACTACTACTACTACTACTACTACTACTACTACCAGCACTTCTAAAACAAAGACAGCAGCAACTACTACTACTACTATTACTACTACTACTACTATTACTACTACTAGTACTAGTACTTCTAAAACAAAGACAGCAGCAACTACTACTACTACTACTACTACTACTACTACTACTACTACTACTATCAACTAATACTAATACTACTACTACTACTGCTACTGCTACTACAAATACTGCTACTACTACTGCTGCTACTACTGTTATTACTACTAATGTCGTCTACTACTACTACTACTACTACTGATACTACTACTACTACTACTACTACAATTACTACGACTCTTACTACTGTTACTGCGACTATTACTAAAGAAACGAAAGTTGCTACTAGTAGTACAGCAGCTACTACTACTACAAATCCCACTACTGCAACTAACATCATTATATCAACGTTTGGTAGAAAAATTACTCTTCATGTATCTTTCACTTCACCTATCTGTCCACAGCACAAATGACTACTACTACCATTACTGCTACCCATTACATATTTATATCACTAAAATCATTAACATTTCACCAACAACCACCACAACCACAAAACCAACCACAGCTACCACTACAAAATGTGTCAATATCTCATAATTTCAGATTTCACTTCATTTCTTTCATTCTCACTGTCTGCTTCTGTACCAGCAGTATGTCGTTACATCTCTTCTACTTTCTTCAGTTTATCGTCTTTGTCTTCAAACTTGTTTTTTCCCAACTGATGAAAGTTCAAAGATTGGCTGTTTATACTTGATGCTGCAATCAACTTTCTTGCAGAACAAACCGAATTCTATTGCAAACTGTTTTCCAAGTTTCAAACAGCTTGAAAACAGGAAACAGATCTTGTAATAATGTTAAGTGCTTTTGGTGCTTCCTGTAGCTCGTGCGTCTCTCTCCCTCTCCCTCTCCCTCTCTCCCTCTCTCTCCCTCTCTCTCTCCCTCTCTCTCACTCTCTCTCCCTCCCTCTCTCTCCCTCTCTCTCCCTCTCTCCCTCTCTCTCACTCTCTCCCTCTCTCTCTCCTTCTCTCTCCCTCTCTCTCTCTCTCTCTCTCCTTCTCTCTCCCTCTCCCTCTCTCTCTCCCTCTCTCTGCCCCTCTCTCTCCCTCTCTCTCTCCCTCTCTCTCTCTCTCTCTCCCTCTCTCTCTCCCTCTCTCTCTCCCTCTCTCTCTCATTCCATAAAGTTGTACATTATCGGAAGTTTACGTTATATATAAAGTTCACGTTGTATGAAAGTTACACAGACCATATAATATTTTTTTAAAATACTTACAAACTGTTTCTAAAATCCACTCTGAGAGTACGGACTGTTTCTCACTTTTGAAATGTACGAGTTTTCGCCCCTTACTCTTAGTCTACCATTGTCATAACTCTCGTGGTCAAAGTCGACCGCGATCATAACTCTCGTGGTCAAAGTCGACCAAGGTCATAACCCTTGTGGTCAAAGTCGACCGCGATCATAACTCTCGTGGTCAAAGTCCACCAAGATCACACTCTTGCTTGAAGTGCCTCCTATAAATAGACTGTGTCACAAGAGCCCCTCTCTCCATCCCTCTCTCTCCTCTCTCTCTCTCTCTCTCTCAAGGTCTCTGCCAACATGAGTAGGATATCATGGCCTTCCATAACCCCCGATCCCTCGTGCGTCTCAACAGGCTTATTACGGAGCATTTCCTTAAGCCAAGATGCCAAACCATCAAAAGCGTCTTTCCTCTCTGTCTACCTCTGTCTCCTGTACGGGACCAGTGTTTCACATTTCTTGCACTTTTGCGGGTGATGTTCCACAGCTTGAAGAGCCTATGCACGTGCACACAATGGAAAAGGGCCAAACCTTACATATATGAGGTTCGGGGTCGGTTGTGTTCTATTTCTGAGGCCCTCCTCCTTCTACCCCCCCCCCAAAGAAAAAAAGATGACTTATTAATTTCTGCTTAGCATGTGATAGTCATCTTGCGCTACTGTTTGTAGCTTCATGTGGGTTTTTTGTCATGTGGTTTTTTTTTTCTCTTCAGTCCGAATGCTTACTACTAAATTGCCACGAGACTTACAAAATTATATCGATAGCAGCTGCCTTGTTGCCAATAGCACTCGTTGATGAATTTTCACATTAAACACAAAAAGCATAACAATGCGAAAATCAATGGCCGTTTCGATCCACAAAAAGAAGCATTAAACATGAAAGCAAAACATGTGAATCATCAATGAAAGTACATGCACTATGAAGCATGTTAGTAAAACGTCAATGAAATATTATGAAAATGCACATTAAAATATCGCTGGAAATACGATCGCATCAATGGGAAAAAACACTTATTCATTCATTTAAACATATCATGCACCTCAACATAAATCTTAAATCGTTACACGATAACATTCTACAACTGTGATGTGAGCTAAATATATAGACAAGACGTCCTTGAGGTCTGGTAGACTATTGCATTGAAGAGCTTCCAATACCAGTTTTGCCTCTGTGAGAAACACTGTATATATGTCAGTATTGGGGTTTGATAGTTTTTTAGTTGCTGTAACAATTTCCCTAATTTCTGTTTCATAGCTGTTCAATGTTTCCTAACAGGTATGGATATCTTGTCAGGGGTGTTGTTTGTACATTCTGTATATAGTCCAGCCCCTTCATTCTTTCTGGCACTGTGTGTAGCGCCATCTGTGTGCACACGTCTCCAGTACACTAAATGTGGCTGTTAATCTTACAGGACTTATTTGCACTTCAGTGTTTATCTTATAGCACTGCTGTGCAAATCATTGTTGATTTTATAGCACTGATTTGCATATTATTGTTGATCTTAAGGACTGCTTTGCACCTCATCATTGTAAGACAACCTTTCACTTCAGTTTGAAGGGCTACTTTCGTATAGTTTGCTTCTTTCCACGCTGTCTGCTCTTGGCAGCTGAACAACTACATCTGGAAGTTCAGGTACTATTTCACATAGAATCTTGGCTTGATGGATGAAGCACTGGATAAGTGTCCAGCCAGCCTTTACGGTAGCGCCAGGAACAATTTTTCTTTCATAAATAAGAAACAATGAAGTTTTCATAAGTTAAAGTAAGAAAATACAGTTTTGCAGGATTAGACTTCGAAAAAAATCGAGGACAGAGCACTTTAGTGGGACATAAGAAAGAAGAATCACAAGAGAATTACCTGGAATTCGAACCACGGACTCCGGTAGGTATAAGGGCGAGTTAGCTCAATTTGTTAGTACGCTGTTCTATCATGGCTAGACGGTTGCTCGTCCTTCCAGAGTCCGAGGTTCGAATCTTGCGATTTTTCTTTCTCTCATGTCTCACTAAAGTGTTTTGTCTACGATTTTTTATAGGTCTAATCCTAAAAAACTGTGTTCTCTTACTTTACGGCTGCGTGTACATATCCATCCAATAACACATATCCAGGCATCACGTGAATATGTATCAGCCATACGTTAAGTGTAGCTATTTACAAGACTGTTTTGCATATCGCTGTTACGTAACCTTGTGACTTCAGCGCTCATGGATGTTCGTGCTTATCCCGTCATTTTTGTCCACGGCGTGTTCTCTGCCACACATAGCAGTGGAAGACCTACATCTCAGAGGTCAAATATCAGCTTATGTAGCGCTTGGAGTGATGGATGGAGCTACATCTCAGAGGTCAAATATCAGCTTATATAGCGCTTGGAGTTATGGATGGAGCTCCTTCGTTTTTTTTAACACGTCCTCTTGCCAAAGTTTTTAAATATATAAGATATACATTATCAAAATTGGCAATATATGTGTCATAATCCCAAATCAACGTTAGCAATATCAATGTCTTAATCCCAAATCAATATAACAATATATGTTTCATAATCCCAAATCAACATTGGCAATATATGTGTTATAATCTAAAATCAACATTGCCAATATCTCTGTCATAATATCAAATCAACATTGCCAATATCTCTGTCATAATATCAAATCAACATTGCCAATATCTCTGTCTTAATATCAAATCAACATTGCCAATATCTCTGTCATAATATCAAACCAACAATGCCAATATCTTTGCCATAATATCAAATCAACATTGTCAATATCTGTGTCATAATATCAAGTCAACAATGCCAATATCTCTGCCATAATATCAAATCAACATTGACAATATATGTGTCATAATATCAAATCAACAATGCCAATATCCCGCCATAATATCAAATCAACATTGCCAATATCTGTGTCATAATATCAAATCAACATTGCCAATATCTCTGTCATAATATCAAATCAACATTGCCAATATATGTGTCATAATATCAAATCAACAATGCCAATATCTCTGCATAATATCAAATCAACATTGCGAATATCTCTGTCATAATATTAAATCAACATTGCCATTAACTCTGTCATCAACATTGCCAATATCCCTGCCATAATATCAAATCAACATTGCCAATATCTGTGTCATAATATCAAATCAACATTGCCAATATCTCTGTCATAATCCCAACTTGGGCTTCTCCATGGTGTGAGTGAGAGGACACAAAGAAACTAATATCAGCCATGGCAGTCTAACCTTGGCCAATATTCTGATTTTTCCAGCCACATCCTGCCTGACACAGACATCCTGCCAGACAGACATCCTGTCAGACACAGACATCCTGCCAGACAGACATCCTGCCAGACACAGGCATCCTCTCAGACAAACATCCTGTCAGACACAGACATCCTCTCAGACAGACATCCTATCAGACATAGGCATCCTCTCAGACAGACATCCTTTCAGACACAGACATCCTGCCAGACACAGACATCCTGCCAGACAGACATCCTGTCAGACACAGGTATCCTCTCAGACAAACATCCTATCAGACACAGGCATCCTCTCAGAAAGACATCCTATCAGACACAGGCGTCCGCTCAGACAGACATCCTATCAGACACAGGCATCCTCTCAGACAGACATCCTATCAGACACAAGCATCCTCTCAGACAGACATACTGTCAGACACAGACATCCTCTCAGACAGAAATCCTGTCAGACACAGACATCCTCTCAGACAGACATCCTGTCAGACACAGACATCCTGTCAGACAGACATCCTGTCAGACACAGACATCCTGTCAGACAGACATCCTGTCAGACACAGACATCCTCTCAGACAGACATCCTGTCAGACACAGACATCCTCTCAGACAGACATCCTGTCAGACACAGACATCCTCTCAGACAGACATCCTGTCAGACACAGACATCCTCTCAGACAGACATCCTGTCAGACACAGACATCCTGTCAGACAGACATCCTGTCAGACACAGACATCCTGTCAGACAGACATCCTGTCAGACACAGGCATCCTCTCAGACAGACATCCTGTCAGACACAGACATCCTCTCAGACAGACATCCTGTAAGACACAGACATCTTCTCAGACAGACATCCTGTCAGACACAGACATCCTGTCAGACTGTGAGTAGAATACGGTGGCTTGCTAGGCGGATTAGGAGCGTACCAAAAAATCCAAACTTTTCATCAGATTCCACCATCACGGAGGGAGGGAGGGGCCACATGGTGCCCCTGCCCTGCTAGCCAGGCTAAGCTTGTTAAAGATGCACTAACGGACAGGTCTTCGCTGATTCAGAGAACCACGGCAACGCTTCAACAATCTTGTGTGCTCACACTTATCTGTCCTCACACTTATCTGTCCTCACACTTATCTGTGCTCACACTTATCTGTGCTCACACTTATCTGTGCTCACACTTATCTGTGCTCACACTTATCTGTCCTCACACTTATCTGTGCTCACACTTATCTGTGCTCACACTTATCTGTCCTCAAACTTATCTGTGCTTACACTTATCTGTCCTCACATTATTTGTGCTCACACTTATCTGTTCTCACATTTATCTGTTCTCACACTTATCTCTCCTCAAACTTATCTGTGCTCAGACTTATCTGTCCTCACATTTATCTTTTCTCACACTTATCTGTCCTCAAACTTATATGTGCTTATATTTATCTATCCTCACACTTATCTGTGCTCATATTTATCTGTGCTCACAGTTATCTATCCTTACACCTATCTGTGCTCGTATTTATCTGTGCTAACACTTATCTGCTCTATAAAATGAGACAACATTTTTGTACACAAACAGGTAAAAAAAAAGTTTTACTGTGTATAATCAGTTTGATAATAAACAGCGAGTACACACATAAACACTCTTCCCCAACGTGTTCAACCAATCATTACTGACTACATCTATCGCGCGCGTTTATCTCCCACGTTTATAAATATTCAACTCCCAACATTCGCACACATGCGCCTCGCACTGCAATTTATACAAACCAGAGAAAGTGCTTTATGGTGATTATTTACAAACAAATCTCCCATTCTTTTGTATTAATCCCGCCTGTTCTGCACATTTCACTCTCCCCAGTTATTATTGTTGGGAAAAAAAGGAAACAACCCCAGAAAGTTTTTATGTATACTAGCTAGAGCCGAATGGAGGGCATTCAATTACAGAACTATCCATATCCAATCTCCGCTGACCGCTGGGATAGGTCCCAAGGCGACTGTTTCTCTTGCGCTATTCAATTTGATGGCAACACTGATTCTACGGCTTCCCATCTCTTGATCTTGGAAGCCCAGAGGCCCTTACCAGAATACACGCGGCTAGTGAAGGCCCGTGCCTTGGTGATGTTTTATAATATCTGGTCTATGAGACAGGAGCTTATGCCAGTGGTCATAGAAAGAGATCTAGGCATAGCAGATAAGGAAGCGTTGGAGATAAACTGAATAAACTTTCAAGAATTTGGAAGATACAGAGCCCATGGAAGAAGCAGTAGAGCAACAGAAAAAAGAAAAGGACGCAGCAGAGAAAGGAGTTATATAAGGGAATTATCAGGGCTGTTATCTTTCCTCCCAAGCTATAGTAGCCAGCATTTCCCACCCAGGGGTAGTTGTTTGTTATTGAGCCAGGATGTACACTTTTATCTCATTGTCTTGTCAGTTTCTGATCACGTAGTTTCAGATCTGTACTTAAATTGTCATGAGAATTTAGAGAAGACCGTCTTGGAAGGGTACATAATGGGAAAGAGAAAGAGAGGAAGACCAAGGCGAAGATGGCTGCAAGACGTCGTTGGTAATCTGCAAGTAGATGCATCAGCATCAGGCCATCTTGCTTACAACCGAGAGGCCTACAGGAGTGTTTTTAGGGAGGCAACGTTCACAAGGAACTGACTGACTGACTGACTGACTTAAAGTGTTACAGTTCTGAAGGAAATCATCTTTAAGTCGTAATTATATAACATCTAGCTGGATGGTCATTTTGACACAGTTTTTACCTGCTTATAGAGTTCTGAGTCACAACCTGCTCTCCCATCCTAACGAGATGGACTGGACAAAGAAAATGCTCCCACACCTGGAGAATATCTGGCATCACTGAACAAGATCTCCTATCTCCCACGTAGCTTCCTACGAATGAAAGCTGGTAATCTCTTCAAGAACTAAAACTATTGGCTAAACACGCTGAGATTGTGTAGAAGACACTGCCAAACTAAAGAACCTGATCATAATACACTTCTTGCTTGGCTTGGGGTTTCTAATAAAGAAAATCGAAATACCAGCATTCTCCTCTAACAGCTGAGAGAAGCACAAAGATTTGTCTCTAATGACAAGGTTACAAAGTCTTAAGCTTCTTCTTCTTCTTCGTTCGCTTCTACCACTAAGACCGCCCTGTGATCCTGCTGAATTTACGCCTGTGGTCCTCGATAAGTCTTAAGTGATTTTGTTCAATCTCATACTGTTCAGACAGTCGCATCTCTGGAGTTCTTTCCTATGTGGGGTATGAAGTCTTTGGTGGATATAATTTCTCTAGATAACTTGTCTATACCCATACTCGGACCAAGAGCGAAGACGACATATCTTCTGGCACTCAGCGACAGGTAGCTGACATATTGTTGAAATAAAGCTGACCAAGACCCTAATCCACCTCTCGGTTGGTTCCCCCCCCACCCCACTAGTAGCAAGTCTAACCTGGCTCACGGGGGAGGGACTTTCATAGTACCCTAGAGCTGGACGGAAAGAAAAGGTGTCATAACTCGCTCCCAAGTTGATACGATGCTGTGCCTCAACACCTTTACAGTATAGGCTGCACAGAACACCAGCTCAAAGTTCCGGGGACATAGAAGAAAAGACAAGACAAAGAACACCAGCTCATAGTTCCAGGGAGATAGAAAATAAGACGAAACAAAGAACACCAGCTCAAAGTTCCAGAGAGATAAAAGATAAGACAAAGAACACCAGCTCACAATTCCAGAGAGATAAAAGATAAGACAAAGAACACCAGCTCAAAGTTCCGGGGACATAGAAGACAAAACAAGACAAAAAACATCAGCTCACAGTTCCAGAGAGATGAAGACAAAACAAGACAATACATCAGTCAGATCCTTCGAGGGCTTCAGCAAGTCTCCCCAGCTCGTCTTATAGCCCGTGTCTCGTAGGACAAGTTTCCCTGACAGTGTTGATTCACTGCTGGACCAAGCTGGATCTGTCTAACCATATTTTGATGTGTTATATAAATAACTTTTCAATCTACAGAGTAATGCTCTAAGTCTTAATATCATTAATTATTCTTTCACTTGTACGTTAGCCATTTATTTATCTTTTTGTTTTTTTTTTTCATGCTTTTCTACAAACCAGTCTTCAACTAAACAAACGGTTCGAGTCTGTCTGTCTGTCTGTCTGTCAGTCAGTTTATGAATCAGCCATCTTTTTTTTTATTTTTTGTGGTCTTATTCTACCTGCATGATGTTAACCGCGGCTCGCGGATCACACTTTACCTCATACTCGCGCAGTCAATGTAGCGGACCGCATATGTGAGCGGAGTGATATAATGACTCAGTGGGACGCATTATCTGAAACAAAAATCAAATTCCGACAAAGAGGGGCGGTGGCTGGTAGATCAATAGCCCGTACAGATCGGGACAGTGTTGGCGCAGCTTCCCGCAGGTCTCCACCGATACAAGCACAGCTGCCTGTTTGGAAATGGCCGGCGCTGTCAATGCATGTTGATGGTGCGAGATACGCCGTTGTTGTCGTCGGCGACGGCGCTGGTGAATGGCTGTGGTTGCTGTGAGCACGACGGTTGTACAGGAGGCTTTTGTTGACGTTTCCCGTGGAGTGCCGTTGGCTGATAACTTTTTTTAACATTTTATTTTTAGAGTTAACGTCCATTTCTGTGTGCGTGAGTGTGCTTGTGTGTATGTGTTTCTGTGTAACTTCGGTGTTTGTGTGAGTGTGTGTGTGTGCTCGTGGGTGTAATTTGTGAGCTTATGTGTGTGCGTGCGGGCGCTTCTGCGTGTGGGTATATGTGTGTGTTTGTATGTGAGTGTGCATTTCCGTATGTGTATATTGGTGAAATTGTAAGTATATGTGAGTGTTTGCGTGTGTATGTTTGTATGTGTGTGCACTTGTATATGTGGGTGTTTATATGTGAGTGCGTATGTGTGTGTTTGTGGTTACAGGGTGCGTAAAACTCTGTGGTGATTACTTACAGAGTTTGAGAAATTCTGTGGGAAAATGTATTTTCTGAAAACAGAGTAACCCGTTGAAAAAGTCCTCGAGTGGAAGGTAATACATCTGAGCCTAGCTGTGTTAGGCTCCAGTCAGCCTAGTTCAGCGGTTCTCAGACCCTTTTGCTGCACGGCCCATATTTAAAAGTAAAAAATTGTGCGGCCCACTAATAAAGTGCTTTATATTTGCAATGTATAAATCTAATTTGATAAACTATTATGTAATATTTTCTCTACAATGTAGTGAGGTTCTACGCCGACTGTTCTCTAAGTTACACTGCAAAACTGCACATTTCAGCAACAATGTCAGAAGGACCCCGGTGTCGCACTTCAAAAGCCATGGCGCCTTTTTATGCACGTCACTTTTCTGTTTGATGCAGGAGAAACGCTGTATGGACCATCCTTTCTCCAATAACCGCACTGTGGACATACTAATAAAGCGACCTACAATTCTGCGGCTTGCATCAGTGCAGTCTGTCCCCAGTGCATTGCGAGAAAATTGCGGAATAATTTTTTATTGTATCTATTTTTTAAATTTTTATTTTGCTGCTTTGAGACTTCAGCGCGAGACACAATGCTCCCTGTCACGGCCAACCTTTGGGCCGCGGCCCATGGATTGAGAACCACTGGCTTAGTTGTATAAAAATGTGTACCTGACACTTGTGTTAAGAAACATCCACTGGAAATATAAAATCTGTCTACACAACGAGGCACAGTAGATTAAATGTTAGACTCTCTGTCGTTAAATGAGGGAAGAGAGAGAGAGAGAGAGAGAGAAGGAGAAAGAGAGGGAGAGATAGACAGACAGACAAACACATATAGAGAATATTCGTTTGAAATCAGTTCCTTTTATATGTAAATTATCCAGATTTTGAAACTGGCTTCGTGTTTAAGAAAAAGAAAATTTTTTTAAAAAAGGGACCTCTTTTGTTAGATGGATTCCCAGAGAAGGAATCAAAGATGTGGCCGCAGTTACCCCGAGCTGGGGACTGATCCATTCCCCCTCCCCCTCCCTGCCCTCATTTCACGACATCTGATCTACGTATCGGATTTATCCTTCTCATCTCTTCTTTCTCTCTCTCTCTCTCTCTCTCTCTCTCTCTCTCTCTCTCTCTCTCATCTACATACTTTTCAGCTTAGCTCAGAAAGACAAATCCATTGAACCCAAAGCCTAATGCTTCAACATGACGCATGTGCATTAAGTTTAATATCAGGCGCGCCTGACGGTTACATTAAAGCACATGGGCATATCGGGACAAAGACGACTTGGCCGGATAAAACAATGTAATTTCGGGCGTAAGATTTCTCTGGATTTCTTCACAAAGTAAATGATATTTGGATATTTATAGCAGTTTTTGCCTGAATAGTCAAAGACACCAGATATATTTTCGTCGATCTGAAGGAAGGGCGTGATTTGACTGATCCAAGGTGTAGATTAAATGCCAGGTGACTTTCTACACCAACGCGATTGTTTCAGTTAGGTGTGACTTCCCGTCCGGGACACGTTACGCCACGCTCGCAAGAACAGCCGTCCTTTAATCATGTACCTATTTTTCTTTGATGGGTGGGTGGGGAAGGTATGTGTAACTAATTTATGCACTGTAGAATGTAGTATAGAGCAAACTAGGCTTTTGCAATGCTTAAGGCTGTATGAAAATCTAAAAAAAAACAAAAAAACTAAGCACGAAGACGAAAATCAGGATATTTAACCCCCTGCGAACAACTGTGTTAATAACACACTTAACTTAACATAGTCTTTGTGAGACATGGAACAACTGGTTTAAGAACATACTTACCTTAACATAGTCTTTGTGTTTGCTTTAAAACTCTGACCTACTTCTGTAGCCCAGAAACCTGTAGCAATCAACATTAATTGTAACTATTATTTTTGTAAAATATAATGTCAAGTTGGTGGACGGATGGGGACATGGAGATCGCCGGCGGGGATGAGGAAAATCTGGTGTGAAACCAATGAATCCAGGACGTGACAAGCCTATGGGTCTTTACAGCAGTGGCTATCAGAATGATGTAAACAAAATAGCCGGCAGACTGTAGGCGGCGGGGAGTGGATATCGTTGAGGCACTCATCGGATTCCTCACCCCAAAGTCTCTGTGGAACTGTCTCAAAGCCGTCAGACCAGCCAGCTCTGCATGCTGGATCTGACATGGAGGAAAGGTTTAAATACAGCCACCAGAGGCTGGAAAACAAAGTTTTGGCCTGGCCAGCCTACAACATGCCTTCATGGCAGTTCGACCAAGACCAGAATCTGCCCTAGCAAGGAAAGGTGCTGAAGTCGGAGGTACCCAGCCAAAAGGCGCATCGCAAAAATCAGGGTACCACGCATCGACGCCAGTGTGCGTACGAAGAAGAAGAATTATATTTAAAAGTAATGTTCTAAATGTACTACTCTATGAAAATGAATGCTGGAATATCACCAAAAACTATAGAAAACAATCTGAAATCTTTCCAGACTTTACGAAGAATTAGAAGAAATAGTTTGGCCAAACACCATATTGTTGGCAGAAATTCATATGAAGCTGCTGATAGCAATTATTGAGGAAAGACGCTGGCGATGGTTGGGACATGTGCACTGGATGACTGATAACTCACTACCAAAAATAGCACTAAGATGGACACCACTGGGGAACAGATTGATTGACTGATTGATCTTTATTGATTGATTGATCTTTATTTTAAAATGGTTAAGAATTGGGCACGCAAGCCCGCCTGACATTCAGAAGTATCTGGTAGATCAATGGAGACGTGGAGAAGAACAACAGAGATGATGCTGAGCAATAGAGGGCTCACCTGGGCAAGTGCGGAAAAAAAGGCAAAGGACAGGCATTTGTGGAAAACCCTTAAGGAAGCACCACGTGCCTCGGGCACTTAATGTTCAGAGAGAGAGAGAGAGAGAGAAAGAGGGAGAGAGAGAGTATATGGAGGAATAAAGACAGATTATTAAACCTAAGTTTGTTTTCATCACCAGTCAATCAGTCATTTACATGTCCCTTGTGGAACTTTGCCTCCCTAACAGCTCTTCTATAGGCTTATCGGTTGTAAGCAAGCTGCCCTGCTGCTGATGCATTAAAAAAAAGAACATACAAGGTCATGGCTGGTCAGCTCAGTGGTGCGCAACTCTGAGTAAAATCGGTACCGACTTATTCAGTATATAAAGGAGATGCGAGAGAATATTAATGGGTCGAAAATCAATTTTTTAAATTGATGATCTTTAGATGAAGACTGGTTATTTACGTTTTCTTCCCTTATTGTAATGTTTTGATGTGGAAACACCTGCACCGTTAAAATACTAAATAATTGAAAAATAATAGAACATATATCATTTTTATGTATTCCCACAGCACCAAGCCATTTACTTTTTGACTATTTATTCAAACTTAAGGGTGTCGATAATTTGAGCGTTTGTTTATTGTTATCGAACTTTATTTTGAACTGCCTAAATCCCAATATTTGTGATTAAGTGAATTCTCTAACTCGTATATCTTATATCACGTATATTTTTGATCGCATATAATTCGTATATTTTATTTCACGCACACTTCTTATATCACATATCTGTATACCTCGTATATTTTGTATCGCGTATTAATAGTATATCATATATCTGTGTACCTCGTATATTTTATATCCGTATACCTCGCCATTGGAAGCAGCAGAAATGTAGTTTATTAGAAGAATGTTGTGAATTCCCTACACATAAAAAATAAATAATGGAGAATGTTTGAGAAGAGTTGGAGATAGAAAAAAAATCTTGTAATAAAAATAAGAGAGATGCATGCACTTTCATATGACATGCAATGAGAAGTCGGGGCAATGAAAATATTATAACAACAGGAAAAATATAGGGAAGAAGAGCCAGGGGAAGATCAAGAGAAATGATACTGGACAGTCTGACGAAGATGGTGTGAGAGATCACCAACTGAGCTGATGGCCTGCATGAAGGATCGTGTACTCTGGAGAAAAATAATAGCCAATGCCAGTCGGCACAGCACCTGATGATGATGATGATGATGATGATACCTTGTGTATCTTAAATCTGTATATTTCGTAATCTTATATCATGTGTACCTCGTATATCTATATATTTCATAAGCTTGTACCACGTATCTTATAACTGTATACCTCGTAAATCTTATAGCATGTAACTACTGAGTTTTAGTATTTTACTACTGTAGAAACAATCCGTATACCTCCTATATCTTATATCGATGGCATCTAGAACTCAGAGGTACGAGGGGTGATTGATAAGTTCTCGGCGTAAAGTACAACGGATTATCTGTGGACAACCTTTTTGAGTTATTTCTCAACATGGTCCCCTTGCAAGTTTATGCACTTAGTCCAGCGATCCTGAAGCATACGGATCCCTTCTTTGTAAAAGTCAGCATCTTGTGCCAGTAGAAAGTGGTCTACAGCATGAATGACGTCATCACCTGAACCAAATTTGTGACCATTGAGCTTCTTTTTTGAGTTTGGTAAACAGGTAATGGATATGTTTGTGCAGTCAGTACAGACGAAGGAATGAGTGAATGGTTTAAGATTGAAACAGGCCTGAAACAAGGATGTATATTGTCTCCCTTGCTTTTTGGAATTACCATAGACTTCTTAATGAAAAAATGTTGCAAAGTTAAAATGGGAATTGTCTGGGTACGTGAGACCCAAATGGGAGATCTTGATTGTGCAGATGACATAATTCTTATCAGTGACAATATGAAATCAATGCAAGTAAAAACAGATATTCTGTCTTCAGTGGCTAGTAAAATAAGACTTGAAATTAACAAGTATAAAATAAAAATAATGAAGGTTCTCATTAATGACGAAGGACAGATATACGTAGAAGGAACAGCTGTTGAAGAAGTAAACCATTTTGCATATTTCGGCAGCTATATAAACCACAATGGTGACACCAGAAAAGAAGTTAGAATTCGAATTGCCAAAGCAGCATTGACTTTCAAGAATCTTGAGAACATATGGCATTCAAAAGTTATAAGCACAAAAACCAAGTTAAGGTTATTCAATTCAAATGTAATATCCACCCTCATTTATGCATGTGAAAGTTTTCAAAACAACTGAAGAAATATACAACAAATTAGACTCATTCGAAAACAAATGCCTAAGGAAAATACTCGGTATAAAGTGGAATGAATTCAAGAAAAACGCAGAAATAAGACAGATGAGCAAACAACAGCCCGTCTCATGGTTGATCAGAAAAAGGAGATGGACATAATGTCGGTCGTGTGATGAAAAGTAACAATCAGAGAATCCCCAAAGAAGCTATCAAATAGAACACAAAAGGCCGATGAAAAAGAGGTTGACCACGTGAAACTCTAAAGAGGACATTGCTAAGAGAAGCCAATTCAGTGGGCATAACATCCCTTGATGAGATTGAAAAACTCGCCGAAGACAGGACATCTTGGCGAACTAATATGCGAGACCTATGTGACGTTTAACGGCACGGGAATGATGTAAGATGTAAGAAACATATAATAGTCAGAAGGAACCAAATCTGAGGAATAAGGAGGATTTTATAGAAGCTAGAAGCCGCATTAATGAAAGACAGTCATTGCCACCGCCGACTTGTGAACTGGAGCATTGTCTTGCTGAAAGATGATGATTCCTCTCGTCAATTTCCCTTGACGCTTTTCCTTCAGTTTGACCCGCAGTTGCTTCACAAGATTAGTGTAATAGGCCCCGGTGACTGTTCTGCCATTTTGAAGATAGTCTACGAAAAGCACACCTTCTGAATCCCAAAAGATGGAAGTCATCACTTTGCCTGCAGACAGAACCACCCTTGCTTTCTTTGGAGGCGGGAATCCATGATGCTTCCACTGCTTTGATTGCTCTTTGGTTTCTGGTTGAAAATGATGAACCCAAGTCTCATCCATAGTCACAAATTGCTGAAGAAACTTTTCAGGATGTGCATAAAAATGGCCAAGATTGTATCTTGACATGTTGAGACGCTGTAGTTTGTGATCAGCTCCAAGAAGTTTCGGGACCCATCGAACTGAAACCTTTGTCATTTGAAGATCATTGTGAATAATGGCATGAACACGTTCTTGGGAGGTGCCCAACTCAGTAGCAATGTACCGCTCAGGTAGTCGTCGATCGTGCATAATGATGCCATGGATTCTGCCGGTGCATTCTTCAGTGGTTACCGTTCTTGGTCTTCCTGGACGAGGATCATCTTCCAGACTCTCCCTTCCATGTTTGAACTGAGCTGCCCATTTCTTCACTTTGCTGTAAGAAGGGGCACTCTCCCCGAAAGTCTTTACCACATCCTCATGTATCTCCTTCGATGATAAGCCCTTGATGCAAAGGTAGGGAATGACTGCTCGATGAGAAATTTTATCCATTTTCTCAATTTCTGCCACCCCTTACCACTTCAGTAGCATGTAAAAACAATTGGCTGCAGTTATTTTCTTGAAACTTGGAATTTAATCTTACATTAAACAGATCAACAAATGCATATAATATCAGCTGTGGGTTTTAAGTATTTATACTTTATGCCGAGAACCTATCAATCACCCCTCGTAAAATACTAGAATTTAGTGGTATAATACTAGAACTCAAAGATAAAATGGTAGTTATCAGTGGTAAAATACTAGAATTCATATTAATTGATCCTTGCAATTTGTACAAGGAAGAAAATGAAAACATCTTCTCTCACGCTATTTCTCTCCTTGGTCTTTCTCTCTCTCTCTCTCTCTCTCTCTCTCTCTCCTCTCTCTCTCTCTCTTTCTACACCTTCTCATCTCTTCTGCTTTTCTATCTTTCTTCCTGCATGTCCTCACATATACGTAAACACAAACAAAATAAAATGGAAACTCATAGTGGAATCTTTTTTTGAATTCTTTTTATCAGCTGAAATATGTATCAATGAGGATAAATTGGAAGAGGTGGAGAGTTTTTAATATCTTGGGTCATTACTAATTAATAATGGAAGTACAATGAGTGATACTGAAAAGAGGATATCTATCGCTCTTAAAAAAATAAAAGAACTAAAGAAGCTGAGGAGAGGAGCATTTTTAAGGGCATTCATCTTTCCCATCGCAACATATGCCTGTGAGACCTGGACGCTTAACAAAACAGCTGAGAAACACATAAACCCTTTTGAATGTAAATGCTACAGAAGAGTTTTTCAAATATCACGGACACAAAAACGGAAAAAATATATCCATACTACAAGAACTTAATATTGAAGACGGTTGGCTGGTAAAGAGGATTAACCAAAGAAAACTGAAATATTTTGGACACATTAAACGTCATGATAATCTAGAGAAGACCGTCTTGGGAGAATACATAATAGAAAAAGGACAAGGCGAAGATGGCTACAAGACATCGTTGATAATCTGCAAATGGATACATCTGCAGCAGGGCATCCTGCTTACAACCGAGAGGCCTACAGGAGTGGTGTTAGGGAGGCAGAGTTCCGCAAGGGACATGGAAATGATTGACTGACTGACTGACTGACGCAAAGCTCCGCTTCCACTGCCATTAAGATTAGACAAGGCGTGAGATCTCACATGGAAATACTGGGCAAGTATGACAAAAAAAAAAAGAACGTTAAGAATTTGAACGTATTGGGCTTACTTAGTAGATCTACCAGCTAGACCACTGTGTCGGATAAACATGTATGTTTATACGCTGTTTATATTGTTTCGTTTCATTATGTGCTAGTGCGACAAACTGCATATCTCTTTTATATTTAAGTTTTCAACAAGTTTGTTCGTTCTTAAGTGTTTAAAAAATTGTCTTCTACAATTTTTTTTTCCTGTAACCAGTGGAAGCAGCATAAATATTTGCACTTTAACAAACGCCGCCATTGAACAGGAAGCCCGTCTTACAGCGACACCCTGCGGGCAAGATTAGGTAACTCACCACCAACAGCGCTAATTAGGGGCTGTCATTCGCTGCACTCGTTAGCATCGCCTCGTTTTCAAACTGATCTCAGATTAGGGTGATATCGTGGGAGGGGATTAGCTCGGAGCTAGGCTGGGGAGTTCTGTCGACAGTTCTGGAGGGCGGGGGAGAGAGAGGGGGGGGGGCGCTAATATCTGCAACAATATGAAAACGTTCATGGAAAAGAGGTAGTTTTTCCTTGTCCAAAGATATGTGGTAAGATGCAGATAATTTTTAGATTTGTCGTGTCTCTTTCCTCACGCATCTGTCAGTCTTGATGGGCAAGCAGACTTCTTGACAGAACTCAGTGATTTGATTCGTATGAAAGGATGTTTAAAGTTGCTCTTATTCCCCCCCCCCCCCCCCCCATGTCTTGTGTGGAAATTTAGAAAAACATTCAAAATTCACATAAAGAAATAAAGTCATTCTTTCCGAACGTACACGAAGCCACTAACGTCAGAAATAAATATACTTCTTCTTGTTCTTCTCCTTATCCTCATTCTCTCCCTCTTTCTTCTCCTTATCCTCCTCTTTCTCATTCTTCTTCTTCTTCTTCTTCTTCTTCTTCTCCTCCTCCTCCTTTGACATCTCCAGAACATTGATACTGTACACCTTGCCGGTGACTACGTGAAGATTTTAGAACATCAGATCTTACAAAGGAATGGCGCACACCTCGTGGCAGACCTCACGACCACAAGAGAACACATTTCAGCTCTTCATTCTTCGCCAAACTTCTCAACGTTTTCGGCTGCTCCTTTTGGCAGAAAGAATCTTCTACAATAAGAAAACCCGTAGTTATCTTACATTTGTAGGCCTAACAACTGTTCCTAACTGCCAGTTTTGACATAAATAATCAAATTAATAAATTAATTAATTAACAAATAAGTAGATAAATAAACAATACTGGGATACACTTTGAAAAGGGAACCACGAAATATACTTGTTCTGCAAATAAAAAAAATAAAAAAACGGAGCTGTCACATATAGAGTAAGAATGTTTGAAAGATAAAGTAGGACATAACATTCTGAAAAGTGGCAAGTAAGAAACAGAAACAGCCAAGCAGATTCTAGTAAGGTACTTGTTGAAGTGTGATACTGTTATTGTTTATACGGAGTCTATTGTTATTGTTTATACTGTTTATGTTGTTATTATTTATATACAGAGCATACTGCTATTGTTTATATGACTGCTTATGTAGCCTATTGTTATTGTTTATACAGAGTCTACTGTTACTGTTTATACAGATCTTATTGTTATTGTTTATCTGACTGTTTATACGCAGTCTACTGTTATTGTTTATCTGACTGTTTATACACAGTCTACTGTTATTGTTTATCTGACTGTTTATATGCAGTGTACTTTTATTGTTTATCTGACTGTTTATACACTGCCTACTGTTATTGTTTATCTGACCGCTTATACACAGTATACTGTTATTGTTTATACAGAGTTTACTGTTACTACACTACTGGCGAGACTCTTCAGATGCCGCGCGTGGAGTGAAGCTCCTCCCGGCCAAGGAAGAAAATACGGAAAAGCAATCAGGGTTGCTGTGTGGCGCCGATGTGAAAAGATGATGTCCAGTAGTATCGAGGTGAGAGCTACTCAAACCACGGCACCTCTGCTCTAGAGGTCGGTCACGTCCGATATACACTCATACTGGTGAAATATGCCTAAACCGGCTTACACTAGGGGTGAAACTTGATGGCTACGCATGTCATGGTACCTCTGCCCTAGAGGTCGGTCATGTCCTAAACACACCAATACTGGGATAATACGCCTAAACCGGCTTAACCCAGAGATAAAACCTATTAGTGGCGAGGATTCGTCCTCCTGGACAAAAGCTGTACTAAATGCTTGATTTCTTTTTTTTTTCTTCAATTGCTTTGTACTTTGTAGCTAATGCAAACAAGCCATGGTATCGAACTGTGAATTGGTTGCTGTCCTGCTGTCAAAGACAGGCGCTGTCATGACAAGGCTGCTTATCAGAAATGTAATCCACGAAGTTAGGGGGTTGATTCGTAGCCCGTCGGTCTGTATGAAACAGCAGGACAGCCTGTTTCTTAAAGTAACCGTGGAGGCAAGACAGAGACTTTATCAGCTGCTGCTGTCTAAGTTTTGATAGTTCTGTAAGCATTACGCGAGCATAGATAGTTGTCTTATCATTACACAAGTAGAGATAGCTGTCTTATCATTACACAAGTAGAGATAGTTATTTTATCATCACACAACCAGAGACGGTTGTTTAATCACAAGTAGAGATAGTTATGACATTATCATATCATACAAAAAGAGATAGTTATGACATCATCACAACACGCCAGGCACAGATATTTATGACATCATCACACCACATAAATAGAGATAGTTATGACATCATTACATCAGGCACAGATAGTTATGACATCATCACATAACATAAATAGAGATAGTTATGACATCATTACACACCATAAATAGAGATTGTTATGACATCATCACATCACATCCATTAGAGATAATTATGACATCATCACATCACATCACCTCAGGCAGAGATAGTTATGACATCATCACGTCACCTCAGGAAGAGATAGTTATGACACCATCACATCACGTCACATCAGGCAGAGATAGTTATGACACCATCACATCACATCAAGCAGAGATAGTTATGACACCATCACATCACATCACATCAGGTAGAGATAGTTATGATATCATCACTTCACACACGGCAGAGATAGTTATGACATCATCACATCACATCACATCAAGCAGAGATAATTATGGCATCATCACATCACATCACATCAAGCAGAGATAATTATGACATCATCACATCGCACAAGTAGTTATGACATCATCACATAAGCAGAGATATATATGTATTAACGATGAAGGAAGAACGACTGAAAAGAACAGAACGATACAAGAACACGTTGACATAGTCTTATCTCTCATGCCCTACCCCTTGAATACTCTTATCTTTTTTTAAACTGGTATTTTTATCTTTACTTCCTTGTCTTCAGCTGACAAAATTGTGTTGTTTTAAAACAACATAAATCCATAAGAAACACTAACTACAAACAGAGCTGTAAAACAAACGAAATATTTAGCCACAAGAGGTTCGGGTTCGCAGAGAGAAGTTCGCCATTATAGCAGCATTTTCAAAGTTTCTTCTATTGCACAAGTCCGAAGTCAAGAAAAGCCACGTTTTTTTTTTTTTACTTTCTTTCCTTCCTTATAGCCACAGTAACCATCAAAATCACAGTTAAAACTCTAGACAGAAATCTTCCTGTTAAAATGTTATCAAAAGCTCAAATCATTTTAACGATCAGATTTTTAAAATTAAAGAAAAATATGTTCTGGTAAATAACGAGTAAATAAAACATTTGTTTGACACGCCTTTTCTGTGCGCTTTGGTTTATAACGCAGAATAGATTTCCTTAAATAGTCTTAGTCTTAACCATGGCATGCTGCCATGGACTAGCGTGCAAGGAAGCAAGCGAGCGACGCTTCCCCCGGGTTCAAATCCCGTGTAATTTTCCGCGCAAAGAACCCTGGGATCCGCCAATAAACGGAAGTGATCCTGGCACAGTCATTCAGGACCCATCAGCCGACTTCCGGTACGCCGAGCGGGCTCTGGAACCACTGTCACGTGACCACTTGAGGCTCCACTCGGACCGGAAGTCGAAGGAGCTTTGATGGGGAGGCGCGGGTTTTTCAACGAAATGTAATTCCGTGTCTGGGAGAGTTCCCATCGCTCAAGTGAGGTCAGGGGAGTTCGGGCGGGAACAATGGAGCTTTCAGAAGTCCTGGCTAGCTTGAGGATCACGTCTAGGAGAAGATTATCGAGCGGCTGCCACGACTTCAGCACAGTCTTAATGGTCTACTCCAACCACTTGCTTGCAAATATCGGTAACAGCTGACACAATCGATATGGCTCTACCAGGGACTATATAAGTCCCATAAGAACGAAATACCCACTCCTGAGGTGACGTGATAAACGCTGGACGTGAACATAAACATACGCGCGTACACGTGTTCTGTTTAGTATTACATTGTAAACATACGCGTGGTCTTTTTAGTATTACACTGACGTTCATTTGCTGGGATCTTACACCACAAACGTTCCACCATTAACTCATTATGCACAGTGTCTTTGGACACTAGCGATTACCTTTCATGGTTTTAACTGTATTTATCTTCAGATGTTTAATACATTTGCAATAATAATAATAATAATAGGAAGAAAAACATAAAGTCAGCGTGGAAGCACAAATGATTGATTGATTATTTGAGTGATTGATTGATTGATTGATCTTTATTTTCAGAGGTTAACTGAAGAAATCTGAGATAGATAACAGTGGAATAATTTGAAAACACCGACGTAGACACATTGGGGGGCTAAAAGTTTGTTCAAGATATGATTTGTATATGCCGTCAAGCAAAGATATCCGCGGATAGATGTGACATATTTAGTAAGACAAGCAGAAAGATCGACAGACAGGCAGGTGAGTGAACAGCAGGTAGACAGACAGAGGTAGGCAAGTAAGCAGACAGGCATGCGGACAAGTAAGTGGACAAGAGACATGCAGGCCAAAACACATTTTTTATTCATTGAATATAGGTTCCTATTTGGTGCCCATTAAATGACTCCTTACACATGTTACTGTTCGTATTCACACGGTGATGGCGTTACACATATCGGTGGGTTATATTTTTCTTTCGGTCATGGCTCGGCTGTTGGAAGTAATGGCAATTAATAAGAACTCTATGATAAGTTAATCATCATCATCATCATGTGCCGTGCCGATTGGTGTTGGCTATTATGAGAGATTTCCTTAAATAGTCTTAGTCCTAAATGTGGCATGCTGCCATGGACTAGCGTGCAAGGAAGAGAGATTGATTGATCTTTGATTGATTGATTGATCTTTATTTCAAAAGGGTTAAGAATGGGGCACGCAGGCCCGTCCAGGCATTCTACAGTTAAACTGTTCTTGTAACAAACATAATTAACAGTGAAGAGAGAGAGAGAGAGAGAGAGAGAGAGAGAGAGGCAGACAGACAGAAATAGACAATGAAGCAGATACACAGAAATGCAGATAGACAAACCAGTACAGACAGGACAATACAGGGTAGACCCATGTAAAGATAGATAGATCCAGTTTGCAAAAAAGACGGAGAAAAGCCATAGAAGTGTAAGCAGACAATGAAGGTATATGAAAATGAGTAAATCTGTGGTATTTCAGGCAGTGAAAATGCCGGTCTGCTGGCGAAAGAAAGCTCTTAAATGCAAGAACCGTATATACTAGTCCAGTATAGAAGAACATTATAAAGATCTACAAGAGGCTACAAACATCACTACAAAATGATTATTACACAGAAACGAACAAATCATCATTTTTCGCCTCAGAAAAGATATAGCAGACTCCGAAATCAGATGTATGCAGAGGTTAAGGTTGCCTGTGGACCACTTTGAGCATGTGTCAGCTAGCCACCTAAAATTGTGGAATCACCATCATGTGCCATTCCTGGAAACGTTGGTGACCATGTCTCTCCACATTTTCCCATCTTTCATTCTTCCATCAGTTCTGTTGTTGTGCTTCTCTCATAGCATTTTGTCAAGCCATCTGAGATTTTCTCTCTTATCTATCTCTTCCTTTCCTGTCTCTCATTTCCCCTGTTGTCAGGATATTTTCAGTTTTCAACTTCTTTGAGCTGATCACAAACGACAGCGTCTCAACATGTCAAGATACAATCTTGGCCATTTTTATGCACATCTTGAAAAGTTTCTTCAGCAATTTGTGACTATGGATGAGACTTGGGTTCATCATTTTCAACCAGAAACCAAAGAACAATCAAAGCAGTGGAAGCATCATGGATCCCCACCTCCTCCTTATTCCCCAAATTTGGCCACTTCGGACTATTACCTGTTTACGAAACTCAAAAATGAGCTCAGTGGTCGCAAATATGCTTCTGATGATGACGTCATTCATGCTGTAGACCACTTTCTACTGACACAAGATGCTGACTTTTACAAAGAAGGGATCCGTATGCTCCAGGATTGCTGGACTAAGTGCATAAACTTGCAAGGGGACTATGTTGAGAAATAACCCCAAAAATTTGTCCACAAATAATCCGTTGTACCTTACGCCGAGAACTTATCAATCACACCTAGTATATGACTGGACCGCCGTGAGAAACGATTATGAAACGTTGTCAGGTGCAGTGTGAGGGTACACCTAGGAGCAGTGTGAGGGTACACATAGGAGCAGTGTGAGGGTACGCATAGGAGCAGTGTGAGGGTACACCTAGGAGCAGTGTGAGGGTACACATAGGAGCAGTGTGAGGGTACGCATAGGAGCAGTGTGAGGGTACACATAGGAGCAGTGTGAGGGTACACCTAGGAGCAGTGTGAGGGTACACATAGGAGCAGTGTGAGGGTACACCTAGGAGCAGTGTGAGGGTACACATAGGAGCAGTGTGAGGGTACACATAGGAGCAGTGTGAGGGTACACATAGGAGCAGTGTGAGGGTACGCATAGGAGCAGTGTGAGGGTACGCATAGGAGCAGTGTGAGGGTACACATAGGAGCAGTGTGAGGGTACACCTAGGAGCAGTGTGAGGGTACACCTAGGAGCAGTGTGAGGGTACACCTAGGAGCAGTGTGAGGGTACACATAGGAGCAGTGTGAGGGTACACATAGGAGCAGTGTGAGGGTACACATAGGAGCAGTGTGAGGGTGCACATAGGAGCAGTGTGAGGGTACACATAGGAGCCGTGTGAGGGTACACATAGGAGCAGTGTGAGGGTACACATAGGAGCAGTGTGAGGGTACACATAGGAGCAGTGTGAGGGTACACCTAGGAGCCGTGTGAAGTAAATAATAACTGGTGTGAACATAAACTCACACTTTATTGATGGAAAAGTTGGGTGATGATACGTGAGGGTGAGAGGAAGTTGATAACATTTAATACAGAAAAAGAAAACAGGCTAGTCCTCTTCCTGACAAGAACTGGTTTGTCAAATGGGAAGAGAGAAACCAACTCTCACACTACATAAAAGCAGCAAGTATACAAAATGCAAGTACGACAAAAAGTGCAACATTTACTGCATCAGAATATAAGTACAGAATTCACACAACCATCACAGAACATCTCTAGACCCAAAGGTCTATACAAATCTCAAAAAGGAACTAATTTCACACTTTTTAGCAAAGTTATGACAGGGGAACCAATACTTGACAATATGTCACTAACAACTACCTGACTCTTTACTGAAATCATAATAGAAAATAATCTCATAATGTCTTCAAAAGGAGCATTCTGTGCACAAGTCAGCTACATGACAAAAATCACTAACACAGTGCACTATAAGCTAGAAAAATCACTAACACAGTGCACTATAAGCTAGAAAAATCACTAACACAGTGCACTATAAGCTAGAAAAATCACTAACACAGTGCACTATAAGCTAGAAAAATCACCTTCTCAACTAATCATGCCTAACAACCATCCTAACACAATCTCAGCTGAGACATAATTCATTCTCATTCTAATCTCTCTAATTTCTCGTCTTCCACTTCTTAAATCTTCTTCTTCTTCTTCTTCTTCGTTCACTTCTACCACCAAAAACCGCACTGTGAACCTACTGAATTCATGCCTGTGGTCCTCGTTAGGTCCCGTGGTCCCCTGTGTGGTCCAAAATAGCCCACACGAGATCCACGAAAGGACCACAAGGGGTTCAGAGTATCACAGTGCTTTAGCCTGTATTCTTGGTGGGTCTCGGAAGCGGGATTGCGTGACACCGTGGTTTTCATTGCACCAGTTTAGTCTAGGGTTGGACTTTCTCACCGGAAGACCTCAACGTGTTTAGGATATCAGTGCATCCCCGCTGGGTGAGAGGCGGTAGCCCACTCAGGCCAGAATTGGACTTTCTCACCGGAAAACCTCGACGTGTTTTGAGATACCCGTGTATCACCGCCGGGTGAGAGGTGGTTGCCCATCCAGCCCAGGGTTGGACTTTCTCACCGGAAAACCTCAGCGTGATTAGGATACGCAAACATCCCCGCCGGGTGAGAGGTGGTTGCCTATCTAGACTTCCCTGGTCCAGTGTCTCCGACTTCAGCATTTTGCGGTCGTGGCCGCTACCCTTCCTAGTTGTGACCAGGATGGAGCTTTTGTCCAGGAGGACGAATCCTCGCCACTAGTGACTTCTACCCCTGGGTTGAGCCGGTTTAGGCATTATCCCAGTATGGGCGTGTTTGGGACGGGACCGACCTCTAGAGCAGAGGTACTGTGACATGCATAGCCTTCAAGATTCACCCCTGGTATGAGCCGGTTTAGGCAAAATTCACCAGTATGGGTGTATATCAGGCGTTACTGACCTCTAGAGCGGAGGTGGCATGACATGTCTAGCCATCAAGTTCCACCCCTGGTGTTTGAGGGTTTAGGCATATTTCACCAGTGTAGGTGTATTTCGGACGTGGCCGGCCTCTAGAGCAGAGGTGCCGTGGTATAGCTCTCGTAGCGATACTACTGGACATACCAGTTAAACTTCACTTTATCCTTTCCACCACCTTTTCCCATCGGCGCCGCACAGCAACCTTTATTTCTTTTCCGCATTTACTTCCTTAACCGGGAGGAGCTTCACTCCACACGCGGCATTTGAAGAGTCAAGCCAGCAGTGTCTTAACCTCTGGGACAAGCCAGTTCATGCATTTCACCCGACATGACTGCACTCAGGACGTGGCCGACCTCCAGACCAGAGGTGCCGTGACTTGACTGTTTGCTTCGCTTTATTCTTTCTACCACCTTTTCCGCAGTGATGCTGCGCGGCAACCCCATTTGCAAATTTCTTCATTGGCCGGGAGGAGCACCGCTCCACGCACGGCAGCTGAAGATCTCGCCATCAGCGTCACTTCTTAAATATATCCCAACTATTTTTCAAGAAAAGCCACTTCAGTAATAAATAACATCGATCCAAATTATAAAGAATCCAACAGCAGCCCACCCTCAGTCAGCCAGGCCGTAGAAAGAATGTATAAAACAGGAAAAAATAGGAGCAGCTTTTTCCTGTTTTATACATTCTAGTATCACAGCTTTACTGCAGTGCTTCGTGTATAGTTATATACTTATACACTAATTATTGTGAGGCTGTAGAAAGGGGTACCCGACTTCTGAAGTTAGGGAAGGAAAGGCGGGCCAGGCGTGATGCTGACCACATCACCCTCTAGTGTGCTGACAGGTCAAGGAAAGGTTGGGCACTAACACCATATCTCATGCGTGTCCCAGGGGGCATGACAAGACTACGTTACCTTACCAACCCATTCAAGTATAAAAATATAGAAAAATTAGAGAAACCTCAATTATCCCACTTCATGAAGCAATTACCCAGCTCCGTCGAAACCTCTGTTTGTCCCCTCAACACTGAAAGTTATTTGAGGAAGGAGACAAGACAAGACAAAACAAGTCCAGGTTATCAAAGAGGTCGAAATATAGACATTTGACAATGAAGAAGAAGAAGAAGAAGAAAAGAAGAAAGAATTAAGTAAGAAAGTCTGAACATGCTGTGAATGAAGCATGAAAAAGTAGAAGTATCAAAAGACAGAATCAAGAATGAATAGAGCAAAGCACCCAACACTACCAGGCGAACAGTAAATAAATGTATGGAGAGAGGAAAGTTTGATTAAGTACTCGCACCATCCTGAAAGATCGATTCTAAAATTATAACGCGGATCGATAAAATTTCATTTCCGATCATTAATTAACGTTCGTGTTCAACATGAGAATTCTGTGTCCAGCTCGAGTCAGTAGACTCCGTCCACTGCATGCAACACCAGAGTCAGTAGTCTCCGTCCACTGCATGCAGCACCAGAGTCAGTAGTCTCCGTCCACTGCATGCAGCACCAGAGTCAGTAGTCTCCGTCCACTGCATGCAAGACCAGAGTCAGTAGTCTCCGTCCACTGCATGCAACACCAGAGTCAGTAGACTCCGTCCACTGCATGCAGCACCAGAGTCAGTAGTCTCCGTCCACTGCATGCAAGACCAGAGAAAAGAGTCAGTAGACTCCGTCCACTGCATGCAGCACCAGAGTCAGTAGTCTCCGTCCACTGCATGCAAGACCAGAGTCAGTAGTCTCCGTCCACTGCATGCAACACCAGAGTCAGTAGTCTCCGTCCACTGCATGCAGCACCAGAGTCAGTAGTCTCCGTCCACTGCATGCAGCACCAGAGTCAGTAGTCTCCGTCCACTGCATGCAGCACCAGAGTCAGTAGTCTCCGTCCACTGCATGCAACACCAGAGTCAGTAGTCTCCGTCCACTGCATGCAGCACCAGAGTCAGTAGTCTCCGTCCACTGCATGCAGCACCAGAGTCAGTAGTCTCCGTCCACTGCATGCAGCACCAGAGTCAGTAGTCTCCGTCCACTGCATGCAACACCAGAGTCAGTAGTCTCCGTCCACTGCACGCAGCACCAGAGTCAGTAGACTCCGTCCACTGCACGCAGCACCAGAGTCAGTAGTCTCCGTCCACTGCATGCAGCACCAGAGTCAGTAGTCTCCGTCCACTGCATGCAACACCAGAGTCAGTAGTCTCCGTCCACTGCACGCAACACCAGAGTCAGTAGTCTCCGTCCACTGCACGCAGCACCAGAGTCAGTAGTCTCCGTCCACTGCACGCAGCACCAGAGTCAGTAGTCTCCGTCCACTGCACGCAGCACCAGAGTCAGTAGACTCCGTCCACTGCATGCAACACCAGAGTCAGTAGTCTCCGTCCACTGCACGCAGCACCAGAGTCAGTAGTCTCCGTCCACTGCATGCAGCACCAGAGTCAGTAGTCTCCGTCCACTGCATGCAACACCAGGCCCGCCTTTATATGTGTCATTACTTGCAGTATTATCCTTTGTGGTGAAGAATGGAATGGTTCATCCATGTGGAAAACCTGCTGGTAGTGTGAATACAACATAACCTGCTGGTAGTGTGAATACAACATAACCTGCTGGTAGTGTGAATACAACATAACCTGCTGGTAGTGTGAATACAACATAACCTGCTGGTAGTGTGAATACAACATAACCTGCTGGTAGTGTGAATACAACATAACCTGCTGGTAGTGTGAATACAACATAACCTGCTGGTGATGTTCATACGCATAAGCGGCAGAAACTGGTAATTGGAGAAGGTATGAGGGGCCAGTCGGGGCCTACCCAGTCTCTAAACACGGGTACCAGCAAAATCTGCACTGGTAAATGCGGCCAGGTATGATACTGACCATATCACACTTCCGTGTGCTGATGGTCTTAAAAATGGGGACCTAACACCGTATCCCTAATATGCTTTAGTGGCATGGAAACGGGAGTTGTTTTTTTTAACCCTCATATGTATAAGTCAGGACTAAGATGGCGTGGACATTTGGAGAAAATGGACGAGAACAGACAGACAAAAAGGGCTTTATACAGAAGTGATAAACGGAGACAGACCACAAGGCAGACCAAGACAGCGGTGGAGTGACAGCCTGGGAGAAGATCTATGAGCCCTCAGAGTAACCAACTGTCAGGAGAAGACTAAGAACAGAGAGGAATAGAGACAACTGTCAGGAGAAGACTAAGAACAAAGAGGAATAGAGACAACTGTCAGGAGAAGACTAAGAACAGAGAGGGATAGAGACAACTGTCAGGAGAAGACTAAGAACAGAGAGGGATAGAGACAACTGTCAGGAGAAGACTAAGAACAGAGAGGAATAGAGACAACTGTCAGGAGAAGACTAAAAACAGAAAGGAATAGAGACAACTGTCAGGAGAAGACTAAGAACAGAGAGGAATAGAGACAACTGTCAGAGAAGACTAAGAACAGAAAGGAATAGAGACAACTGTCAGGAGAAGACTAAGAACAGAGAGGAATAGAGACAATTGTCAGGAGAAGACTAAGAACAGAGAGGAATAGAGACAACTGTCAGGAGAAGACTAAGAACAAAGAGGAATAGAGACAACTGTCAGGAGAAGACTAAGAACAGAGAGGAATAGAGACAACTGTCAGGAGAAGACTAAGAACAGAGAGGAATAGAGACAACTGTCAGGAGAAGGCTAAGAACAGAGAGGAATAGAGACAACTGTCAGGAGAAGACTAAGAACAAAGAGGAATAGAGACAACTGTCAGGAGAAGACTAAGAACAGAGAGGGATAGAGACAACTGTCAGGAGAAGACTAAGAACAGAGAGGGATAGAGACAACTGTCAGGAGAAGACTAAGAACAGAGAGGAATAGAGACAACTGTCAGGAGAAGACTAAAAACAGAAAGGAATAGAGACAACTGTCAGGAGAAGACTAAGAACAGAGAGGAATAGAGACAACTGTCAGGAGTAGACTAAGAACAGAAAGGAATAGAGACAACTGTCAGGAGAAGACTAAGAACAGAGAGGAATAGAGACAATTGTCAGGAGAAGACTAAGAACAGAGAGGAATAGAGACAACTGTCAGGAGAAGACTAAGAACAAAGAGGAATAGAGACAACTGTCAGGAGAAGACTAAGAACAGAGAGGAATAGAGACAACTGTCAGGAGAAGACTAAGAACAGAGAGGAATAGAGACAACTGTCAGGAGAAGGCTAAGAACAGAGAGGAATAGAGACAACTGTCAGGAGAAGACTAAGAACTGAGAGGAATAGAGACAATTGTCAGGAGAAGACTAAGAGCAGAGAGAAATGGAGACAAGTCTTATCTGCATCAATGGGCCGCAATGGCTTGGAAAGCTTGATGCATGAATGTATTAGTTGGATCTGAGGATATGACACAAATGCTAGAAAAACTTAATATAGATAGCACAGATGTGAGAATTATTAAGAATATGTACTAGAAGCAAAGAGCAGCAACAGGAGATTACAAAAGCGAGTACCAGGATATAAAACAAGGCGTAAGACAAGGGTCCATATTGTTACCTCATCTATTCTCATTATACAGAGACACCATCACGAGAGACATTAAAAGATGTGAAAAAAGAACTAGAATAGGAGCCTGTAATATTAACAACCTGAGACAGATACGTAGATGACATTGTTCAGACAGCAGAAAGTGAAAACACTTTGCAGAAACTTGTGAATAAAATCACTGAAGAGGGCAATAAAAGAGGTTTAGAGCCAAACAGCGACAAAGGAGAAAGACTGGAAATATTAAACAGAATAAATATTCCACAGCGCAACATTCTTTCAAACGAGAAGATACTGAAATATAAGTAAATAAATTCAGTTACCTTGGAACAAAAATGCCGGATTATGGCAAGTTCTTTAACGAAATAAAGCCACAACAATTTGTAATCCATACACAAAGATAAATGGACAAAACTACGCTCTAAAGGAAAAGCAGACGACGAATACTACAAACTCTCAAGAAATGATTTCCGAGTGAGAACAGGACATTTCAGGCTGTGGCATCATCTGCACCAGAAGCTGAAAACTGGCCCAAGAGACTTACGTGTCTGCAGCAAAGAGCAACAGGCATCACATCGCGTCCTCCAGAGTTGCCATCTACAGTCCATTCAGTCACATGGCCCGGCCAGACCCCCCACCCCACTTCCATGCCTACAAAAGAGGCTCCACAGCGATGCTGAAAATCTGAGACGAACTGTCGCTTTTGTGAGAGATTTTGCGTGCATGTCTAGGCCAACGACGAAGAAGAAGATATAAGGTCACAAATAAGTAAGGCAAACGCAGCTTTTAATTTCATGAAGAAGATACTAACAAATAAGAAGATACTACCAAATAAGAAGATAATGACAAAACAGAAGATACTAACAAATAAGAAGATACAAACAAATAACAAGACACTAACAAATAACAAAATACAAATAACAGAGAGGAATAGAGACAATTGTCAGGAGAAGACTAAGAGCAGAGAGAAATGGAGACAAGTCTTATCTGCATCAATGGGCCGCAATGGCTAGGAAAGCTTGATGCATGAATGTATTAGTTGGATCTGAGGATATGATACAAATGTTAGAAAAACTTAATATAAATAGCACGGATGTGAGAATTATTAAGGATATGTACTAGAAGCAAAGAGCAGCAATAGGAGATTACAAAAGCGAGTATCAGGATATAAAACAAGGTGTAAGACAAGGGTCCATATTGTTACCTCATCTATTCTCATTATATAGAGACACCATCACGAGAGACATTAAAAGATGTGAAAAAAGAATTAGATTAGGAGCCTGTAATATTAACAACCTGAGACAGATACGTAGATGACATTGTTCAGACAGCAGAAAGTGAAAACACTTTGCAGTAACGTGTGAATAAGATCGCTGAAGAGAGCAATAAAAGAGGTTTAGAGCCAAACAGCGACAAAGGAGAAAGACTGGAAATATTAAACAGAATAAATATTCCACAGCGCAACATTCTTTCAAACGAGAAGACGCTGAATTATAAGAAAATAAATTCAGTTACCTTGGAACAAAAATGCCGGATTATGGCAAGTTCTTTAACGAAATAAAGCCACAACAATTTGTAATCCATACACAAAGATAAATGGACAAAACTACGCTCCAAAGGAAAAGCAGACGACGAATACTACAAACTCTCAAGAAATGATTTCCGAGTGAGAACAGGACATTTCAGGCTGTGGCATCATCTGCACCAGAAGCTGAAAACTGGCCCAAGAGACTTACGTGTCTGCAGCAAAGAGCAACAGGCATCACATCGCGTCCTCCAGAGTTGCCATCTACAGTCCATTCAGTCACATGGCCCGGCCAGACCCCCCACCCCACTTCCATGCCTACAAAAGAGGCTCCACAGCGATGCTGAAAATCTGAGACGAACTGTCGCTTTTGTGAGAGATTTTGCGTGCATGTCTAGGCCAACGACGAAGAAGAAGATATAAGGTCACGAATAAGTAAGGCAAACGCAGCTTTTAATTTCATGAAGAAGATACTACCAAATAAGAAGATACTACCAAATAAGAAGATAATGACAAATAAGAAGATACAAACAAATAACAAGACACTAACAAATAACAAAATACAAATAAATGAGAAGATACTAACAATTAAGAAGACACTAGTAAATAAGACGTTCCTACAAGTGAGTAAAAGTTTCCTACTGGGCTATACCGAACTAATATTGCTATATGGTTGCGAAACCTGAACAATGGACAAAAAGATGGCAAAAAAACTGAAAGCAACAGAAATCTGGTTTGGAAGGATGGAGTGAATACGCTGAACACACAGAAGAAACAAAAAGATTATAAAAGAAGTCAGAACAACCGACCAAGTCTCTAAAAGAGACAATAGATCTAGATTAGAGAACAAGTCTCTACCTGAGACAACAGATGTTGGATAGAGAACATGTCTCTATCTCAGACAACAGATCTAGGTTACAGAGCACGTCTCTGTCTCAGACAACAGATCTAGGTTACATAGCACGTCTCTATCTCAGACAACAGATCTAGGTTACAGAGCATGTCTCTATCTCAGACAACAGATCTATGTTACAGAGCACGTCTCTATCTCAGACAACAGATCTAGGTTACAGAGCACATCTCTATCTCAGACAACAGATCTAGGTTACAGAGCACATCTCTATCTCAGACAACAGATCTGGGTTACAGAGCACGTCTCTATCTCAGACAACAGATCTAGGTTACAGAGCACATCTCTATCTCAGACGACAGATCTAGGTTACAGAGCACATCTCTATCTCAGACAACAGATCTAGGTTACAGAGCACGTCTCTATCTCAGACAACAGATCTAGGTTACAGAGCAGGTCTTTATATCGGACATTAGTCATGACTCTTGGTATACTTTGTCATGACTCTTGGTAGACACTATTTGTCCAGGAAGTCATGTTCTGGCGTTGCTTCTGGAGTAGATGTGTTCTTATGTGTAAGTTTGTTGTTTGAGACAGAGATGTGTTCTCTGATCTAGATGTGTCGTCTGAGATAGAGATGTCCACTCGATCTTTGAGTAGATCAACCCAGACGAACTTTTGGGTGTACAACTTTTCTACAAATATTTGGTCTACTAGAACACAATCTTTGGGCCGATAAAGGATACCAACAGTGGAGAATGGAGAGCTAGAAAGAACACTGAACTGAACATTCATTTGCATGTCCCTTGCGGAACTTTACCTCCCTAACAGCATTCCTGTATGCCACTCGGTTATGAGCAAGATCCCCTGCTGCTGATGCATCTATCTGCAGATCATCAACGATATCTTGCAACCATCTTCGCTTTGGTATTCTTCTCTTTATTTGTCCCATTATGTACCCTTCCAAGACGGTCTTCTCTAGATTATCATGACGTTTAATGTGTACATTAATGTGTACATACGTTTTCTCTCTTTAATCCTCTTTATTAGCTAGCCTTCTTCAATATTAAGTTCTTGTAGTATGGATATATTTGTTGTTTTGTTTTGTTGGTTTTTTTTTGTCCATGATATTTGAAGAACTCTTCTGTAGCATTTACATTCAAAGGCATTTATGTCTTCTTCTTCTTCTTCGTTCACTTCTACCACCAAAAACCGCACTGTGAACCTACTGAATTCACGCCTGTGGTCCTCGTTAGGTCCCGTGGTCCCCTGTGTGGTCCAAAATAGACCACACGAGATCCACGAGAGGACCACAAGGTGTTCAGAGTATCACAGTGCTTTAGCCTGTATTCTTGGTGGGTCTCGGAAGCGGGATTGCGTGACACCGTGGTTTTCATTGCACCAGTTTAGTCTAGGGGGCATTTATGTGTTTCTCAGCTGTTTTATTAAGTGTCCAGGTCTCACAGGCATATGTTGCGATGGGAAAGATGCATGTCATTAACAATCTTATTTTTGTAGTTCTGTTTGTTCCTCTCAACAGATTATTATAGTTGTTTTACTTTCTGAAAAGCGATAGATGTCCTCCTTGTAGTTTCCCTCATTGTATCTCCATTATTAGTCAGTAGTGATCCAAGATATTCAAAACTCTCCACTTCTTCCAATTTTTCCTCATAGATATATATTTCAGCTGCCTTGTTTATTTTATCGGTTGTCATCAAATTAGTTTTCTTCACATTAAGATAGAGATTTTGCTCTTCGCTGTTCTTACAAACTGATATATTTTTATTGTTGTGCTTTATTGCTGTGTCATCAGCATATCTAATCTCTAGTATTTCACAACTTCCAATTGCTATGACATCGTAATACTCTTTGTCTACATCTTCTCTAACATTCCTCATTATATTTTCAGTATACAAGTTAAATAAGTAAGGTGACAATATACACCCCTGATGGACCCCTTGTTTTATGTCAAACCAAGTTGTTGTTTCACCATTTATTCTTACTGCTGCCTGTTGGTCTAGATACAGCAGTGATGTTAATTGTATCAAATGTGTTCGAAATCACTTTTTTTTTCATTATTTCCCAAAGTTTCTGGTGTTGTACACAATCAAATGCCTTTGAGTAGTCTATAAAAGATAAATATAGATTCACATTAAACTCTCTGCATTTCTCTATTATTACTCTTATATTGAATATATGATCTCTTGATCCTCTTCCTTGCCTGAAACCAGCTTGAACCATACTGACTTCTTCTATTTTCTTTCGAAGTCTACCCATGATGATTTTTAATAGAATTTTACTGGCATGACTAATCAGGGCAGCTGTTATCTCATCACATCCTGGTGATTTACCATTTTTTTCAGATTCTTTATTGCCCATAAAACTTCTTCTATTGTCGGTTCGGGTTCCTTCTCCTCCAATAATAATTCACACTGTTGATTTCTGAACTGAACAGCTTACTTAAATCCCAACGGATTATAAATGTCTTGAAACTGAACAGACTACGCTGGCTAGGAAAGAATGGAAGAGAACAGACAAACGAAAATGATGTATGAACAAGAGATGAGGGAAACAAGACCAAGGGGTAGACCAAGACAGATATGGAAAGACAACATAGAAGAGGATATAAAAGAAATTAGTGTCACCAACTGGAGAGAGAAAATTAGGAATAGAGAGGAATGGAGGCGAATTTATCTGCAGCAATAAGCCTTAATTGCTCGGAAAGCTGAATAATAATAATAATAATAATAATAAGAAGAAGAAGAAGAAGAAGAAGAGAAGAAGAAGAAGAAGAAGAAAGACACAACAGAATCAATGAGAGGTGTAAAAGAAATCAAATAGATACAGATTCATCCAAGCTTCAACTAGGAAAGTTTGTCGCTTGGAGATGATAATTATTCTTTCAGTGCAGTAAATCTTTTCCTCATTTCATTAGTTCACACGCGCTAGAAAATATTATCATTCGGTAATCTACACTTCCTACTGCTAGGAACAGGTGTCATTTATCATCCTCACAGCTTCGGTATCGCCAAAATCTGATGTTAGGTGATACGCCCTTGAAATGTGTTCTATCAGGGGCGGACAACACCAGTCCTTCATTTCCTGGACACAATGAAGTCTCCGTCACGTTACGTAGAGCAGAGCGGGGAAAAGACTTTCCTGGCTTGGTCTGACATGTCTTTTCCTTTATACCGGCTCTCAGACGGTCGGGTCTTGGAGATTATCGGATCTGACCGTTCCACGCCTACTAGTAACAGGTTTACATTGGACCTTGATCAAGGTTACAAGGACATGATACCGTAACTAGCAAGCAATCGCATGGACAAAAGAAGAAAGAATGTCACTAGTCTGATATTTTGGAGACTGAATAAACGATAAGACATCTTGGAAATCTAAAGTATCGGTCGTTAACGTTTCAAAAAACGTCTTTTCAACGCTACAACTCCCCACCCCCCTCTCTCTCTCTCTCTTCCCTCCTCTCTCTCTCTCTCTCTCTCTCTCTCTCTAACAGAACTGTTCGCATCTTTGTTTTCAGCACATTTGGATGAAAGTTGGGTTTCTTTTTTTTTCTGTCTGTGTTAGAAATGTTTCAGTCTGTCTAGCATGAAAGATTCAAGCCATTCCCATAATAAACAAAAGATTAGGGTTTAAATCCAAGAAAGGAGTTGGGTCAGTGCCAGCGTCTAGTAACACCATTTATCAACACTGTGTCACGCGACATTTGACTGGGAGCTCGGAATGTCTAGGACATGTTCTTCACTGGATAATAACATTGAATCAGCAGATGCAATCAAAGACATTTATCCACCAATCGATAGACACTTCATTGAGTACTGTCATGAGTACAATATCAGTATATTTAGAAAAAGCCGATTTTTCACGAAGAAATCAGACAGCCGTCAAGATTGATACAAAGGAGAAGAAGGCGCTGTCCGATCTGTTAGTCAGCGACCCATAGCTGACTGTTTCAGTGAAATGGGTTTAATATCGATGGAGAGGTGGGACAGGGTCTTGGTCTTCTAATCATAACGCTTTAGATGGACTTTTCTTCTTAGATGGCCTCTACAAAATGCAGATGAGGCCGTCTCCTCACCTGTACAAATCCGCCAAGCAACACCTCGATGAACAAATGCAAGGCAACTTCCTCTAAAGTACCTATCACGTATGACTTAATGCATTACATGTGGCCAAGGGCAGTGGTTGCAAATCCCAAATAAATGCTAGATCTCGGGTATCACACAGTCAACACAAAACTGGAGTCATCTCCTAAAACCACTGAAGGAAATCCAGATGGCAAAGGCCCAGGACGTATGGGCAGGTCCCGAGACCCCTCCCAAAGACCAGCAACAGAGCTAGACCCCTTTTTTTACAGTTACAATTAGAGTACCCCATCCAGGTAACCCCTCCCCCCCCCCACCCCCCACGTGTTGGAGTCTGCTGTAAAAGTATTGGATACCCTCCTTAGATTTAATCTCCAATCAGGAGGAGAAAAGATGGCCGCCATAGACCATTCCCAGCCCAAAGTGAAACTACTTTTAAACACATCCAGCATTAGCTGCATAGAAAATAATTTTCGCACTTTCAGAGAAACAGAAGAAGAAGAAGAAGGCGGCAAGACTTGTTTTATTAGACAAAATAAGTACTGTTCCAGTATTTTGCCAAGAAATGTCTGATATTTAGAATCTACATTTTCAGAGCTTTAAACAAAACCTTTCTTTCTTCACAGAAGACAAACATTGCAGGAAAACAGGTCAGTTTTTGCAATAACTGACTCTCTGTTGTGTCAGCTTGAGAGCTGTCTACAGAACTAAAAATCAATACATTAGACTATCAAACTGAATGAGATTTCTCTCAAAATCAATTTAGACAGACAGATAGATAGAATGAATGAATGAATTATCTTTATTTTTAAAGGGTAAAGAATTGGGCACGCAGGTCATTCTTACATTCTGCCCTTCATCACTCCATCTTTCATTCTTCCTACACAGTCGATTTAATACAAGTATACAAATTACATTAGAAAAAAAAACGTATCAAAAGAGTGTAAGATTAAACTATTACATTCAAAATAAAAGATAAGAAGTAATTAACCTAATAAAATAGCTCTCATACACGCACACACACAGAGAGTCATATACATAAAAAATACATTTTCAGTACAAGTCTTCTAACATATTTTTTAAAATAACAAGTAAAATAATTTCTAACAAGTTGCTTTTCGAACTGTTATTTTAGTACTTGATGGGTGGCGAGTTATGGGTTGAGAGAGTGCTCGTTATTCTATGGAGGCATATAATTACAAGAAAGTAAATTATAAAAAAAAGTTTGAGTTAAAGGATGAAATATTACTAATGGATTTTAAATGGTAGGGGAGGGTGTTCCAGAACTGTACTGCAGAGTATGCAAGGCTTTTCTTGTACAGATCAATCCTGGGTTTATGAAGAAGACAGTTTTTTAAACGCTGGCTATGTTTAGTGTTATGCGTAAACTGATCACAAGTAAGGAGGAGCATTGTGCGACAGAATTCTGTGAACAAACTTAACTTTGTTAAAAGTGACTCTATATTTGAGAGCTAGAATTTTGAGTTGTTTGTGCGTATCTACAGTCTGTACTGGATGTTTGTCATAAATCAGATTTAATGCTCTTTTGTGAAGTGAGTGGAGCCCTTTTTGTGTTTGATACTGAGCATTCATTCCATAATGTGGAACAGTAATCTAAGTGTGTCTGTATGTGCAATATGTAGTATATCTTTCTTGTGTCTTTGTCGATAAAGTGTTTAATTTTGGCTAGTTGGTAAACGTTCTGTGCAATCAAGTTTGTTAGGTTATGTACGTGAGAATTCCAAGTTAAATGTTGATCATTGATGAGTCCTAGAGTTTTATGTTCATGAACATTTTCTGTTGCCTTAGTCCCAGCACAAAGCTGTAGTTAGGTTTTTGTTGCATTCTGCATCTTCTGTCTTGTAGTGATAAGCGTAGATTTTGTTTTGTGGTGTTTATCAACATACCATTTTTATTACTCCATTTAAGCAAGCTGTTTATATCATTTTAGAGCGTTGTCTGTATGTTATTGATGTCATGGTCATTATTGTAAACAGTACAGTCATCAGCAAAAAGATCACATGAAGAGTGCTTTAAATGTATTGGTAGGTCGTTAATATAGGTAGCAAAGAGAAGAGGACCAAGAATGAAGCCTTGAGGAATACCAGTATCAACCACAGAATAGTCAAGATATTTTGTTTATAAAGCAAACTACTTGTTTTCTACCTGAGAGAAAAAATGTAATAAATTTTGTTAGGTCTTTTTTGCAAGAATTTCACGATCATTCATACCGAAGGCTTTCTTGAAATCAACAAAGACAGCACCATACAATTTGTCATCATTTATATTAGACAGTCAGCTTTCTGTCATTTTAGTTAATGCTGTGTGGCAGGAGTGATTTTGTCTAAAACCTGACTGACTGCCTATTAGTAGATTGTTTTCTTGCATGTGGAGCAGTGTTAACTTCTGTATATGTTTTTCAAGAGGTTTGGATAATGATGACAGAATGGATATGGGTCTATAGTTTGAGAGGTCACTAGTCTGTCCAGATTTTTAAAAAGGAAACATTTTGGCGAGTTTAAAAGCGTCAGGGAAATAATGTTTGTCAATGCACAAATTGTATATGTATGTTAGTGTGTCTGTGATGACTGGTGCAGCGTAGAGTAGTATCTTGCTACTAATGTCATCACATCCTGCTGAGTTAGTTTTCTTTAAAGACCGGACGTAGTTATAAACTTCACAAAGTGTGAGGAAAGGAATACTTAGTTGTTTTAGCTTTACACATTTACTGTCGCTGAAAGTTTTCAATACATTCAGTTCGCAAGTAAGGGTCGGTAATGAAGATTTTAGAATACTAATTTCTTCCCTATAATGTTCACTGATGTTAATGCAAGTATGTTCAGCATTAAGTGTTTGTGGGTCAGATTGCTTCCTTTTATTTACAAGAGAATTAATCGCTTTCCAAATTGATTTACTATCAGCTTTGCCTTCCACTAAATTTCTGAAGTAATTTTTCTTTTCCTGCCTAATTAAATACTGCACCTTATTCCTAATCTACAATACGCTGACAAGTAAATAATCTACAACACACTGACAAGTAAATAATCTACAACACGCTGACAAGTAAATAATCTACAACACGCTGAAAAGTGACAGATGACGAGAGAATCTACAGCATTCTCGTGATAACACTGGCACAATACTATCATCTCTTGTCTCTCTAAACGTGCACGTAAAAGTTGAACAGCCGGCATGTCTAGGATAATTTTAAAAGGGACGAAACTGCAAAGTGATCCCTGGCCTGTGGGACAGATTACTGGGACATGATCTAGCTGAAAATATGCTAATTAGTAACAAGAAACCTGGGACTTTTCCAGGCGTTTGAACACATCTTTCACATACCTTAGAGATGACTCTCACTGCAGCCCTTTCCACGCGTGCCTGCGGTAAATTCGCAAAGTGTACGCGCTTATTTCAGTGTTATATATTTCAGTGCTTTCATGACAGATTCTGACAATGGTTTCTCTGAAATCGTTTATTTTTCTGCAGACAGTGTACATCAGTGTTCCCTCTAAGCAGCGCGGCGAAGCGAGCGCGCCCACACACACACACACACAAAACACACACACACATCATGACCAGCAGGAAATGTTATATGCCGCGCATAATAATAATAATAATAATAATAACAATAATTTCCACTTTTCTTTTTCAACTTCATGATATTACTCTGTACTATGGTAGTAAGAAAAATGTTCATGTTTGTACATGAGCTAGATTTCCTGATTTATTTTTATATTATTATTATATTTTGGGACCTTTATATATATATATATATATATATATATATATATATATATATATATATATATATATTTATACTGGACCTTTAAACTTCGTAATATAACGCCACGACATACTTCTTTTTTTGTATAAACTAGGAAAAAAAAGTAGGAAAGGCTTAACTATTACAAAGTTCTGATGTTTCGGCGAGAGCCTTAATCACACAAAAACACACGGAACAAAGAAATAAAGAGAGGAGATAAAGTATATATTCATATGAATACTATGTTAAAATAAATATTTATTTTGTTTGATTATTATTAACACAGCATTTATGTGAATTTATATTTTATCTCCTCTCTTCTCTCTCTCTCTCTCTCTCTCTCTCGCTCTATTTCTTCATCCTGTATGTTTTTGTATGATTAAGGCTCACAACTAAACGTCACAACTTTGTAATAGTGAAGTAATAAAGTTCCCTAACGCTGGTCTTCTACTGTCAAGTTACCTAGCATCTGTCTTCTTCTGTCAAGTTCCCTAATTCTGGTCTACTACTGTCAAGTTCCCTAATACTGATCTACTAATGTCAAGTTCCCTAACACCCGTCTTCTACTGTTAAGTTCTCTTCCACTGGTCTTCTACTGCCAAGTTCCCTAACACCCGTCTTCTACTGCCAATTTCCCTAACACCCGTCTTCTACTGCCAAGTTCCCTAACACCCGTCTTCTACTGCCAAGTTCCCTACCACCGTCTTCTCCCTGTATGTAAACAGAATTTTGACTGTGTGTGCGCGTAGGTGTATAGCAGCATCTGGGTTCCTAAGTGTGTCTTGGATGTCGGATCTTACTGCGACACACGTTCAAGCAAGTGACTTAACAGGTCCTGAACGGGATCTCTATCGAGACTTCTGGAGGGACCTTTAGGAAGAAGCACTGCGTGGAAGCTAGAGGATGGACATGTGGAACTATGCGTCGTCGTTATCCTGTCTACATGAGTGTGTGCTGAGAAAATAATGAAACATGGAGTATACAAGCGAAATCTTGGAGCTGGGCTTATGCTTGGACCTGTTCTTTAACGTACAGACGTTCCTAAGTCGAAAGTCAAAATCATCAGATAGTGTTCGCTTATTTGGATGTTTTTGTATGTTGAGCTGTCACTAATTACAGCACGAGTCGACACACTTATACGCATATAGCACTAGATCATACCGTACACGTATGAGGGTTAAATGTGTACATGTGTGTACGTACGTGTAAGTACGTGCGTGCATGCGGTAAATTCGCAAAGTGTACGCGCTTATTTCAGTGTTATATATTTCAGTGCTTTCATGACAGATTCTGACAACGGTTTCTCTGAAATCGTTTATTTTTCTGCAGACAGTGTACATCAGTGTTCCCTCTAAGCAGCGCGGTGAAGCGAGCGCGCCCACACACACACACACACAAAAACACACACACACATCATGACCAGCAGGAAATGTTATATGCCGCGCATAATAATAATAATAATAATAATAACAATAATTTCCACTTTTCTTTTTCAACTTCATGATATTACTCTGTACTATGGTAGTAAGAAAAATGTTCATGTTTGTACATGAGCTAGATTTCCTGATTTATTTTTATATTATTATTATATTTTGGGACCTTTATATATATATATATATATATATATATTATATATATATATATATATATATATATATATATATTGGACCTTTAAACTTCGTAATGTAACGCCACGACATACTTCTTTTTTTTATAAACTAGGAAAAAAAAGTAGGAAAGGCTTTATTACTTAACTATTACAAAGTTCTGATGTTTCGGCGAGAGCCTTAATCATACAAAAACACACGGAACGAAGAAATAAAGAGAGGAGATAAAGTATAGATTCATATGAATGCTATGTTAAAATAAATATTTATTTTATTTTATTATTATTAACACAGCATTTATGTGAATTTATATTTTCTCTCCTCTCCTCTCTCTCTCTCTCTCTCCCTCTCTCTCTCTCTCTCTCGCTCTATTTCTTCATCCTGTATGTTTTTGTATGATTAAGGCTCACAACTAAACGTCACAACTTTGTAATAGTTAAGTAATAAAGTTCCCTAACGCTGGTCTACTACTGTCAAGTTACCTAGCATCTGTCTTCTTCTGTCAAGTTCCCTAATTCTGGTCTACTACTGTCAAGTTCCCTAATACTGATCTACTAATGTCAAGTTCCCTAGCACCCGTCTTCTACTGTTAAGTTCTCTTCCACTGGTCTTCTGCTGCCAAGTTCCCTAACACCCGTCTTCTACTGCCAATTTCCCTACCACCCGTCTTCTACTGCCAAGTTCCCTAACACCCATCTTCTATTGTCAAGTTCCCTACCACCCGTCTTCTCCCTGTATGTAAACAGAATTTTGACTGTGTGTGCGCGTAGGTGTATAGCAGCATCTGGGTTCCTAAGTGTGTCTTGGATGTCGGATCTTACTGCGACACACGTTCAAGCAAGTGACTTAACAGGTCCTGAACGGGATCTCTATCGAGACTTCTGGAGGGACCTTTAGGAAGAAGCACTGCGTGGAAGCTAGAGGATGGACATGTGGAACTATGCGTCGTCGTTATCCTGTCTACATGAGTGCGTGCTGAGAAAATAATGAAACATGGAGTATACAAGCGAAATCTTGGAGCTGGGCTTATGCTTGGACCTGTTCTTTAACGTACAGACGTTCCTAAGTCGAAAGTCAAAATCATCAGATAGTGTTCGCTTATTTGGATGTTTTTGTATGTTGAGCTGTCACTAATTACAGCACGAGTCGACACACTTATACGCATATAGCACTAGATCATACCGTACACGTATGAGGGTTAAATGTGTACATGTGTGTACGTACGTGTAAGTACGTGCGTGCATGTGTCCGTGTGTAGGAAAAGGAGTGAAGGGGGCTGTAACTTATTAAAGCTACTATGTTACTTTTCTGCGAACATTCTCTGACGCAATTCAGTACTAACTTAACATCTTTCACGGACTCCATTCAGTCCTAACGTAACATCTTTCACTGACTCAATTCAGGGCTAACGTAACATCTTCCCTGACGCCATTCAGTTTTAACGTAATATCTTCCTCTGACGTCATTCAGTCCTAACGTAACATCTTTCACTGACTCCATTCAGGGCTAACGTAACATCTTTCACTGACTCCATTCAGTCCTAACGTAACATCTTTCACTGACTCCATTCAGGGCTAACGTAATATCTTCCCTGACGCCGTTCAGTTTTAACGTAATATCTTCCCTGACGCCGTTCAGTTTTAACGTAACATTTTTTCTCCAAAACTACGATCTAACAGCTTCCAGACATATATCATTTTCTTTTGTTCATTGTCCGAGCCTCAGACAGAGCAGTAATATCATTCTCTTTTGTTCATTGTCCAAGCCTCAGGCAGAGCAGTAATATCATTATGTTTTGTTCATTGTCCAAGCCTCAGGCAGAGCAGTAATATCATTCTCTTTTGTTCATTGTCCAAGCCTCAGGCAGAGCAGTAATATCATTCTGTTTTGTTCATTGTCCAAGCCTCAGGCAGAGCAGTAATATCATTGTTTTGTTCATTGTCCAAGCCTCAGGCAGAGCAGTAATATCATTGTTTTGTTCATTGTCCAAGCCTCAGGCAGAGCAGTAATATCATTGTTTTGTTCATTGTCCAAGCCTCAGGCAGAGCAGTAATATCATTCTGTTTTGTTCATTGTCCAAGCCTCAGGCAGAGCAGTAATATCATTGTTTTGTTCATTGTCCAAGCCTCAGGCAGAGCAGTAATATCATTGTTTTGTTCATTGTCCAAGCCTCAGGCAGAGCAGTAATATCATTGTTTTGTTCATTGTCCAAGCCTCATGCAGAGCAGTAATATCCTTCTGTTTTGTTCATTGTCCAAGCCTCAGACAGAGCAGTAATATCATTCTCTTTTGTTCATTGTCCAAGCCTCAGACAGAGCAGTAATATCCTTCTGTTTTGTTCATTGTCCAAGCCTCAGACAGAGCAGTAATATCCTTCTGTTTTGTTCATTGTCCAAGCCTCAGACAGAGCAGTAATATCATTCTCTTTTGTTCATTGTCCAAGCCTCAGACAGAGCAGTAATATCATTCTGTTTTGTTCATTGTCCAAGCCTCAGACAGAGCAGTAATATCATTCTCTTTTGTTCATTGTCCAAGCCTCAGACAGAGCAGTAATATCATTCTGTTTGTTTATTATCCAAGCCTCAGACAGAGCAGTAATATCATTCTGTTTGTTTATTATCCAAGCCTCAGACAGAGCAGTAATATCATTCTGTTTGTTTATTGTCCGAACCTCACACACACACAGAACAGTAATATCATTCTCTTTTGTTCACTGTCCGAGCCTCACACACAGAACAGCCTCTTTATGACACTAGAACACTGCGTATACGTTTTCTCGTTTTTAATAGCATTTATTCCTCGGTTGATAGCTTCTTATTTATTACATCACTTGCTTCTTGTTTTTCACAATCGTTCCTTTCCTGATCTTCTTGTTCTTTGTCTAACTCTCTCCCCTTCCCTCTCTTCTGATCCTCCTTATCGCGGAAAACTGTTTGTCCACAGCTAGCCAACTATAAACTTGAAATCCTACAAATCCTATAATTGGAGGCCAGGTACTTGACACACGGGCCTGAGCTTCGCAACCCACATCGGAAATAGCCCGGCTACAATGCCAGGCAGTTCATCGGCGTCCGTCCGTCATGTCAACCGGATTTCACAGCGTCATCCCGCAAGTGACTAGCGTATCTTCTGGTGATTACAATCCCTGACTTCCAGCATTCCACCTGGAACAGTAAAAGACAAGAGGAAATACCACTAGTTCTAGCAGAGTGGAGGTGTTTGGTGCAGTTACAAGTAAAGGTGAGAAGAAACAGCAAAAAGGGGACAATGAGACGACTGCGTGGAAATAAAACAAATAATAAGAAACCAATATTTTGGCGACATGTCTTTATCAAGGACGTCGAAAATAACGAAGCAAAATAAAACACATACACAGACAGGCGCAAACAAGTGACATTGGATCGCATGCAGCTGAATTCCTTGACGAGAGCTGAAGACTCTACGAGTTACAGGTAGCTGAAGGTAGCCACGAGACCGGAGCTGAAGACTCTACGAGTTACAGGTAGCTGAAGGTAGCCACGAGACCGGAGCTGAAAACTCTACGAGTTACAGGTACCTGAAGGTAGCCACGATTTTAAAAAAATGTTCCAGAGAGGAAGCAGGTGAATAAAAATAAGTGAGATATCTTTGAAATGTCTGGTCGCAGGGAAAGGACTTCAGGTCTTTTTGTTTTGTGGCTGACGAGTTTTGTAAAAAGAACTTTGTGTTCTCGCGAGACAAGAGACAGTATAATTTGTGTTCTCGCGAGACAAGAGACAGTATAATTTGTGTTCTCGCGAGACAAGAGACAGTATAATTTGTGTTCTCGCGAGACAAGAGACAGTATAATTTGTGTTCTCGCGAGACAAGAGACAGTATAATCTGTGTTCTCGCGAGACAAGAGACAGTATAATCTGTGTTCTCGCGAGATAAGAGACAGTATAATTTGTGTTCTCGCGAGACAAGAGACAGTATAATCTGTGTTCTCGCGAGACAAGAGACAGTATAAACCGAAAGAATAGCCTTTTGTTATGACAGTCTTTTCCTTTACCCACAGTTTTTGTATCTGACAGTTGATACCTGAAAATGTTTGTCTCAGAAATGATAAACATGACCTTCTACATGTTAGGCAAACAAGAAAAGTGAAAGAGTGAAGGGTACTAGAACTCCAGACTTCCATAAGACGAGCGACCATCTGGTCACGTGGAACAATGCGCTTGTCAATGAGTTTGGAGTCACAGTTGTTCTGTCTCATATCTTCCTTACTCGTATGTCTAAAAGTGGCTTATAACAGTCATTATGATATATTGAGGTGACTCCGACATTTAGAAGGAGTGAAAGAGGGCAGACAAAAATGCATTACACAGAAGAGATGACAGGGGGCAGACCAGGAGGTAGACCTAGACAACGATGACGAGACAAACTAAAGGAAGATATACGGGCTCTTGTGATCGACAAACTTGCAAGAAAAGATCAAGATCAGAGAGGAATGGAGACTTCTTCTTCTTCTTCTTCGTTCGCATTGTCTGTCTATATCTGCAGTCCTGTCTCTTGGATAAATTTCACTGTTTTTTTTGTAACTCATGTATGGAACCGTAGAGCTTATCTTCTTTAGTGGTTTCACTGGGCCAGTAATTACTTCTCAGTGTCTCATAGTTGGTGCAGTTCTGGAGGATATGTTCCACAGTTTGGGGCACCTGGGCACATGTACATAGATTAGTAGTACCAACCTTAAACTTTGTATACATATGACTTCGGAGTCGGCTGTGTCCAGTTCGGAGACGGAAGATTGTGACTTGTTCCTTTCTGTTTAGCATGTGATAGTCATCATGTGGTGGTGTTTGTGGCTTCCTGTAGGTTTTTATCATGCTTTTCTTCTGATTATAGGTGATTGGTATGTCTGGTTGCTCCATTTCAGTGCCCTCTTTGGCCAGATGGTCAGCTTTCTCATTGCCTGGTATCCCACAGTGGGAGGGAATCCTTTGCAAAGTGACTCCATGTTGTAAGCCAATTTTTGACAAGGTATCCTTAAGGTCTGATAGTTTGCTGCACCGAAGAGCTTCCAGTACTGATCTTGCATCTGTGAGAATTACTACGGGGCATGTATCAGTTCTGGAGTCAGGAATGGAGGCGTGTCTTGTCTGCAGCAGTGAGCATCAATGGTTCGAAAAGCTGCTGAATTCAGCAGCTAATAAAAGAAGAAGAAGAAGAAGAAGAAGAAGAAGTAGTTGCTAAAACTCTGGGGGTGAAGACCCTTGTCCGATGAGGCAATCAGCGACCCATAGCTGATATGCCAGCTTCAGGGTTAGCGAACTACAGCTGACCAAGACCCTGTCCCACCTCTCCTTGGTACCCCCAGTAAGAGGCCTAGACTGGCTAACGAGGCAGGGATCGCCATAGTCCCCATGGTGGTGGAGTCTGCTAAAGAAGCATTGCATACCCCATGGTTTTTAGCTGCACTCTGGGACTAAAAAAGTAGCTGACATAACCTGCTCCCACGCCGATACGATGCTGTTCTTCAACATCTCCACAGCATCAGCTGCAAAGAACACCAGCTCGCAGTTACAGGGACTTCGTACAAGTGCAAAAACTATATCTTTTGTTTAAATTCTATAAATAAATAGTCCCTGTACAGGAAACGCTTTAACTGCTCATTAATGCTGGCTATTCTAATTTTCACGATATCGTCACTTGTCAACCGGTGCTCCCTGTGAACCGATGCTCCTGTGAATTGATGCCCCTGTGAACTGATGCTCCTGTGAACTGATGCCCCTATGAGCTGATGCCCCTGTAAACTGATGACCCAGTGAACTGATGCTCCTGTGAACTGATGCCCCTGTGAACTGATTCCCCTGTGAACTGATGCCTCTGTGAACTGATGCCTCTGTGAACTGATGCCTCTGAACTGATACCCCTGTGAACTGATGCCCCTGTGAATTGAAGCCCTTGGCAACCGACTCCTCTGCCAGTTCTGCAGGAAGTCCCGATAGCGGTTTTACCACCTGCACAGTCTCACACCAGGTACGAAACTGTCTGCAGTCTCAGTTCTTTAATCAGCTCAACTAACAGGTATATTCTTGACAGGTGCAAAGTGCTCATTTTATTTTCCTTGTATTTTTTTTCCATAATTAGTTCTCAGGTTGAGGTTGGGGGGAAACGCTGTACCGTGTGACAATCAGCGACCAGTAGCTCACATGCTGGCGTCAGGGTTGGCGAACCACAGCTGACATTCTGCGTCATGGTTGGCGAACCACAGCTGACATTCTGACCTCAGGGTTGGCGACCTATAGCTCATTCTGGCGTCATGGTTGGCGAATCACAGCTGGCATGCTGGCCTCAGGGTTGGCGACCTATAGCTGATATTCTGGCGTCAGGGTTGGCGAATAATAGCTGACATATTGGCGTCAGGGTTGGCAAACGGCAGTAGGCATGCTAGCGTCATGGTTGGCGATCTATAGCTGGCATTCTGGGGTCAGAGTTGGCGAACCACAGCTGACGAAGACCCTGTCCCACCTCTCTGTTAGAACCTCAGTAACAGGCCTAGCCTGGCTAACGGGGCAGGGATGGCCATAGTTGACATGGTGGTGGAGTCTGCTAAAGAAGTACATATTTCATACAACTTGCTTTTTAGCTGCATTCAGGGACTGGGAAATTTAATCACAGTAACCCGCTTCCAATCCGACACGATGCTGTGCCTCAACACTTTCACAACATCAGCTGCAAACAACGACGCCTGACAGTTGCAGGGAGACACAAAACAAGCAAGACAAGTCGTGAGAGTGGAACAACTAGAAAATATTGTTTCCGTTTTAAGCTTTTCATCTTTTCCTTCATCCTCTCTCTTTTTAGCAAATTTCTGGCGACCTATTTCGTTTGTTTGTTTTTTTTTTCTTTTTTCCGTAATTTTTGTTCTCTTACTCCGTTATTCTTTCCTACATTTCTCTGTTCTGCCATTCTTTCCTACGCTCTTCATTTTTCTGATCAGCTTCTTCATTCTTCTCGGTCTTTCATCTTCTTTCTTTCCCTGCTTTTTTTTTTCTCTTGTATTTTCTACAGATTCATTAAAATGTTTGCTTATTGGCCGTTATATGAATAAACTGTAGAACGAAAAAAAAAATCATCACTCGTTTTACGAGTAAGAAATTATTGGAAAATATTGACCAACTTTTCGCATGCACTTTTTAATATTGATTACTTAAAATCTTTGGATGTTGATCAACGTTTTTTTTTTCCATACAAATTATTTCCTGTTCCATCTAAAATGTGAAATATCGTAAAATGACAGAGGATGGACGTTGTTGAAGGTTGGTTCAACTTCATCATCATCAGGTATCTGTACTCCTGAGTGAAGTGTAAGGCATCAACAAAAGTTTCCCTGTCAGACCTGTCTCGAGCAAGTCAGGCTACCCCAGACCATGTCTTTATCTCCTTCACTTCTTCCTGTATTGTTCGCTTCGTGAAGTTGCTTGTCCGACCAGGCAATCAGCGACCAATAGCTGATATGTTGGCGTCAGGATTAGTGACTCATAGTTGATATGTTGGCGTCAGGGTTAGCGACCCATAGCTGATATGCTGGCGTCAGGGTTAGCGACCCATAGTTGATATGTTGGCGTCAGGATTAGCGACCCATAGTTGATATGTTGGCGTCAGGATTAGCGACCCATAGCTGATATGCTGGCGTCAGGGTTAGCGACCCATAGCTGGTATCCTAGAGTCAGGGTTAGCGACCCATAGCTGATATACTAGCGTCAGGGTCAGCGACCCATAGCTGATATCCTGGCGTCAGGGTTAGCGACCCGTAGCTGATATGTTGGCGTCAGGATTAGCCACCCATAGCTGATATGCTAGCTTCAGGATTAGCGACCCATAGCTGATATACTAGCGTCAGGGTCAGCGACCCATAGCTAATATCCTGGCTTCAGGGTTAGCGACCCATAGCTGATATGCTAGCATCAGGGTTAGAGACCTAAAGCTGATATGCTAGCATCAGGGTTAGGGGCCATAGCTGATATGCTAGCATCAAGGTTAGAGACCCATAGCTGATATGCTAGCATCAGGGTTAGACCCATAGCTGATATGCTAGCATCAGGGTTAGACCCATAGCTGATATGCTAGCATCGGGGTTAGAGACCCATAGCTGATATGCTAGCATCAGGGTTAGGGGCCATAGCTGATGTGGTAGGGTCAGGGTTATCTAACCATAACTGACCAAGACCCTGTCCCACCTCTACTTTGTTATCCACAGTAACAGGCATAGCCTGACTCTCGGGGCAGAAATCACCATAGTCCCCATGGTGGTGGAGTCTGCTAAAGAAGCATTTTAGTTGTACTCTGGGGCTGAAAAAGTAGCTGCCATAACCCGCTCCCACGCCGATACGATGTTGTGTCTCAACACCTTCTCAGCATCGGCTGCAAAGAACAACAGCTCGCAGTTACAGGGAGATTGTACAAGTATCGTGTGTCTCCATGTTCCTTCTGGTTTGCCTCTCTTTTTCCTTGAGGTGTCCAGGTCAAGGCGGTACAGTTGGTCTTTTTTTTTCCATTCGTAGTATGTGGCTTAGGCATTTCCATCTTCGTCTTTTTACCTCTTTACTAATGTTCTCAGTGCCCCTTTCGTTGGTTATATCCTCCTTTCATTTCACCTTAAAGTAGGTCACATGTAGAGAAGAAGGACGAAACTGCCCATTCTGGCTCTTAAGAGGTTGGTGGGGAGGGGGGAGGAAGGAGGAGTCCAAGTACTGGAGTCCCAAGGGCCACAACTGTGTGCGGAAATCGAGTGGTGGGGCCGCATCTAAATCGTCTAGTATTTGCCAACTTTCATGAAAATGAGAGAAAGGGACAGTTAGGAAGTAGAGGTTAACTGGTTTTCTTCTTAGCTTTTCCCTTCTTTTAAAATGCATTCACACATTTTAAAATATGTTTATGTGATTTTAATCAAGCAAATTGCACTTTCATAATGACCTCGCGGGCCGAAAAAAAAGCTTCCCGGGCCGTATGGTGCCCCGGGCTTGTAGTTCTTATCTTATATCTTATATCCTTCCCGTTCCGTTAAACGTCACATAGGGCTCGCAAAGTAGTTTGCCAGTTTTTCCTGTCTTCGGCGAGTCTTTCAACATCATCAAAGGATTTTATGCCTGTTAATTTGGCCTCTCTTAACAATGTCCTCTTCAGAGTTTCACGCGGTCTGCCTCTTTTTCTTTGGCCTGTTGTGTTCCACTTGATAGCTTGTTTTGGGATTCTCTGATCATTTCTTCTCATCAAGTGACCAACATATGTCCATCTCCTTTTCCTGATCACCCAGTTGGACACCCCTTATTCATATTATTCACTATTCAGTATTATTGTAGATACAAACAGCGACAACTAAAATATACCCACTCTATGTTTACTTGAAGCTGCTAAATGTAAATCTGATATGGTCACACAGCTTTGAGGTGGACCCCACGGGGCAGCAGAGGAAAGGGACGACCAAGAGAGACAGAGAGAATGCTGGTAAACAAAGGACTGGCATAGGAGACTGTTAAGAAGGTAACGGAGGACAGAGAGAAGTGAAAATATCTTGCTACATGTGTCTTGGGGACTGAAAGAAGAGAAGAGAAGAGAGAGAGAGAGAGAGAGAGAGAGAGAGAGATTCCATGTTCACATAGCTCCCAGCAAGAGAGAAACATAAAAAATGTGACAGGAAATATCACGACAAAACAAAACGAAGCAAAACATATCGCAAGAACTGTTGCTGGAAAAACAAAAAAATCTTCGAGACCTAAGATCTCCCAGAGAGATAGCAATATCTGAAGCACTTGTAAGATAAAAACACAACTCCTCCAGACCACACATTTCGCCCTCAAATATCAACAATTCTAGCAGCGAGTGTATAACTTCAGTTACAGCATTATTTTATTTTAACAATTATTACTCCCCCTCTCCCCCCTCAAACCCCCACAACATTCCTTTCTCTCACCCTGTACATGTTATCTCCAGGGTGTTTATTCGAGTGAAGCATTAAGTAAACGGTTTGTGTGTTTAAAAAAAAGTCATTTATAGGGTCGTTTCCGGTGATAATATTATATTTGGCATAATATAAGGAAGCATGCTACCCAATACTTGTCCAGTGACTTGAGTTTACGTCTTTATCCACAAGTTCCCTCTTGTCAATTCAGTTTTTGATAATTTTTTTCATTAAAAAGAAATCTCTCTAAGGTGTCTTGTACACAAACTATTTCAACCAAATTATACGTTTATTATTTTATTTCCCATTATGGCCTTAAGACACTGTCCGGTTCGGCAATAAGCGACCCATATCTGACATGCTGACTTCAGAGCTGGCGAGACATATCTGATCAAGACCCTATCTCATCTACCCGTTGGTACTCCCAGTTACAGGCCTAGCCTGGCTAACGGGGCAGGGATGGCCATAGTCCTCATGGTGGTGGAGTATCCTAAAGAAGTACTGCAAACCAATCCTGCTTCTTAGTTGTACTCTGGGACGGAAAAAAGAAAAAAAACAGCTGCCATAACCCGCTCCCACGCCGATACGATGGTATGTCTCAACACCTTCACAGCATCTGCTGCAGGAAAAAACAATCAGTTCACAGTTGCAGGGAGATAAAAGACAAGACAAGACAAGACAAGACATTTCCCAATAAATTCATCAGGAAAATCTGAATACTTTCGGACGTGAGACAGAAATTTAACAGAACAGAAATGGTCGGTTTTTCCTTTTTTGACAGATACTGAATCTGCAAGTTAATGCATACTCCACCCCCCCCCCCCTCACCCTCCTCCTTGGGGCATGGACATATAAAAGAGAACAATAAAGTCTTTGAAGTCTGGACATACAGAAGAATATGGCGCGTTCATAGAAAGACAAGAAAACAAGCAAATAAGTTCTAAAATAAGTGACATTAAAAAGATAAATAATGAAAAGAAAAAGAACAAAAAAAAGCAGTTTAAGTATTTTGGTCACATACACTAAGGAAAACACTTTGGATGTAAAAATAAAGGACAAAATAGCAAGACGGCTGTCACATGTATTCTTTATGTTCAGTCTATATGTGACAGATAAAGAAATGAATGTTTAAAATCTCCATGTATATTGCTCCTAGAAACATTAGTAGATACATGTGGAAATTAATCCACAGGCTTTCATTTGCGTAGGGGCCCAGGTAATATAGACGAGCCAGTACCGTGACCATTTACATGCAGCGACGTATCTTCCCACACTGGCTGCCCTGAGTTATGAGCCAACCGTCCTACTGTGGCCCACAGTTTCATTGAAAAGGGAGCACAGTCTGGCCAAGATCCAAGCACTGTACCACGTGGCACTTCTAGAAAAGGCTGTCTTGAATGGGAGACCTGCCCAGGAGAAGAATGAGATATTACCTCCCCCTAGTAGTGGAGCCTGCAGTTGACACCGTTTGGTTGGTCAGTTCGAGAATGACGTAAAAAAATCCCACTTTGTGGATCCTACAGATGATTTGATATCTTTTTGTTTTTAAATCGTCATCAGAACAACAGAACCCAAGAACATCAAGTTCACAAAATATAATCAATAGACAAGAACAATCAAACATATAAAAGTGACATCAATAGATAAGCACATCAGACACATAAAAATGACATCAGTGGCCAATATCATGAAGTACACAAAAATGATATAATCAGTCAAGAACATCACACACATGAAAATGACATCAAACTCACAAAAAAGACATGAACATCCTAGAACATCAAGTACACATATTCAAAAGATCATACATCAACTATCTCTCCAACCCTACACAGCAAATACTGGGATCCAGCAACGGTTTCAGGTTTAAAAGAAGTCCAGTTCCACATTCCTTTCATCTGAAACAGAACATTCTAACAAATTTAGCAGTTCCGCCCCACATTTTTCTGACTTAACACGCAAGGTCAGATTAAGTTCTACATCTGTGAATGACCATGTGTGAATATTCCCAATACTTCCTAGAACAAAAACGTGGAAGTTTTACTGCTACGGCCGAAATGACAAAAATCTTGTTCTATCTAAGGGATCTATCACATAGGAATGTTCCCTTTACTGGAGAGATAGTATCACACGAGGCATAAACGAGGGCTACGTCTGGGACTGTTAATATTGTACTTTTATTGCGGGTTATCAAGGGCCTCTGCAGCCACCGTAAGTGGGTATAGAAGAAAGAAAAAAAGGTCTCTTTGCTAGAGAGAGTTGTATGTTTTCAGGTGGAGCTTGTTGTGTACGTGAAATTGTACTTGTACAAACTTCCTGTACTTGCGAGCGGTTGTTCTTTGCAGCCGATGCTGTAGAGGTGTTGAGGCACAGCATCGTATCAGCGTTGGAGCGGGTTATAGTTCCTAAAAAGCAGGTTGTGTGCAATTCTTCTTTAGCAGGCTCCACCACCATGGGGCCTATGGCGATCCCTGCCCCGTTGGCCAGGGTAAGCCTGTTAATTGGGGTACCACGGAGAGGTGAGACAGGGTCTTGGTCAGCTATGGTTCGCTAATCCCGACTCTGGCATATCAGCTACGGGTCACTGATTGCCTCATCGGATTAGGGTCTTCACCTCCAAGTTGTTGTGCATGGTAAGTTTAAGTATTTCTTCCTGCAAGTGGTTGTAATGTGGATCATAGCAACAGAGAGAGAGAGAGATTGATTGAATGATTGATTGATTAATCTTTATTTCAAAAGGGTTAAGAATTGGGCACGCAGGCCCGTCTGACATTCTGCCCTTTATCATACATCTTTCACTCTATTCCAGACATTCTACAAATATGCTGTTCATGTAACAAACATAATTAACATTAAAGCTGAGAGACATAAAATAAAATATAACATTTACGTTTCGCTCTTAAACATTCACTCAGTACAGAAGTAACTACATACATTATAAATGACTATCTTCTAAACAAAATTTTCGGGACTATTCAGAAAACAATTAATTGAGAGAGAGAGAGAGGGAGAGAGAGGGAGAGAGGGAGGGAGAGAGAGAGTATATTTGTGCGAATGTAAATAGATAGATAGATAGGCAGACAAATAGGCAGAATGAACGAACAAAGATATTGTGTTTTCAAAGATTTAAGAATTGGGCATGCAGGCCCGTCTAACATTCTGCCCTTCATCATGCAACTTTCACTTAGTCACAGTCATTCAGCATTTGCTAATGAGCATAATAATCATGAAGACACAATTAAATGATTACATAAATAAATAATAAATCTCTTGTCCATACACTCTACACTCTAATTTATCTAACTACTCGTTTACAATTCTTACATTCATTCTAAACTAACAAAAATTATACAAAAGCAATATAAAAAATACAACAAGATAGATAGATAGATAGATTAGATAGATAGATAGATAGATAGATAGATAGTGGACTTGCCAGTTCATTTTTTCGGTTCAGGGGAAGCAACTCTATAAATCCATTTTGACACATAAAAGTGGTATCCTCCACTTGTTCATATCTTAAGACTGAAACTATTCTGTAACCCATTGCTTTATTCAGCTCTAGTAAACTGCTTCGCGCCATTATGCAACATTAACTCTTCGATCCTGAATTAAATTCCATGATCTAGCGGGAATATATTTTGATGAGAAATTTTGGTACAAGAAAGTGAAAGGAAGTTTATCCGTAATAGAAAACTGTTAGGCTTGTGTTAGAAATTTGCTACTTTCTCTATATTTTTGTTACTCTTTGTCTAAATATTGCTGCGAGCATTGATTTATTTAGGCGTGCGAGAACTACTTCCACCGCCAATGCTGTTTTGGAGTTGAAAGAGTTAATTCACTTACTCGGCCTCAAAGTTACACATGAAGTTGTTTCACAATGTCAGAGTGATAACATATCACATTCACTATTGGAAATGACCAGGAAAAAAAATCTCACAAAATATCTTCACTGACGCGCGGGAGTCATGGACAGTCCGATCTTCCTTAGTGGCACAGTAGTTCACTTTTACTAAGCACGTGGGGGCGGATTGTGTCACTACATCACCACAGAGGTGGGGGTTCGGTGCGCTTGCTGATGTGGTGGCAACGGGACCAGTGGCGAGTAACCTTTAGGTCTGAACAGGTTGAAAGTCTAAATGTCCCGTATCAAAGGGATTTGAAAAAAAAACCTGCGTTTCAAGCCCCATTTATTTATACCTATTATTGTCGCATCCAAAAAAAAAAACAATAACGTATAGTTTGTGTTTGGCCTGTGTAATATAGTCACGTATAAGGGAACGAAATCATTTATCAGGAGACGTATGGTATTAGGTAGGTTGCGGGCTGGGTTCTTGCACAAATTAATCTAATGGTCCGGGATAGTGGTGAGTTTGTCCCTAATTAGTCTATTGGTCCAGGATTGTGGTGAGTTTGTCCTTGATCAGAGCTGACGAGTAGGTCATCCGACTCCCCACTCCGCCTCATTTGTTTTTCTACTGCCCTTCTCGGTTTCCTCTGACACAACCCTACAAAGCCCTCGTTGGAGCATGACCTGATTCTGATGGTCCCAGGATAGTTGCGTTGCTTGTCACATTCCAACAACAGACCGGCGGGACGACACTGGCAAGAAGATCATCCACGTGATCATTCTCTACAGTTTAGAGTTTAACCTTCAGCGTTAAACTAAAGTAGTTGCGGATTATTTTGTTTCGGGTGCGTTTGAGTTCTTGCTTGCTTAACTTCTTGAACGTGGTTCGGTTGTTTTAGCTGTTGAAAGATGTTTGGTTATTTTCACTGCCAGAAAGAGAGTCTCTTGAGGCACACGGCCCAAGGAAACATTTCACATAAACTGCTAATCTCTGTAGTCCATTGAAAAGGCCGAGATGTTTGCTGGGGGATAAACCGCCACATGATGATGTTGGTGTGCAACGAAGATGATAATGATAATGATATAGAGAGGGGCGAGAATGTTCTGCTGTGGGGGGGGGGGGAACGAGTCTGAGAAGTAGGAAGATTAAAAGCGTCCCGTAAATACTTCCTCGGTAACCAAGCCCACGTTGGTTTCCGTGAGTTTATTGTTCTGCCTGTTTGCCTTGATGGCACTACAGTCCCAGGTGCTATGTTTTCACGCAGTAGCTTGAGACTAACTTTACCTGTCCGGGCTTTTGCTTTGTCGTGTTCCCTTGTGTCTAGCTGCTGCTTGAAAGCCCCCTTGCTTGCTGGAGACTGCAATATGTATTACCACACTGTTTCATATTGTCTCATCTCTCGTCGTCTTCTTTTTTCATTCTTCCTCGTCGTTAATATTCATTGGCTTGGAGGATCTCCTCGTGATGTTGTTTTCTTTTCTTCTTCTAGTTCTGACCCTCACCCATAACCACACCCACTTCACCCACTTCATATACCCGAACCCACTTCAGAGTCTCTACTCAGAAGAATGTCGCAGCCACAATTATTTCTGACGAGAACGTCTCCCGGGGAACCTGTAGTACGACGGGCTGGAGCGCCAACCCGATATCACGTCCCACGCCCGAGTGACTCCTTTCAGCCGTGGCACAATAGCCGGGACTGGCGGGCTGGTAATTAATGTCACTCGCTGGCGTTATTGCGGTGATGAAGATTGGCCCTGCCTGCCCCCCCTCTGGCCTGTAAGGGCCGATCGGCACCGTCGTCACCTGTCTAAACTCAGGGCTACCTGGCCCCCTTTGTTCACGGGAGCCCATCCTCGGGTGGCTGAACAAGAGTGGGGATTTAGGACGAGGTGAGACTAAAAATGCTCCCCTTCCCTCCCCCCCTTCCAACACTTCTGAAGTAGGGGTGGGAATTTATGAGTACAGAGTACAGGGTTGGAGGGGGGGGAGGGGTATGTGTGAAAAGAAAGAATGGGGGGGGGGGGTGATGAGAGAGTGGAGAGAGATGGAGTACAGTGGGGGTGGGGGCGTGGAGAGGGAAAAAAATTGCTTTAAAAATCCTTCCACCTCACATTCGAGAGAGGAGAGGAGGAGATAAAAATGAGATTGTCACGTGATTAGAGGTCCCGGATGTCACGCGTGGAAGAAAGAGAAAAAAGAAACTGATTTGATCTCCATCATGAAGTACGTCAGGGTAATACATCACATCAGAGCATCAGAAAGTAGATCAAAGGAGACAAGCCACGGACCACCAGAAAGTAGATCAAGGGAAACAAGCCACAGAGCATCAGAAAGTAGATCATGGGAGACAAGCCATAGAGCGTCGGAAAATAGATCAAGGGAGACAAGCCACAGAAAGTAGATCAAGGGAGACAAGCCACAGAGCATAAGAAAGTAGATCAAGGGAGACAAGCCACAAAAAAGTAGATCAAGGGAGACAAGCCACAGAGCATCAGAAAGTAGATCAATGGAGAGCATCAGGCAGTAGATCAAGGGAGACAAACCACATAATACAGCACCAAGAAGAAATATCAATTCGAGCAAGCCGGAGGTGGTAAGTTATAAATAACAAATAGAGTAACAGGAATAAAGGACTCGATACGAGCTTTGTCTTGTCTTCTGTGTCACTAGAACTGAGAGCTGGTGTCCTTTGAGGCCGATGCTGTGAAGATGTAGAGGCACATCATCCTGTCGCGTGTGATCGGTTATGGAGGATATCTTTTTTTTTTCAGCCCCATAATGCAGCTAAAGAGCAGGCCGTGTGCTATACTTCTTTAGCAGACTCCACCACCGTGGGGGGCTCGTGACGATCCCTGTCCCACTAGCCAGGCTAGACCTGTTACTGGAGGTACCAACGAAGAGGTGGGACAAGGTCTGGGTCCGCTACGGCTCTCCTACCCTGGACCCCAGCGGGTCAGCTATGGACCGCAGCTGACCGCCAGAAAGAGCAGAAACAGAAAGACAGGACTTGAGACGTTAGATGACTGGATGACAGATTCCTCATCAGGCCTAATATGGACTGACAGGTGACTGAGGACTGAGCTCCTCACAGCTGACGTTGTGGTAAAAATAATGACATTATATCACCTCCGAAAGGCCATCCATCCATCTTCATCTTATTCCTCACTGACACTACGAGGCCCATGAAGTCGGTAAGTTTTCGACTCTCTTGTTCTCTCTCTCTCTCTCTCTCTCTTTTTATAATGATCCAACTCCGAATCCTTAAAAAAATGTTACATTTATTTCCACTTCGAATCCTTCTAAAAATGTTACATGTATATCCATTCCGAATCCTTCTAAAATGTTACATTTATAACAACTCTGAGTCCTAAAATGTTACATTTATATCCGCTCTGAATCCTTCAAAAATGTTACATTTATATCCACTCTGAATCCTTATAAAATGTTACATTTATATCCACCCCGAATCCTTCATAAATGTTACAAAAATGTTACATTTATATCCACTCCGAATCCTTCATAAATGTTACATTTCTGTCCATACTAAGACTAGATACACTTGCTTCCAGCTCTTTAATAGACCAGGCCTACCACATCTCCAAAAGTCGTACAGTTCTACTGACTGCCACTTCGACTCTGCCTGTCCCACAAACTTGTAGTCGATTATCCACAGTCGACTATCATCATCATTACTTATCGCCAGCATTATTAATATTAGGACCAAAAAGAAAAAAAAATGTCAGTGCTCTTTTCATGCCGAGCAATAAAAACTAGACAGAAATATATTGCTGTGATTCTCTTATGCTATCCACCTTCTTCTGTTGTGGTCTGTGGCCCTACTACTGTAAAGTTTCGGTATTAAAGCTAAGCAGAGGCGATTAGTCGTGCTTTATATTACACTTATTTCCAAGTTCTTACATCGTGTAATCTTCTCAAAATGGCTACACAATGTCTGCTTTACGATGATAGAAAGTACGTCAGTGGTTCAATGCTGAGAACAATACATGACAAGACGTGAACTGAAACTGCAGTGGTGAATATTAAAGATTAATGAACAAGATTACAGAACAAGAATCGTATTTCCATTAACGGGAAGTGAGACAATACGTTCAATTTTCTAGGAAAAAAATCAACACAACATAACCATTTATAATTCTCCAGTATCAGTGGGCGGACACACCAAACTTGAATGGCCGGAGACTTCAAGTTTCAGTGCAAGGAGGCATCAAGTTTCAGTGGGAGAAGTCTTAAAGTTTCAGTGGGAGAAGACTTCAAGTATCAGTGAGAGAAGACTTTAAGTATCAGTAAGAAAAGACCAAGTATCAGTGGAAGAAGACTTCAAGTATCAGTGAGAGAAGACTTTAAATATCAGAAAGAAAAGACCAAGTATCAGTGGAAGAAGACTTCAAGTATCAGTGAGAGAAGACTTTAAGTATCAGTAAGAAAAGACTTCAAGTATCAGTGGGAGAAGACTTCAAGTATCAGTGAGAGAAGACTTTAAGTATCAGTAAGAAAAGACTTCAAGTATCAGTGGGAGAAGACTTCAAGTATCAGTAAGAAAAGACTTCAAGTATCAGTGAGAGAAGACTTTAAGTATCAGTAAGAAAAGACTTCAAGTATCAGTAAGAAAAGACTTCAAGTATCAGTGAGAGAAGACTTTAAGTATCAGTAAGAAAAGACTTCAAGTATCAGTGGGAGAAGACTTCAAGTATCAGTGAGAGAAGACTTTAAGTATCAGTAAGAAAATACTTCAAGTATCAGTGGAAGAAGACTTCAAGTATCAGTGAGAGAAGACTTTAAGTATCAGTAAGAAAAGACTTTAAGTATCAGTGGGAGAAGACTTTAAGTATCAGTAAGAAAAGACTTCAAGTATCAGTGAAAGAAGACTTCAAGTATCAGTGAGAAAAGAACCCAAGTATCAGAGAGGAAAGACTTCAAGTATCGGTGAGAATGATACCTCAGGTATCAATGGCAAACGACTTAAATATCAATGAGAAAAGATTTCAAGCATCTGTGGGACCAGACCGCAAGTATCATCTGCAGAAGACTTTAATTATCAGTATGAGAAGACTTAAGTATTAATGGGAGGAGATATCAAATATCAGCGAAAGGAGACTTCATGTATCAGCAGGAAAAGACTTAAAGTACCAGTAGGAGAAGACTTCAAGTACCAGTAGGAGAAGACTTCAAGTACCAGTAGGAGAAGACTTCAAGTATCAGTAGGAGAAGACTTCAAGTATCAGTGAGAGAAGACTTCACGTATCATTAAGAAAAGACTTCAAGTATCAGTGGGAGAAGACTTCAAGTATCAGTGAGAGAAGACTTTAAGTATCAGTAAGAAAATACTTCAAGTATCAGTGGAAGAAGACTTCAAGTATCAGTGAGAGAAGACTTTAAGTATCAGTAAGAAAAGACTTTAAGTATCAGTGAGAGAAGACTTTAAGTATCAGTAAGAAAAGACTTCAAGTATCAGTGAAAGAAGACTTCAAGTATCAGTGAGAAAAGAACCCAAGTATCAGAGAGGAAAGACTTCAAGTATCGGTGAGAATGATACCTCAGGTATCAATGGCAAACGACTTAAATATCAATGAGAAAAGATTTCAAGCATCTGTGGGACCAGACCGCAAGTATCATCTGCAGAAGACTTTAATTATCAGTATGAGAAGACTTAAGTATTAATGGGAGGAGATATCAAATATCAGCGAAAGGAGACTTCATGTATCAGCAGGAAAAGACTTAAAGTACCAGTAGGAGAAGACTTCAAGTACCAGTAGGAGAAGACTTCAAGTACCAGTAGGAGAAGACTTCAAGTATCAGTAGGAGAAGACTTCAAGTATCAGTGAGAGAAGACTTCACGTATCATTAGGAGAAGACTTCATCTATCAGATAAGACTCAAATATCAGTGCTATAAAAAAAAGGGAAGGGAGTGAGATATTATGTAATAGGGAAAATGGAAAATAAAATAAAGACGACCAGATAGAAAGAAGGCCACCCCCTACTTCTCCCCCCCCCTCCCTTTCAAAACAAAACACACAGGCACACATACACACTTTTTGGGAAATAAATGAAAGACAGGAAAACTAAGCAAACAACCTGGACAGTTCAACTTCTCAACTTTTACGCCCGACCATGGAAACCGAACCTCCCCTCCTCTAGCACTGACACTCGTCCCCTTCCCCCACTCCCCTCCCTTCCATCTACCCACAATATAAAACAACAACAGGGCCACAGAGAACTGACTGTCAGCTGTAACACATGCTGAGAACCAGGGTATGAAATATTCATGTGTGTTATTATGAGCATTCGCATGGAAACTATGTAAATGCAGCTACAACAACATATAAAGTTATCACTGACATATTGCATTTTTATGACACCATACAGTAAAAATAAAACAGTGGCATCAAGTGCAGACAGTAATTTTTTAGTAGTAAAATAAACCAGATGTTGGCAACCCTTGGCCGGTGGGCCACTCTGGCCCGCAGCAACAAAATGTGACCCGCGGCTGGTCGAGGTAGTTTCTTCAAAATCCGTATAATGTGCTGGAAACGTTAGCAATACAATTTTACATTGTATAATTATAATGTACACTGGCTTGATAACTTAGCATAGTTTCTCTCTCTCTCTCTCTCTCTCTCTCTCTCTCTCTCACACACACACACATAAACATGCATAATCATACATATAATGCTATAAGACCCGTATAATTTTTAAAGTATGTTGCCCTTGTGATCGTGGAAAAACGTGCTAAAAACGTCTTTATTTGTTGCCGCTAATAACGACAAAAAGAAGTTTTCATGACAGTCAAAACACTCAAACATACGAAAAGAAAGATTCATGCGTTATTCGACCATTCGCAAATAAGAATCATGTTATTCTAATAATGAAAATGAATCTACTGGAAAAAAAAAGTATCGATGTTTGTGTCGATGAGAAGCGACGACAACAAGTTAACGGTTGCGGACAGGTAGAAGTAAGTCGCCTACGGCACTGGCTTCCGTGAATTTCAACTGTTGGGGACGTTCGTGGTAAAGAAGTACATCCTGACATCTTACTGGATGCAAATAATCATCGGAGTAAAGGTACGGAAATATCTTTAAGAGTAAAAAAAAAAACAAAAAAAGTTGCAGATTCACGCCTGTAACAGTTCAGTAGTGTAATATTTGGACATCAGCAACAACAGTAACAAGAAGAGGTGAAAAGAACGAAGAAACAGTAAGGAAGACAGAAAAACTGAACGTTACAAGGCAATAAAGCGTATCTCTGAGAATCAAAGGCAACTAAGCTGTAAACAAAATGTATCATTAATCTATCTATAAAGCATCTCTTGTTTTCGTCTGCTTGGTTGCAAAGATGAACTGTTATGATTAAAATAAAAGGGAAAAAAAAGCAGCTTCTAGAAAACATGATACAATCAACTGCAGCTTCTAGAAAACATGATACAATCAACTGCAGCTTCTAGAAAACATGATACAATCAACTGCAGCTTCTAGAAAACATGATACAATCAACTGCAGCTTCTGTTATTTTAGATGAGTTTTCTCGCCCGGTCATGAAACGAAATCAGTTTCTTAGACAAATCCTGGAACATGGAGCGCTGAAATCGGCGTGTCAGCTCCACGTTCTCGTGCTAATCTCCGTCCTTTGATGTTCCGATCTTCCTGGACAATAGGCTCTGTTCTCCTGTCGCGCCGGGCAACCCGAGGAGTAGCGAGGCCGATATTCGATATTCGATAATTGAGCCAGTCCTCAATCATGCCACACCGAAATCAACGACAGGCAAGAGGAGAACTGAGACAAGTGTGCTGACACAAAAACCCACTTTCTGCCAATAGGGGGACAAAAAAGTGGAACATAAAACATGAGAAGCCACAAACACACACACACATAAATGCTGATTTATATTCGCAGTGATCAAACATGCAGCAATAAGTACATGGAAAAAAAACAAAGGAAAAGGAAGAAACATTTCCTGCAGTTGAATATGACGCCTCCTGGTTTTTCTAAGAGCATCTGAGATTTCTTGTTTTTCTGACCTCCCCCCCCCCCCCCCCCCCACCCCCAAATCTGTCACTGATATTCAGTTATTTCGTAAATAGAAACCTTATTGTGGTATGTGGCCAGAGCTACTGCAGGACTGATGGAATCGATCATCTCTCGCCCAGTATTGGGCTGAAGGTACAGCAGCTCCCGATGGTCTGTCTCTCTACCTACAGATCGTCTAATCGAGTGAACTGCCATCGAAATTGGAAAGCAAATCCAATCTTAAAAAAATAGCTCAGGTTGAAGTCGGATATGTAGGGCCGAAAGAGGCGTAACAGTGGGACATTGCAAACAGTGTGTTTTTTTTTCCTTCCCTGAGATGGAAGATCACAGCAGAAGGAGGAGAAGAAGATTTTGTTTCACATTTCATGGGAGCGCGTTAGATTCCTTGATAATCACTGTAAATATGGGCACAGGATTAATCAAACTCCTATTTCATTAGAATTCCAGTAAGCTCTCATAACTAAAGTCACTAAACTCTCATGACTAAACTCAGTAAACCAAGGTCATTAAGCTCTCGTGAAGAAGGTCAATAAGCTCTCATGACTAAGGTCACAAACTCTCATGACTAAGGTCACTAAGCTCTCATGACTAAGGTCACTAAGCTCTCATGATTAAAGTCAGTAAACTATAATGACTAAGGTCACTAAGCTCTCATGATTAAAGTCAGTAAACTCTAATGACTAAGGTCACTAAGCTCTCATGATTAAAGTCAGTAAACTCTAATGACTAAGGTCACTAAGCTCTCATGACTAAGGTCACTAGTGTCTCATGACTAAGGTCACTAAGCTGTCATGAAGAAGATCACTAAACTCTCATGACTAAAGTCAGTAAACTCTCATAAAGAAGGTCTGTGAGATCTCATAACTATGGTCAGTAAACTCTCATAACGAAGGTCTGTAAGCTCTCATGACTAAGGTCAGTAAACTCTCGTAACAAAGGTCTGTAAGCTCTCTTGATGAAAATCATTAAACGTTCCCTACTTTTGAACGTACACCAGACCATGGAACATCCACATGTGTCAACCATTCCTACAAATTCAACTTCAAGTCTTCTCAGTTTGTTCTAGCCAAAACTCGGAATCACATGTTGCATGTAGTGTTGCATCTAGTCCCATTAACTACAAATATAATCTCTAGAAAGTTTTTTTTTTAAATTGGTTATTGATCTCCATATATATTTGAGTTCTTTCCTGTTAATGCAGTGGTAAATTTATGGAGCTGACGTGAAGTCGGATGAGTACTAACTTCACAGCCCAAATGGTAATACCTTCCTGTGAGAAGTTTTGCTTGTCCTTGATAAACTAATGATTAGTCGCATTCATTTTTTGCAACATGGGAGAGCAGATTACAATCATTCCATTGCTTTATATTGACGATATGTTCACGTAAAGACAAGGTGGAATGATTGACTATGTCTTTAGAGACAGTTAGACATTCAAATACTGCAGACTGATTTGTAAATAGACAGACAGACAGACAGATAGACAGATAGATGGATAGATAGATAGATAGATAGATAGATAGATAGATAGATAGATAGATAGAGATAGATAGATAGATAGATAGATAGATAGACCAAATTTAACAAGGTAAGGAAGATTAACCAGTCTGGTTAAAACATCACGACTCTCACCTATAAACTTACACCTGGCCACAACAAAGACTGCACGAACCAGGAACAAGCGCAGTCACAGATGCTGTGACAGCTGTCTGAATAGATTACCTGCAGTCGATTATTTCAATATCCCTGGACTATTGTCTGTCTCTGGCTCGTGCCTCGATCTCCAAAGAACAGCCAATGTTGTCTGCGCTGTGGTCTATCTTAGTTGAATATCTTCAACAGATATATGGTACATGCACAACTCTTTCAGTTTTCATGTTTGTGAATTCTCTAGGCCGGAGAATCTGCAAGAGGTTTTGATTTTTAGACAGTTTGGGGAAGGTCAGAAAAGATGGCGTCTGACCCGGATGTAGGAGATAAACTATCCTACTAGAGACGAAAGGAGTGTCCTGGCAGTTGTTATTATTGTTATTATTCTTGTTGGCGGCTTGGTTGGCTGAGTGGTTAGGCGCTCGGTTAACTAAACCAGTGGTACGGGTTCCGTCCCAGCAGTGGGACTTTTTTTTTCTGGTACAAGACCGAAAAAAGTCACGAGGTCGGGACTGAAAGTAATGAGATTCGCCATTTACATGAAGTTCAACTGAGACTCATGAGAGACGCCATTTATCTGACGCTCAACTGAAACTCATGAGAGACACCATTTACCTGACTTTCAACTGAAACTCATGAGAGACACCATTTACCTGACTTTCAACTGAAACTCATGAGAGACACCATTTACCTGACTTTCAACTCAAACTCATGAGAGACACCATTTACCTGACTTTCAACTGAAACTCATGAGAGACGCCATTTACCTCATTTTCAACTGAAATTCATGAGAGACGTCATTTACCTGGCTTTCAACTGATACTCAGGAGAGACTCCATTTACCTGAACATATTACGCTGGTTGGGGCATGTAGAAAGAATGGAAGAGAACAGAAAAACGAAAATGATGTATGTACAAGAGATGAAGGAAACAAGGCCAAGGAGTAGACCAATAAGATGGAAAGACAACATGGAAGAGGATACGAAAGAATTTGGCGTCACCAGTTGAAGAGTAAAATTCTGTTAATAATCATAGTGGGTAGACTTCGTAAGAAAATAGAAGAAGAAGTCAATATGGTCCAAGCTGGTTTCAGGCAAGGAAGAGGATCAAGAGATCATATATTCAGTTTAAGATTAATAACAGAGAAATGCAGAGACTTTAATGTGAATATATATTTATCCTTTACAGACTACACAAAAAAGAACAAATATATCCATACTACGAGAACTTAGTATTGAAGAAGGCTGGATAGTAAAGAGGATTAAACAAAGAAAACTTAAATATTTTGGACACATTAAACGTCATGATAATAGAAGGAAGACTATCTTGGTAAGGTACATAATGGGAAAAAGAAAGAGAGGAAGACCAAGGCGAAGATGGCTACAAGACATCATTGATGATTTGCAAATGGATGTATCGGCAGCAGGGCATCTTGCTCACAACCAAGATGCCTACAGGAGTACTGTTAGAGAGGCAAAGTTCCGCAAGGGACATGCAATGAATAAATGAAATGAAAATTGGGGAGCGAAGATTAGGAATAGAGAGGAATGGATGCGAAGTTTATCTGCAGCAATGAGTCTTAATAGTCTGGAAAGTTGAAGAAGAAGAAGAAGAAGATGATGATGATGATGATGATGATGATGATGATGATAAGAAGCAGAAGAAGTCATGAGAGGCATCATTTACCTGACGCCCCCGACAGTTCTCGCAATAATCAACCAACCTAGAAATGTCTAACCTTCTACCGCCTCTTTGGATTCTACCAACCGGCCAGGTTGGGAGACGTGACCTGGCTATCAAGGTAACGGAACAAAGTGCTAACTTAATATTTCATGACAAACATTATGCAGATTTCTAGTTCAGTTCTCTCAGAAACCAGTAGCACGGCTGCACCGTTACGCCACCCAGCTTCTCAGCTAGGCAAAACATGAAAACTAGACTACGCAACCACACTCGAAAGCCCGGTACTTTTTTTTTATCATTAATTAAACTTCTTCAGAACTGGTCCCAGTTGAGGGAGCATTACTATAATTATCTCGAAATTCAATTAGCACAAGGACATTTAATCTCCGAGAAGGCTGCTATTAATTTTGGTATAGAAGGCAAAAAAAAAAGACGAATATAATTTCTCTTACTTAGACAGAGTCTAAATGTGCCGAGCAATAACCGCCACTTTCTGTTATTGATAGAAGCTTGAGGGCTGAAATGTGAGAAAAATGTTGTGTGACAAGATTTTGCAAAGTTCAGAAACAGACTGAACATGATTCAGAAGTTGCGTGTTCATTATCTCTGTGAATACACCGATATTAATGAAATGTTCATTAGAGTCTTTTCTTTTGTTTGCCTCCATATTTTCCAGTTGTGTTTTGTTTTGTTTTTGGTTTTTTCCTCATTTCTTGAATTATGTTTCAGCGTTTGTAGGTATAAGATGATGTTTTTTTTATGCTGGAATAAAGTGAGTTAGATGTTTAGTGTTTTACAGGTAGAGAGAAAAGAAATCTCTCTCTCTCTCTCTCTCTCTCATCTTTCTTTCGACTCTCTCTCTCTCTCTCTCTCTTCTCTTTCTCTCTCTTTACTCTATCTCTACACTGTCTCTTTCTCTCTGTCTTCTCTCTCTCTCTTTCTCTTCTCCCTTGACTATCTCTACGCTGTCTCTTTCTCTCATCTCTCTTTCTCTTATCTCTTTATCTCTCTTTCTATTCTCTCTATTCTGTCTCTTTCTCTTCTCTCTCTTCTTCCTCTCTCATCTCCCCTCCTCCAACGCGCGTGTGCACACACACACATATTTGATCGATGATATTTCTTCAAGTGATAACAGCTCAAAACAAAACAAAACAAAACAAAACTAAACTAAACTAAACTAAAACAACATAAACAAACTCACTATTTGAACAACCCTATACGTAGTTTAACGAAGTATAACTTTCCTTTAACGGCCGTCACCTTCCAAGGGACGCCACTGTGGAAATTATTCATAATGAACTCTATGAAATTAAGTTAAAACAAAAGTTAAAACAAAGCAGATCACAATCTCTCCAATCCTTTGCCACAGCAGATCACAAACTCTCCAATCCTTTGCCAAAGCAGGTCACAAACTCTCCAATCCTTTGCCAAAAGCAGGTCACAAACTCTCCAATCCTTTGCCAAAGCAGGTCACAAACTCTCCAATCCTTTGCCAAAGCAGGACGGAATTTGCAAGAAGTAGCCAAGAAGTAACTAAGAAGAACACCAGGAACAATCGCCAAAGTAATTTCGACCATAAGAACGACTCACTTCGTTACATGTAGTCAAGGACAGTGGATGCAAATCTCAGCTAAATGCTAGATCACGTGCAACACACAAGCCAATACAACACTGGAATCAGTTCCCTGGGAAACATTGAAGGACAACCCGAGGTCAAAGGCCGAACACTAACACGTATGGGCACGTCCCGGGTGTAATGGGGCAGGTCCCCAGGGCCAGCTATACGCCCCCCCCCCTTTTTTTTTTAAACACAGTTACAATTAGGAAAGTCTCTGTGATAGTCACATTATGTGATATTTCCTGCGCAAGATGATAACGGCGATGTAAAAAGTTCCAAACCGAAGCTCTGATGAACCTGTTCTTAGTGTACTGCTGACCACATGCACAGAGAGCATGAAACTTTTCTAAATGACGAGCTGTCTTAAATGTCTTAACTGTCTTAACTGTCTTAACTGTCTTAACTCGGACGAGAACAATGTGTAAATAATGAAATGTTTTAGCGAAGATACAAAGATCTATTAGTGGTGAGATGTTTTAACAAAGATATAAAGATCTATAAATGATGAACTAATGTAGGAAAGATACAAAGATCTATAAATGGCGAAATGTTTTAGTGAAGATACAAAGATCTATAAGTGGTGAAATGTTTTAGCGAAGATGCATAGATATGTGAACGATAAGATTTTATTTTAACAAAGACAAAAGATCTGTAAATGGTGGATTCTTCGCAGTTAATATAAGACATGGAAGAATGTAAAAAGAAAACATCAGTGTTGAAAACAAAAGTATTAAAAGTGAAAAAAAAAAAAAAGAAAAAAGATGAAAACATAAAGGAAAACAGGGGACTTAATTCAAAATATCAACTCCTTTCGTTCACTGCTGGCAGAGAAATACCAGATTCCAAAGAATTCGCGCTGCAAAGATGTTGAAATATTAATGGCATCTCTCGGCCCAACCCATATATAGCATGGCAAACGGTGGCGTGTCCCAGTCACGTTTTACAAAGCCTGCAGGGGCGTCTTTGTTTTACCTCTAAAAAGGGCTGGGGGTCAGGTACCGTACCAGCACGTCTTGAAATCCTCCCACGGATAGGGGTACAGAGAGGCCGTGTCCCTTCACTTCGCTAAAATGACGTTAACAAGAGGAGAGATAACAATTACGTTAAAAATATAGACGCTGAGTAATGGCTTAGCAGACGCTGCTGTTGTTAAAAATGCATAGCCACACTTTTGTGGCTGCTAACTTCTGTAGGATACCGCTTGAGTAGCTACTGCCGGCAACGCTGAGTGTTAATGAAAAATGCATTAGGAAATTTGTCTGATCGCTTTTGATGTTACAGGCGTTATTTGAAACGGAAATGGCATCATGTCTCCTAGCTACTTCCTGTTTTACAGGTTCCTCTTCCTGTTCCTCCACGACTTCCTGTCCCTTGTCGCTGTGACACACATTATTGCCACACTAAAAAACAAAAAAACTACAGAGAGCGTGTATTACAAGTCTGTCATCTGTGCACAGATTCACATAGTAATGACATTTGATGACATTATCTCACGACACCGATCATATGTTTAATAACACTTGACCATATAAGTGTTAAAATTAAATACCTGTTAGTTCCAGTGTCTCCATGTATGTTCCAGTGTCTCCATGTATATTCCACTGTCTCCTGTATTTTCCAGTGTTTCCTGTATTTTCCAGTGTTTCCTGTATTTTCCAGTGTTTCCTGTATGTTCTAGTGTCTCCATGTATGTTCCAGTGTCTCCTGTATTTTCCAGTGTCTCCTGTATTTTCCAGTGTTTCCTATATGTTCCAGTGTCTGCTGTATATTCCAGTGTCTTCATGTATGTTCCAGTGTCTCCTGTATTTTCCAGTGTTTCCTGTATGTTCCAGGGTCTGCTGTATGTTCCAGTGTCTCCATGTATGTTCCAGTGTCTCCTGTATTTTCCAGGGTATCCTGTATGTTCTGGTCATTTATTAAATATGAAAATGAAACATATGCTTTTCAGTTACGTTACATTGTTACTCACTCCAAGGTTATCTGTTACAGTGTTACCTACTCCAGAGTTACCTGTTATAGTTTTATTTACTCCAGTGTTATCTGTTACAGAGTTATCTACTCCAGTGTTATCTGTTACAGAGTTATCTACTCCAGTGTTATCTGTTACAGTGTTGCTTACTCTAGAGTTATCTGTTACAATGTTATCTACTCCAGAGTTATCTGTTACAGAGTTACCTGCTCCAGAGTTATCTGTTACAGTGTTGTCTACTCCAGTGTTATCTGTTACAGTGTTATCTACTCCAGAGTTATATGTTACAGTATTGCCTACTCCAGAGTTATCTGTTACAGTGTTACCTACACCAGTGTTATCTGTTACAGTGTTGCTTACTCCAGAGTTATCTGTTACAGTGTTGCCTACTCCAGAGTTATCTGTTACAGTGTTATCTGTTACAGTGTTGCTTACTCCAGAGTTATCTGTTACAGTGTTATCTACTCCAGAGTTATCTGTTACAGTGTTGCTTACTCCAGAGTTATCTGTTACAGTGTTACCTACTCCAGAGTTATCTGTTACAGTGTTGTTTACTCCAGAGTTATCTGTTACAGTGTTATCTACTCCAGAGTTATCTGTTATAGTGTTATCTACTCCAGAGTTATCTGTTACAGTGTTGTTTACTCCAGAGTTATCTATTACAGTGCTATCTACTCCAGAGTTATCTGTTACAGTGTTGCTTACTCCAGAGTTATCTGTTACAGTGTTGCCTACTCCAGAGTTATCTGTTACAGTGTTGCTTACTTCAGAGTTATCTGTTACAGTGTTGTTTACTCCAGAGTTATCTGTTACAGTGTTGCTTACTCCAGAGTTATCTGTTACAGTGTTGCTTACTCCAGAGTTATCTGTTACAGTGTTGTTTACTCCAGAGTTATCTGTTACAGTGTTGTTTACTGCAGGAAATGTTTGTTTTTCAGCACCATCATGTGATTAAAGATAAAGAAATTAGATTACGTGGACTTACTGGAAAAGAAGAGGAAGACGAAAATGATGATGATAATCATCATCATAATGAAGAGGAAGAAAAATGAAAAAGAACATGATGATGATGATGATGATGACGATGAAAGAGTAGAATAATACGATTGATTTACTGGTTGATCTTTATTTCAAAAGGATTAAGAATTTGGCACGCAGGTCTGTCTGACATTCTGCCTTTTATCATAAAACGTTCACTCTGTTCCAGACATTCTACAAATATGCTGCTCATATAACACACATAATTAACAATAAATTAACTACAGACACATAAAAATGACTAATCATACAGATATAAATGACTACGCATAAAAATGAAGAACTACATATACATATAAATGACTAACTACATACGCATATAAATGAGTAACTAAATACACACATAAATGACTAACTACATACGCATATAAATGACTAACTAAATAAACATATAAATGACCATCTACCAAACAAAAATTTCATTACTATTCAGAGTAATGAGTTCGGTGTCTGTAAGAGCAGTCTAAAATAACTTTTTAAGTCTTACGATTTATGGAGGCATGTAGTCGACATCAAATAGATATTGGAAAAGTTTGTAGTTGTAGGAAGGAGTATAGTTTATATTTTTTTATACAAGATAGGAGGGTGTTCCAAAGATGAGCAGCAGAATAAGTAAAGCTTTCCTTGTAAAGGTCAAGTCTAGGTTTTGGAAGACTTGTGTTGTTCAAGTGTTGGCTGCACTTTGGGCTAAATTTAAACAGGTTCCATAGGTAAGGCGGAGCATGCCGTGAAAGAATTTGATGTACCAACTTGGCTTTGTTGAAGAGGAACCTGTTCTTAAGAGGCAATATTTTGATAAGTTTGTACTGGTTAGTTGTTTGTGCTTCATCTTTGTCACTAATAAGCTTTACTGCTGGGTTTTGAGCAGACGAAGAAGCAGAAGACAAGATGATGACGATGATGATTTGAAAAGTAGATTATGATGATGAATGATGACGATGAAAGATTTCCCGTAACGTTCTGTATCCAAAATCAAGAAATCATATTCCAGTTTCAAAGACCAACAAACAGGCACTATGCCCTTGCATCCATCCGAACTTTCATAAATCACCTCAGAACATCCATTTCCTTCGTCCTCTACACTCTAAACATCACATACCCGGCATTGAACTGGCAACTTCTCTTTATGTCCTGCCAAACACAGGAACAGTTGCTTTCCTTGCTACCTTGATCAAAATCTGGGACGCGATCCTTACAAAACTCTCCGTACTGTCGTCCCTTAACAGAAGCAGCGGGGCCTTAAATCAATTTCCAGGACAGCAAATATTTAGGGCCCTCGCTGTCGGAAGGAAATAAATGATTCGTTTAAAAAACTCTGCGCGGATGTTAGAAAGACAAACAGACGAACAATCGGTCGAGCTGTCAGCGAGGTTCTAAGATTTACATCAATCACGCACAGCTTATGTTAGCGCCATTCTCATTTCAACAGTAACTTTAGAAAAAAAAAAAAAGGATATAACCCCCACTTTTTTTCCGCCTTATTTTCTTTCTTTCTGAGGTTGGAAATGTTGTATCAGCTACATCTTGCATACACACAACAGCAACCACAAGCAGCATAAATACAACTTCCAGCACAGAATCTCAGGGGGAGAAACATGACCGCGGTACAGTGGTGTGGGTGTCTGAGCCAGCGAACCACAAGATGGCCAAGACCCGGTACCGTGGGGCGTCTAGAATGAGCGTGTAATGTTACATCTTGTCTAGCTAGGACTATAAACGTGGGCGATTTTTTTTGGGGGGGGGGGGTTGGGGGTGTGGGCCGTCTAGAATCAGTGTGTAATGTTACATCTTGTCTAGCTAGAACTATAACGTGGGCGATTTTTTGGGGGGTGGGGGTGTGGGCCGTCTAGAATCAGTGTGTAATGTTACATCTTGTCTAGCTAGAACTATAAACGTGGGCGATTTTTTGGGGGGTGGGGGTGTGGGCCGTCTAGAATCAGTGTGTAATGTTACATCTTGTCTAGCTAGAACTATAAACGTGGGCGATTTTTTGGGGGGGGGGGGTGGGTGGGGGTGTGGGCCGTCTAGAATCAGTGTGTAATGTTACATCTTGTCTAGCTAGAACTATAAACGTGGGCGATTTTTTGGGGGGTGGGGGTGTGGGCCGTCTAGAATCAGTGTGTAATGTTACATCTTGTCTAGCTAGAACTATAAACGCGGGCGATTTCTTCGGGGGGGGGGGGGGGGCGGCATGATGGGAGAGAGGGTTAGGTCTGCGAACTTCTTATAACAACAATACCCACACTCACCCACACACCCACTCATCCACACACACAGCTACACAGACACACACCCTCTCTACCCATCTATCTGTCAATCTGCTGTCTCTGTTTCCAAGAGAAAAGATTGGGCCAGCTTGAAAGATTAAACAAATTCAATTTAGGAAGTGTACATGTTTCATTATTTTCTATAGCTGTTCGTCTTGATAGTAAGATGTGATAGTTTCATCACCTGTCAGACAGTCAAGATGTGATAGTTTCATCACCTGTCAGACAGTCAAGATGTGATAGTTTCATCATCTGTCATACAGTCAAGATGTGATAGTTTCATCACCTGTCAGATAGTCAAGATGTGATAGTTTCATCACCTGTCAGACAGTCAAGATGTGATAGTTTCATCATCTGTCAGACAGTCAAAATGTGATAGTTTCATCACTAGTCAGACAATCAAAATGTGATAGTTTCATCACTAGTCAGACAATCAAGATGTGATAATTTCATCAACTGTCAGACAGTCAAGATGTCATAATGGGGTATGCTAGTCACCATCATCATGTGCCATGCCGACAGTCATGCTTTCCCACAGATCTCTTTCCTTGATATTTTCCATCAGCTCTGATGATGATTTCCTGCTGTGTCATCGCGTTCGGCTCAATGATTTTTTTTTCTTGGTTTCCCCTGCATCTCTAGCCATTGATCTTCCCTGTTGTTATGATATTTTCAGGACAAAGTTTTGTGAAATTAGGCCTCGAAAACATCGTAGACAAAGTGAGACATGGTAGAAAAGAAAAATCACAAGAGAATTACCTGGGATTCGAACCACGTAACTCGGTAGGACGAGCAGCCGTCTAGCCACGAGAGGACAGCATAGCAACGAACCACAATATCTAGCTACACTATCTCGCTACACTATCTAGCTACACTATCTCGCTACACAATCTAGCTACACTATCTCGCTACACAATCTAGCTACACTATCTCGCTACACAATCTAGCTACACTATCTCGCTACACAATCTAGCTACACTATCTCGCTACACAATCTAGCTACACTATCTCGCTACACAATCTAGCTACACTATCTCGCTACACTATCTAACTACACTATCTAATGTTACTCGAGTGCCCAGATATTTAGATGTAAGCACTTGTCTCAAGCTTGTTCTTTGTACTTTAATATTGCATTAACGGCAGTGCCTGTAGTTTATTTGCCTAGCTGGCGGCACAAAAGCCTGACAACTATCCTTTCACCAGCTCAGGAAGGAGTCAGGTATACATTTTTTCAGCTGGGTAATCGGGTTTCTTCCGCGTGAGGCGAGTGCATTAATCAATCTGATGTTCAGGCAGCCTAATGTTCATATACATTGTCTGTCCCGGTAAGACAAACATCTATCTCTGTTCACTGCAATATACTGAAGACCATTCTAGAAGGAAATGTGGAAGGAAAAAGAGCAAGAGGAAGACAGAGATGTGCATGGGAAGATATTGTAACTGTATCAAAGGGGTCTAACTCTGTTGCTGGTCCTGTAGAGCGCCTTCGTTAAATATGGGACATGCCCGTACGTGATCGTGTATGGGAAGAAAACATACGGGAATGGACGGATACAGCCTGGCTGAGTGCACCATCAAGGCAAGGGAGCGAGGGAACTGGAGATTCATCACTGCCAACCTTCGTTCTGGAGAAGGCACATGATGATGATACGATGATGATGATGATCTTCCAGGCATCATAACAAACGTTCCATAAAAATCCAGCTTACTCTTCCAAGGAAACTAATCGAAGTTGCTGACCTGGTTATTGGACTTTGGGCTAAAAAAAGATGAATCTGTGAAGGATAGGATTTTGTTCCGTTATGACAAACTGGGTTATTCAGTAAATCAAAGAATTGTCAAGTTTAGGCGTTGAAAATACTATGTGAATGTGAATTTATAAAACAGCATGTGATGTGTGAAGTATTTTATGGTGATGGCCGAAGACAAGAGCTGACCTGTGTGTAGAAGATTTGTGATCATAAAGACAGTTCTGACAGCAACGATGCAGGTACTTGTACGAACTCCATGTACTGCGAGCTGTTGTTCTTTGCAGCCGATGCTGTAGAGGTGTTGAGGCACAGCATCGTATCGGCGTGGGAGCGGGTTATGGCGGCTACTTTTTCATTCCCGGAGTACAGCAAAAAAGCCGGGGGTATGCAATGCTTCTTTAGCAGACTCCACCACCATGGGGACTATGGCGATCCTTGCCCCGTTAGCCAGGTTATGCTTGTTATTGGGGGTTCCACGGAGAGGTGGGACAGGGTCTTGGTCAGCTATGGTTCGCTAACCCTGACGCTGGCATATCAGCTATGGGTCGCTGATCGGGAGTCTTATCCATATTGGGCGTCTTATCCATATCGGGCGTCTTATCCATATTGGGCGTCTTATCCAATGATGCACGTAAAACAAATGAAGAAAGCTAGAAACTGTGGGCTTGAAACAGCTTTAGTTAGAGAAGGTCATTGTCAAGTAAGATGATTCATGAATTCTCTCATTGTGTTTAGTTAGAGAAAGTCATTGTCAAGTAAGATGTTTCATGAATTCTCTCATTGTGTTTAGTTAGAGAAGGCTATTGTCAAGTAAGATGTTTCATGAATTCTCTCATTGTGTTTAGTTAGAGAAGGCTATTGTCAAGTAAGATGTTTCATGAATTCTCTCATTGTGTTTAGTTAGAGAAGGCTATTGTCAAGTAAGATGTTTCATGAATTCTCTCAATGTGTTTAGTTAGAGAAGGGCAGTGTCAAATAAGATGTTTCATGAATTCTCTCAATGTGTTTAGTTAGAGAAAGGCATCATCAAGTAAGATGTTTCATGAATTCTCTCAATGTGTTTAGTTAGAGAAAGGCATCATCAAGTAAGATGTTTCATGAATTCTCTCAATGTGGCTTATAAGAAATAAAAAAGACATTGAGTTTCTGGGAGAAAGGTCTAAAACTCGGAGAATTTCTCTACAAAATAACGTATACTTTCTCGGTACAGCTGCAGTTGTCTTTTTACAGTGGCCTCCAGAGGGGGCAAAGACCCTGTCCTCCGATCTGGCAGTCAGGGAGACATAGGTGACATGGTGGCGTCAGTGCTGGTGAAGACCCTGTTCCACTTGTCCGTTGGTACCTTCTCCCCCCCCCCGCCTCCGTAGCAGATCTAATCTGGCTAACGGGGCAGGGATCGCTATAGTCCGCCTGGTGGTGGAGTCTGCTAAGGAAGTAGTGCACACCCCATGCTTTATAGCTGCACTCTGGGACTGAAGTACATAATAACCCGCTCCCAACCCGCCACGATCATGTGCCTCGCCATCTCCGAGGTATCGGCTGCAAAGATCACCAGCTCTCAGTTACAGGAAGATGGAAGACAAGACAAGACAAGACAACGACAGCGACAAAGACAACGACAAAGACACGACAAAGGCAACGACAACTACAAAGACAAGACAAAGATAACGACAAAGACAAGACAAGGACAACGACAAGATTAAAACAAAGACAAGACAAAGACAACGACAAAGACAACACAAGACAAATGGCTTCCAAACAGTATATTCCTCCAGAGCGTATAATAATGGGAAATAGAAAGTGTATAATAATGGGAACTGGAGAGTGTATAATAATGAGAACAGGAGAGTGTATAGTAATGGGAACTAGAGAATGTATAATAATGAGAACTAGAGAGTGAAAATAAATAGAGGAATCTCTTACAAGCCCCATTGATACTTCACTATGGAAGCTAATAGGTTGCTTTGAGTGGGCCATATCAAAGAAATATCTCTCTCTCTCAACGTCCCTGCAGATAGACGTAGGATATCACGAACTTCCACAACCCTCCATCCCTCGTGCATCTTGCGACTGAGCATTTCCCCTGCCAAAATGTCTGACCGTCAAACATCTTTTCTCTCCGTCTACCTCTGTCTATTCTACCTCCCGTCTTTTCTCTCCGTCTACCTCTGTCTATTCTACCTCCCGTCTTTTCTCTCCGTCTACCTCTGTCTATTCTACCTCCCGTCTTTTCTCTCCGTCTACCTCTGTCTATTCTACCTTCCGTCTTTTCTCTCCGTCTACCTCTGTCTATTCTACCTTCCGTCTTTTCTCTCCGTCTACCTCTGTCTATTCTACCTTCCGTCTTTTCTCTCCGTCTACCTCTGTCTATTCTACCTTCCGTCTTTTCTCTCCGTCTACCTCTGTCTTTTCTACCTTCCGTCTTTTCTCTCCGTCTACCTCTGTCTTTTCTACCTTCCGTCTTTTCTCTCCGTCTACCTCTGTCTTTTCTACCTTCCGTCTTTTCTCTCCGTCTACCTCTGTCTTTTCTACCTTCCGTCTTTTCTCTCCGTCTACCTCTGTCTTTTCTACCTTCCGTCTTTTCTCTCCGTCTACCTCTGTCTTTTCTACCTTCCGTCTTTTCTCTCCGTCTACCTCTGTTTTTTCTACCTTCCGTCTTTTCTCTCCATCTACCTCTGTCTCTTCTACTTTCCATCTTTTCTCTCCATCTACCTCCGTCTCTTCTACCTTCCATCTTTTCTCTCCATCTACCTCCGTCTCTTCTACCTTCCATCTTTTCTCTCTGTCTACCTCCGTCTCTTCTACCTTCTATCTTTCATTCAAAGGAAAGAGAACCGTTAAAGCCAAGCTCAGTATACAGCGTTTTAGACTTTGTTCGAATGTAGGACACCTTTGTTCAAAAGTAGGACACTTTGTTCAAAAGTAGGAGACCTTTGTTTGAATGTAGGACACTTTTGTTCAAAAGTAGGACATTTTTGTTCGAAGGTAGGATATCTTTGTTCGAAGGTAGAACACTTTTGTTCGAAGGTAGGACACTTTTGTTCAAAAGTAGAACACCTTTGTTCAAAAGCAGGACACTTTTGTTCGAAGGTAGGATACCTTTGTTCGAATGTAGGACACCTTCGTTCAGAAGTAGGACACTTTGTTCAAAAGTAGGAGACCTTTGTTTGAATGTAGGACACTTTTGTTCAAAAGTAGGACATTTTTGTTCGAAGGTAGGATATCTTTGTTCGAAGGTAGGACACTTTTGTTCGAAGGTAGGACACTTTTGTTCGAAGGCAGGATACCTTGTTCGAAGGTAGGACACTTTTGTTCGAAGGTAGGACACTTTTGTTTGAAGTTAGGAAACTTTTGCTCGACGGTAGGACACCTTTGTTCATCCACGAGAGTACAGGTGTAGCTTTTCGGCTTTACGCCCTTTTCATACGCAAGAAAACAAGGGAGAGAAGGGACATAGGAAAAGACAGAGGGAATGAAAAAAAAGAACTAAAGAGTTACAGAAATTAAAGAAGACTGAGCGAAAGAGAAAAGAAACAGAAGTAGAAAAAAAGTGACAGGAAGAAGGAAACACAGACTGAATGAATGTAAAAGAAAAGAGAGAGAAGAGAAAGAATGAAATAACGACAGAGAGCCAGAGAGGGAGAGAGAGAGAGAGAGAGAGAGAGAGAGAGAGAGAAAAGATGGTTAATGAAGGACAGATATAAACTGACTCAAAGAAAGAAAGAAAGAAAAAGAACAATTGAACGATCGAGAGAAGCAACACTATCACCTGTCCTTGAGCTGGTAGCAGTTTTACTTAATCCCATAGAACAGACATTTTCAAGAATGTTTCATTTCCTAGATCTTAGTAATAGAAACAGTGTAGGGGACATAACCGAGAAAACTTTACTGTACGGCTTTTTAAAACACATTATCTGCCCTTATACACCCAAACTTGATAGCGTAATCTTTCATATGTAAATGTTACAGAAGAGTTCTTCAAATATCATGGACACAAAAAAGAACAAATATATCATACTATAAGAACTTAATATTGAAGAAGTCTGGCTAGTAAAGAGGATTAAAAAGAGACAATTCAAATATTTTGGACACATTAAATGTCATGATAATCTAGAGAAGATCGTCTTGGAAGGGTACATAACGGGAAAAAGAAAGAGAGGAAGACCAAGGCGAAGATGGCTGCAAGACATCGTTGATGATCTGCGAATGGATACATCAGCAGCAGGCCATCTTGCTCACAACCGAGAGAGCTGTTAGGGAGGCAAAGTTCCACAAGGGACATGCAAATGAATGAATGAATGAATCTTTCATAACAAAGTATCCCATATACATGTTCTTAATGAGAGAAAAGTATGTTAGATTTAATATATATGAGATTTTAGAACGATCAGGTATTCATTCATATACAGCAGACCATATGTAATTATGGTTTTAAAATGTTTTGAAAATCTTGCATGTATGAATAACTGATTGGACACACCTGGACAATTGTGGCAATTTTAAGCAAATAAATAAATGCAAATAACAAAAATATAGAATTTTAAAATCATTATCAACACCAGAATGAAAACTTAAGATTATCCACACATTAAACAATATCTATATATGTCCAGCAGCATCTGCATCCCGTAGGGAAAGTGAAGCACAGGACACAACTAAACAAGATGAAAACCAAATACAAACATTTGACAACATAATCGCAAGAAGAGTTCATGGACCAGTACGTGACCTTATAACAAAAGAATGGAAGATGAGATGTAACAAAGATATCTACCCAATGTTCAACGCTTCGCGTGTAACACCAACATAGGTGACATGATAACGTCAGGGCTGGCGAACCATAGCTGACCAAGACCCTTCCCACCTCTCCGTTGATACCTGCAGTAAGAGGTCTAGTCTGACAAACAGAGGAAGGATCGTCATAGTTCCTAAGGTGGTGGAGTCTGATAAAGAAGTATTGCACACCCCCTGCTTTTTATCTGCACTCATATGTAATATAGGCATGCATAATAACAGACTATTAAACCTAAGTTTGTTTTCAACACTAGAAGCATACAAATAAATAAATAAATAAGGTCAGGGACGGGTCAGCGCAGGGGTGCGCAACTCTAAGTAAAATCGATACCGACTGATCTAGTATATAAAGGGATTTGAGAGACTTTGAACGGGTCGGGATTTGTACACTGAGCACGTAGAAAGGTGCCAACAGATCAGGGGAGGTAATGTTCTCGTTGTATGCACGAATGAGTATATTATTCGCCGACAGATATGTTAAGTTGGTTATAGTTTATATTCTGTGATGTGGGTGCATGCAAGCTGTGCTGTCGATTCCTCCGATCCATCTCGACCCACTCAGGTATAGTTGTTAATAGTTGAAGGATTCAAGAATAGCACATATTGTTATAATATGTATATGTTCTATGTAAGATTTTGATATTTCTTAATACGCATTTCATAGTTATTATGTGCACATAAGTTGTAGGTACCATGCATTTTTTTATTCCTTTCTTGCTAATTATTTCTTTTTATTACAATTAGACACTCATTCATTGAGAATGATAGTTTGAGATTATGTATGGGACGATTGTGTTGTAATCATGTTAACCATAACACGTATATATGTGTTAATTTGATCTGTATTTTAATATAGGACTCAAAAAATGTTGAAAGAAATAGATAAGAGATTGATTGTTTTGTTGATAATATAAAGTGATGATCTTTTGATGAAGAATCGTTTTCTTTCTTTATTGTAAGTGTTTTAATGTGTAGGAATGAATGAGAAATAGGAGAGAGTGAAGAACAGATCACAGGCCAGATAGGATTGATAAAGAACCATATAAACATACAAACATCCAATCTCCTGTACCCTAAAATATAAAATAAAAATTATATATATCAAATATTACTACACAAGTACTGAAAAAGGTAGCTGACAAAACCTGCTCTCAAGCCGACACCATGATGTGCATCAACATCTCCACAGCATCGGCTGCAAATAACAGCAGCTGGTAGTTCCAGGGAGACAGAAGTAGAAGAAGAATTATGGCTCTGATGTTCATGAGATCAAGGTCACTGGTGTGTGCCAGGCGCCAGGGAGAAAGATCACTGGAGGATTGTTTAAGCTAAAGTAGGAGACATACAGACAGCAACGAGGACCAAGAACAGAACTTTGTACAGAACACTATTGACTGCAGATCACTCCAACTGTGAATTATACTACTTTCTGTCTATTTACTACCTGCTATCTGCGTTCGAGAAATGAAATAATAAATTGTCAAATAGGGTGAAGTCTACAAATGATGGCATATCAATAGGACGGAGTCTACAAATGATAGCAAGTCAGTAGGATGGAGTCTACAAATGATAGCATATCAATAGGACGGAGTCTACAAATGATAGCAAGTCAGTAGGATGGAATCTACAAATTATAGCATATCAGTAGGACGGAGTCTACAACTGATAGCAAGTCAGTAGGATGGAGTCTACAAATGATAGCAAGTCAGTAGGATGGAGTCTACAAATGATAGCAAGTCAGAAACATGACTGATTGAGCTGATGAAAACAATAAAACTGATACTCGCTTGGATGTGACAGGTCACGGTTTCTGCTAGTTCCGCTGATTCTCATGTCGACAAATGGGGAAAGTGACAAATTTATGAAAGACAAGAAATTGCTTCCTTTTTCTTTGATTTGTTTTTATCTGGTTTAGTTTGTATTTATTTATTTATATTTGTAGCAGGTTGTGTTTGTATCTGTTTATGTTTGTATCTGACTAGGACAGACTGGGTATATTTGTTACTAACTCGTCTTCGCATAAATGTAAAATATACGAAGCGAGATAATCACCATAATCCAAGCGGACAGTAAAATGTTCGTTTATTTCCCCTGAGTACACAAATGGAACCCTTGCCGAAAAATCTGGGTCATCAAGTTTCTAGCACCCAAAATGATGTTTACCTAAATTTAAGAGAGGAAATCCACACCTTTCCTTCAAATATTTAAAGATTTATTTCATTTCGATTTGCGTTACAGGTTTCCTGAGCTATAAAGACTTTGACCATTTATCAAATCAGAGAAAAGATAATGCAGACAGAGATAAGAATGGAAGGAAAAGCTGTCTCTACTAAGAGACTGTTTGTGTGCTAGTTATCTCCATTTTCTGTCCACACAGGCTGTCCACACAGGCTGTCCGCTGACCTGTTTCACTCATGTCAGGTCCGTTTATAACATGAAGATGTGGGCAGCCAGCAGTTTGTCCTGGCTAAAAAAGCTGGAGATGTATTTCAAACCAGCTTACACTAGAAAGTAATTCCAGGACTGTGCTCATGTTGATGATGATAATAGCGGTGTTGACAATGACGAGTGTGCTGCTGCTGCTGCTGCTGCTGCTGCTGCTGCTGCTGATGATGATGATGCTGACACTGGTTTTGGCGATGATGACAGCAGTGATAATGATAATGGTTGAGAGAGAGAGAGAGAGAGAGAGAGAGATAATGAATGAATGAGTGATCTTTATCTTAAAACAGTGAAGAATTGCGCGCGGGCCCGTCTTACATTCTGCCCTTTATCACACCATCTTTCATTCTTCCTACTTACTGGATTTAATATAAGCATACAAATTACGTGAATATATATATATATATATATATATATATATATATCACATACACACACATAACATACTTACACACATATAACACACACACACACATATATATATATATATACAGAGAGAGGAAAGAGCCTTTAGAAAACTGATCATTAGTCAACACTGAATCAGACAGCGTGAAGTTGACAGTTACTCAACATTAAAACAGACAGCGTGAAGTTGACAGTTACTCAACATTAAAACAGACAGCGTGAAGTTTACAGTTACTCAGCACTAAAACAGACAGCGTGAAGTTGACAATTACTCAGCACTAAAACAGACAGCGTGAAGTTGACAATTACTCAGCACTGAAACAGACAGCGTGAAGTTGACAATTACTCAGCACTGAAACAGACAGCGTGAAGTTGACAATTACTCAGCACTAAAACAGACAGCGTGAAGTTGACAATTACTCAGCACTAAAACAGACAGCGTGAAGTTTACAGTTACTCAGCATTAAAACAGACAGCGTGAAGTTGACAATTACTCAGCACTAAAACAGACAGCGTGAAGTTTACAGTTACTCAGCATTAAAACAGACAGCGTGAAGTTGACAATTACTCAGCACTGAAACAGACAGCGTGAAGTTGACAGTTACTCAACATTAAAACAGACAGCGTGAAGTTGACAGTTACTCAACATTAAAACAGACAGCGTGAAGTTGACAGTTACTCAACATTAAAACAGACAGCGTGAAGTTTACAGTTACTCAGCACTAAAACAGACAGCGTGAAGTTGACAATTACTCAGCACTAAAACAGACAGCGTGAAGTTGACAATTACTCAGCACTGAAACAGACAGCGTGAAGTTGACAATTACTCAGCACTGAAACAGACAGCGTGAAGTTGACAATTACTCAGCACTAAAACAGACAGCGTGAAGTTGACAATTACTCAGCACTAAAACAGACAGCGTGAAGTTTACAGTTACTCAGCATTAAAACAGACAGCGTGAAGTTGACAATTACTCAGCACTAAAACAGACAGCGTGAAGTTTACAGTTACTCAGCATTAAAACAGACAGCGTGAAGTTGACAATTACTGAGCACTGAAACAGACAGCGGTTCTAAGGACTGTTATTGCCGGAGGTGGAGTGGAGAATTCGCCCTCCGCTCCAACAGTGTGCGACTCCAATAGCCTCTGGCAGTCAAGTCCAGCTCCCGGCCTTCTCGTGGCAGAGCTGTTTAAACTGACAGGAGTAGGGGCGAAGGCGAATATCTGGGGCCTGAAAACCAGACGCTTAGGGTAGATAAGAGTCATGTTTGGTAGCTCATCTATCGCTGCTGGCGAGATTCTTCAGCTGCCGTGCGTGGAGTGGGGCTCCTCCCGGCCAATGAAGAAAGGTGCAAATGGGGTTGCCGCGCGGTACCACTGCGAAAAAGGTGGTAGAAAGGATAAAGCGAAGCAAACAGTCAAATCACGGCATCTCTGGTCTTGAGGTCGGCCACGTCCTAAGTGCACTTATATCGGGTGAAATGTCTGAACCGGCTTAACCCAGAGGTTAAGACACTGCTGGCGAGACTCTTCGGATTCCGCGCGTGGTGTGAAGCTCGTCCCGGTCAAGGAAGAAAATGCGGAAAAGAAGTAAAGGTTGCTGTGCGGCGCCGATGTGAAAAGGTGAAGGAAAGGATAACGTGAAGTTTTTTTATGTCCAGTAGTATCGCTGCGAGAGCTACACATACCACGGCGCCTCTGCTCTAGAGGTCGGTCACGTCCCAAACACGCCCATACTGGGATAATATGCATAGACCGGCTCAACCCAGGGATGGAAGTCACTAGTGGCGAGGATTCGCCCTCCTGGACAAAAGCTCTGTCCTGGTCACAAATAGGAAGGGTAGCGGCCACGACTACAAAATGCTGAAGTCGGAGATACTGGACCAGTGACCAGGCGGGGATGTAAGCGTATTCTAATCACGCTGAGGTTTTCCGGTGAGAAATCCAACCCTGGACTGGATGGGCAACCATCTCTCACCTGGCGGTGATACACGGGTATCTCAAAATACGTCGAGGTTTTCTGGTGAGAAAGTCCAACGCTGGCCTGGGTGGGTTACCACCTCTCACCCAGCGGCGATATACTGATATCCAAAACATATCGAGGTCTTCCGGTGAGAAACTCCAACTCTAGATTAAACTGGTGCAACGAAAACCACGGTGTCACGCAATTCTGCTTCTGAGACCCACCAAGAATACAGGTTCAAGCCGTACGATACTCTGAACCCCTTGTGGCCCTCTCGGGGATCTCGTGTGGTCCTTTCGGGGACCACACGGGGGACCACGGGACTTAACAAGGACCACAGGCGTAAGTTCAGTAGGGTCACAGGGCGGTCTTGGTGGTAGAAGCGAACGATGAAGAAGAAGAAGTAAAACAGACAGCGTGAAGTTGACAGTTACTCGGCCGTAAAACAGACAGCGTGAAGTTGGCAATGTTCACATATAATGCAGGCAGCTAGTGGGTGGCAGTCACTCATCTCATAGGCTCACCATAACTACTTTGCCATCCTCTATATACACTCGTAGACCGCGAAGCAGCCATACAGGTTTCCAAATCACCTGAGAGATATATTTCTCTTCTTCTGAGGGAATCTGGGTTCTAAACTTCCAGGAATCTGGATTCTAAACTACCGGGAATCTGGGCTATACACTTCCAGGAATCTGGGTTCTAAACTTCCGGGAATCTGGGTTCTAAACTTCTAGGAATCTGGGTTCTAAACTTCCAGGAATCTGGGTTCTAAACTTCCGGGAAACTCGGCTCTAAACTTCCAGGAATCAGGGCTCTAAACTTCTGGGAATCTGGGTTCTAAACTTCCGGGAAACTCGGCTCTAAACTTCTAGGAATCTGGGTTCTAAACTTCTGGGAGTCTGGGTTCTAAACTTCCAGGAATCTGGGTTCTAAACTTCCAGGAATCTGGGTTCTAAACTTCCAGGAATCTGGGTTCTAAACTTCCGGGAATCTGGGCTCTAAACTTTCAGGAATCTGGGTTCTAAACTTCCTGGAATCTGGGTTCTACACTTTCTGGAATCTGGGTTCTAAACTTCAGGGAATCTGGGCTCTAAACTTCCAGGAATCTACATGATATGTGTATCTTTGTGTGTGTGTGCTTGTGTGAATGCTTTTCAGTATGTGTAGGTATGTGTATTTTAATGTTGTTGCATTTCAGTCATATGTGTGTTCTCATACTTATGTAACTTAAGAATTCAAGACAAACGCAGACATTTTTATATGATCATAAAAAAGGAGCAAATAAAAACTGGAATAGTTTTGTTTAGAAAAGACAATTACTGTAAGAGCCCTTTCTCTACAACGGCAGTTATTAACCTTTATTTACCTTGGGCCCTCAAGACTTAACTTAAAACCCTAAACGTGAAGTTTTTTTATGTCCAGTAGTATCGCTGCGAGAGCTACACATACCACGGCGCCTCTGCTCTAGAGGTCGGTCACGTCCCAAACACGCCCATACTGGGATAATATGCATAGACCGGCTCAACCCAGGGATGGAAGTCACTAGTGGCGAGGATTCGCCCTCCTGGACAAAAGCTCTGTCCTGGTCACAAATAGGAAGGGTAGCGGCCACGACTACAAAATGCTGAAGTCGGAGATACTGGACCAGTGACCAGGCGGGGATGTAAGCGTATTCTAATCACGCTGAGGTTTTCCGGTGAGAAATCCAACCCTGGACTGGATGGGCAACCATCTCTCACCTGGCGGTGATACACGGGTATCTCAAAATACGTCGAGGTTTTCTGGTGAGAAAGTCCAACGCTGGCCTGGGTGGGCTACCACCTCTCACCCAGCGGGGATATACTGATATCCAAAACATGTCGAGGTCTTCTGGTGAGAAACTCCAACTCTAGACTAAACTGGTGCAACGAAAACCACGGTGTCACGCAATTCTGCTTCTGAGACCCACCAAGAATACAGGTTCAAGCCGTACGATACTCTGAACCCCTTGTGGCCCTCTCGGGGATCTCGTGTGGTCCTTTCGGGGACCACACGGGGGACCACGGGACTTAACAAGGACCACAGGCGTAAGTTCAGTAGGGTCACAGGGCGGTCTTGGTGGTAGAAGCGAACGATGAAGAAGAAGAAGTAAAACAGACAGCGTGAAGTTGACAGTTACTCGGCCGTAAAACAGACAGCGTGAAGTTGGCAATGTTCACATATAATGCAGGCAGCTAGTGGGTGACAGTCACTCATCTCATAGGCTCACCATAACTACTCTGCCATCCTCTATATACACTCGTAGACAGCGAAGCAGCCATACAGGTTTCCAAATCACCTGAGAGATATATTTCTCTTCTTCTGAGGGAATCTGGGTTCTAAACTTCCAGGAATCTGGATTCTAAACTACCGGGAATCTGGGCTATACACTTCCAGGAATCTGGGTTCTAAACTTCTAGGAATCAGGGTTCTAAACTTCTAGGAATCAGGGTTCTAAACTTCCAGGAATCTGGGTTCTAAACTTCCGGGAAACTCGGCTCTAAACTTCCAGGAATCAGGGTTCTAAACTTCCAGGAATCTGGGTTCTAAACTTCCGGGAAACTCGGCTCTAAACTTCCAGGAATCAGGGCTCTAAACTTCTGGGAATCTGGGTTCTAAACTTCCGGGAGTCTGGGTTCTAAACTTCCAGGAATCTGGGCTCTAAACTTCCAGGAATCTGGGTTCTAAACTTCCAGGAATCTGGGTTCTAAACTTCCGGGAAACTCGGCTCTAAACTTCCAGGAATCAGGGCTCTAAACTTCTAGGAATCTGGGTTCTAAACTTCTGGGAGTCTGGGTTCTAAACTTCCAGGAATCTGGGCTCTAAACTTCCAGGAATCTGGGTTCTAAACTTCCAGGAATCTGGGTTCTAAACTTCCGGGAATCTGGGCTCTAAACTTTCAGGAATCTGGGTTCTAAACTTCCTGGAATCTGGGTTCTACACTTTCTGGAATCTGGGTTCTAAACTTCCGGGAATCTGGGCTCTAAACTTCCAGGAATCTACATGATATGTGTATCTTTGTGTGTGTGTGCTTGTGTGAATGCTTTTCAGTATGTGTAGGTATGTGTATTTTAATGTTGTTGCATTTCAGTCATATGTGTGTTCTCATACTTACGTAACTTAAGAATTCAAGACAAACGCAGACATTTTTATATGATCATAAAAAAAGGAGCAAATAAAAACTGGAATAGTTTTGTGTAGAAAAGACAATTACTGTAAGAGCCCTTTCTCTACAACGGCAGTTATTAACCTTTATTTACCTTGGGCCCTCAAGACTTAACTTAAAACCCTAAAGTACATCAGAGATTTATTTCAAAGTTAGAGAGATTGGATGAATAAAAAAAACATTGCACCGGTAATATTTTATTATTGTGGTGGTTACATTAAAGTAAACAGTATTAAACATAAACATGAACCCTTGGCCTAGTCAATCACTCAGTCGGTCAGTCAGTCAATCAGCTGCATGCCTCTTGCGGAACTTTGCCTCCTTAACAGTTCTCCTGTAGGCCTCTCGGTTGTAAGCAAGATGTCCCTTATGCGTCCTTTCGTAGATCATCAAGGATGTCTTGCAGCCATCTTTGTCATGGCCTAGTATGACTTGTTACAAAATCAACGGGAAGGCTGGTGCTTCATTTCGTTTATAAGTCTTGTTGTAAGGTCATTTATAAGCCTTGTTGTAAGGTCATTTATAAGCCTTGTAAGATTATTTATAAGCCTCATTGTAAGGTCATTTATAAGCCTTGTTGTAAGGTCATTTATAAGCCTTGTAAGATTATTTATAAGCCTCATTGTAAGGCCATTTTTAAGTCTTGTTGTAAGGTCATTTATAAGCCTTGTAAGATTATTTATAAGCCTGATTGTAAGGCCATTTTTAAGCCTTGTTGTAAGGTCATTTATAAGCCTTGTAAGATTATTTATAAGCCTCATTGTAAGATTATTTATAAGCCTCATTGTAAGATTATTTATAAGCCTCATTGTAAGGCCATTTTTAAGCTTTGTTGTAAGGAGCTTAACAGCTGAAAATTGTGTTCTGATTTCTGACTCCATGTTTCTCTGACGTCCCCCCACACCCAAGATTAAGATAAACGACAGCAAAGAATGATTTTCCCACACAAGTTTCTCGTTATGGAAGTTATCAGTGCTTTGATAGTTCCTGAAAATTTCCTTGCAAGTGAGCCCAGGAATTTGGAAGGAGCTGTTCCATGAGATGCAGTTTCAGACCACCGTCTGTAGATTTCTACCAGCTTGTCTTCCTCTGCTGCTCTGAGAGCTACCTAAAAATAGATCTCTAATTCAACTGGTATACAGTACACACAAACAATAACAACACAGATCGGGGTGGGGGGGGGGTAGAAACAAGCAAGAATCAACTTACCAAGAGTGATCGTTATCTTCCACAACAACCAGAGCATCTTAATCTCCGTGGCTTCTGTATCTTATGCCAGAACAGTTTCCGGTATCGTAACTGAAGGAGAGCGTAGAACAGGCTCCGCTGGATATGGTAGGTAACCGCTGATAGCAGGTGGCTGTAAAGAGTAGGTAACCGCTGATAGCAGGTGGCTGTAAAGAGTAGGTAACCGCTGATAGCAGGTGGCTGTAAAGAGTAGGTAACCGCTGATAGCAGGTGGCTGTAAAGAGTAGGTAATCGCTGATAGCAGGTGGCTGTAAAGGGTAGGTAACCGCTGATAGCAGGTGGCTGTAAAGGGTAGGTAACCGCTGATAGCAGGTGGCTGTAAAGGGTAGGTAATCGCTGATAGCAGGTGGCTGTAAAAGGTATGTAACCGCTGATAGCAGGTGGCTGTAAAGGGTAGGTAACCGCTGATAGCAGGTGGCTGTAAAGGGTAGATAACCAATGATAGCAGGTGGCTGTATAGGGTAGATAACCCTGGATAGCAGGTGACTGTAAAGGGTAGATAACCCCGGATAGCAGGTGACTGTATAGGGTAGATAACCACTGATAGCGGGTGACTATAACAGATGATGTTTTGGTTTAAACCTCGAGCGAAGCGATTTTTTTCATTCTATCAATCCATAACTTCCACTTCACCTGGATCATACCTGCCCCACATTTTCTGGCAAGCACGCTCAGAATCAATTCTGCTCGAGGACTTTCTGAAAGAACGCGACCATGCCACTTGTGGTGTGAGGACTCTCAACAGGACATTGATGTGCAGCACGACAAAGCTTTCTTAAACAGCAGGCACGTAGACAGAAAAATCGCTGTCCAAGTGACCTGCGTGATATATAGGTCATGATCTAGAATTATCAGCATCATGTAACTTAATTCAACGAGCAGCTTTTCTCTGTCTCCAGGTTCTTGATGGACAGAAGGTCACGAGAAAGGATAGCCACACATTTATCCGAATTTTATACTTACACAACACGCGGATAAATTACTACCGGACAATCTGAGGGTCCCATATTTACGTTACATATTACTACTTTTTAAAAAAAAATTACATCAGGTCACTCCAAAATATTTCCTCAAAAGAAGATACAGGATATCAATTCACTGAAATATAAACAATACCAGTTCACTCAAGTAGTATATATATTCAGATTATCAATCCAATCCCGTAATATATATCCAGATTATCGATCCACTCAAGTATTATATATCCAGATTACCACTCCACTCAAGTAATATTTATCCAGATTATCGATCCATTCAAGTAATATATCCGGCGTACCAATCGACTCAAGTAAATATATCCAGATTACCGATCCACTCAAGTAATATATATCCGGATTACCGATCCACTCAAGTAATATATCCACAGTACCAATCCATACTTTGATTCCAGTACGAATACATAATCCACAATGGAAAAATCAGACCACACTCACTTCCATACCTCGAATATCCAGCTCAGTGATGTCGTATATCCAGACCAGTAAGTAATTTATCCAGAGAAACATAAACTTCGCATGTTTAATCCACATCACAGAAATAGAACACAATCTTATAACACATCCTGCCAAAAGACAAAAATCAACTTCATGAAAACCGCCCGGAACAATAATCCAGTTCTGGAATAAGCGTAGGTACACAAGGAAACTAGTTTCAGAAAACCACAACAAAGAAACAAAGAAACAAACAAAAACCTACGAAACCTCAAGTTAGTTACAAAATTTGAAAAAACTCCGAGATATTACACACTTCTTGCGAGTCATACTTCTACACACTTCAATAACCCACCAGTAAAAATGATCAAAGTTTTTCTATAAATAGAATGTTTCACAATTGTAGAATTTATTTATCTCATAAAGTTCTAAATAGGAGAAAGGGCTGGTGTTGAAAACTAAGTCCAAAGCTGTGTACACATGAGACCCCGCGATGTAGAACACACATCAACGTCATGGGAGTATCATGTCTTCGACTGTCCCGTATATATCCTGAAACATCCACCGGGACAGGGACACAAATGAAAGTCCCGTATCAAGTGCTGAACATAAAGATAACTACACCATAGTAAAGCCAGAGAATATGTGCATGGAAAATTTGTTTCGTTTCACCGGGTCGTCATTGTTGGGGCAAGTTTTTTATCAGTTCCAGAAAAACTTGAATTCTAAAAGAGACAAAACATATGAAATGGTCAAAATGTCACAAGAGAAAAACTTGAAATCTAAAAGAAACAAAACATATGAAATGGTCAAAATGTCACAAGAGAAAAACTTGAAATCTAAAAGAAACAAAACATATGAAATGGTCAAAATGTCACAAGAGAAAAACTTGAAATCTAAAAGAAACAAAACATATGAAATGGTCAAAATGTCACAAGAGAAAAACTTGAAATCTAAAAGAAACAAAACATATGAAATGGTCAAAATGTCATAAGAGAAAAACTTCATCGCTGTAATTAGAACTGACAAGTAGTATTTTATTAAACACACACGTACTTTTACTTGTCAATTCCAGTAGATCGAACTTACAGAATTCTTACAAAGTCAATATTCTTCTTATTCATGGATTAGCAGTCTCTTGTGTCTTATTCCTCTCTTCATTAGTTCATCTGGTTATAACAGAGAACAATTTAGCCTTTTAGATAACTTCCAGCACCAAAAAAAGTTCTGGCCATTGTTACAATGAGAACAGGTCGCTGTATATATATATATATAATTGCTGCATATACGCATTTTCCTTTTATTAACAAATAAAGAATATGTGGAGAGGAGCAGACAGAACTACAAAAATAAAATTTTTAAGGGCATGCATCTTTCCCATCGCAACATATGCCTGCGAGACCTGGACACTTAACAAAACAGCTGAGAAACACATAAATGCCTTTGAATGTAAATGCTACAGAAGAGTTCTCCAAATATCATGGACACAAAAAAGAACAAATATATCCATACTACAAGAGCTTAATATTGAAGAAGGCTGGCTAGTGAAGAGGATTAAAGAGAGAAAACTTAAATATTTTTGGACACATTAAACGTCATGATAATTTAGAGAAGACCGTATTAGAAGGATACATAATGGGAAAATAAAAAGAGGAAGACCAAAACGAAGATGGCTGCAAGACATCGTTGACGATCTGCAGATGGATGCATCAGCAGCAGGCCATCTTGCTCACAACCGAGAGGCCTACAGGAGTGCTGTTTGGGAAGCAAAGTTCCGCAAGGGACAAGCAAATGAATGAATGAATGAATGAATGAATAACACCCCCCCCCCACACACACACACAATACTGCGTCATATACCCCCACGGTTAGGTTTAGGCAAGCCATAGGGGTGGAGGTTACTGGACATTTCAACATCCACGACCCTTCCAATGTCCAGGTTGACGATACTCGGCCCGTCCAGTTAATAAGTCTAGTATGAGAATATGTAGTAGCATACAGTCTTGGATCAGGATCCTACAAAGGGAGAGGGTTATGAAGCTCATGAAACATTTGGAAATTTTAGTCCTGTTCTAAAGTATTGCTTGCAAAGTTATAGTGCTTCTTATACACTGGGGCGTCTTATACATTGATGTGTCTTATACACTGGTTAGTCCTATACGCCGGTGCGTCTTCTGCAACGGTGTGTCTTATACACTGGTGCGTCTTATACAACAGTGCGTCTTATACACTGGTGCGTCTTATACACTGGTGCGTCTTATACAGCGTTATATCTTATACAACACTGCTTCTTATACACTGGTACGTCTTATACAACGGTGCGTCTTATATACTGATGCGCCTTATACAACGCTGCTTCTTTTACATTGGTGCGTCTTATACACTGTTGCGTCTTGTATAACGGTGCGTCTTATACACTGGTGCGCCTTATACAAAGCTACTTCTTATACAACAGTGCGTCTTATACACGGGTGCGTCATATATCCGGGGAAAACCGGCGTTTTGAATCCTGTCCACTGATTTCCCGCTGTTCACAGGTATATACACAAAAATGAAATGATGTCCTTGAAGCCAGGAGAAGTGACTATATCTTTCCACCGACAATCCATCCCCCATCCTCTTGCAGTACGGCATGTGCCTGCTTTTAGTTCACTTACAATATACGACTTACTCTTTGAGTTCATATTACCTACTTCGTACAGCATAAATATGACATAAACATGATATAAACGTGACACAAACATGTCAAAAACATGACACACACACGGCATAAACATGACACAAAAATGACATAAACATGTCTTTAAAACACGACTTAAATATGGCATAAACAAAACATAAACAGTACACAGACAGCATGAACATGACTTGAACATGACATAACAAGACACAAGCATGACATAAACATGACATAAGCATGACATTTAACGTGACACAAACATGGCATAAGCACGAACCAAACATGACATTGTTCACATAACAAGAAATCTGTCACGTTTCTGCTGTCCCTAAGAACTGCATAATCTTTTACGCTGTCCCTACCACCTGTCCCTGCTGTTACTACACCTCCTGTTTGCGTATCCTAATCACGCTGAGGTTTTCCGGTGAGAAAGTCCAACCCTGGACTGGATGGGCAACCACCTCTCACCCGGCGGGGATGCACTGATATCCTAAACACGTCGAGGTCTTCCGGTGAGAAAGTCCAACCCTAGACTAAACTGGTGCAATGAAAACCACGGTGTCACGCAATCCCGCTTCCGAGACCCACCAAGAATACAGGCTAAAGCACTGTGATACTCTGAACCCCTTGTGGTCCTCTCGTGGATCTCGTGTGGTCTATTTTGGACCACACAGGGGACCACGGGTCCTAACGAGGACCACAGGCGTGAATTCAGTAGGTTCACAGTGCGGTTTTTGGTGGTAGAAGTGAACGAAGAAGAAGAAGAAGACTACACCTCCTGTGTTTCTTGATCTCATGCGCAGAAGAGTGTAGCAAATTTTTAGAAGGACAACATAACGAGAAGTCATATATAACATGCAATATCAAGGACAAAGATATTAGAGCATGTAATTGACAGCAGGTGTAAAGAGCCGATAACTGACATTCTCTGACATAATCGCTGGAGAATATAAGTCGCGCACTTCTCCACGGGTTATTGAAGTCCTTCCTGCATGTGTCAAATCAGGATGACAAACAAGGTATGAGTTTACATGGCTTCCAGTGTGGTGGAGCCTACTTAGAAGAGCAGAATTCCATCCACTGGAAGAATATCATTTGTACACGCCAAAATGTATGAAGATCAGCGCGCCATAACTAACGTTATCATAACCATTAGGTGCTTACATCATCATCATCATCATCATCATTTTTTTACAAGAACACCGTAATCATTATCTGCTCGCAAGTCATTATCATCATATATTTATAAGAACAACATCATAATCATCGTCTGTTTTGCAAGATAATCATCATCATCATCATCATCATCAAATTTTCAATATCATCATTAGTGAGCATAAGAACAAAAACCCTGGCAGGTAACATTTAAAACAAAAACATCAGTAAGACCATTGGCAGTGAGTTTTATTTTAAATTATTTATAACATTTCTTCTTCTTCTTCTTCTTCTTCTTCTTCTTCTTCTCCACTCAAAGGACACTTCAGTGTCCGACACCATGGACTTCGCCTCGGTATATTTTGTGACAAATTCATTTTCCCAACTGCGATCCCCATTCGCACGATCAGACCGCTGTTTGTTTCCAGGGACAGGGTCTTGACCTGGTATGATTCGCTGACCCTAACGACGGAAATAACAATGGGTCGTTGGCTGCTGCCTCATTTCAGTCTGAGATCTTTATCTTTCCCCCATGTTCAAGGAATGTTCTAAAAGGTACGTTATAAAGAAACGGAAGAAAAAAAAAACAGAGAACATGAAAAGTACGGAGTTTAAATTTCGCTGGACCTCACCTCTCAGAGATGTTGGCTCAGCGTGCTTGGTTCAGCGAGGCTGGTTCGGAGAGGTTGGCTAAGGGAGGTTTGCTAATATACAGCTGACTCCACCAACATGAGGTACATCGATCTAGTCCACCCTCCTCAGAGCTGAACCTAGTTCCATGGGGAGCAGAACATGCAGTATAGAGACAGGGGAATCTGGAAATCCAATTCATCAGATTTTAGTACAGTCTGCGACAAGCTGATGATGACGATAACGATGATGACGATAACGATGATGATAACTGTCATGCCCGTTTAACTTGTTTGCCTGACGCTGCTTATCTCGTCATCACACATGTGGTAGAAAAGAGCGTTATGCAAGCTCTGGTCATCGTTTTGTCTAGAACACGACTTTGTTGTTTGTGGCACTGTCCTCAAAGTGATGCCCGAGATGTACTTCATGTTACGGGGCAGTTTAAAACTGTCCTCGTGCTCTGTAATTTATTAACGAGCACTGCTATAAGGTCCATGTTAAGGGAGTCTGTGCCATGAAGTGACAGCTGTCATAGTTCAGCCTCACATCAGGTAACCAAGGTGCCTTCCTGATACATTGAGCTATTAAATCTTGGGTGCCTTCCTGATCCACTGAACTCTTAAATCTTTGTCTCGATGTTTATCTGTGGCAATAAACAGAGAAAAATATAGTTAGAAACAGATTCGGGTATTTGTAGTAGTTTCTAGTTGTCCTTCCTTGTACACACCATATAACCAAGGTTCTAGAAGTAGATATTTGACATGCTATACGAGCTAGCGAGATACACGCATATATCTTTATCTTTATGTAAACCAACATAAACAGATAACCATTTAAAAAAACGTATTTCTGTTAACATTGCTAGATGAACACGCTGTAAAAGTTACATACTTGTTATGTTCGGCCACAGTCCCCTTCATGTCTTCTGTTTATTTCTCACCCCCTTCATGTTTACTCTTTATTTCTCATTCCTTCATGTCCAATATTTATTTCTCATCCCCTTCATGTCTTCTGTTTATTTCTCATCGCCTTCATGATTACTGTTTATTTCTCATCCCCTTCATGTTTACTGTTTATTTCTCATCGCCTTCATGATTACTGTTTATTTCTCACCCCCTTCATGTTTACTGTTTATTTCTCATTGCCTTCATGTTTACTGTTTATTTCTCATCTCTTTCATGTTTACTGTTTATTTCTCATTGCCTTCATGTTTACTGTTTATTTCTCACCCCCTTCATGTTTACTGTTTATTTCTCACCCTCTTCATGTTTACTGTTTATTTCTCATCCCCTTCATGTCTTCTGTTTATTTCTCATTGCCTTCATGTTTACTGTTTATTTCTCACCCCCTTCATGTTTACTGTTTATTTCTCATCCCCTTCATGTTTACTGTTTATTTCTCACCCCCTTCATGTTTACTGTTTATTTCTCATCCCCTTCATGTTTACTGTTTATTTCTCATCCCCTTCATGTTTACTGTTTATTTCTCATCCCCTTCATGTTTACTGTTTATTTCTCATCCCCTTCATGTCTTGTGATTATTTCTCACCTCCTTCATGTTTACTGTTTATTTCTCACCCCCTTCATGTCTACTGTTTATTTCTCACCCCCTTCATGTCTTCGGTTTATTTCTCACCCCCTTCACGTTGACTGTTTATTTCTCACCCCCTTCATGTTGACTGTTTATTTCTCACAGTGAACTCTTTCACCCCATAATAACCTTCTCATTACTGGTAAACCTTTCATGCCTGTGTGAATCACTGCTCAGAGCAGATAGTTAGAAAAAGTCAAAAATGAAATTTAAAAATATCACTTTCTTTAACCCAACATCTACCCCTGGGAACAACTGTGTTAAGAGCACACTTATCTTAACATAGTGTTTGTGAGACAGGGAACATAGATCTGTTTGCTTAAAATCTCTGACCTACTTCTGTAGCCCAGAAACTTGTAACAATCAACACTAATTGTATTTGTTATTTTTGTAAAATGTAATGTCAGGTTGGTGGATGGATGGGGATATGGAGATCTCTGGCGGGGATGAGGAAAATCTGATGTGAAACCAATGAATCCAGGACGTGACAAGCCTATGAGTCTCTATAGCAATGGCTATCAGAAAGAGGTAAACAAACCAGAGCCAGGAGACTATAGGTGGCGGGGAATGGATATCGTTGAGGCACTCATCGGATTCCTCATCCCAAAGTCGGAGTAGGTCTGACATGGAGAAGGGTCTTGACTACAGCCTCCAGAGGCTGGAAAACAAAGGTTTGGCCAGACCAGCCTATACCACAGTCTTCATGGCAGTCCGAGCAAGACCACAGTCTGCCCTAGCAAGGAAATGTTATGCGTACGAAGTAGAAGAAGATGAAGTAACCCAACCTCATCCCATGGTTTTATTTTGCAAGACACCTTCACTGTAGTTTCTTTACACTAAAATTTCTCTAAGGGTAGACCAAAAGAGACATGGAGAAGAACAACAGAAAGGATGTTGAGCAATAGAGGGCTCACCTGGGCAAGAGCAGAAAAAAAGGCGAAGGACAAGCATTTGTGGAAAACCCGTGCGGAAGCCCCATGTGCCCTGGGCACTTAAGGTTCAGAGAGAGAAAGAGAAAATTTCTCATCAAAAGCTACTCTGAGTATGGAAATTAATTCAGAGGTGAAAGAGTTAAGGATAACTTTTGTTTTGTCAGAGTTAATTTTGCACAGGAAACTTTTGTTTGTAAGGGTTAATTTAGCACAGGAAACTTTTGTTTGTCAGGGTTAATTTAGCACAGGAAACATTTGTTTGTCAGGGTTAATTTAGCACAGGAAACTTTTGTTTGTCAGGGTTAATTTAGCACAGGAAACTTTTGTTTGTCAGGGTTAATTTAGCAACGAAACTTTTGTTTTGTCAGGGTTAATTTAGCATAGAAAACTTTTGTTTGTCAGAATTACTTTAGCACAGCAAACATTTGTATGTCAGGGTTAATTTAGAACAGGAAACGTTTGTCTGTCAAGGTTAATTTAGCACACGAACCTTAGAGATACAACTCTGTGTAACTAATAAGAATTTCTTCTCATAAACCGAGCTCTTCTCATAAAGTGAGCTTAAGTCTCAGACATCTTTGACATAGAAAAGAAAAAGGATAAAGCAGAAAATATTCTATACTGAAAAGAAATCATTCATTCATTCATCAGCATGTCCCTCGCTGTCAGTTCCCTTGAAGGCCTTTCTGTCCTAGGCTAGATGCCCTGAAAAAAAAAAATCAATCATAACTATACTGAAAAACGAGTGGCCAGTGACGTTTAAAGCTGCTTTTCTGCTCATCTGTAGTACATTTACTATCTATAGCATTACTAATCTTACTTGTGGGTTGCTGGAAAATTCAATCACTGAAATTTAATCCCGCCCGAGTTAGCTGCCCTTTGAAAACACCGCCACACAACAAAGGCCTAAGGTAAATATACGGGTAGACAATACAATGGAAAAGCTTCGGCACTTTATTGTCCCGTGTTACCCAAAGCAAGGGAGAAGACCACAATGGATTGAAATCATCTGTTAGGGCCCCCGCAGTTTTCATTTGTTTGTGTCTGGCTGGGCCTCACAGGTCATAATAAAGACTGAACGAATAAAATGAAAGAGAAAATTGCAACAGTACGTTCGAGAAAAGAAGATGAGAGTGAACAATAAATGTCTCCAATCTATATCTAGTTATCTAAAGATAAAGATAAAATCCCCGTTTCCATGCCACTAAAGCATATCAGGGATACGATGTTAGGGCCGTACTTTTCTAAGATCATCGGCACCTGAAAGTCTGATATGGTCAGTATCACGCCTGGCCACATTTACCTTCCCAGATTTCTCTGGTACCCATTTTTAGAGGCTGGGTGGGTACCAGAAAAAAAAAGAAAAATTCCTACTGCAGGGACTTGAACCCAGTATCACCGGAATAGAAGGCCGAGCAGTTACATACCAGTGTCTATAAATACAGTCTTCCAGTGTGACGTTCAAGATGGCGGACGTTTTTTTTTTTCATAACGCTCTGGCCGGCATGCAGAAATCAGCGGAATTCCGCTTGATCTGTCACATATCCTGCACCAGGAGTTGGGCATAAGGCTAACATCCTTATCATGGGGCCTATCTAGAGGCGACTCCAGATGGGAAAAAAAAGACATCGTTACGGAAACTCGCAAAATTGGCGAACTACTTTGCGAGCCCTATGTGACGTTTAACGGCACGGGAAGGATATAAGATATAAGATAAATACAGATGCCTACGAATAAGGGTATTCAGGAATAATGTGTCTAGCAGTAAAGGTGCAAGCCGAAGGTGTTGATATGAATAAACATGTCCGTGCAGTAATAGCGTTTGTCCTGTTAACGTTTATCAAGTGAGACAGATGTTTGCGACACTAGGGCAGTCATCCGTCTCCTCCACTCAGCGACCTCTGGTTACTGCATGGCTCGCAACAGTCTAGGGAAAGAGGTAGAGAATCAAGATGAACTCTTCGTGGTGGAGCTATTTGAGAACTTGTCACTGGCAGCTTGCTGGGCTTGCATAGTTCGTTTCATGTTAATTATGTGTGTTATATGAACAGCATATTTGTAGAATGTCTGGAATAGAGTGAAAGATGTATGATAAAGGGCAGAATGTCAGACTTGCCCAATTCTTAACCCTTTTGAAATAAAGATCAATCAATCAATCAATCATAACGTGCTGGTAATCGCAGACGAAATAAACATTTTCTATTTGCTACGGCATCTACACGTTGTGGGTCACGCGTCATGGCTGCAGTAGATCACACCATTGTCATCACCATCTTCTTCTTCTTTGTCATTCGCTCAGACATCGACGTCTTTCTCTCTCTCACAAACGCAGCAGTTCGTCTCAGGTTTTCAGCGTCACCGTAGAGCTTCTCTTGTAGGGGTGTGGGGTCAGCCCAGGTCCTCTGCCAGAGTGGGCTGTGTAGTTGGCAGTCATGGCTATCTTCGCCTTCGAACTGATTCCAGTCATTGTGGTAACATTGTGCCTTGTAAGTTATGATTGTAGTATTATTATAGCCTTGTAAGTTATGACTGTAGTATTATTATAGCCTTGTAAATTCTTATATATATCTTATATCCTTCCCGTGCCGTTAAACGTCACATAGGGCTCGCAAAGTAGTTCGCCAATTTTTCCTGTCTTCGGCGAGTCTTTCTACCTCATCAAAGGATTTTATGCCTGTTAATTTGGCCTCCCTTAATAATGTCCTCTTCAGAGTTTCACGCGGTCTGCCTCTTTTTCTTTGGCCTGTTGTGTTCCACTTGATAGCTTGTTTTTTGAGATTCTCTGATCATTTCTTCTCATCAAGTGACCAACATATGTCCATCTCCTTTTCCTGATCAACCATGAGATTGGTTGTTGTTCAGTCATCTGTCTTATTTCTGCATTTTTCTTGAATTCATTTCACTTGATGCCGAGTATTTTCCTTAGGCATTTGTTTTCAAAAGAGTCTAATTTCTTTTCTATTTCTTTAGCTGTTTTCCAGCTTTCGCGTGCATAAATGAGGGTGGATATTACGTTCTAAATTAGGGCAGTATTATTATAATTGTTGCTACTATTAGTATTACTATTAGCATTTTTATTACAGTCATGGTTGATAAATAGAAAGTATGTAAGAAATTAAGTAAATAATTTGAGAACCGATGGGAGAGGAACACTCCCATGGTATTAGTATTATTACGATAGAATACACAAATACTTACAAATACTAGACACAGGGACGCTGAATACGGTCTAGAAGGATTTACTCAGATACAATAGTACATATGGAGACAGACAGACGGGTACTATGTAAAAAGATGTGGACTAATCTCCAATAGGTATCGCAAACACCTGACACTGGATAAGAAGAGTTTACCCACACGAGAAAACTGAATAGACGGATTTGACGCAACGGACTTACTGACAGGTGAGGTATATTTGCTAATCTTAGGATGCAGTTTGCACGCATGAATAGTCGAGCGGACCAATAATGTTACCAAAGGGAGTGGACGGACTAATACCGAAGTCCAATCAGTATGTGTAGTCAGCCAGCTGACCGATAGAAATATCTATAGTTATGTCCTATTAGACAAGTGATTTATATATAAGCCGGTCACACAGTATGGAGAGAAAAGAAGAATAGAACGATAGATAGGAGATAAACGACATGTATAACAGATGCACAGACAGAGCCAATCAGGTGACAGAGTTATTCACGAGCTGTTGATCTAGTGCAGTGTAAAATATAGCCGCTTATTTGATGTTCTCTCAACTACTTTATTACTTTTATTACTTTAATCTTCACTCTTACTTCTGTAGCTTTTTTTTCTTCTTCTTTCTTCATAGTCGTCATTCTCTGGTGCTCCTGGCTTAAATTGCTAGCCTTATTCTGCTGAGTTTAGTGCTCAATGAAGTACAGCTGTGCCTGGAACACTATTAGTAGCGGCATGGCTAATGACGATCCACTATTCAGGCTCTTTTGCCCCCCCCCCCACCCCCAGTTGATGTCTATCTCAGCTCCACTACCTAGTTTTAGTTGGGTGAAAAATAATTTCTCATCTAATTCGCCTTTCCTTCCGTTAACAGTAAATAACTACTCAGAAAGCATACACTGATCAAGGCAAAATAAGGTTAGGTTTATTAACAACGCTGGACGCCACACAAAATAAGGTTAGGTTTTTTGACAGCACTGGACGACGCATAAAATAAGGTTAGGTTTATTAACAACAGTGCACTTCACAAAAAATAAAGTTAGGTTTATTAACAACACTGGACGCCACATAAAATAAGGCTAGGTTTATTAACAACGCTGGACGCCACACAAAATAAGATTAGGTTTTTTGACAGCGCTGGACGACACATAAAATAAGGTTAGGTTTATTAACAACAGTGCACGCCACACAAAATTAGGTTAGGTTTATTAACAACGCTGGACGCCACACAAAATAAGATTAGGTTTATTAACAACAATAGACGCCACATAAAATAAGGTTAGGTGTATTAACAAAACTAGACGACACACAAAATAAGGTTAAGTTTATTAACAACACTAGACGCCACACAAAATAAGTCTAAGTTTATTAACAACATTAGACGCGACACAAAATAAGGTTAAGTTTATTAACAAAACTAGACGCCACACAAAATAATGTTAAATTTATTAACAACACTAGACGCCACACAAAATAAGGTTAAGTTTATTAACAACACTAGACGCCACACAAAATAAGTCTAAGTTTATTAACAACATTAGACACGACACAAAATAATGTTAAGTTTATTAACAACACTAGACGCCACACAAAATAAGGTTAAGTTTATTAACAACACTAGACGCCACAGAAAATAATGTTAAGTTTATTAACAACATTAGACGCCACACAAAATAAGGTTAAGTTTATTAATAACACTAGACGCCACACAAAATAAGGTTAAGTTTATTAACAACACTAGACGTCACACAAAATAAGGTTAGGTTTATTGACAACACTAGACGTCACACAAAATAAGGTTAGGTTTATTGACAACACTGGACGCCACAAAAAAATAAGGTTAGGTTTATTGACAACACTAGACGCCACAAAAAAATAAGGTTAGGTTTATTAACAACACTGTACGCCACAAAAAAATAAGGTTAGGTTTATTGACAACACTGGACGCCACAAAAAAATAAGGTTAGGTTTATTGACAACACTGGACGCCACAAAAAAATAAGGTTAGGTTTATTGACAACACTGGACGCCACACACTACAGGTATCTCCACATCAGTGAACACCAGGCACAGAGCACATTGAAGATGCCATGAACATCAGCATGAACAAAGGCAGCACGTCAGTTGACGCTATGAACTATTCAAATCTCTACGCATCTCTTTTCTTCAGTAACTCTTGTAATACATACTCTCTGTTAATCAAGAGCTGGCTACACTCCCTTAACACAATACAGGAGCTGCTTGCCAACTCACATATAACACATATGTGCAGACACTCAGCCTGCGTCCAACATCTAACACAAAGACTGCAAGTATGAAGGGTTCAATAACATATTGATTAACCAAGTGCGACTCAATGATGATAATGAAAGATGAACATAGCATATCATTATACTTCCACGTGCAATCGACACTGATCAGCATAAACAGGTGCGCAACACACGAAACACGCAGGACGACATTGTCAGTGTCTGTATTCAGAAGGTGAGTCATGTAAAAATATGAATACATATTAATGAAAAGTAACCAAAGATGAAAATTATACATTTCATATCTTATCTTACTGAACAAATCATGTACCACATAAAATTGAACACTGATCACTTCTCACGGTACCTACTTACACAAAACTCCAGCTCTGACATAGGAAAACTGACATATATCAACGTTACCAACATGGGCCGGCCTGAAAACAGCACCTAAGTTCATAGCTTGACAGTCCATTTACCCAACATCACTATGTATATAAAGATATATGAAAACTACATAAGACACATCAGGTATACCACGACACTCAGCTCCCCCAGATAACGTGCTGCCCCGCCAAAAGGCCCCGAACAAACTAACTAGCTCAACATATTACGCTCTCCACCCGACATCACGTGACCAGGCAGCCCAGAAAACCACGAAGCAGGTCAACCCTTGACCCTACGAACAGCCGCTTTCGAAGGACCAAGCTCAGCCCACCTCACAGCAGCGCAGAATTAGGCACTTTCGGTTACAGTCTGTGTAGAAAACATCGCTAGAGTCTGACTTTGCGAACAATGATTATGTGCTTCAGCGACGAAACCAATGCATTTTATGTCCTGTTGCATCTTGTTCAGAATTCTGACTTTTTAATTATTCCACGACTAGAAATACTTAATTATTTATGGTCTTGAGCAAGAACAGCGTATTCGCTCAGCCTATAATTAAGCCACGTTAATGAAAGATCAAAACTTCAAAATTAGGCCCGTAGAAGAGATATTTTTAAAAAAGAGAGAGAGAAAAAATTGCAATATGGAAACGGTTTTCTCTATAAATATTTGACAATGCTGAAAACGTTCAAAAGACCAGTATTACACAACTGACAGTCAGCCAGACATCCGGGATAAAGGTTCGTGTTTCCACCTGTGCTATCGGTCTCACACTGTCGCTAGAGAGAGAGAGAGAGAGTAATGGAAGTCGATAGATTCACTTCCTTTAAGTATCAGTTTTGTAAGAAGATAAATTAGGAACCAGGTCACCCATTGCTAGCACCTCTAGGCATCGTGTAGCTTCGCATGAGAATAGAAACCTAGCGTGTCCTACAAGCTAGCCTTATTCTACAACCTAGCGTTAAGCTACAAGCTTGTGTTATCCTACAACCTAGAGTTAATTTACAACCCAGCGTTATTCTACAAGATTGTGTTATTCTACAAGCCAGCGTTTTCCTAAAAGCTTTTGTTATCCTGCAACCTAGCTTTGTCATACAACCTAGCGTTATTCTACAAGCCAGCGTTTTCTTACAAGCTTGTGTTATCCTCCAACCTAGCTTTATCCTACAATCTAGCGTTATTTTTCAAGCTAGTGTTATTCTACAAACTAGCTTTATCCCACAACCTTGTTTTATTCTACAAGTTTATTATTCTACAACTTACCTTCATCCCACAACAAAGCGTTATTCTACAAGCTAGTGTTATTCTATAACCTACCTTTATCCTACAACCTAGCTTTATCCTACACACTAGCATTATTCTACAAACTTGTGTTATTCTACATTATAGCGTTTTCCTACAAGCTTGTATTATAATACACCTTAGCTTTATCCTACAACCTAGCGTTATTCTACAAGCTAGTGTTTATTCTAGAATCTAGCTTTATCATACAACTTAGCTTTATCTTACAACCAAGCTTTATCCTACAACCTAGCTTTATCATACAACTTAGCGTTGTTCTACAACCTAGCATTAATCTACATGCTTGTGTTATCCTACAACCCTGCGTTATTCTATAAGTTTGTGTTATTCTACAAGCAAGCGTTTTCCTACACGCTAGTGTTATTCTACAACCTAGGGTTATTCTAAAACCTAGCTTTATTCTACAAGCTAGAATATCGTAAAACCTAGGTCTGTCCTACAACCCAGCGTTATTCTACAACATAGAAGTATTTTACAACTTAGCCTTATCCTACAACCTAGCCTTATCCTATAACATAACCTTATCATACAACCTAGCGTTATATTACAATCTAGCGTTATTCTACAGTTTAACGTTATTCTACAGGCTAGCATTATTCCACAATGTAGCGTTATCCTACAACCACGCGTACTTTACAGGGTAGAGTGTCCTACAAGCTAGCGTTATCATCTTAAAACCCAGCCTTATCCTACAGCCTAGTCTTATCCTACAACCTAGCCTTATCCTACAACCTAGTCTTATCCTATAACCTAGCCTTATCCTACAACCTAGCCTTATCCTACAATCTAGCTTTATTCTATAACATAGCCTTATCCTACAACTTAGCCTTATCCTATAACCTAACCTTATCCTACAACCTAGCGTTATCTTACAACATAGCGTTATTCTACAACCACGCGTACCGTACAGGCTAGAGTATACTACAAGCTAGTGTTATTTTACACGCTAGCGTTATCATCGTATAACCTAACCGTATTTTACAGCTTAGTCTTATCCTACAACCTAGCCTTATCCTATAACCTAGCCTTATCCTATAACCTAACCTTATCCTATAACCTAGCCTTATCATACAACCTAACCTTATCCTATACTTAGCATTATACTATAACCTAGCCTTATCTTATAACCTAGCGTTATCCTACAACCCAACCTTATCCTACAATATATGACAATTTGAGAGCACGCCAGAAAGACTTATCTATCACAGAAAACTACAGAAAGCAAAAGCATTGAAAACTTGGCACGTCTTGTTTTATGAAACAGAAATTCTTCGTACAAAACAACTAACAAATAAAACCAAAAAAGTGGCTAAAATAAATGATTTAACAACAACGATAAGTTTTACTGGTTGAGGTTCTTACGACTAGAAACAGATGGTTACTTACGACTAGAAACAGGTGGTTACTTACGAATATAAACAGGTGCCTACTTACGACTAGAAACAGGTGCCTACTTACGACTAGAAACAGGTGGCTACTTACGACTAAGAAACAGGTGGCTACTTACGACTAGAAACATGTGGAGCACCTCTCAGAAATCTTTAAAGATCTGTTCCTACAGATATAAAGAACATTATGAAGGACTCCACCGTCCTGATGTACGATTGTATTTTTCCCTATGCTGCATTTTGAATGGCACTTTTCTCTCTGTTCTCTTCACGAACTATTTATAGTTCCATGCTTGCTATTGGATGTATTCTTCCGCCAGTATTTCCTGATTTGTTTATATTCACTGAGGTCATCCTTGAGTTATCTCGAAAACAGTTGTGATTAAAAAAAAAACAGCTTTCACATTCTTAAATTTCCATATCCATAATTGAAAAGATTAAAAATATTGCCAAAGAATGCACGTAAATATTGAAATCGTAGGAGAGAACTAGATGAATAGAACAAGAAGAAGAGAAGATCCAGTGTTGCATGACAAACAGAAATGCACCTTTTGAACTTGTGTACTTCTTTTGCTGAATTGATAATTTACTCGCTGAGAATACATTTTTGTTATGTAGACTTTTTTTTGTGAAGAAAGAACACTTAGAAGGATAATAGAACCTCCAGCTGGGAGTTCAGAGGATAAACTGAAGAGAATACGGACAAATGCCCAGGAGTTCATACATTTCTCTAAAAACGATAATGATGAGTTTCAAATGAAATATTTTTTTGGTTTCCTTTTAGAAACTGAGTCCCAAGCGAGACACTGACATACATCACATCACGATTATATCTCATTTTGTGAGCTTGTCGTGTGAAATAGTTGCTCTGACATCACAGCTGGGAACGAAGAGTCGCCGCGATGCTGGCGCTGTTAACAGGGGCAGTGAATAACTGATGGCATGGTTATCAGGGGCATATAACCAGTGATGACATCATTATCAGGAGCGTGAACTAATGGTGATACTATCATTAAGGGGTAGTGAACTAATGGTGATACTATCATTAAGGGGTAGTGAACTAATGGTGATAATATCATCTGGGGCAGTGAAATAATGGTGATACTATCATAAAGGGGCAGTGAATTAATGGTGATACTATTATTAGAGACAGTGAACTACTGGTGATACTATCATCAGGGGCAGTGAACTAATGATGATACTATCATCAGGGACAGTGAAATAATAGTGATACTATCGTCAGGGGCAGTGAACTAATGGTGATACTATCATCAGGGGCGGTGAACTAATAGTGATTCTATCATCAGGGGCAGTGAATTAATGACGATACTATCATCAGGGGCAGTGAATTAATGACGATACTATCATCAGGGGCAGTGAATTAATGGTGATACTATAATCAGGGGTAGTGAACTAATGAGCCATACTATCACCAGGAGCAGTATACCAGTGGTGGAACAGTCATAAGGGCACAAATAGTGAACAAATAGTGACACGATTATCAGAGGCAGTGAACCAGTCATAGCAAGGTTATCATGGACATTGAACCAGTGATGCCAGAATTACCCGGTACAGTGAACCAATGAAGGCAGGATTACCAGGGACAGTGAACTAGTGATGGTAGTTACTAGGGACTGAGCAATGATGGCAGAATTACCAGGGACAGTGAACCAATGAAGGCAGGATTACCAGGGACAGTGAACTAATGATGGTAGTTACTAGGGACTGAACAATGATGGCAGAATTACCAGGGACAGTGAACCAATGAAGGCAGGATTACCAGGGACAGTGAACTAATGATGGTAGTTACTAGGGACTGAACAATGATGGCAGAATTACCAGGGACAGTAAATTAATCATGGCAGAACTACCAGAGACAGTGACCAATGATGGCACAATTATCACGGAGTGTGAACAATGAGGCAGAATTACCAGGGACAGTAAATTAATGATGGCAGAATTACCACGGAGGGTGAGCAATGATGAAAGAATTAATTGGAGCAGTAATTAAAGATGACAGAATTAGCAGGGACTGAACTAATGATGGCGGGATTACTGGGGACAGTGAACTAACCAGGGAGAGTGAAAATGATGAAAAAAATTAATGAGTTCAGTGAAATAAAGATGACAGAATTAGCAAGGGCAGTGAACTAATAATGGCAGAGTTATTAGGGGCAGTGAACTAATGATAGCAGAATTACTAGGGACAGTGAACTATTGATGGTAGAATTACACAGGATAGTGAACAGCGATGAAAGAATTACCAGTGGCAGTGGACCAATGGTGGCAGAATTACCAGTGGCATTGTACTAATTAAGGCAAAATTACCAGAAGAAGTGAACCAATGATGGCAGAATTAACACTGGCATTTTACTAATGATGGCAAAATTATCAGGGACAGTGAACCAATGAAGGCAAGATTACCAAGGCCAGTGTAACAGTGATGACAAGAATACCAAGTCCAGTGTAACAGTGATGACAAGATTACCAAGTCCAATGTAACAGTGATGACAAGATTACCAAGTCCAGTGTAACAGTGATGACAAGAATACCAAGGCAAGCGTAACAGTGATGACAAGATTACCAGGAGTAATGAACCAATAATGGCAATAATACAAGGAGTAATGAACCAATAATGGCAATAATACAAGGAGTAATGAACCAATAATGGCAATAATACAAGGAGTAGTGAACCAATAATGGCAATAATACAAGGGGTAGTGAACCAATAATGGCAATAATACAGGGGGTAGTGAACCAATAATGGCAATAATACAAGGGGTAATGAACTAATAATGGCAATAATACAAGGGGTAATGAACTAATAATGGCAATAATACAAGGGGTAATGAACTAATAATGGCAATAATACAAGGGGTAGTGAACCAATAATGGCAATAATACAAGGGGTAGTGAACCAATAATGGCAATAATACAAGGGTAATGAACTAATAATGGCAATAATACAAGGAGTAATGAACTAATAATGGCAATAATACTAGGGGTAATGAACTAATAATGGCAATAATACAAGGGGTAGTGAACCAATAATGGCAATAATACAAGGGGTAGTGAACCAATAATGGCAGTAATACAAGGGGTAATGAACTAATAATGGCAATAATACAAGGGGTAATGAACTAATAATGGCAATAATACAAGGGGTAATGAACTAATAATGGCAATAATACAAGGGGTAGTGAACCAATAATGGCAATAATACAAGGGGTAGTGAACCAATAATGGCAATAATACAAGGGTAATGAACTAATAATGGCAATAATACAAGGAGTAATGAACTAATAATGGCAATAATACTAGGGGTAATGAACTAATAATGGCAATAATACAAGGGGTAGTGAACCAATAATGGCAATAATACAAGGGGTAGTGAACCAATAATGGCAGTAATACAAGGGGTAATGAACTAATAATGGCAATAATACAAGGGGTAGTGAACCAATAATGGCAATAATACAAGGAGTAATGAACTAATAATGGCAATAATACAAGGGGTAGTGAACCAATGAAGCGAAGATTACCTGGGGTAATGAACCAATGATTACGAAGTTATCAGCAGCATGTAAGTTATTTCTGTTTGACAGCAATACAAATACTGGTATTTTCATGCTGGAAATATGAACACAGAAAACCAGAATATAATTACAAAGCGGGGTCGAGTCGTTAGCGCAGTCCTGTTGTGACTAAATGGTTTCTCATCCGATAAGATGTTCGATTCCCTGTCATTTACCTTAGGGTATCTTTTAACCCAGAACGCCCATCAATGCCAAAGATAGAAAATGAAGAGAGGGGAAGAGAACATCCAGGTTATCAGACTATGAAGAGAGGGGAAGAGAATATCCAGGTTATCAGACAATGAATATTATCACGGACGAAGAAGAACAGGTAAAGAGCCTCAGAATCTGTACAGGTCATGACAGTGTCATATCACTAGCAAGATGAGGACAGGCACAACCGATGAATAACACCTGTGGCACTTGAAAAATGACAGTTCAGCATCTGCTGCAAGACTGCATTGGAGGACCAGAAAAGACGCACGTGGCCACCGCAAATACCTGTCCAGATCAAACTGTATGACGACGTCGACAACCTCAGGCGGGCTGCTGCGTTCTTCAAACATAAGCTAACTGTTGTCTGAGAACGTCCAAAGAAGAAGAAGAAGAATATTTTCTCTCATGTCTACCTTTATTCCATCATTGTCTTCGGATGTAACTGATCTGTACCTCTTGTGTTGCAAAGAAAGAGTACAATTATTTTAACTTCTCACGATCTATAGCCAGTTTATGTAAATGGGGCAGCTGTGATGCGTGCCGTTGTGTAGATCCCGATGGTTTTTCATCAGACTCTCCGAGGCTGGTCTCGTTTCTCCTCAGATGCTCTCTTGCTAGCCTAGCTTGTACTCAGATGTTCTCTGGTTAGTAAATCTTGTCCTCAGATGTTCTCTGGTTAGTAAATCTTGTCCTCAGATGTTCTCTAGCTATCCTAGCTTGTCCTCAGATGTTCTCTGGCTAGTAAATCTTGTACTCAGATGTTCTCTGGCTAGCCTAGCTTGTACTCAGATGTTCTCTGGCTAGTAAATCTTGTCCTCAGAAGTTCTCTAGCTAGCCTACCTTGTCCTCAGAAGTTCTCTGGCTAGAAAAGCTTGTCCTCAGAAGTTCTCTGGCTAGAAAAGCTTGTCCTCAGAAGTTCTCTGGCTAGAAAAGCTTGTCCTCAGAAGTTCTCTGGCTAGAAAAGCTTGTCCTCAGAAGTTCTCTGGCTAGAAAAGCTTGTCCTCAGATGTTGCCTGGCTAGAAAAGCTTGCCCTCCGATGTTCACATTCTAGCATAGCTTGCCGTAGGATGTTCTCTTCCTAGGTTAGATTGTCCTCTGATGTTCTCTTGCTAGCCTAGCTTTCCTCAGGTGTCCTGTTGCTAGCCTAACGTGCACTCAGATGTTCTCTTGCTAGCCTAGCTTTCCTTCATATGTTCTCTTGTTAGTTTAGCTTGTCCTCGGATGTTCCCTTGGTTTACTAGCTTGTCCTCAGATGTTCTTCCTAGCCTACCTTAACCTCAAAAGTTCTCTGCCTAGAAAAACTTGTCCTCAGATGTTCTCTTCCTAGCCTAACTTTTCCTCAGATGATCTCTTACCAGCCTAGCTTGTCTTCAGATGTTCTTTCCTAGTCTATCTTACCCTCAGATGTTTTCTGGACATATCTTACCCTCAGATGTTCTCTGGCTAGAAAAGCTTGTCCTCAGATGTTCTCTTGCTTTATAACTTGCCCTCAGATGTTCTCTTAACTTGCCATTAGATGTTCTCTTGCTTTATAACGTGCCCTCAGATTTTCTCTTGCTTTATAACGTGCCCTCAGATGTTCTCTTGCTTTATAACGTGCCCTCAGATGTTCTCTTGCTTTATAACTTGCCCTCAGATGTTCTCTTAACTTGCCATTAGATGTTCTCTTGCTTTATAACGTGCCCTCAGATTTTCTCTTGCTTTATAACGTGCCCTCAGATGTTCTCTGGCAGGCGTAGCTTGGCTCCATATGTTCTCTTGTTAGCCTATCTTGCTCTCCGTTGTTCTCTGCAGGCCTAGCTTACATTCAGATGTTGTCTTACTAGCCTAGCTTGCCCTGAGATTTCTCTGGCTAGAATAGCTTTCCCTCAGATATTCTCTGGCTGGCCTCGCTTGCCCTCATACGTTCTCTTGCTAGCCTACCTTGTCCTCAGATGTTCTCTCCCAGGTCTAGTTTGTCCTCAGATGTTCTCCTGTTAGCCTAGCTTGTCTTTATGTGTTCTCTTGTTAGTCTAGCTTGCCCTCAGATGTTATCTTGCTGGACTAACTTGCCCTCAGATATTATCTTGCTGGACTAACTTGCCCTCAAATATTATCTTGCTGGACTCACTGGCCCTCAGGTGTTCTCTTGCTGGACTAACTTGCTCTCAGATGTTCTCTTGCTGGCTTCGTGATGCCCTCAGATGTTCATCTTGTGGCAGCTGTGCTAACGATGTTGTTTCAGATCTTTCACAGAGGATAACTGATACATTTCCACAGTGTTTCTGTTAGTATGTGTGTATCTTCTAGTGTGCAGTATACGAAGAGACTCTGGCTGGTTATAATCTTTATCCAGAGAATATTCAACATACTTCTTGTGCAGGATGTGTAGAACTATCTGCTCTCGTCATCATGTGTGGCGTGTCCCTTCTAAAACATTGTCGCTCTCACTACCATGTAGTCTTGAACAAGGTGACCAGCCTCTAGTAATGACATCTTCAGGCTTTCCATGATGTCCCGAGTCCAACTGCTGCGAGGTCGTCCCTTATCTCTTTTGCCGGGCACTGTGTCTTCTTCTTTGAACTTCTCCAAACTGTGTGTCTCTTAATGTGGCCGAAGTATCTCATCTTTCTAACTTTGGTACTGTTTACGAGCCAGTTTTCTACGACACTCAGTATCTCCTTGTTGCATTCAAGGCACTTTTATCGAGGCTTTCCTGCTTTGTTATTTCCAGACTAAAAAATATTGTAAAGCATGTGCAGAATTTATCCCTTGTATATCCTTAACCGCCATTTCTGTATAAGATAAGGACAGATTTAGAAAGTGGATCCGGGGAGTGAAGACGCTGTTCGATGAGGCAATCGCCGACCCATAGCTGATATGTTAGCGTCAGGGTTAGCGACCCATAGCTGATATGTTAGTGTCAGGGTTAGCAACCCATAGCTGATATGTTAGTGTCAGGGTTAGCGAACCATAGCTGATATGTTAGCGTCAGGGTTAGCGACCCATAGCTGATATGTTAGCGTCAGGGTTAGCGACCCATAGCTGATATGTTAGCGTCAGGATTAGCGAACCATAGTTGATATGTTAACGTCAGGGTTAGCGACCCATAGCTGATATGTTAACGTCAGGTTAGCGACCATAAGCTGATCAAGACCCTGCCCCACTTCTCCGTTGTACCCCCCAGTAACAAGCCTAGCCTGGCTTACGGGGCAGGATTCGCCATAGTCCCCATGGTGGTGGAGTCTGTTAGAGAAGCAGTGCACGCCCTCTGGTTTTTAGCTGTATTCCGGGACTGAAAAAATAGCTGCCATAATCCGCTTCCACTGGTGGCACCTCTACAGCATCAGCTGCAAAGAACACCAGCTCGCAGTTACAGAGAGTCCGTACAAGAAAATGGATCCATGGCCACATAGATTACTTTTACCAATGCCTGGTTTTTTTTCCTTTTGTGTGTGTGTGTGTGTCATTTCGCGGGGGACGATATTTTAGACGCTTACTTGCAAGTTCGGATAACTGAAATAATTGTCCATTTCGTATTAACAAGACGATCTTGAAAAGGCACAACTGTGTCAGTGAATCATTGCCTTGTAAGAGTCAAGTAACGAACTGAATCACCACTGCCTTGTAAAAGTCAAGTAACGAACGGAATCACCACTGCCTTGTAAGAGTCAAGTAACTAACTGAATCACCACTGCCTTGTAAGAGTCAAGTAACGAACTGAATCACCACTGCCTTGTAAGAGTCAAGTAACTAACTGAATCACCACTGCCTTGTAAAAGTCAAGTAACGAACGGAATCACCAGAAAATCTCATTTTATTTTCAGGTTATTTTTTATGAGTAGGAACATCCAGGACTATCTATCTATCCGTCTGTCTAACATGTCTTCTCTCTCTCTCTCTCTCATATCTAATAAACCGCATATAGATATAATACTGATATATAAATGAATGTGTAAAAATAAACTAACATAAAAACGATACCTAACATACGCACAAGAATTCTAAATACAGCCATAAAAACACATATAGATAACATACCCCCACCCCCCCCCCCCTCCCGCAATGAAAACCAGTTTTTCTTGAGTAAAGTAGTGCTTATAGTTTTTGTTCTGAAATAGCAGACAAATGTCTGACCTGGGACCAGCGGTAGTAAGTGCATGCCCGCCCCCCACACACACACGATACTGATAAAGGACCTAAAAAGCGGTCCTTTTCTTTCCTCACTCAGCCTCCATGCGTCCTTTAACTCTTTCACAACTAAGTCTAGACTTCTTTGCCCAGGCAGTTCCTAAAAATCCTCTTAAGATATGGTTAGTCTGAGGTTCACATTTTGTTGTGAAGAATGTTATATGTAACTACCACAAGAAACGTGACGTGTAGTGACCATTTGGAATGTTACATACGTAGTGACCACACAAAAAAATTTTACACGGAAAGGACCACGTATGTGCCATTAAATTTTTTTTTTTTTTAATGCAATCCCGAGACAAAACAGTAGAAAGTTCTTATTACTTAATTTCTGCCCTACATCTGGACATTATGGCTGCAGCAAAGTTCTACATCAAAAATCAGTTGTAGACAGCTTCACTAAAAGTGAATGACCCAGCAGACAGCCGTTAATTACACAAGTAAATGACCTCTAAAGTTGAGTGCGAAGACAAATTCAGTCAGTGCTGTAATGATATTCCAGCAATGACATAAATGCTTATACTGAACATTGTCATATAAATGCTTATACTGAACATTGTCATATAAATGCTTACACTGAACAGTGTTATATAAGTGCTTACACTGAACAGTGTCATATAAATGCTTATACTGAACAGTGTCATATAAATGCTTACACTAAACAGTGTCATACAAATGCTTACACTAAACAGTGTCATATAAATGCTTATACTGAACAGTGTTATATAAATGCTTACACTAAACAGTGTCATATAAATGCTTATACTGAACAGTGTTATATAAATGCTTATACTTAACAGTGTCATATAAATGCTTACACTGAACAGTGTTATATAAATGGTTATAATGAACAGTGTTATATAAATGCTTACAATGAACAGTGTTATATAAATGCTTACACTGAACAGTGTTATATAAATGCTTACACTGAACAGTGTTATATAAATGCTTACAATGAACAGTGTCATATAAATGCTTACACTGAACAGTGTTATATAAATGCTTATAATGAACAGTGTTATATAAATGCTTACACTGAACAGTGTTATATAAATGCTTACACTGAACAGTGTTATATAAATGCTTACACTGAACAGTGTAATATAAATGGTTATAATGAACAGTGTTATATAAATGCTTACAATGAACAGTGTTATATAAATGCTTACACTGAACAGTGTTATATAAATGCTTACACTGAACAGTGTCATATAAATGCTTATACTGAACAGTGTTATATAAATGATTACACTGAACAGTGTTATATAAATGCTTACACTGAACAGTGTTATATAAATGATTACACTGAACAGTGTTATATAAATGCTTACACTGAACAGTGTTATATAAATGATTACACTGAACAGTGTTATATAAATGATTACACTGAACAGTGTTATATAAATGCTTATACTAAAACTAAATGTAGGGCAATGATTTGCTTTCTAAATTAGAATATATTGAAAAGAAGTATAGCGATACTGAGCCTCAGATAAAGTCAATGGTCAAAGACGGAAGAGACAAAATCCACCCATTATTTAGTAGACTTCAGCAAAACACTAACTGCAACCTTCCTACCTTTCTTCTGAACATCCTGATGTGTAGATAAAATGCCAACAAAAAACCAGAATTCTTGTACGAGCCAGCTCGAACATTAACTCTGAACACTTCTTCTTATGATGAGCAATTAATTAAAGCAACTATTACATAATTAATACCCCCGAAGAATAATTAAAACACTTTATATGGATTACGACCTGTGTATGAATGAAAGCACATCTGTTATAACCGTCAACGCGCATTAGCCACTGTACGATTTTAGCTCATAAAATACTTCGACCAACAATCGACTCTTTCCTCGACTGATGAAATACAATTCTTTAGACTTCATACACAGGCAGCTGTCGATATAAGACCAAACATGCAGCGTGTTACTGCCCCTTCTGGAAGTCAGGTTGATGTATTTGCCAGCTTTATACACTGAAAAAAAAAATCACATACTGTAAGAACCAGACGTCCTGTAAAACTTGCTAAAGAAATCTTTTGAGAAAAGGCCAATAATAGGAATACGTGAATGCTAGAGAAGACGTCGGAAACCCGATACGGGACGTAGCTTGACGGTTAAATTCTCTGACACATTTTTTTTTTATGTGTCGTTCCTTTTCTGTACCGAAGTCTTTCAAACAGTGGAATACAATAACTTACACATAACAATGTGGGGATAGCCCGTCTCTTTCAGAATGGCACAAAGAAGGAACTCTCCTATAGACTTTGTGGAATTAGCTAGGGTAAAGAAAACTTCTTTTCGCCATTGTTTGCCTTCTAACTTTTATATTTCCCGAAAGCAGCTCTATACGGACGGCGCCAGCAAGCGGTCTAGAAAAGATGTGCACGCATGCGCATTACGCAGGATGAGGTTTTGGAAAAGTGGACAAGAAAGGAAAGGACCGAAACGCGAGAGAAGAGTTCATGAAGAGGATTGGGGTGGGGTGGGGGGGGGGGGGTAGTTTATTCCATCTGAGAACTGAATTATACCTAATCTTATATCCTTCCCGTTCCGTTAAACGTCACATAGGGCTCGTAAAGTAGTTCGCCAGTTTTTCCTGTCTTCGGCGAGTCTTTCAACCTCATCAAAGGATTTTATGCCTGTTAATTTGGCCTGTCTTAATAATGTCATCTTCAGAGTTTCACGTGGTCTGCCTCTTTTTCTTTGGCCTGTTGTGTTCCACTTGATAGCATGTTTTGGGATTCTCTGATCATTTCTTCTCATTAAGTGACCAACATATGACCATCTCCTTTCCCTGATCACCCATGAGACTGGTTGTTGTTCAGTCATCTGTCTTATCTCTGCATTGTTCTTGAATTCGGTCCACTTGACGGCGAGTATTTTCCTTAGGCATTTGTTTTCAAAAGAGTCTAATTTCTTGTCTACTTCTTTAGTTTTTTTCCAGCGTTCGCCTGCATAAATGAGGGTGGATATTACATTTGAATTGAATAGTCTTAACTTGGTTTCTGTGCTTATAACTTTTGAATTCCATATGTTCTCAAGATTCTTGAAGATCGACGCTACTTTTGCAATTCTGATCCTAACTTTCTTTCTAGTGTCACCATCCTGGTCAATGTAGCTGCCAAGGTATGCAAATTGATTGACTTCTTCAATATATGTCCCTTCTATGTGGATTTTTTCATTTTGATTAAGGGGAATTTTCATTATTTTTGTTTCGTCCTTGTTAATTTCAAGTCCTATTTTGCTAGCAAGTGAAGACAGGCTATCTGTTTTTTATTATTTTTTTATTATTATATTTATTATACCTAGTACAACAATGAAAATGTTACAAGACACGCCATTCTCCTCTTCTTTGTGAAACGTTTCGCATTTTTCTTCCAAATATGAAACAATGAAACTTTTTCTCAAAGTAAAGTGATAAAATACATTGTTGTGTGGTTGGGGTCTCGAAAAAAGATATCGCAGGCATAGAACTTTTAGACGTAGAAGGAAGACAATTGAGGAGAATTAACTGGGGTTTGAACCACGGAGTCCGGAAGGATGGGCAGCCGCTCTGATCGGCTTCGTGACAAGATTTCTGCCAGGTACGAACTGAAGGCTTAGTTATCACACATCCTTTCTTGGAGGTGCCAGAAAGCGAAATCTGTGGTTGGTTGGTTTGGTGGTTGGTTTGTTGGGTGGGTGGGTGGTTCTGTGGGGGGGGGGGGGAGGGGGTTGGTGCAGTCAAGTGAGTGAGTGCTATGTTGTTCAGCCACTCAAGCGGAACAGATGTCTTTTATATTTTCCTGTCTCACTTACACGGCGAGCTTTCTGCGAGTTTTGTGTTTGGAAGATACAGATTTAGACAGCGAGAGAGAGAGAGAGAGAGAGAAGTGGGTAGATGGACAGTCAGATAGAGAGACAGATATGTAGACAGGTAGACAGAGACAGGTAGATACACAAACAGAGACACAAATAAACAGATAGGTAGATAGATAATACAATCAGAGGGCCAAATGGGTGGCATTGGTGGGCGGACAAACGGATGGGTAGACAAACAGACAGAGGGACAAACGGATGGGTAGACAGACAGACAAATAGATAGACAGATAGATAGATATATAGATAGACAGACAGACAGACAGACAGACAGACAGACAGACAGATAGATAGATAGATAGATAGATAGATAGATAGATAGATAGATAGATAGATAGATAGATAGATAGATAGATAGATAGATAGATAGATAGACAAGACAAACCAATTTAGAAACACTATTATCAGAAATATTGTGACAACATAAAAAAATGACTACAACACGAAAAACAAAATTAATGCACTGTAACTCTAGTATCACATTAGTGTGGTTTGTTTCTTAAGTACATACTTACTGCTTTTGGGGCATGAGAAGTAACTTTTCTGGGACATTGTATTTCACACAATGCTGATGTTACGCTTGCTTTTTCTGTGAGACTTTGTTACAGTTTAAAGAAAGGACTATTTTTTGCTGCTGGATTATTGTGTGTGTGTGTTTTGTTTTGTTGTATTCTTGAGCCGACAGCTAAACAAACTCTCTCTCTCTCACTCTCTCTCTCTCTCTCTCTGTATATTTGCGTGTGTGAAGATTCGAAGTTGAATGTAAAAATTTCGTTACTTATCATTTTTATTATCATAATCTTTATTGTGGTTATTGTTGTTTGTACTAAACTGTATCAACGACTCATATTTAACATGTTGATGTCAGGGTTAACCAACCATAACTGACCAATATTCTGTTCCATCTCTCCTTGGGTACCCTCCCACCCACACCCCCCCCCCCCCCAGTAACGGGCCTAGCCTGGGTTATTGGGTAGGGTCGGCATAGTCCCCAAGGTGTTGGAGTCTGCTAAAGAAATGTTGCACATCCCCTGCTTTTTAACTGCGTTTAGGGACTGAAAAAAATAGCTGCCATAACCCGCTACCAATCCGACACCATGCTGTGTCTCACATCTTCGCAGAATTTTCTGCAAAGAGGACCAGCTCGCAGTTCCAGGGAGACAGAAGATAAGACAAAACAAGACAAGACAAAACAAAACAAGACAGGACAAAACAAAACAAGACAGGACAAGACAAGACAAAACAAAACAAGACAAGACAAAACAAGACAAGACAAGACAAGGCAAAATAAGACAAGACAAAACAAGACAAGACAAGAAAAAATAAGACAAGGCAAAATAAGATAAGAAAAGACAAGACAAAATAAGACAAGACAAAACACAACAAAACAGGACAAGGCAAAACAAGACAAGGCAAAATAAGACAAGAAAAGACAAAACACAACAAGACAAGACAAAATAAGACAAAACAAAACAAAACAAGACAAGACAAGACAAAACAAGACAAGGCAAGACAAAAGCCGATCTGAACATTCTGAACGAGAGGAACCAACAAAAAAATATTTCACCTGATTTCACCCGTCAACCGCAAGGCTCTGACAAGATGGCACGTACAAAGCAGACAGCTCACAACTCCGCCAACAAGGAAGAGAGGCACCCAGTCAAAATAGTTGACTTCAACCCAAGCGACCTAGACACCGAGGCAAGGAACCCCGTTGACAGCGCTCATGAGTCCAGAGGCCACCAAAGTCTCGTACTCCATTTTGACGAGAGTCATCGCTGGTCCCCTAGGAGTGGTGGTGGTGGTGGTGGGAGGGGGGAGGAGGGAGATATAGCTGGTCTGTACCACATTCAGGACCAGACCCGTAGGTACGCGAAGCTGATCACAGCCCACTAGACAAGGCTGCACTGGCAGACGTTTGAAGTAAGCCAGCCCAGAACAACGATAACAGTCGAGCATCTGGACAAAAAGCGCCAGAAAGACACTTTACACTGGATGCCTCCAACTTTAAAAAAACGAGGCAGTCCAAAGATTTGTAAACCGGGGGCCCCGATGTAGAGGTCTCTAGAGCAGAGGTGGTCCAGGACAAGTGGAAGTTTCTCTGCAGACCGAAGAAACAAATCGCTCACTATGTCACCCTCAGACTAACCGCGGGGAATCTGAAGCCCCACAAAATATGGGTCGCCGTCCCGGGGAGGAGGATCCCCTGTCCGAGGTGTGGCAAAGGCGACCACTAGGCAAGCCAGTGTCAAGAGAAGGGAAAGAGGAACGTAGTGCAGGAAGTCGTGACACCCGAGACACCCCAATGATCTACTATTATCTCAAAAGATAAACCAGGGCCCGAGACACCCCAAGGATCTACTATTATCTCACAAGATAAACCAGGGCCCGAGACGACAAGGGCAAGCGATGAGACCTGGCTCACCGCCGACGGTTTCAAAATCTACAGGAAAAGGGCCAGATCGAACAGCACGGACTCGAACCCACCCACACTAGCGCAACCAGCTCCGCCAGCACCACCGCTGCCGCATACATCGGAGCTAGAAGCTCCACCCACGCCGGAACCGGGGCCTCTAGACGACGACGAGACGTCAGAACGGGAGGACAGTGGCACGGAAGAGACCACTGTCACACGCTCCAAAGCGCCCACGTTTTGGGCAGAAATACCCGAAGGGGCTCACAGATCAACCAAGCAGCGCAGGACCAGACAGGACCACAAGGAAACCGGAGTTTCAGCCACATCCAGCCTAGAGCGAGAGAATGTTAACTAGACGTCACCGGGACAACACAAGACAGCCTGGTTAAGTATGGTTAAATATTTCACAAACAAAATGTGCTAACACACACACACATATACCCAAATAGGCTAATGTTTAGTTTCCTCGCTGAAAATCCGAACCATCTTGCCGTAATATCACGTAACATGCTCCACTCAAAGACACCAACCTGTGCTCCCTCATGAAAAGCATCAGAGGGCCTTTTATTCAAAATATTATTGACTACTGTCAGTCATAGAGAGAGCTCCGCCTACCCGGGCCAACCTCTCCTGTCAACGCTTTTAATCTCTGTTTCTATACTCCTATATAAAGCTACACACAACACGTGCGTTACATGTTTAGATCGACTTTTTAAAAAATACGTGTGAAAATACATTACGGTCAAAAGCAACAATCAACACCAAGATAAAACACAGTGATAACTATAGTTTGTCATTGCTAGGGGTGAAAAAAAGTTATAGCAACAACAACATCACAATAACAAGTTACTCAATACCGCCCCAACAGTCAGCTGTCACAAAAAATGGGCACATATCCCCTTTACACTCCCGGTGCCCAACAAGGCCGAAGTCAATATTCAACATAAACAAAAGCAGCCACGCTTCCACGAGAGCACGTGGAACACACAGTGGACTAGGCAACGCACGAGGAACACACAGTGGACTAGACAACGCACGAGGAATACACAGTGGACTAGACAACACACGAGGAACACACAGTGGACTAGACGACACACGAGGATCACACAGTGGACTAGACAACACACGAGGAACACACAGTGGACTAGACAACACACGAGGAACACACAGTGGACTAGACAACACACGAGGAACACACAGTGGACTAGACAACACACGAGGAACAACGGGATAACTATAAATAATAATGCTTTCTTCCCGACGTAACAGAGGGCGAGTTTATAAACTGAATTCCGCCCGGAGAACTAGTGAACCAGATGTGAAACTAAAGTGATAGGGTTCGGATCACAGTTAGTAATCTTGGGAACGAGAAAAGAGATCGATATTTGGTCTACAGATCACCACGCCCCGTCACCCCAAAACTATCATAAAAGCAAAGAAAAAAAATTAATAAAAGAGGACTACAACAATAAGTACAGTAGAAAAGTAGTACATGAGGAATATAACAACAACAATAACAGAAAAGTAGTACATGAGGAATATAACAACAACAATAACAGAAATGTAGCACATGAGAAATTTAAGAAAAACAATAACAGAAATGTAGCACATGACAAATTTTACAAAAACAATAACAGAAATGTAGCACATGAGAAATTTAACAAAAACAATAACAGAAATGTAGCACATGAGAAATTTAACAAAAACAATAACAGAAATGTAGCACATGAAGAATATAACAACAACAGAAAACTAGCACAAGAAGACTACAGCAATAGCAACAGAAAACTAGCACAAAAAGACTATAACAATAACAGCATCAGAAAAGTAGCACAAAAAGACTACAACAATAACAACATTTGAAAAGTACCATAAGAAAACTACAGCAACAACAAAACCAGAAAAGTAACACAAGAAGTCTACAACACTGACGGCATAAGAAAAATAGCAAAAGAAGACTAAAACAATAACAACATCAGAAAAGTAGCACACGAAGACTACAACAATAATAAAATCAGAAAAGTAGCACAAGATGTCTGCAAAAATAACAACATTAGAAAAGTAGCACAAGAACTCTAGAACAATAACAACATCAGAAAATACCACAAGATGAGTACAATAATAACACCATCAGAAAAGTTGCACAAAAAGATTACAATAATAACAACATCAGAAAAGTACCACAAGAAGTCTACAACAAAAACAACATCAGAAAATTAGCACAAGAAATCTACAACAAAAACAACATCAGAAAATTAGCACAAGAAGTCTACAACAATAACAAAATCAGAAAAGTATCAGATGTATTTCAACAATCTATGCACACGAAGCTCAAGATCTTCAACTCCTGTGTAGTGCCAGTACTAACCTCTGGTTGCCAGAGTTGGAGAACATCCCCAGCGATGGAAAAGAGACTAGATGCTTTTGAAAATAAATGTCTTCGAAGACTGCTAAATATCTGTTGGCACGACTTCACATCGGTTACATCAATAAGACAAGAAACTAAATAAGACCACGTATCAAACTTTATCAGAAGACATCGCTGGAACTACATCGGCCACGTACTTAGAATGGACGAAAAACGACTCCCACACCAAGCATTTACGTGGTCACCAGGGGGTAAAAGAAAGCGGGGAAGACCTAAAGACAAACTAAGAAGAGTTATCACCAAGGAGTGCTCCAACAATGCTCATCAGAAACACAAAAGATCTAAAGCAAGTAGCAAGGAATCGCCAGACATGGAGAGCCTTGTCCTCCGACCTATGCGCCGCCTTTGGCCCAAGCGGATCAACTAACTTTGTAAACAATAGCCTGAGAAAACAAATATAAGAGATGTATATCAACAATTCAATGAATGTTAGAAAACGAGTCCTAAAATGCTATATTGAACCTATCTTGTTATATGGAAGTGAATCATGGACAATAGGCAAGTCTTCACAAAAATCATTGGAAGCAGCAGAAATGTAGTTTATTAGAAGAATGTTGCGAATCCCCTGGACAGCAAAAATAACTAATGAAGAATGTATGAGAAGAGCTGGAGAGACAAAAAAATCTTGTCAAAAAGATAAGAGAGAGACAATGTACTTTCATAGGACATGCAATGAGAAAGGGGGGGGGGCATTGCAAATATTATAACAACAGGAAAAATAGAAGGAAGATGATCAAGAGGAAGACCAAGAAACATGATATTGGACAGTCTGACAGTATGAGAGGAGATCACCAACTGAGCTGATGGCCTGCATGAAGGATCATGTACTCTGGAGAAGATAATAGCTAACGCCAGTCGGCACGGCACATGATGATGATGATATATCAAAAATAGCCAGACAAAGCTAATATAAGAGATGTATATCAACAACAGCAAGAAAAAACTAATATAAGAGATGCATACAACAATAGCTAGAGAAAACTAACACATGATGACTATATCATGATATCATGGAAATTGAGCGCCCTTCCCCTTCCTCCTGTGAAAAACGACATAAAAATCTCTGACGTTGCTCCTATAAACAGTTGCAAGGGCGCCCAATAAAGAACTTTTTTTCTGTCGAAGGGGAAACAACCGAAAGGCAAACCGGGTTTCAAACAAGAGACATGTCGACCGACAGACTACCCGACTTCCATATAAGCATATACACTGCTACATGCAGATTTTCTTCAAGGCAGGTTTAAGGATTTGGGCTGGGACAAGCGTTTCGTGGTGTTTCCCATAATTTCCAATGTTTCAGCAAACTGCAGCAGTCATATTTTCCGTTGTTCATTCCATACAGTCTTGGAACAGAACACAAGAAACGAGAAGTTCTTGTATCATTTCCAAAAGTTTAAACCCGCATAAAGGCAGCGGTCAGAGTATATTGTCAGAGAGAAGAATGGGCTCTCTATTGGAACGAAACAGCGACGCAGTAGGAGTCGATTAGGAAGGCGTCTCCAGGGTAAAAAGTAGCCCAGGACTTCCACTTTATTTTCCAACACAATGAGGGGGTTGGTAAAATGGGTTCTGTATAGTCAAAATGAACTCTGTAGGGACCCCTGACTGTGTGCTGTGTAAGAGTTGCTTTACAATGTTTTTTCTTCGTCTTTCTTGTTTGCTGACAAGAGATATGATTGAGTTGCTACTGTGTGTTTTTGTTGTTTGCTGACAAGAGATATGATTGAGTTGCTACTGTGTGTTTTTGTTGTTTGCTGACAAGAGATATGATTGAGTTGCTACTGTGTGTTTTTGTTGTTTGCTGACAAGAGATATGATTGAGTTGCTACTGTATGTTTTTGTTGTTTGCTGACAAGAGACATGATTGAATCGGTACTTCATGTTTTGTTGTTTGCTGACAAGAGATATGATATGATTGAATTGCAGATGCATGTTTTTGTTGTTTGCTGACAAGAGACATGATTGAATTGCTACTGTATGTTTTTGTTGTTTGCTGACAAGAGATATGACTATTTCATTGTTGCACATCGTCGAGTGTCATTAGCAGTGGTATAACCGGTCATGTCCTTCTATAACACCCGATTCCTTTCCTTGAACGTCGCGGGCCCTAGGCTATCATTTCTTCGTGATTTATTTTTTTTTTTTTTGGGGGGGGGGATTGTCATTCTTTCGATTAGTTTTCCTTTTGTTGTAACATTTCTTCGTCACATTCATGGGCCTTGCAGGTTCTACTTTCCTTCCATGTCTGTGTTTCTCAGTACACCTTGACCAGCCATGTAAAGTGTTAACAGAGCCATGTATGTGTTTCTCAGTACATCTTGACCAGCCATGTAAAGTGTTAACAGAGCCATGTATGTGTTTCTCAGTACATCTTGACCAGCCATGTAAAGTGTTAATGGAGCCATGTATGTGCCTTCCAACGATTCTCACTCATCCCGTCTCATTCCTTTTCTCGTCACAGCCACGTTATTGTTTTGTTCGTCACATCCATGTTATATCTTTGACTCGTCATATCCGTGCTATATCTTTGACTCGCCACATACGTGTAATATATTTGACACGCCACATCCGTGCTACATCTTTGGCTCGTCACATCCGTGCTATATCTTTGACTCGTCACATCCGTGCTATACCTTTGACTCGTCACATCTGTGATATATCTTTGACTCGTCACATCCGTGCTATATCTTTGACTCGTCACACTCATGCACTATCATTGGTTCTTCTCACCCATACTATATTTTTGGTTCGTCGCATCCGTGTTATAGCTTTTTCTAGTCACATTCACTTAGTTTTAACTCGTCAAGTACATCTTACAACTTGGACACCTCCACAAGTTGTGTTAACAGCAAACAAAGTTCTTATAGTGACATCCCTTTCATTAGGTCAACCTAAATTCACGGCAAGTTGGCATTTAAATTAAAATACCCATGTTTACGTTACATGGGCGATTATCACCTTCATGTCCCACCTTTCGAATGCTTGAACGATACCTATTAATCCAACAACAAGCCACGGTTTGAGAAACCCTGAACAAGACCTATTATTTCTCAGTATTCTGGTTTAGATGTATCCCAAGATAAACAGAGAGATAAAAACTCAGAGGTTTAAAAAAAAACAGAGAGAAAAAAAAACGCAGGCCAATTAAATAACAGGACACCGGTTTTGGTGTACAATTCATGCAATGAACAATACAGAAACTCGCTGGAACTTGCGGATTATAATCCTCCAAGACTTCTCTTCGAACAAAAAAATCTTTACGAATCCATCTTAGAAGTATAGTGCATTGTCGCATGCAAGGAGTCTCTGCTGTTTCCTTTGTTGTACTTCAAAAATGAATCGCTCTAACCCGGTGTAAAGGGAAAAAAAATACACCATTATTAACGTAGGGACTTTTATTTGGACTACACAAAGGACATGAAAAGGGGAGCCCAACGCTTTGTGAGTGTAATTGTTCCCCGGAGAAGGAATTTGAATGGAACCGCCGCCAGAAGAAGTAAAAATGCTGGCCGTTCGATGGATGGGAAAATATCGCTTAGGCGAGTTATGTACTTGCAGCCCAGACACACGGACCATGTTGAAATGAACACCAAAGACAACTTTTTTTTTTTGGAGGGAGGGGTGGGGGTTGGGGGGTCGACATTGGTGGGGATGACTAGTAGAAATGGTTAGGTATGGCCGTTAAGTAGAGAGTTAGATAAACGTAGAAGTCGGATCTACATTCTTCTTCTTCTTCTTCTTCGTCACATCGGTTGCAGATGGTGAAGCAAGGAATCATGTCGGACCAGGAACGTGTTGCTGCGCCTGGTCTTGTTCCCAGTCCGTGAGTGTGGATACAGAAGCAGGGGCGTGTCCTGCTTGTCTAGCAGTTCCCCCGGGGGGTCCACCCTTGATATGTTAGCGTGAGAGTTAGCGAACCATAGCTGACCAAGACCCTCCCGACCTCTCCGTTGGTACCCCCAGTAACAGGCATAGCCTGGCTAACGGGGCAGGGGTCGCCATAATCCCCCATGGAGGTGGAGTCTGTTAAAGAAGCACTACACACCCCCTGCTTTTCAGCTGACCTCCGGGACTGAAAAAAGTAGCTGACATAACCCGCTCCCACGCCGATACGATGCTGTGCCTCAACATCTCTACGGCATCGGCTGCAAAGAACACCAGCTCTCAGGTACAGGGAGATTGTACAAACAAAATAGCACTCCACCGGCGTGGGGACTATGGCGATCCCTGCCCCAGTTAGCCAGGTTGGGCTTGTTACCAGCGGAGAGGTAGGGGCAGGGTCTTGGTCAGCTGTGAGGGTCTGATTGCCTAATAGGGTCCCACTCCCCTCCCCCCACCCAAGTCATATCTGTATAAGAGTGTATGGATAGCGCACTTTCAGTCTCATGTGTCGGAGTAGTAGGGCGAGAAAATGGCTGGCAATGACTTGGCGCGCAACAAAAGGAAACTTGGCAACAAAAGCGCTTACAGTATGTGTACTTAAGTTTCTAACACAAAATTGATAAACCAGACAGCGTACACTTCATAGACTACGTCAGAAAATTATAATGGCTCGTTACGTCTTAGTAGACGGTTCTGAAGCAGGTAGACGGTAGCTGCTGTAGGTTTTGTCGAAATATTGATTGTTTATCGTGAAAGGATGTGGAAGGATTGTGAATGATTTAAAGTTCTATATGGCGGAATCTTGTTTACAAGACTTTACAGAGAAAAGTGATTTAAAGAAATCTTACATACAGAATGTACGTGTTCTCTTGAATGAAATCAGAAAAGTATTTTATTTCTTAAGAATAAAAAGTTTGAGCAAAAATTGGAAGAAGTAGACAATTTTCAATATCTCGGATCACTGCTAACTAATAACAAAGACACAATGAGGGAAATTAAAAGGAGGACATCTATCGCTCTTCAGAAAGTAAAACAACTAAAGAATCTGTGGAGTGGAACAGACAGGACTAACAAAAAATAAGATGTTTAAGGGCATCCATCTTTCCCATCACAACATATGCCTATGAGACCTGGACACTTAACAAAACAGGTGAGAAACACATAAATGCCTTTGAATGTAAATGGTGCAGAAGAGTTCTTTAAATATCATGGACACAAAAAAGAATAAATATATCCATACTACAAGAACTTAATATTGAAGAAGGCTGGCTAGTAAAGAGGATTAAACAGAGAAAACTTAAATATTTTGGACACATTAAACGTCATGATAATCTAGAGAAGACCGCCATGGAGGGGTACATAATGAGAAAAAGAAACAGAGGAAGACCAAAGCGAAGATGGCTGCAAGACATCGTTGATGATCTGCAAATGGATGTATCAGCAGCAGGCCATCTTGCTCACAACCGAGAGGCAAAGTTCCACAAGGGACATGCAAATGAATGAATGAATTGGGACAGTTTTTATAAAGTACTTGACCAGTGTCTTATTTTCGGGACAGAAAGAATCTTGGACATGGCACTTGAATTCTTCTTGTACGTGTACATGTACAATACAAATGACAATACTTTTGTGTACAGGCGAATTTACATGTCCAGCTGAAGGTAGTCATTACATTAGGATGGTTATCTATGACGGATCTATGTTCTAACCTGTCTGTGTGACTGATTCTGATTTAAAGTTCTTAGTGATTTATCATCATCATCATCATAATCATCATCATCATCATCATAACGTAGGTTGGCTGTAATGAGTTTCCTGGCTCCCTCGACGTGATGGTACACTCAGTCATGCTGTGTCTTGTCCATTCTCGTCTGTTATCTTCCCCTCTACATCTCTATCTATCTCTCGCTCTTTCCTTCTGGTATGGTCTTCATTGTTATGTCCTTTGATATGACCAAAGTATTTTGTTTTCTTGATCTTTATTTCCTTGAGAAGTTCAGACTGTACTTGGTGTTGTTTTAATCCTTCTGCATGTGTTCTTTTCATTCTCCATGATACATGATATTCAGTGCTTCGAGTTGGGCACTTGGGTAACGATGATGATGGTAGAGCATATTACCAAGTTTGCTTCATATTTTCCACCACCTGACATCTGTTTCGATATGAAGCTCTTGTTACCACGTTTGCTTCATATTTTCCACCACCTGACATCTGTTTCGATATGAAGCTCTTGTTACCACGTTTGCTTCATATTTTCCACTACCTGACATCTGTTTCGATATGAAGCTCTTGGTACAAGTCGGTGTAAGATACTGGAATCTTGTGGGAAAAAAAGAAAAAGATGATATAACAGCGGTAACAGCCGCTACTTTTGTTCCTCTCGGAAAGTTCTTTGTGTGACGCAGTCAAGAGTTGTGCATACATTCAGTAGGATGTTGAACAGGAAGTTTGCAGACAACGTAAACAAACTGTCAAGAAAGTTTAAAGGCTATGTCGAGACAGTGTAAAGAAAGTTTGATATCACGTCGAGACAATGCAAAGAAACTTTCCAGATTACTTTGAGACTGTATAAAAACCGATTAAAGGTTACGTTAATGCAATGTAAGGACAATTTTTAGGGCACGCTGAGACAATGTAAAGATAATTTCAAGTCACGTTGAGGCAATGTAAAGATAATTTCAAGTCACGTTGAGGCAATGTAAAGATAATTTCAAGTCACGCTGAGGGAATGTAACGAAAGATTTAAATCTATTGTTCAGATGCTGTCAAAATATGAACATTTACCTACGAACACGGATGCATGTATACCACTCAAGAATTACTGTCACTTCACACACTTACTTACCACAGCTTGAGGGGGAGATTTGTGAATGTTTGAAGACCTCCAGATCTCTGACGCAGCGCAGTAGTTACTGAGATGCCTTCTCAAGCCAAAAGGATCAGTCATGTCTAGCCATTGAGAACACAGAAAAGGGGACGCTTAATATATAAGTCTTGCTTTAGAAACACGTAGAATATCTTATTGCACTGTTAAGTACACTGGGTTACACTAACTAATGTAAAAAAATATACTAAGTAAACGACGGAATTCTCATGAAAGTCTGCCTCATTATAAAACTTTGCATGTAACAGGGATTTGAGGAAAAAAAATTTATAACTCCGTCCGACACAAATGCATGCCGTATGAAAGACACGGCCACAAATGCAGCCACGAACGAAGGCTGCTTCCACATGTCTCTCTCCACGAATCCCGGTTTATGTGTTGCTTTGCCTCCAAGACCAGACTTTGTCCTCGCTGCATCAGCCAGCCCCTTATTCTGGGAACTTCTTGGTATGGATGTCAGAGCTCGAAGCCAGTTCGATAGTAGCCATTGTGTGGAGTGTCAAGTCCGTCATTGTTGGAGCACAATCCGATCTGTTTGGGACTATTCACATTCCGTTCCTGGAAAAACAAGGAAAACAAATCTTTTCCTGCGACAAAGGGCAACAATCCCTGGAACAAAGGGAAGTAATCATCGTTCCTTTCTTGTAACAAAAGCAGCAAATGCTTAAGTCTTCCTGTTCTTATCGGCATCACTGGTTTCTTTTCTCGTCGATATTCTAGGCGTCTAGTGATGGGGTTTATTCTAGGCGTCTAGTGATGGGGTTTTTTTTCCTTTTCTTTTCTTCAACATTTTAGTCTTTTTTTTAATGTTAAAAGAATTGGATAATTAAATCCCTTTCAATTCCCCCTCCTTCTCCCTCTCCTCATCCTCTTTTTCCTCTCTCACTTCTCCCTCCGCTCTCTCTCCCCGTCCATCTTCTTTTTTCCTCTCTTTCTTCTCCCTCCGTTCTCTCTCTCGCCCCTTTTTCCTCTCTCTCGCTTCTCCCTCCTCTCTCTCTCTCGCTGTCCATCCTCTTTTTCCTCTCTCCTTTCTCCCTCCCTTCTCTATCTCTCTTCCTTCCTTCCTTCTTTCTCCCTCCCTCCTCTCTCTCCTTGCACATTGTCATTTTTCTCAGGCTTTTAAAATTGCAAAACTATTTCCCCTTTTTAAATCTGGTTCAGAGAAAAATCCCTCAAGCTATAGACCAATTTCCATTCTGTCAACTTTGTCAAAACCACTAGAAAAACACATACAAAAAAAAAAACAACCTTACAACACATGCACGAAAATGATTTGATTGTTGACTGCCAGTCAGGTTTTAGGCTGAAACATTCCTGCCACATAGCTCTCACAAAAATGACAGAATGTTGGTTATCTAATATAAAAGATGATAAATTACGTGGTGCTGTCTTTGTTGACTTTAAAAAAGCATTTGACATGATCGATCATGAAATCCTAGTTAGAAAACTCGAGACTTATAGATTACACCCTGACTTGATAAAATTTATTACATCTTTTCTTTCGAACAGGTAATTTTCCTCAAAAACTCTAAGTCAAGTTCATCTGTGTCATTTTCACAGGGATCTATTCTTGGTCCTCTCCTGTTTACCATCTACATCAATGATCTTCTACTTCATCTCAAAAAATCATCTTGTGACCTCTTTGCTGATGACTGCACAGTTTACACTAGTGACAGTGACTGCATTAACCTTGAGTCATCTCTTCAAACTGAAATAAACAGTCTAATTAAATGAAGCAACAGCAACAGAATGCTAATAAACACCAGCAAAATAAAATCCATGCTCATTACAACAAGACAGAAATTAACAAATTCACCAACAACAACAACACTACAGCTCCATGCTGGAACTTCACAGATAGAGAATGTTAGTGAACATAAAACTCTAGGTCTCATTATTGACCACCACCTCAGCTGGAATCATCATGTAGACAATCTAACCAAATGCCACTGTACAAATAGTTTACCAATTTACTAAACTTAAACATTTTCTTTACATAAACACCAGAAAAACATACTATATATCACAGATACACACTTGCACTACTGTTCCACAGTCTGGGATAGTTGTTCCATGTCAAACATGAAAAGAATTTACTCACTTCAAAAAACGAGCAGCACGTATTACAAATAGGGACAAATATCTTGATATTCTACCCCTCAAGAAGCGATTTCTTTTCAACAAGGCCAAGTTAATTAATAAAATGATATCGCACAATGCTCCATCCTATCTCTGGTCGTTGTTCAAATCCAACCCAAAACACAGTCAAAGCTTAAGCAATTGTATTCTCCCAAAACCAAGTCTTGACATGTTTCAAAAAGCTTCTCTTACTCAGCTGCCCACCTTTGGAATGCCCTACCAATTCTTGTAAAACATATAAGTAATATTCGTTCTTATAACTTTAAACTTTGTCAACATCTGGTTGATGTGGACTATATGCCTCGCTAAGCGTAGTCTAAAGTAGTTTGAAGTATGGCTTGAGTCTTGTGATTTTAAAAAAAATATTGCTTTTCTATAAATTTGTTAGTTTTAAATGAATGTAAGAATGCATGTTTATTTCATTTTGTTGCATAAATCAGAGTGTAGAGTGTATGGACAAGAGATTTATTATTTATTTATGTAATCATTTAATTGTGTCTTCGTGATTATTATGCTCATTAACAAATGCTGAATGACTGTGACTGAGTGAAAACTGTATGATGAAGGGCAGAATGTTAGACTTGCCAAATTCCTAACCCTTTGAAAATAAAGTATGTTCATTCGTTCATTCTCTTATCTCTCTCTCTTCGACAGTGTACACATAATGATTTAATTCTACAATGACATCTATATGTACTGATATTGTTAAACACCGACATCTATGTCTTGTCTTGCCTTGTCCTTCCTCATTTACTGTTAGGTGTAGAGGTGAAGTGCAGTTGTCTCCCAATGGCTCGCTTGTTAGCTTCATACATAGAGATGTTCAGGGACTCTGCTATACCATCGGTCCATTGTTTGCATGGGCGGCCCCTTCCTCTGCCTTTGTGTGGTCTGTAAAACATTGCTCTCTGTGGTACACGTTCTGATGGTAGTCGTGATACATGGCCCAACCATTTTATTTGCTGTTTTTGTATATAGTTCAGAACGGGTTCAACTTCTATTTTATTTCTAATGACATCATTTCTGATTCTGTCCATTCTTGATATTCCAAGAAATCTTCTCAAAAATCTCATTTCAGTTGGTGTAATTTTCCTTTTGTCTTTTGCTGTCAGCATTCATGTCTGGCACTGGTAGCATAATATGAAGATTGTCTTATAGATAGTTCTCTTGGTTTCCAGTGAGACATGCTTGTTGTTTAGTATGGAAGCCATTTGCCCCATAAGTTGGTTCGCTGTGTTGCATCTGTTTTCGATCTCTGTATCTATTTTTTCTTTTGTTGAGAAAATGCTTCCGAGGTATATGAAATGCATTACTTGCTTCATAGTATGGTTTTCCAGTGTAATGTTTACTGGCGTGTCTACTCTTGCGATGGTCATGATTTCTGTTTTGCTTAGGCTAATGTTCATATTGTGTTCTTTGTATGCATCATTCAGTCTATTAATGTGACCTTGCAAGCCTTCTTCTGAGTCGACAACTAGAGCTTGGTCATCTGCAAATAATAGTTCATTTATGTTGTTTTCTGTTCGTTCTATTTCATTTGGTGATTTTTTGCTGTCCTTATCAGTCCAGCTTCTCTACAGATGTTATCGATATTTGTTATATATAGCAGCGGTGATAAGATGCAACTTTATCGAACGCCAGATTTAATAACAAAGGGTTCAGAATGCCTCCCTATTGCTCTGATGATGCCACTTCCGTTGTTGTACAGACTCTTACACAGATTTATTAGATGATTGGTAACCCCATATTGTTTTAGGACTTTCCATAGTTTGTTCCTGTCTACTTTGTCGAATGCTTTTTCCTGGTCAACAAAAGCCAAGTAAAGGGTGTTATTAAACTCGATCGCTTTCTCTGACAACTGTCTGAGGGCAAATATTGCATCTGTGCATCCTCTGTTTTTCCTAAAGCCTTGTCGGAGTTCACTCAGCTGGAGCTCTATCATTGGTCTTAATCTCTTCTCTGAAATTTTACAAAATATCTTTCCTATATGGATTAATAAGGAGACGCCTCTGTATTGTGTGCAGTCTCTTTTGCTGCCTTTATTTTTCCACAGTGGGGTGATTATGGCATTCTTCCAATCTTGTGGGGTTTCTTGTTTGGTCCAAACTAGGACGAATAGTCTGTGTAGCCATGCTACGTCTACTTCCTTCGCTGGTTTAAGTAGTTCGTTGGTTAGTTCATCTTGCCCTGCAGCTTTACCCCTTGGTGCCAGCCTTATAGCTTCTCTGATTTCTGATCTGAGTATATCAGGTTCTAACTCTGTGGAAATTTCTATGTTGGGGTTAACGTTGGTCTGTGACCTCAGTTGGGATGTTGAGTAATTGATCGAAGTATTGTCGCTATCTTTCTAGTATCTGTCTTGGTTCTCACTTATCTCTGTTTATTATTTCTGTTGGATCAAATTGCTCTGTTCTGGTTCTCATGGTACTTAACATCTACATGTATTGATATTAAATACTGATATCCATATGTACTGATATTGTTAAATACTGATATCTAAATGTACTGATATTGTTAAACACTGACATCTATATGTACTGATATTGTTAAACACTGATATCTATATGTACTGACATTGTTAAACACTGATACACTTATATTTACTGATAAAACTAACATTACATAGTGATATCTCTACATAGTGACATCTCTACATAGTGACATCTCTACATAGTGACATCTCTACATAGTGATATCTCTACATAGTGACATCTCTACATAGTGATATCTCTACATAGTGATATCTGTATGAGTAAATATATTTCTATATTAGTATATTTACACTGTTATATCCTTTATAGATTTTTACCTTCTTCATTCAGTGTATCAGAATATGGAATTTCCATTCAATTCTAATTTCATGAGTTTTTGTACTACATGCTTCCAAATGCGGGTGTTTTTCATAGTATACATTACCATATGTGGATGCTTTTCATAGTATGTATTACCATATGTGGATGCTTTTCATAGTATATATTACTATATGTGAATGCTTTTCTTTCTATATGCTACCACATGTGAATATTTTTTCTACTATATGATAATATATGTGGATGTTTTTCATACTATATGTTACCATATGTTGATGTTTTTCCTACTGTGTACTACCATATCTGGATTTATTCCTACTATATGCTATCATATTTGGATGCTGTTTCTTCTATATGCTACTGTATGTGGTTATTTTTCCTGTTATATGCTACTACATTTTGATGTTTCTCTTAATGTATACTATCATATATGGATGTTTTCTTCCATTATATGCTAAAATATGTGGATGTTTTTCTTACTGTATACTATCATATATGGATGTTTTCTTCCATTATATGCTAAAATATTTGGATGTTTTTCTTACTATATGGTATCATATATGGATGTGGATGTTTTTCTTTCTATGTACTAACTATATGTGAATGTTTTTCCTTCTATGTACTAACTATATGTGAATGTTTTTCCTTCTATGTACTAACTATATGTGAATGTTTTTCCTTCTATATATAAACCAGATGTGAATGTTTTTCCTTCTATGTACTAAATATATGTGAATGTTTTTCCTTCTATGTACTAACTATATGTGAATGTTTTTCCTTCTATGTACTAACCAAATGTGAATGTTTTTCCTTCTATGTACTAACTATATGTGAATGTTTTTCCTTCTATGTACTAACCAGATGTGAATGTTTTTCCTTCTATATACTAACCATATGTGGATGTTTTTCCTTCTATATACTAACCATACGTGGATATTTTTCCTTCTATATAAAAATCATACGTGGATGTTTTTCCTTCTATATACTAACCATACGTGGATGTTTTTCCTTCTATATACTAACTATATGTGGATGTTTTTCCTTCTATATATTAACCATACGTGGATGTTTTTCCTTCTATATACTAACCATACGTGGATATGTTTCCTTGTATATACTAACTATATGTGGATGTTTTTCCTTCTATATACTAACTATATGTGGATGTTTTTCCCTCTATATACTAACCATACGTGGATGTTTTTCCTTCTATATACTAACTATATGTGGATGTTTTTCCTTCTATATACTAACTATATGTGGATGTTTTTCCTTCTATATAATAACTATATGTGGATGTTTTTCCTTCTATATACTAACTATATGTGGATGTTTTTCCTTCTATATACTAACTATATGTGGATGTTTTTCCTACTACATACTAATATATCATCGTACTGATGATGTCATCTCACTTCTTATCTACAGCCTCAGAGAAAGTATGACGTAGTTTCCGTTTTAACTGAAAAACCAAGTATTACAGCTCTTAAAGTGCATCATACCATCTTGTAGTTCATTTTCCCCTAAGAAAAATTGAGCTTGTGTAATCATCATCATCATCATCATCCTCATCATCATCCTCATCATCATCATGATCATCATCATCCCCAACAATTTACCCACGCTGAGACATAATGAGAGCGATGGCTCATACAAAAGTCCTAACAGCATATGTTTGTCTTAATTAATCGCCATCATATACTCGTGCACATAATTATTACGTCCACGGACTTAATTTGAAGCAACCACTCCACTTGCAGCTACACAACATCAGAAAACTAATCAAAAACCATTTTAAAAAAAACTAAAAAGCAATGAACATTTTTTTTTGTGACGTGTCACGAAATCAGAAAAGAGAGGTTCGGACAACAACCTGAAAAATCTATGGAGAAAGAAAGTGATGGATCGCGAGGGCAGAACAAAAGTTTGAACTGGATGATCAAGAAGCATAGAACAGTTTGACCGAAGAAGAGGACAGAATGAGGAGACTTGATCGTTAGCATCTACCTCCATGGCATTTAATGGATGATGGAATGGACAAACCAAACTAAACTCTCCTCTCTTACTCTCTCTCTCTCTCTCTCTCTCTCTCATGTGGCGGGGAAAAAATCTATATTATACACATGGCAGTAGAATGAGAGGACGGATAACACTGTCTCTATATCATATAAGAGAGACAGACTCACAGAAAATGGAACAGCAACTGAAACTCAACAATGAAATCGTAACTTAAGAACGACAGTGTTACGAGTACAGAAGAGAACCTCTCTTACTGCGCTGGATATTTGAAACTAGTTATTATTGTTAACATTGTCTGTAAAAAAAATTTATCTTTATTCACAACTACCTAAGTCTGTCAGTCCCTGAGATTTTATCATTTTGTTCTCCAACTCTCAGACGTAGGTACTACAATGATGAGTGTAGTGTTTGCTGCTCGAGACGGTCTGGTATTGACAACGAAGAGGTCATGAATCCGATCGCCGTGGGATCGTGTCTTGTGCTATCTCCCTGTAACTGCGACCTGGTGTTCTTTGCAGCCCATGCTGTAGAGGTGTTGAGGTTCAGCATGGTATCGGCGTGGGAGCGGGTTGTGACAGCTACTTTTTCAGTCCCGGAGTATAGCTAAAACTCAGGCGGTGTGCAGTGCTTCTTTAGCAGACTCCACCACCATGGGGAAGTATGGCGATTCCTGCCCGTTAGCCAGGCAAAGCCTGCTACAGGGGATGCCAACAGAGAGTGAGACAGGGTCTTGGTCAGCTATGGTTCGCTAACCCTAACGCTAACATGTCAGCTATGGGTCGCTGATTGCCTAATCGGACGCTGTCTCCACGGCCCATCGTCGGGGGTTAAATATCAAGACCTGGAATGTCCAAGTTAATTGGCCTCAAGGGCAATAACTGTATGTGAGAATCGAGTTGTAGGGCTAGTTTGTGCCATTCATTCATTCCTTTGCATGTCCCTTGCGGAACTTTGCCTCCCAAACAGCACTCCTGTAGGCCTCTCGGTTGTGAGCAAGATGGCCTGCTGCTGCTGCATCCATTTCCAGATCATCAACGATGTCTTGCAGCCATCTTCGTTTCGGTCTTCCTCTTTTTCTTTTTCCCATTATGTATCCTTCCAATACGGTCCTCTCTAAATTATCATGACGTTTAATGTGGCCAAAATATTTAAGTTTTCTCTCTTTAATCCTCTTTACTAGCCAGCCTTCTTCAATATTAAGCTCTTGTAGTATAGATATATTTGTTCTTTTTTGTGTCCACGATATTTGGAGAACTCTTCTATAGCATTTACATTCAAAGGCATTTATGTGCTTCTCAGCTGTTTTGTTAAGTGTCCAGGTCTCACAGGCATATGTTGCGATGGGAAAGATGCATGCCCTTAAAAATCTTATTTTTGTGGTTCTGTCTGCTCCTCTCCACAGATTCTTTATTTGTTTTACTTTCTGAAGAGCAATAGATGTCCTCCTTTTAATTTCCCGCATTGTATCTCCATTATTAGTTAGTAGTGATCCAAGATATTCAAAACTCTCCACTTCTTCCAGTTTTTCCTCACTGATACATATTTCAGTTACCTTGTTTGTTTTGTCAGTTGTCATCACTTTAGTTTTCTTTGCATTAAGATAGAGGTTCTGCTCTGGTTTGTGCCAGTTTACATAAAAATAAGGTGACAGAAGTCAAGGTGAACTGATTGTATTTAACCAGTTTCTCAGCTCTTTAAAAAAATATCTCCTACACGCTGGAAGAAGAAAAAAGAAGACGTTAGTTTCAGTAAAACCATATTTTCATAGTACCTAAGTTCACAGGCAGAAAAAAAAACCTCGCGGGCCGCATTCAGCCCAAGGGCCGCCAAGTGGTTTGTTAACGAGTTTTTTTATTTTTTAACAATAGAAATATAATTTTCCAAACCTAGTATCCACACAAGAGTTGTAAAAACTTAGTGGTAGCGCAAAACTCCAATTGTGAGTGGAACAGTAGAAAGTAGTTTCATTAAGCTCAAAGCAGCAGCAACAACAAAACTCCAGAACATTTGAATATCAGAAAGAGAGAGAGAGGGAGAAAGAGAGTGGGAGAGAGAGAGGGAAAGAGAGAGAGGAAGAAAGAGAGGGAAAGAAAGAAAGGGAGAGAGAGAGGGAAAGAGAGAGAGGGAGGGAGAGAGAGAAGGAGAGAGAGAAGGAAAGAGAGAGGGAAGGAGAGACAGAGGGAAAGAGATGGACAGGGAGAGAGAGAGGGGAAAAAGAGAGAGGGAAAGAGATGGAGGGAGAGAGAAGAGGGAGAGAGAGAAGGAGAGAGGGAGGGAGAGAGAAGAGGGAGAGAGAGAAGGGGAGAAGGAGGGAGAGGGAGATAGAGAAGGAGAGAGGGAGGGAGAGAGAAGAAGGAGAGAGAGAAGGAGAGAAGGAGGGAGAGAGAAGAAGGAGAGGGAGGGAGAGAGAAGAGGGAGAGAGAAGAGGGAGAGAGAAGGAGAGAGGGAGGGAGAGAGAAGATGGGGAGAGAGAAGAGGGAGAGAGAAGAGGGAGAGAGAAGAGGGAGAGAGAGAAGGAGAGAGGGAAGGAGAGAGAAGAGAGAGAGAAGGAGAGAGGGAGGGAGAGAGGGAAAGAGAGAGAGGGAGAGAGAGGGAAAGATAGGGAAAGAGAGGTAGAGAGAGAGAACGAATGAACATACTTTATTTCAAAAGGTTAATAATTGGACAAGCAGGCCCGTCTAACATTCTACCCTTCATCACAACTTTCACTCAGTCACACTCAGTCATACTCAGTTACAGTCAGTCACAGTCAGTCAGCATTTGTTAATCAGCTTAATAATCATGAATAAGCAATCAAAGAATACATAAATAAATAATCAACAATCTCTAATAAATAATAATATAAAATAATAAACTCTCCCGGGATGAGAGGGAGAGATAAAGAGAGGAGGGAAGGCAGAGACAGAGAGGGAGAGAGACAGGAAGGCAGAGATAGAGGAAGGCAGAGAGAGAGGAAGGCAGAGAGAGAGGGAGAAAGAGAGGAAGGCAGAGAGAGAGAGGAGAAAGAGAGGAAGGCAGAGAGAGAGGGAGAGAGAGGAAGGCAGAGAGAGAGGGAGAAAGAGAGGAAGGCAGAGGGGGAGAGAGAAGAAGGCAGAGAGAGAGGGAGAGAGAGAGGAAGGCAGAGAGAGAGAGGAAGACAGAGAGAGAGAGGAAGGCAGAAAGAGAGAGGAAGGCAGAGAGAGAGGGAGAGAGAGAGGAAGGCGGAAAGAGAGGGAGAGAGAGAGGAAGGCAGAGAGAGAGAGGAAGGCAGAGAGAGGGAGAGAGAGGAAGACAGAGAGAGAGGAAGGCAGAGAGGAAGTCAGAGAAAGAGAGGGGGAGAGGAAGGCAGAGAGAGGGAGAGAGAGGAAGGCAGAGAGAGAGGGAGAGAGAGAGGAAGGCGGAGAGAAAGAGGAAGGCAGAGGGAGAGAGAGGAAGGCACAGAGAGAGGGAGAGAGAGAGAGGAAGGAAGGAAGGGGTTGGAGAGAATTTGATTATCCAGTTCTTTTACCATTTCTGAAAAAGAGTCTAGAGAGGGAAGGGCAGAGAGAGAGAGAGAAGGAGAGAGAGAAAGTCAAAGAGAGAGTGTGAGAGAGAAAGGCAAAGAGAGAGAGAGAGGCAAAGAGGGAGAGTGTGAGAGAGAAAGGCAAAGAGAGAGAGAGAGAGAGAAAGGCAAAGAGAGAGTGAGAAAAAGAGAGAAAGACAAAGAGAGAGTGAAAGAGAGAAAGGGAAAGAAAGGCAGACAGAGAGAAAGAGAAAGTGAGAGGGTGTAGGAGAAAGAGAGAGAGAAAGAGAGAGAGAGAAAGGCAGAGAGAGAAAGAGTGAGAGAGAAAGGCAGAGAGAGAAAGAGAGAGTGAGAGAAAGGCAGAGAGAGTGAGAGGCAGAGAGAGAGAGAAAGAGAGAGAGAAAGGCAGAAAGAGAAAGAGAGAGGATAAGAACATGAAACTGGAAGGCTAACCCCCATGGAAAGTATGTTTACTGCCCTCCCCCCACACCCACCAACCCTCCCCCCCCCCACCTCGCAATAAAAAGCTTGTGCTACATGAGACCAGGTTTAATTAACTTTCCTTTCGTTCACAAGATGGCGATTAAGAAGTTTAAGTTTGATGTTTCCTTCAGAGCAGATCTGAGGGTGTCTTCACACCAACCGCCACCCGCCTGCCCCTAATCTGTCCCCGGAGTTGGGTTTCTGCTGTATCGGATATCACAGGGGAAGTTTTCTTATCCCCAGTTTGTGTTTCTTGTGATTCAAGAAACAGACTGTTTCTGTGTTGGAACAAACATATATTAAACAGATTCTAGTTTTTGTTCCTGCACTTCTGTGGCTGGCGAACGTCGAAGACTAGATCTGTGGTTTCTGTTTTGGATTTTAACTGGACTTTTTTGTCTTAAGAACAAAAGTATCATTTCACTCATTTGCTTGTCCCTTGCGGAACCTTGCCTCCCTAACAGCACTCCTGTAGGCCTCTCGGTTGTGAGCAAGATGCTCTGCTCCTGATGCATCCATTTGCAGATCATCAAAGATGTCTTGCAGCCATTTTCGCCTTGGTCTTCCTCTCTTTATTTTTCCAATTATGTGCCTTCCAAGACGGTTTTCTCTCAATTCTCATGACGTTTAATGTGTCCAAAATATTTAAGTGTTCTCTGTTTAATCCTCTTTAATAGCCAGCCTTCTTCAATATTAAGTTCTTGTAGTATGGATATATTTGTTCTTTTTTGTGTCCATGATATTTTAAGAACTTTTCTGTAGCATTTACATTCAAAGGCATTTATGTGTTTCTCAGCTGTTTTGTTAAGTATCCAGGTCTCACAGGCATATGTTGCGATGGGAAAGATGCATGCCCTTAAAAATCTTATTTTTGTAGTTCTGTCTGTTCCTCTCCACAGATTCTTTAGTTGTTTTACTTTCTGAAGAGCGTTAGATGTCCTCCTTTTAATTTCCATCATTGTATCTCCATTATTAATAAGTAGTGACGCTAGATATTCAAAACTATACACTTCTTCCAGTTTTTCCTCATTGATACATATATCAGCTGCCTTGTTTGTTGTGTCAGTTTCATCAATTTAGTTTTCTTCACATTAAGATAGAGGTTTTGCTCTTTGCTGTTCTTACAGACTGACATAATGAGTTTTTCCATTCCTTTTTGTGTTGTGGACAGTAATACTGTCTCATCAGCATATCTAATCTCTGGTATTTCATAACTTCCAATTGTTATGGCATCATAATATTCGTTGTCTACATCTTCTCTAACATTCGTCATTATATTTCCAGTATACAAATTAAATAAGTAAGATGATAATATGCACCCCTGACGGACCCCTTGTTTTTTGTCAAACCAAGTTGTTGTTTCACCATTTATTCTTACTGCTGCCAGATGGTCTAGATACAGCAGTGATGTTAACTGTATCAAATGTGTTAGAAATCTCTTTTTTCCATTATTTTCCAAAGTTTCTGGTGTTGTACACAATCAAATGCCTTTGAGTAGTCTACAAAAGCTAAATATAGATTCACATTAAACTCTCTGCATTTCTATATTATTAATTTTATATTGAATATATGATCTCTTGATCCTCTTCCTTGCCTGAAACCAGAAAAAGTATAGTGCATATATTTCAAAGGGACTTATCTCACTCTCTCACAATCGCTTTCACTCTCTCGCATTGTCTCTCTCTCTCTCTCTCCTCTCTGTCTCATTCCCTCTCTCACTCTCTCTCTCACATCACATGCCTATGTTATGTTATGTATATATGGCGGTTCATATCATTCTCGTATGATCTATAACGGATAAAAATATGGTAGATGACGGAATGATTGACCAGTCAACGACTGTTTAACCACCACTTAGCCACCTAGCCTAAACATAGTAAGGGTCCTGGCCCTTCTGACCTATAGCTTTCATCTTGTCATATATGGGCCTGATCTCTCCCCCCTTCCCAACTGTGGTGTACAACACCAGAAACTTTGGGAAATAATGAAAAAAAGGGGATTTCCAAACATTTGATACAGTTAACATCACTGCTGTATCTAGGCCAACAAGCAGTAGTAAGAATAAATGGTGAAACAACAACTTGGTTTGACATAAAACAAGGGGTCCGTCAGGGGTGCATATTGTACCTTACTTATTTAACTTGTATACTGTAGACATAATGAGGAATATTAGGGAGGATGTAGACATATAATATTATGATGCCTTACAAATTGGAGGTTATGAAATACCAGAGATTAGATATGCTGATGACACAGTATTACTGTCCACAACACAAAAAGGAATAGAAAAACTCATTATGTCAGTCTGTAAGAACAGCGAAGAGCAGAACCTCTATCTTAATGTGAAGAAAACTAAACTGATGAAACTGACAAAACAAATAATGCAGCTGAAATATGTATCAATGAAGAAAAAATGGAAGAAGTAGAGAGTTTTGAATATCTTGAATCATTACTAACTAATAATGGAGAAGAAATGATGGAAATTAAAAGGAGGGCATCTATCGCTCCTCAGAAAGTAAAACAACTAAAGAACCTGTGGAGAGGAACAGACAGAACTACAAAAATAAGATTTTTAAGGGCGTGCATCTTTCCCATAGCAACATATGCCTGTGAGACCTGGATACTTAACAAAACAGCTGAGAAACACATAAATGCCTTTGAATGTAAATGCTACAGAAAAGTTCTTCAAATATCATGGACACAGAAAAGAACAAATATATCCATTCTACAAGAACTTAATATTGAAGAAGGCTGGCTATTAAAGAGGATTAAACAAAGAAAATTTAAATATTTTGGACACATTAAACGTCATGAGAATTTAGAGAAGACCGTCTTGGAAGGGTGCATAATAAGGCGAAGATGGCTGCAAGGCATCGTTGATAAACTGCAAATGGATGCGTCGGCAGCAGAGCATCTTGCTTACAACTGAGAGAACTACAGAAAAGCTGTTAGGGAGGCAATGTTCATGCAAATGACTAACTGCCCCCCTCTCCAATTGTGATCTCTACAGTTGCTATATGGCTTCTATCACACTGGCCTGGCTGATACGCTATCGTAATTCTCTTTCTTTTCAGCAGTTTTATTACTTAGTTGTTCATTAATTTTTATGATTTAGTGTGCTTTTTCACTGTATTTATTTATATTACTCCATGCAGTGCGCCTGACCTTTCTGACCTCTAGGACGAAGTCTTTCAGCGTTACTGAACTGATAATAGATTGAGACAGTAAATGATAATTCCCTTATGTATTTAAGAAAAGGGTAGAACAGGGCAGGAAGGACAAATAAGGAAAGGAAAGGAAAGAAAAGTAAGTCCACATTCATTCCAAATGGCAAATTACTATAATTATCATACTATCATGTATCTTACAGCTATGTGCCGAATTACGGCCGACCGACTTACGGCCGCTGGCACTTACAGCCGAGGCTCGGCAGAACTATACTCACGGAAAAAAAGTAAGTGTGCGATGCTTTAAGAGTGCACCATGAACGTGCTCAGGTGATGACTGAAATAAAACTGGCACACATTATGTTTAATTATCCAATAACAGATGAAATGATACCTCTCAGGCAGTCACATGTCACAAAAAAAGTAAAAAAATAAAAAACTCACGTGATGTGGCTCACAACCCCGAGAAAAGAAAATCAGGGTTTCAATATCATGTGTGTCCTCCTCTGGCAGTTATCACTGCTTGACACCGCCTTCTCATCGAACCAATGACACGTTGTATCAATTGCTGAGGCATGTTATTCCATTCTTCTTGCAACACTTGGGCTAATTCTTGGCGGTTTCAAGGAAGATTGTGTCGTCTTCGCAACTTGTGGTCCAGTTCATCCAAATGTGCTCGATAGGTGACAGGTCTGGTGAAACTGCTGGGTATGGCAAGACAGTAACATGATGCTGTTGAAAGTGGTCCCTGACCACACGTGCGACATGTGGACGAGCGTCATCTTGCTGTAGTATCACGCCTTGTCCGTTAGCATCCATAAAAGGCATTACGTGGCGTGTACTGACTTCGTCCCTATATCGTAAACCTGTAAGGTTGCCACTGAGGAAGACTAGGTTTGATCGGCCTGCATAGGACATTCCTCCCCAAACCATTACACTGCCTCCTCTCCTCCTACCTACCCACCTCTAGCACACAGTTATTTGCAAAGCGTTTTCTCTTCGCCTGTGCACTAAAGCACGCCAATCATGGCCTTGCATACAGAATTTGGACTCACCAGTGAATATAATCCGTCTCCATTGATGATAAGGCCATGCCACATGGTGCCTGGCCCAGGTCAAGCGGGTTTGTCTGTGGCGAACTGTCAGTACTGGTCTAACTGCAGGCCTATGAGGTAAGAGATTTAATTCCCTGAGTCTGTTCCTCACTGTCCTGCCCGACACACGTTTTACACCTGGAATGTTGCAGGCAGTCCATGTTGCCTGGAGAAACCTGTTACGAAGGTGCATGAGGTGGATGTAGCGGTCTTGTGCAAGGGTGGTAACTCGTGGTCTGCCGCTTCTATGGCGGTCAGCAACGGAACAATTTTGGTTAAAACGACTTTGAAGGCGTGATATTGTGTTTCTGTGAACATTAAAATGTTGAGATACTGCTGCTACTGTTGATCCAGCAATTAACATCCCAACAGCTATTTCTCGCTGATGTTCATTCAATCTTGGCATGATGAAAAAAAAATGTTAATGTTGGAATTCCACTACTTCTTTCTTCAACGATTAAGTGAAGAGATCTCTGAGAATAGTATTACCCACTTACCCTCATTTTTATCCTCTGGAGCTGTGGTTATCTCCCTATGAATAGTGCGATCAACTTCCTGCAGCACGGGGAAGTGGACAACATTCAGACAAAACTTCTGCCAAATTTGATTTCATTTCACTCATGACAGCGAGATTGGTGCGCTTGACACCGCTGCACACTTACTTTTGCCCATGAGTATGTTTGACGGGCTGTGATTCATTTTGTGCTTAATTTCAAACATTTGTGTTCTACACAAGCAATAAATCCACTATAAGACAAGAAGAACTAACGACCAAATCAATTTACGTCCTTAACTCCCCGTTTCGGTGCATGCCAGTGTGTTAAAATGGCATCACTCCCGGTAAACATTGCTGTCTTGACAGCTAATCTCAAAAAGGTCATTTCTTTCTCATTATTGTGTGAACTATGGGTAAAAAAAACAAAACAATTATCACTTGATATTCTTGACTGCTCCGGTGGATGTTACGGTAATTTGCCAGTTGTTTTCTTTTAACAAGATCAGCGCAGGATTTGTGAAGTCGTATTCCTTTTGCGGCCGAGGCGGTGATGAAGTTGAACCGCAGACCCCGTGTTGGATATGGAGTGAAAGTAGTGGGGCTAACTGACACTCACAAGTAAGCCCAAGACGTTGGCTTCTCGAGACGCTCCACTACTACGGGGACTCACCACTAACGAGCTACACAAACTGAAGCAGTGAACCAGCCTGTTGTTGTCAGTGTCGGGACGAGATAAGACCAGCCTCAGTAACTCTGACATTCTAAAATTCCAGTAACCCTGACACTCTCCAGCCCTAGTAACAGTGACACTCCCAAGCCCTAGTAACCCTAACACTCCCTACCCTAGTAACCCTGACATTCCCTACCCTAGTAACCCTGACACTCCCTACCCTATTAACCCTGACACTCCTTACCTTAGTAACCCTGACACTCCCAAGCCCTAGTAACCCTAACACTCCCTACCCTAGTAACCCTAACACTCCCTACCCTAGTAACCCTGACATTCCCTACCCTAGTAACCCTGACACTCCCTATCCTAGTAACCCTGACACTCCCTACCGTAGTAACCCCGACACTCCCTACACTAGTAACCCTGACACTCCCTACCCTAGTAACACGGACACTCCTTAGCCCTAGTAACCGTTACACTTCCTACCCTAGTAACCCTTACACTCCCTACCCTAGTAACCCCGACACTCAATAGCCCTAGTAACCTTGACACTCCCTACCCTAGTAACCCCGACACTCCCTACCCTAGTAACCCTTACACTCCCTACCCTAGTAACCCCGACACTCCCTACCCTAGTGACCCCAACACTCTCTACCCTAGTAACCCTGACACTCCCTACCTAGTGACCTTGACACTCCCTACCCTAGTAACACTGACACTACCTACCCTAGTAACCCTGACAATCCCTACCCTAGTGACCCCAACACTCCCTACCCTAGTAACCCTGACACTCCCTACCCTAGTAACCTGACACTCCCTACCCTAGTGACCTTGACACTCCCTACCCTAGTAACCTTGACACTCCCTACCTAGTGACTTTGACACTCAATACCCTAGTGACCCTGACACTCCCTATACTAGTAACCCTGACACTCCCTACACTAGTGACCCTGACACTCCCTACACTAGTAACCCTGACACTCCCTACCATAGTGACCCTGACACTCCCTACCCTAGTGACCTTGACACTCCCTACCCTAGTAACCCTGACACTCCCTACCCTAGTGACCCTGACACTCCCTACCCTAGTAACCCTGACACTCCTTACCCTAGTGACCCTGACACTCCCCAGCCCTAGTAACCTTGACACTCCCTACCCTAGTAACCCTGGCACTCCCTACCCCTAGTAACCCTGACACTCCCTACCCTAGTAACCTTGACACTCCCTACCCTAGTGACCCTGACACTCCCTACCCTACTAACCCTGACACTCCCTAGCCTTAGTAATCCTGACACTCCCTACCCTAGTAACCCTGATACTCCCTACCCTACTAACCCTGACACTCCCTATCCCTAGTAACCCTGACACTCTCTATCCCTAGTAACCCTGACACTCTCTATCCCTAGTAACCCTGACACTCCCTATCCCTAGTAACCCTGACACTCCCTAGCCCTAGTAACCATGACACTCCTCCACTCCAGTCACGCACTCTTGTCAGTATTTAGAAAGGAGGTGCAGCATGTTCTTGACTTCATATCCGATGTTCTACGCTTATGTTGTAGTAAGAAGAACACAAAGATGTGTATACAAACAAACATAGCACAGATACATGTGTGCGCAAACATAGCACAGATACATGTGTGCGCAAACATAGCACAGATACATGTGTGCGCAAACAAACAGCGCAGATACATGTGTACACAAACACAGCACCGACAGATGTGTACATGCGAACACAGCACAGATATATGTCCACACAAACACAGCACAGATACATGTGTCCAAACAAACACAGCACAGATACATGTGTCCACATTAACACAGCACAGATAGATGTGTACACACAAACACAGCACAGATACATGTGTACACACAAACACAGCACAGATAGATGTGTCCACACAAACACAGCACAGATACATGTGTACACACAAACACAGCACACAGCCAGTTTTACCTGTAGCTTGTATCTGAAAGTCTCGTTCGCTTGGGCAAAAACAAAGGAAAGTATATTTTTATATCCCTCATTAAGGTCTCACGAAACCGCCACCCGCCTCCCCCCTCCCCCGTACCTCCCACGCTTGCTCCGCGCAGCAATCTTCTTCACACCCGGTTTATCCAAGAAACACATTCACTGAGAAGGATGAGTATAACTAGTCCAGGCCTAGTGGCAGTATACAAGATGGCCTTCAGTTCTGAAGATTCTTCTGAGTTCCATAGACGTATGCCTCACAGGACATCATCAGTGCTGACTATCAAAGAACATCACCTCAAAATGATTCAGAACAAAAAACACCACACATAATGGCCATCATAGAACACCATCAATACTGACTGATTCTGAAAGAACACCACACATAATGACTATCATAGAACACCATCCACAGTGAATCAGAGAATACCATCCATGTAGACCAAAAAGAGTACCATCCATACAGACTATCATACAAAACTGTCCATACTGACTGTCATATGACACCATCTATAATGACTATCATAGAACACCATCTATAACGGCCATCACAGAACACCATACCCAACGACTATCATAGAACGCCACCCGTAATGACTATCATAGAACACTCTCTATAACGATTATCATAGAACATCATCCATAATGACTTAAGAACCTCTCTTAAGACAGAACTTCAGGCGCCTACGCGCCAAGGGAAGAGTCTAAAACTGTAGGAGATAACTCTATGGTGAGGAATAATCAATAACCGAACTAAGAAAAATTGCTTCTTCCAGATTTTCCCCGCGACATTAATGACGCAATTTGAGAACTTTCAATCAGTCAGGGAGAAATGATTGACAGACAAAAGGGGGGAAAAATGTTGAAAACAGAAAGAAAGAAAGACGAAAGAATGAATTCTATATTGTACCGGTCACTCGCCTATTCACAGCCATGCGAGCTCTTTTCTTCCGCGCGCTTTTCATAGGAAAAAAAAAAAGTTCGAGAAGAAGTAGGACATGAAAGACAGTGTCACGTGTCTGCGCTTTGATCTATACGTAGAGTGGAGGGTATGACACAGAATCAAGGCAATTGGCCATTCTGGAGGGCCTGAAAGGCTCCCATTGTGTAGCTGTCTGAATGCCTCCAGCTCCTTTACAGAGGGAGCGTATTTCAATTCCAAACCCTGTTCCTTTCAGGGGCCCTGTCTCTCTCCCAGATAGCAACAGAGGCGTAGTTAGACCCCCCACCCACCCAGTGCCGTAATGGGCTGCTAAATAAAATATGGTCGTACAGTGACGCGTTCTTTTAAGGTCTCCATTTTAACAGACCGGAGTTATCTCGAAATTGAATAGTTTGGTGGCTATGAAAGAAGACAGGTTTGACAAAACAGAACTTCTTCGGTGATAAAGTCATGCAGAAATTAGTGGTAGATTGCGCTTCGGGTGATGGGTTTTGATGTTCTTACGGAAAGGCCGGTCATTTACCCATTTCCCATCGTTTCTTTCTGTTATGTCACTCTTTTGCTACACCTGACCATATATAATAAATAACAATCTATCTATCTATCTATCTATCTATCTATCTATCTATCTATCTATCTATCTATCTATCTATCTATCTATCTATCTATCTATCCAATCATCCATCCATCCATCCATCCATTCATCCATCTATCTATCTATCCAATCATCCATCCATCCATCCATCCATCCATTCATCCATCCATCCATCCATCTATTACTAGTTAGTCTTTCTAATTGCTGTGGCTTCAACAGACTTAAGCCTATGAACCTGGAAGTGAAAACTGTCAGGTGTCAAGAAACAGAAAAACCTCTGCTAACACAGCTTATTGTTTTACGAATCTGATGTCTGGGGAACTCTACGTACACTCGACAGCTTCCAAACTAATAGTTTACGGAAGTTCAGAGAAGTATTCTGACCAGATGACATAAATAGTAACTTATTTTTAAGAGAGGCAGACATGGCACAAGTTGTTAACAGTGATTGAAAGGAGGAAGTGGCAATGGATCGGTCACATTATGAAAATGGCAGACGGGTCCTTACCACGAAGAGCTTTGATGTGGACTCCACAGGTAAAAGAAGCATGGGACGATCATAAAGGACATGGAGAGAAAATTCTGGTAAACAAAGGACTGACATACAAGACAGCCAAGAAGATTGCGAAGAACTGACAAAAGTGGAAATCTTAACTCAGTCATAAAATCTGTATGTCTGTCATGACCTTCACATCTGTGTTATAACTTGTGTATGTCTGTCACACACCTTCACATCTCTTTTATAACTTGTGTATGTCTGTCACATACCTTCACATCTCTTTTATAAGTTGTGTATGATTACGGTGACTGTGAATATAGTGTGTCTATGCACAGATTGCCGATTCCATTGATGAGTGACTTTACTGTTGGGTGAGTCCACTGATGGGTGAGTCTACTGATGGATGAGTCCATTGTTGAGTGAGTCCACTGATGGGTAAGTCCACTGTTGGGTGAGTCTACGGATGGGTGAGTCTACTGATGGGTGACTCCACTGATGAGTGAGTCCACTTATGGGTTATTCCACTGTTGGGTAAGTTTACTGATGAGTGAGTCTACTGAGAGAATGAGTCCACTGATGGGTTATTTCACTGTTGGATGAGTCTATTGATGGGTGAATCCATTAATGGGTTATTCCACTGTTGGTTGAATTTACTGATGGGTGAGTCCACTGAAAGGTTGAGTTTCTGTTTCTTGTAATTCATGTATGGAACCATAGAGCTTAACTTCTTTAGTGGTTTCACTGGGCCAGTAATTACTTCTGAGTGTCTCATAGTTGGTGCAGTTTTGGAGGATATGTTCCACAGTTTGGGGCACCTGGGCACATGTACATAGATTAGTAGTACCAACCTTAAACTTTGTATACGTATGACTTCGGAGTCGGCTGTGTCCTGTTCGAAGACGGAAGATGGTGACTTGTTCCTTTCTTTTTAGCATATGATAGTCATCATGTGGTGGTGTTTGTGGCTTCCTGTAGGTTTTTATCATGCTTTTCTTCTGGTTATTGGTGATCGGTGTGTCTGATTGCTCCATTTCAGCGCCTTCTTTGGCCAGACGGTCAGCTTTTTCATTGCCTGGTATCCCACAGTGGGAGGGAATCTACTGCAAGGTGGCTCTGTGCTGTGAACCAATTTTTGACAAGGCATCCTTAAGGCCTGGTAGTTTGTTGCACTGAAGAGCTTCCAGTACTGATCTTGCATCTGTGAGAATTACTATGGGGCATACATCAGTTCTGAATTCTGATAGTTTTTCAACTGCAGCAATAATTGCCCTAACTTCTGCATCATAGTTGTTGCAGTATTTTCCAGTGGGTATGGAAATCTAGTCAGTGGTGTTGTTTGGATATTCAATATATACTCCTGCTCCTCTATTCTTTATGGCAGTCTGTGCAGATTCATCTGTATACACACGTATCCAGTTGTCAGATGTATATTTGTCATCTAGCACACTCAATGTGGCTGTTGATCTTACAAGACTGCTTTCCATCTCATTCTGCTCACCTTTCACTTTAGTTTGAATAATTATTTGTGTAAAATCTGCTTCTTTCCATGGTAATGCTCTGGTACAGATGATAATGGAGCGACTACAGTTGGAAAGTCTGGTATCAGCTTACGCATACGCTTGGCCTGATGAATGAAGCTGCTTCTTTTAAGCCGTCTTAGTGCCAAGTTATTGAATCTCTCCTTCAGAGGATGGCTTACAGAGCTGAGGAATTTCTCTCCCAAGGTCATGACCTTTGTGTCTGTACGTTCTTTTAGTGTTTGAACACCAACTATTTTCTGCATTTCTATTACTGGTGTGGACCTAATGGCACCTGTGATAATCCGTAGTGACTGATTTTGTATCTTGTCTAGATTATGCAGCGTAGTGTTTGATGCTGTGCACCAAGATATTGAGCCTCATTCTAAATGTGGTAGAATACTTTGCTGATATACATTCTTGAGGATTCTTCCACTAGCTCCCCATGTGGTTCCACTCAATTTTTTTTTAATATAGCTAGTTTTCTTCTGGCATTTGCTTCTGCACTGTTGATGTGTTGCTTCCAGGTCAGTTTTGAGTCAAGAGTCACTCCTAAGTAAGTGGATTGGTTGTCCATCCTTAAGGATATTTCATTTACCTGCTTTCTGTTTAGATGAGAGAGTGAACAGAGCGGTACTTGATTTCTCTGTGTTTATACTTACACACCATTTGTTTGTCCATGATGTCAAGATGTCTGCTGCTCTTTGGAGTCTCTGTGTAGCAATTGTCGTATATTCATCTGTACACCACATAACCAGATCATCTGCATACAGTGCCGCTGTGATTCCAAAGGGACGTTCCTTGACCAGGTTATTGAATACCATGTATAGTGTAGTTGAAAGGACGCCTCTTTGTGGTACACAGTGTCGCAGCAGTATTTTCTGGCCTTTTGTGACCATTCATTACTACTCTAGCTCTTCTATTGTGTAAGTGAGATTTTATCCAGTTGTACAGTCTTCCATTCACATTGAAGTTTCTTATTTTCCATATCATCATCATCATCATGTGCCGTGCCGTCTGGTGTTGGCTATTATGCTTCTCCAGAGTATCCGATCCTTCATGCAGGCCATCAGCTCAGTTGGTGATCTCTTCTCACACCATCCCGTCAGACTGTCCAGTATCATTTCTCTTGGTCTTCCTCTTGATTTTCTTCCTTCTATTTTTCCTGTTGTTATAATATTTTCAATGCCCCCTCTTCTCATTACATGTCCTATGAAAGTACATCGTCTCTTTCTTATCTTTTTGACAAGGTTTTTTGTCTCTCCAGCTCTTCTCATACATTCTTCATTAGTTATTTTTGCTGTCCAGGGGATTCGCAACATTCTTCTAATAAACCACATTTCTCCTGCTTCCAATGATTTTTGTGCAGACTTGCCTATTGTCCATGATTCACTTCCATAGCAGACCTTTTTTCCATACTTTATCAAAGGCTTTCCTCCGGTCTATCCATGCTGCTAGTAGAAGGTTTTTCTCTTGAAATGCGTCCTCAATCTCTTGAGAGAGATAGGACACTTGATCTTCTGTACTGTAGTACTGCCTAAATCCTGCTTGTTGTGGAACGAGAAGATTTTCACTTTCTATGTACAATTTTAGACTCATTTCTGTGATGCGTTCCATCATTTTGCAGAGGAAACTAGTGAGACTGATTGGCCTGTAGTTGGAGGCTGTATCGCTGTTTTTCCATGACTTTAGCAGTGGTACCATGCTTGCTTCCTTCCAGATTTGAGGTAACATACCTGTGCATCAGCACACATTGAAAATATCCAACAGCTTTCCCATTGCTGCCATTCCCAGGTTCTTGATCATTTCATTGGACACTCCATCTGGTCCTGGTGATTTCCTTCGTTTCAGTTTACTGACTGCTGGGTCTAACTCGCTGCGTGTGATTGGTGCATCCATGACCTCCAGTTCTCTGCTTTGTTTCTCTTCTTTCTGTGGGTCATTGTGCGCACTGCACGCTCCTTCTCTGGATGGATATCAATGTTGCAGTCCTGTGCAAACATGCGAGCAAAGTGATCTGCTACCTGCTTACCTGTAAGAGTTTTCCCATCATCTATTAGTGTAATCTTTGTATTTCTTCCAGTGCTCCCATCGTTTAACTGTTTGATTAGTTTCCAGTTTTCTTCCATCCTTTTCAAAGTTTAGGGTCTCTTGTTTTCTATCTCAAACTTTCCCGTCTGGCTTGCAGCTTGGATCTCTGAAATTTGGCCTTAACATGTTGGTAATTGTTGTGGTGTTCTTAGCATGGTCTATTTTCTGTTCGCTTTCGAGCTGTTTCCACGTCATCATGGAGTTTTCCCAGCTCACTAGACCTATATCGTTTATAGTCCCTACGAGCTCCTCTGGGAATGGTTTCACGTGCGGCCTGAAGGATACAAGCATTGAAATCCTTCACTATGCTGTTAATATCCTTACCTTCTATAGACAGCTGTCCCACCAGGATACCTGTACGATATCTGTACATTGTCCAGTTTCCTTTTTTATAGTTCCATCTGGGGAGAAGGCTACTGGTGTTAAGGAGTTCGTTTTCTACTGTCAAGAAGACTGGTCGATGGCCGCTACCTCCAAGTTGTTTTCCAGCTTTACGTGTAATGTTCCACTTCAGATCTGGAGAGTGGAATGCCAGATCTGGTGTTGAGGTTGTATGCCAAGCCCTTGAGTAAAATGTTGGGGCATCCATTGGCTGGTTGATCAGGAGAAGTCCATTATTATCCTGCCAGCTCTCAACTTCCTCTCCTCTCTTGTCCATGTGGTCATAGCCCCAGCTCTGGGAATGGCTGTTAAAATCACCACAGACCATCAGTCTCTCTTTATGTGGGATTGTTTCTAATGCAAGTTGGGCGGTCATTAGGACAGTAATAGTTAAGGAGGTGGAAGTCTGTATTACCGGTCTTTAGATGGATCATCTGGTATGTGGCTCTTCCATGTACATTCTCACCTGACATGTGCTGATGTTATTCTTAACAAGTGTGAGTACTCCTCCTTTTCTTCTGTCCTGTCGGTCTGATCTAAAACACTGGTAGCCTCTGATTTTAAAGGCAGCATCTTTGGTTGGGTGTGTCTCCTGTATGCAGCATATACTTACCTGCTCTGCAAAGAGTATGTTCTCTAGTTCAACATTTTTGCTATAGCCATCTCCAACTCTACTGGCACTCTCAGCATTCCATTGCATTAGTTTAAATTATTGCTTTTTGGCAGTTTTCTACTGTTGTATTTTTTGGCCAGTAACCCTACTCTCATGTCTCCTAGGTCCACAAGACGAACTTAAAAGACCTCCATTAGCATTGGGTGTACCCTTTCGAGGCAGTAGGCCCGGCACTGCACCTGCCTGGCTAATCTTCACAGGGCGAGCACCATCTTTAAAAACTTCAGATAGAGACATTTCATTAGCGATGATGTGTGGTACCCTTATTTTTGCGATGCGCCTTTTGGCTGGGTACCTCCAACTTTAGTACCCTTCCTTGCTAGGGCAGACTGTGGTCTTGCTCGGACTGCCACGAAGACAGTGGTGTAGGCTGGCCTGGCCAAAACTTTGTTTTCCAGCCTCTGGTGGCTGTACTTAAACCCTTTCTCCATGTCAGATCCTGCACGCAACGCTGGCTGGTCTGACGGCTTTGAGATAGTTCCACAGAGACACTCTGACTTTGGAATGAGGAATCCGATGAGTGCTTCAACGATATCCATTCCCTACCACCTATAATCTGCTGGCTCTGTTTTGTTTAAATCATTCTGATAGCCATTGTTGTAAAGACCCATAGGATTGTCACATCCTTGGTTCATTGATTTCAGAACAGATTTTCCTCATCCCTGCAGGCGAACTCCATGTCCCCATCCGTTCACCAACCTGACATTACATTTTAGAAAAATAACAATTACAATTAGTGTTGATTGCTACACGTTTATGGGCTACAGAAGTAGGTCAGAGTTTTGAAGCAAACAGATCTATGTTCTCTGTGTCACAAAGACTATGTTAAGATAAGTGTGTTCTTAACACAGTTGTTCTCAGGGAGTAGTGTTCCTACTAAATGATGGTTCCACTGAAAGATGGTTCCACTGATGAGTGATTCCACCGAGGGGAGACACCACTGATGGATTTCATTCCATTATGAGGTGGTTCCACTGATGGATGGTTCCAAAAAGAGATGATTCCACTAATGTGCGACTTCACTGAAGGATGATTCCACTGATGTGTGACTTCACGGAAGGATGATTCCACTGAGGCTTGTAAATGACAGAAGAATTTTGAGTTACGGTGTTACAATTTCTTTCCCCTTCTGTCTCACTGAGAACAACCCACAACCTTCTCCGCCCCGCCCCCCCCCGCCCCCCCCCCCCCCTCCATTGTAACCTGCTGGTCCAGATAAACTAGCAAACGTATGATATTGTTACTGAAAGTTACATCCATAGCTTTTCATGGTTTTTAACTGTTCGCTCTGCAGTTATCATGAGAACTTCAGCTGTTTTTGTTTCAGAGGAGACAGTAGAAAGAGGAGGAGCAGGAATCCCCATCCCAACACAAGAAGAGAGAAGTCAGTTCCCAGCATAAGAAGAGAGAAGTCAGTTCCCAACACAAGAAGAGAGAAGTCAGTTCCCAACACAAGAAGAGAGAAGTCAGTTCCCAACACAAGAAGAGAGAAGTCAGTTCCCAACACAAGAAGATAGAAGTCAGTTCCCAACACAAGAAGAGAGAAGTCAGTTCCCATCACAAGAAGAGAGAAATCAGCTTGCTACAGGAGAACTATCCACAAACTTCATGACAGAAATAATGACCATTCTGGAGGCTGCAAAAACTCTGCAGGAGCGGCGACCAAAAGACACAAATGTAGCCTTCTTACGCGACAGTCAGACAATCCTCAAAACTATACAAATTGAAGCAGACCAGCTAACAAGGGATATAATGAAGAAACTAAATCAGCTTTCCACAACAAACAGGATAGCGCTACAGTGGACCCCTGCACGCTGTCGCATTGCAGGAAACGAAAACAGCCGATAGTCTGGCAAAGTAAGACACAAAGAAAGAACAATTCAGGGGCAGACAATCTCAAGTGAAAACATCAAGACACCTGGAGACAGAGGACAAACCGCAGACACCCCCCAGGACCGCAGACACCCCCCAGGACCGCATACTAAGACTAAACAGACAACAACAAACCAGTCTTCAGGTTACGAACCGGACACTGCAGACTAAACCCTGATCTCCACAAGATGGAGGCTGTGGCAACACCACAATACATGCGCCAAAACGGTCCCCAGACTCTAGAACACATGCTAGAGACCTGCACTGCACACAAAGAGCACAGAGTCCAAGTATGACCCCGAGAGAGAAGCATGGAGGAGAAACTCTCAGGCTCCTACCAAGACCTTCTGCTGACATCGGGATTTATGGAGGCAACCCGGCTGACTGTTTGAAAAGCTGAGCATACGAAAATGAATGCAGAAGAAGAAGAAGAAGACAGAAGAAGAGGAAGAAGAAAAAAGGAGGAGGAGAAGGAAGAAGAAGGAGTAGAAGGAAGGAAAAGGAGGGGGTGAAGGAGAAGAAGAAGAAAGAAGAAGGAGGAGGTGGAGGAGAAGAAAGAAGAAGAAGTAGAAAGAGGACGAGGAGAAGAAGAAGAAAGAAGAAAGAGGAAGTGACGGATAAAAAAGAAGAAGCAAAGAAGAAGGAGAAAGAGGAGAAGAAGAAGAAGAAGAAAAAGAAGAACGAAGAAGGAGTGGAGGAGAACAATGAAAAAGAAGGAGAAGATGGAGGAGAAGAAGAAGAGGAGAAGGAGGAAGAAGAAGAAGTAATAATAACAACAATAATATTCAGAATTATCTAGACGAAAAAAAAACTGACACACAAACGTTACTTTTTAAAATAAACACATCAGTAACACCACGTGATTCTAGGGCATCACTTGCGCCTTGCCTTGCATGCAGGCACCACGTTCTGAGAGGGGAACACCAGAGGCCAAGAACCAGAGCCCCAGAAGCGCCAATCTTTCTCTATGTTCTTCCTGATGCTACAGATGATTTTGTGCAACATCAAAAGAATTCTGGTTATCTGCTGAGGGTCTGCAGATATCACGTGGGACAAAGAAAAGATGAAAACACTCAGATGATTTAAGAGCTATACATCTGGTCCAGTGTTCACTTGTCATTTAAAAAAAATATGATTACGTTCTTATTGCCATCATTATTTTAACCCTCATTATCGCAGGTTATGTTGCTCCTTTTACCTCATCATTTGAAACATGTGAAGTAAACAACAGCACTGATATATAGATATCTGACCAAGCTAACGCTCTGAGAGGGCCCTAACATCTGCACCATATAACGTAAACAACAGCTCTGATACATAGATCTCTGTCCAAGCTAACGCTCTGAGAGCCCCCTGATATCTGCAACATATAACCTAAACAACAGCACTGATACACAGATCTCTGTCCAAGCTAATGCTCTGAGAGGGCCTGATATCTGCAACATATAACCTAAACAACAGCACTGATACATAGATCTCTGTCCAAGCTAACGCTCTGAGATTGCCCTGATATCTGCAACATATAACAACAGCACTGATACATAGATCTCTGTCCAAGCTAAAGCTCTGAGATTGCCCTGATATCTGCAACATATAACAACAGCACTGATACATAGATCTCTGTCCAAGCTAACGCTCGGAGAGGGGGCAAACAACGCTCGTAAAACGGTTCATGGAAAGAAATTATGGCCAATAGAATGACGGCAAGGTTATCAGAGACTGCAGACCAGGGCTGGTCAAGCCCTTCTCCCACCTCGTCACTGGTGCTCGTAGAAACTGGTTCAGTCTGGCTTGCCTCTGATCTTCTAGGTAGGAAAACCTGCAGAGAATCTGTTATTTGCTTCCACCCCCACCCCCGATCTTCAAATCTAAGCGCTGTAGCATACTTTCATGTGGATGTGATATTTGAGTTTCAACACGTTTAAGCGCTGGCTGATTTGATTATCTGCTCGCAGTTCTTGGGACAAGGAATGTAACATCAGGACAGATAATGCAATACAACATTGGGACATATAATGCAATGCAACATTAGGACAGATAATGCAGTGTAACATTAGGACAGATAATGCAATAAAATATTAGGACAGATAATGCAATGTAACATTAGGACAGATAATGCAATGTAACATTAGGACAGATAATGCAATGTAACATTAGGACAGATAATGCAGTGCAACATTAGGACAGATAATGCAATGCAACATTAGGACAGATAATGCAATGTAACATTAGGACAGATAATGCAGTGTAACATTAGGACAGATAATGCAATGTAACATTAGGACAGATAATGCAATGTAACATTATGACAGATAATGCAATGTAACATTATGACAGATAATGCAATGTAACATTATGACAGATAATGCAATGTAACATTATGACAGATAATGCAATGTAACATTAGGACAGATAATGCAGTGTAACATTAGGACAGATAATGCAATGTAACATTATGACAGATAATGCAATGTAACATTATGACAGATAATGCAATGTAACATTAGGACAGATAATGCAATGTAACATTAGGACAGATAATGCAATGTAACATCAGGACAGAAAATGCAACGGTCAGGCATGACTGGAGGAAGTCACATCATGCATCATCATCATCATCATCATCATCGTCATCATCTTCCAGTTTTGTAAGAGTTCATCCCATCTGTAATCAGAGGCCGGCATTCCCACACTCCGGACATTCCCATACGTGCTCCGCCTTCCATTCCAACAGCCACTGAAACGAGCGTCCGCGGATGGAGCCAGTCACACACTTGCTCCGCCTTCCTTTCCAACAGCCACTGAAACGAGCGTCCGCTGATGGAGCCAGTCACACATTTGCTCCGCCTTCCTTTCCAACAGCCACTGAAACGAGCGTCCGCTGATGGAGCCAGTCACACACTGGTTGCGGATAATGCGCGCCAAACCATTTCCTTCAGAAAAACGTCCGTACTAAATGAACAATAATCATTGAGAGGCTGAATCCATCCGTATCCGTGGCCGGTGATGGGCGAAGCAATCATCATCCACCAGGTTCGTGGAATAATGTCAGAGAAATTCACAGAAATTATAACAGCAACTCCCTTTACACAGACTCTCTGGTTTTTTTTTCTTCCGTTCGTCGCTGTTCAGTGCGTCAAACACCTTCATACAGTCACATCCTTAAAGTCTTCATGGAAATCTAGTACATGTCATCAGTTCATGTAAACGCTTAATCTATAGCTAAAAGATGCTTGTAATCTTCTTCTTCTTCTTCTTTGTTCAGTTTCGTATGCTCAGCTTTCTAAACAGGGAGTCGGGTCGATCACATGAATCATGATATCAGCAGGAAGTCTTCGTAGGAGCCAAAGGGTTTCTCTTCCATGCTTCTCTCTTGGGGTCATACTTGGACGCTGAGGTCTTTGTATGAAGTGCAGGTCTGTGGTGTGTGTTCTGGAGCCTGGGGACTGTTTTGGCACATGCACTGGGCTGTTGTACAGCCTTTATGTTGTGGAGATCAGTGTTTAGGCTGCAGTGTCGGGTCTGTAGCCTGAAGTCTATGGTTTGTTGTCGTTTGTTTAGTCTTAGTATGGAGTCCTGTAGGTATCTGCTGTTTGTTCCCTACTTCCAGTAAAGGTAACCCTGTCATGCCTTTGATGCACATAGAAGATTGGTGTTAGTGTCCACAATTTCCTTGACCTTTCCGCACACAGGAGGGTGATGTCAGAATCAAGCCTATTCGCCTTTCCTTCCCCAACTCTCGAAGAGGATTCTTCAGCTGCCGTGCGTGGGGTGAAACTCCTCCCGGCCAATGAAGAACAATGTGATTAGAGTTGCCGCGCAGCGTCGTCGTGGAAAAGGTGAAGGAAAGGATTAAGTGAAGTAACCAGTAGTCTCGAGGTCAGGACTACTCAAATCACGGCACCTCAGCTCTAGAGGCCGGCCACGTCCTATATACACCATACTGGGGTAGACTGCCTAAACCGGCTAAACCCTGAGGTTAAATTAAGACATTGCTGGCGAGATTATTCGGCTGCCGCACGTGGAGTGAAACTCCTTCCCCTCAATGAAGAAAATGCGAAAATCCAATTAGGGTTGCCGGGCGGCGCCGCAGTGAAAAGGTGGTGGAAAGGATAAAATGAAGTTTAATCTGTATGCCCAGCAGTCTCGCGGCAAAAGCTACTCATACCATGGCATCTCTTCTCTAGAAGTCGGTCACGTCCTAAACACGCCCATACTGAGATAATGTGCCTAAACCGGCTCAACCCAGGGGTGAAACTTACTAGTGGTGAGGATTCGCCTTACTGGACAAAAGCTCCGTCCTAGTCACAACTAGGAAGGGTAATGGCCACGACCACAAAATGCTGAAGTCGGAGACACTGGACCAGTGCAGTTTAAATAGGCAACCACCTCTCACCCGACGGGGATGTATGCGTTTCCTAATCACGCTGAGGTTTTCCGATGAGAAAGTCCAAAGCTGGACTGGATAGGCAACCACCTCTCACCCGGTGGGGATACACGGATATCTCAAAACACGTCGAGGTTTTCCGGTGAGAAAGTCCAACTCTAGATTAAACCGGTGCAACTAAAACCACGGTGTCACGCAATCCCGCTTCTGCGACCCACCGAGAATACAGGCCCAAGCCCCGCGATAACCTCTTGTGGTCCTCTCGGGGATCTCATGTGGTCCTCTCGGGGACCACAGGAAGACCATGGGACCTATCGAGGACCACAGGAGTAAATTTAGTAGGATCACGGGATGGTCTTGGTGGTAGAAGCGAACGAAGAAGAAGAAGGAGTTATGGCTGGCGAGTTATGGTTTGAGAGATTATAAGTTATTCTTTGGAGGCATATAGTTACAAGTAAATACTGAAAAATGTTTGCCTTAAAGGATGAAGTATTACCAATGGATTTTAAATTGTTGGGGAGGGTTTCCAGAACTGTACTGCAGAGTATGCAAGGCTTTTCTTGTACAGATTAAACCTGGGTTTAGGAAGAAGACAGTGTTTTGAAAGTTGGCTGTGTTTAGTGTTATACTTAAAGAGTTACCACAAGTAAGGAGGAGCATTGTGCGACAGAATTCTATGAACTGTTGTGTTTGAGACTGAGCATTCATCCCAGATTATGGAACAATAACCTAAGTGTGTTTGTATATGTGATATGTAGTATATCTTTCTTGTGTCTTGGTCGATAAAGTGTCTAATTTTAGATCGTTGGTAAACTTTCTGTGCCATTAAGTTTGTTGGGTTATGTACATGAAAATTCCAAGTTTCCTCTTCTACTTCTTTGTAGGCACATTAGCGATGATCTTGGTACCCTGGTTTTTCCCACGCGTCATGGTCTGGGTATCTCCGACTTCAGCACCTTTCCTTGCTAAGCCAGACTGTGGTCTTGCTCGGACTGCCATGAAGACAGTGGTGTAGGCTGACCTGGCCAAAACTTTGTTTTCCAGCCTCTGGTGGCTGTACTTAAGCCACTTCTCCACGTCAGATCCGGCATGCAACGTTGGCTGGCCAGACAGCTCTGAGACAGTTCCATAGAGACACTCCGACTTCGGGATGAGGAATTTTATGAGTGCCTCAGCGATATCCATTTCTCGCCACTGATATAGTCTGGTGGCTCTGTTTTGTTTACATCATTCTGATAGTGATTGTTGTAGAGACCCATAGGCTTGTCACGTCCTGGATCATTGGTTTCACACCAGACTTCCCTCATCCCCGCCGGCGATCTCCATGTCCCCGTCTGTCCACCAACCTGACATTACATTTTACAAAAATAACAATTACAATTAGTGTTGATTGCTACAAGTTTCTGGGCTACAGAAGTAGGTCAGAGTTTTAAAGTAAACAGATCTATGTTCCCTGTCTCACAAAGACTATGTTAAGAAAAGTGTGTTCTTTAACACAATTGTTCCCAGTGGGAGAACTCCAGGTTAAATGTTGATCAGTGATGAAGGCTAGAGTTTTTATGTTCATTAACATTTTCTATTTCTGTAATTCAAGAGGCATATGTTGGTCACTTGATGAGAATAATGATTAGAGAATCCCAAAACAAGCTATCAAGTGGAACACAACAGGCCAAAGAAAAAGAGGCAGACCGCGTGAAACTCTGAAGAGGACATTGTTAAGAGAGGCCAAATTAACAGGCATAAAATCCTTTGATGAGGTTGAAAGACTCGCCGAAGACAGGAAAAATTGGCGAACTACTTTGCGAGCCCTATGTGACGTTTAACGGCACGGGAAGGATATAAGATATAAGATACAATGAGATAGCCGATCATGTTGCCCGTAACATTATTGCAACACATATAATTCCTATAGATATTACGGATATACTGAAATCAGTGGCCGAGGAAAAGGTGTAGGAGGAGGCAAGGGCATGTGCTGATAATATACGAGGACGACGAGTAGAAGTATGATGAAGGGGCTGGGGTGGGGAGGAAGAGCCGGGTGGCCTGGGTGGTAGATTCTGAGGCTGCCAGAACCAACAGCTGACTGGCACAGTTCTCTACATTAACTATCGTCATATAAAGATAATGTAGCCTGCAGGACTGAGCAGTTACTGGCAGAGAAAAATAATGATGAGCAACGACGAGGAGATTTATAGTTCCTAATGTGGATGTGGAACTTTAACAAGTAACAGAGTCTAGTCAAAGTAGTACAAATAATTTGTATCAAAAGGGACTATATTCATAGTCTAAATTTATTTCACGTTCAGTATTTACTACACAGATTACTTTCAAGTTTTAGTACAAAGATTACTTTCACGTTTTAGCACAAAGATTACTTTCATTGTTTTAGTACACAGATCGCTTTCAGTTTTTTTTTGTACAAAGATTACTTTCAAGTTTTAGTACAAAGATTACTTTCCAAGTTTTAGTACAAAGATTACTTTCAAGTCTTAGCACACAGATTACTTTCAGTTTTAAGTACAGCGGTTACTTTCTATTTCCAGCACAAAAACTGCTTTCGAATTTCACCCAGTACAAAGATCACCTTCAGCGTATGTCAGCTCGGGTACTGGAAACCTGAGGACTCTGTTGCGGGTAACCAGAGAAATAAATAATTAAGAGGCCCTACTTATCAGCTACACCGCTGGCCCGCGCCCGTCGAGAAGGATATATCCCTCAGCATAAAACGTAAACATAATTAATGACTGGGCAGAAGAAGAGACTACTTACAGAGGTCTCTGCGGTATCCTTTGTCAGAATCTGGTCCCTGGTTGATGCCATAAGGCTTGAATGACGGGTTAATACTTTCAAGGTGAAACATTTCAAACTCCTGTGACATGTCAACACACACACCCCCCCCCCCCTCCACCAACTCCCTCTTTTCATAGTTCCGACATGCACATATTCTCCGTGACTGTGCTAGTCTTTTGGACTCGCCAGCAAACAAGAAAAAAATGCAAATTAATAACGGGATAAGACCCCCCCCCCCCCGCGCGCGCGCGCAATATTACTCCGACCCTCCAATTTTCTGTCCTTTATCAGGAGGGCGTGGACTGTGGGCACGTGCGACCATTCTCATTGGTCTGTTGGTCCATCCCGCGAGACCATGACCTCCGAAGGTCAGAGGAAGAAGAGGGGGAGAGTCGACTCCAAACTTGAAGTGAACGAGAGATTTGTAAAAGCAAATTCGATTCCATTAATGCAACGATACCGGGGGAAAGTGGAGTCAGATTACAGAGCTGTTTGCCCAGTTCGTTCCTACTCTCGTCCCACTCCGTCCTTCCCACTATCATCCCACTCCGTCCTTCCCACTATCATCCCACTCCGTCCTTCCTACTCTCTCCCACACTCCTCTAAAAACATCTCAGTATTTCTACAAATAGAAGGAAAGTAAGAGCCGAGACTTGCCAGTCATACAAGCTCCAGACTTACTTCCATGTCTTGGAAATGCTACCTGTAAACATGGTGTCACAAAAGCCACTTCTCTTTCTCACTCAAGTCCCGTATAAACAGCTGTTGCTTCTTGCTTTCGGCTTAGTACTTTTATCATCAAAGGGACGCTCTTACAGCGCCTGTAATTGGTTTGTACAGGTATTTTATAATAAGTTATTATTATTATTATTATTATTATGAGTTGTTATTGTAGAAAATATGGTTTATTGTTACTCTTTGTGGGCTACTTCAGTTATTCTTCTTATAAGGTTTTCATTTCATGTTTGTTATACACTTATACACTAGCTGGAATGTAAGAACACTAAACCAGACTGGAAAACTAGCACAAACCATCAAGGAAATGCACAGATACAAACTAGACATACTAGGAATACAAGAAGCAAGATGGACAGGACAAGGCAGAAGGAAATTAACAACACAGCACACAGAAGATACAATAATATGGTCAGGTAAAGAAGATCTTCATGAAGGAGGAGTAGCATTGATTATAACAAAAGAAGCATCAAGAGCATTGCTGAAATGGACCCCAATAAATGAGAGATTATTATATGCACGGTTCAACTCAAGATTCACGAAGCTGTCTATTATAGTTTGTTATGCACCAACAGAAGCAGCTGAAGAGGAATTAAAAGAAGATTTTTACAACAGCCTCCAAGCCACAGTAGAAACAATACCCAAGCATGATATGCTACTCATCTTGGGCGACTTCAATGCAAAAGTAGGTGAAGGAAATGAAGATAGAAGAAGAATCATGGGAAGAGAAGGAATCGGAGAAATAAATGAAAATGGAGAAAGACTGTGCAGTTTCTGTGAAGAAAACATGATGACCATTGGAGGGACAATTTTCCAACACAAAAACATCCATAAGGTGACTTGGAGGTCACCAGATAAAACCACAGAAAACCAAATCGATCACATACTAATAAACAACAAGTGGAAACGGTCACTACAAGATGTGCGAGCAAGGAAAGGAGCAGATATAGGAAGTGATCACAACCTTCTGGTAGCAAAAATAAAACTAAAATTAAGGAAAGCCAGAATCGGAGAACACAGAAGATACATTTTGATACAAGAAAACTGATAGACCAGCAAACAAGAAATGAATTCTCAATAATACTTAAGAACCGCTTCAGTGTCCTACAAGACGAAGCAGAAATGTCCATATTAGAGTTCAATAAAACACTACAGGAAGCAGCAAAAGAGGTGCTGGGATATCGGAAAAGGAGAAAAGAGGAATGGATAAGTGAGACCACATGGGAAAAGATAGAGCAAAGAAAAGAAATCAAGAAAAAATTACTGAACACCAAATCACAACGGCTTAAAGAACGAGTTTTAAGTAATTATGCACAAAAAGACAAAGAAGTGAAGGAATCATGCCGTCAAGATAAACGTCATATTATGACAACTTAGCAGAGACAGCAGAGAAAGCAGCATATACAAATGACATGAAAACCATATATAAAATCACAAAGCAGATGACAGGTAACTTCAATACAAGATGTGAAAGTGCAGTAAGAACACAAAATGGACAACTGGTCAGTGGAGAAAGAGAAAAAATTGAAAGATGGAGGGAACACTTTAACACCCTACTAAACAGAACACAAGCAGCACAAGCAATAGATATACCTGAAGCAAAAGCGGAACTAAACATCAATACAGGACCAATAACAATAAATGAAGTAAAAGAGGCGATAAAGATGCTAAAATCAGACAGGGCACCAGGTGAAGATGAAGTGACTGCTGAGATGTTGAAAGCAGAAGAAACAGAAACACCAAAACAACTTTGCCGGATATTACAACAAATTTGGGATTTAGAAAAAGCCCCAGAGGAGTGGAAAACTGGTCTTATAGTAAAACTACCAAAGAAGGGTGACCTCAGAGATTGCGGGAACTGGAGAGGCATTACCCTACTGCCACTCACTAGTAAAGTATTTTGCAGAATAATCATCAACAGAATTGTACCAACACTTGAGGAAAAACTTCGGAAAGAGCAGGCAGGATTTAGGAAAGGAAGATCATGCATAGACCATATTTGTACTTAGACAAATATTAGAACAGGCAAATGATGGCATAGCACAACATATGCATTATTCATAGATTTTGAGAAAGCCTTTGACAGTGTCAACAGAGATGCACTGTGGAAAATCCTAAGATGGCATGGCCTCCCCCATAAAATAGTTAATGTAATCAAAGCCCTATACGAGGGTTTTCAGTGCAAAGTTATCTGTGGAGAACATACCTCCAGCAGCTTTAGGGTACAAACAGGAGTGAAACAGGGATGTGTACTATCACCAACATTATTTATCTTGGCAGTAGACTGGTTAATGAAGGAGGCAACATCAGACAAACGCAGAGGATTACAATGGACCCTTAACACAGTGCTGGAGGACCTTGACTTTGCGGACGACATTTGTCTATTATCAAGCAGTCACAAAGATATGCAAGATAAAATAAACAAGTTAACCAGAATGCAAACACATAGGACTAAAGATCAACGTAGGAAAGACAAAGTTAATGAAGCAAAATGTGAACAACAGAAATGTACTCAGAGTAGATAACAAGTTAGTGGAGGAGGTCAACGAATTTGTATACCTTGGCAGCAGAGTAGTAGAAAATGGAGACAGCACAGAGGACATCAACAGCAGACTTACTAGAGCAAACCAGGCTTTTGCAATGCTGCAGATATATGGAAATCAAATAAACTAAGCATAAATATGAAAATCAGGATATTTAAGAGTAATGTTCTAAGTGTACTACTCTATGGAAGTGAATGCTGGAAAATCACCAAAACCATAGAAAACAAGTTGAATTCTTTCCAGACTAAATGTTTACGTAGAATTAGAAAAATATTTTGGCCAAACACCATAAGAAATAACATCTTATTGGCAGAAATGCAGATGAAACCACTGACAAGAATTATTGAGGAAAGACGCTGGCGATGGTTGGGACATGTGCTCCGAATGACTGACAACTCACTACCAAAAATAGCACTAAGATGGACACCACAGGGGAGCAGAAGTAAGGGTAGACCAAAAGAGACATGGAGAAGAACAACAGAAAGGATGTTGAGCAATAGAGGGCTCACCTGGGCAAGAGCAGAAAAAAAGGCGAAGGACAGGCATTTGTGGAAAACCCTTGCGGAAGCCCCATGTGCCCTGGGCACTTAAGGTTCAGAGAGAGAGATACACTTATTGTCTTTTTTTCGCTCATTCTGCCAGTCACTTGGTGCTGCTTGGTCAGTTACTTGGTGTTACTGTTACTTGGAGTTACTGTTACTTGGTGTTATTGTTACTTGGTGTTACTGTTACTTGGTGCTACTGTTACTTGGTGGTATTGTTACTTGGTGTTATTGTTACTTGGTGTTACTGTTACTTGGTGCTACTGTTACTTGGTGTTATTGTTACTTGGTGTTACTGTTACTTGGTGCTACTGTTACTTGGTATTACTGTTACCTGGTGGTACTGTTACTTGGTGTTACTGTTACTTGGTGTTACTGTTACTTGATGTTACTGTTACTTGGTGGTACTGTTACTTGGTGCTACTGTTACTTGGTGCTACTGTTACTTGGTGGTATTGTTACTTGGTGCTACTGTTACTTGGTGCTACTGTCACTTGGTGCTGCTAACTAAAATTCCTAAGATATTATCAGTTTGTAAATCAAGTTTATTTAACCATCGGCAGGTCATGCGCCCGATGACTTCGTTCAGCATCATTTCAAGAAAATTCACATGTTTCTTTCTTATACTGGTTTCGAATCTAAGTATAACATACGGAACTGAACTTAGCAGTGTAATGTTATTCTAATCACCTGGCCAAGAGAGGTTAACACTACCACTTGTCCAAATTTTAACATTTTCAATATTTTAGTGTTCACAGGAACACTATTATCAGCAGTATCTCAATATTTTGGTGTTCACAGGAACACTATTATCAGCAGTATCTGATTATTTTGGTGTTCACAGGAACACTATTATCAGCAGTATCTCAATATTTTAGTGTTCACAGGAACACTATTATCAGCAGTATCTCAATATTTTGGTGTTCACAGAAACACTATTATCAACAGTATCTCAATATTTTGGAGTTCACAGAAACACTATTATCAGCAGTATCTCAATATTTTGGTTTTCACAGGAACACTATTATCAGCAGTATCTCAATATTTTGGTGTTCACAGGAACACTATTATCAGCAGTATCTCAATATTTTGGTGTTAACAGGAACACTATTATCAGCAGTATCTCAATATTTTGGTGTTTACAGGAACACTATTATCAGCAGTATCTCAATGTTTTGGTGTTTACAGGAACACTATTTCAGCAGTATCTCAATGTTTTGGTGTTCGCAGGAACACTATATCAGCAGTATCTCAATATTTTAGATTTCACAGGAACACTATTATCAGCAGTATGTCAATATTTTAGTTTTCACAGGAACACTATTATCAGCAGTATCTCAGTATTTTAGTGTTCACAGGAATACTATTATCAGCAGTATCTTCCTGTTGTCCCCAACACAAAAAGGAATGGAAAAACTAATTATGTCCGTCCGTAAGAACAGCGAAGAGCAGAACCTCTATCTTAATGCAAAGAAAACTAAATTGATGACAACTGACAAAACAAACAAGGCAGCTGAAATATATATCAATGAGGAAAAATTGGAAGAAGTGAAGAATTTTGAATATCCTGGATCACTACTAACTAATAATGGAGATACAATGAGGGAAATTAAAAGGAGGACATCTATCGCTCTTCAGAAAGTAAAACAAATAAAGAATCTGTGGAGAGGAGCAGACAGAACTACAAAAATAAGAATTTTAAGGGCATGCATCTTTCCCATCGCAACATATGCATGTGAGACCTGGACACTTAACAAAACAGCTGAGAAACACATAAATGTCTTTGAATGTAAATGCTACAGAAGAGTTCCCCAGATATCGTGGACACAAAAAATAATAAATATATCTATAGTACAAGAGCTTAATATTGAAGAAGGCTGGCTAGTAAAGAGGATTAAACAAAGAAAACTTAAATATTTTGGACACATTGAACGTCATGATAATTTAGAGAAGACCGTATTGGAAGGATACATAATAGGAAAAAGAAAAAGAGGAAGACTAAAGCGAAGATGGCTGCAAGACATCGTTGACGATCTGCAAATGGATGCAGCAGCAGCAGGTCATCTTGCTCACAACCGAGAGGCCTACAAGAGTGCTGTTTGGGAGGCAAAGTTCCGCAAGGGACATGCAAATGAATGAATGAATCTCAATATTTTAGTGTTTACAGAAACACAATTATCAGCAGTATCTCAATATTTTGATGTTCACAGGAACACTATTATCAGCAGTATCTCAATATTTTGGTGTTCACAGGAACACTATATCAGCAGTATCTCAACACTTTATTGTTCATAGGAACACTGTATAAACCACTGAAACCCGCTTCGACAAAAATGGATCCACGGCTGACCGCCACAGAAGCGGCTGAGCACGAGTTGCTGTTACATCCACCTCACAGACCTCCGTAGCAAGTTACTCAGAGCAACATGGACTGCCAGGAATATTCCAGTTTTAAGACTTGTGCCCGGCAGGACACAAGTTAGGACAGAGAACGTGTATGTGTGTGAAAGAGAGACAGAGAGTGTAGGCTCAGAGAGGCAAATCTCTTACCTCACAGACTTTCAGTTACACACGATAAATAATGTATAACTCTTAAGACGCTTTTGTATGTTTTAACTCTCTTTTGTTCTTCCAATATCTCTCTCTCTCTCTGAACCTTAAGTGCCCAGGGCACATGGGGCTTCCGCAAGGGTTTTCCACAAATGCCTGTCCTTCGCCTTTTTTTCTGCTCTTGCCCAGGTGAGCCCTTTATTGCTCAACATCCTTTCTGTTGTTCTTCTCCATGTCTCTTTTGGTCTACCCTTACTTCTGTTCCCCTGTGGTGTCCATCTTAGTGCTATTTTTGGTAGTGAGTTGTCAGCCATTCGGAGCACATGTCCCAACCATCGCCAGCGTCTTTCCTCAATAATTGTTGTCAGTGGTTTCATCTGCATTTCTGCTAATAAGATGTTATTTCTTATGGTGTTTGGCCAAAATATTTTTCTAATTCTTCGTAAACATTTAGTCTGGAAAGAATTCAACTTGTTTTCTATGGTTTTGGTGATTTTCCAGCATTCACTTCCATAGAGTAGTACACTTAGAACATTACTCTTAAATATCCTGATTTTCATATTTATGCTTAGTTTTTTTGATTTCCATATATTCTGCATCATTGCAAAAGCCTGGTTTGCTCTAGTAAGTCTGCTGTTGATGCCCTCTGTGCTGTCTCCATTTTCTACTACTCTGCTGCCAAGGTATACAAATTCGTTGACCTCCTCCACTAACTTGTTATCTACTCTGAGTACGTTTCTGTTGTTCACATTTTGCTTCATTAACTTTGTCTTTCCTACGTTGATCTTTAGTCCTATGTTGTTTGCATTCTGAGTTAGCTTGTTTATTTTATCTTGCATATCTTTGTGACTCTTCCAATATACCTCTACTTTATCTCCTCTCTCTAATTCTTCGTCGTGTATGTGTTTGTATGATTAAGGCTCACGCCGAAACGTCACGACTTTGTATTCGTTAAATAATAAAGCTTTTTTTCATAGTTTATACATTTAGACCTTCAGTTAGACCAGTACTGACAGTTCGTCAAGGACAAGTCATCTTTGCTTGGGCTAGATATCACGTTGCATGGCCACATCTTCAGTAGAGATGGATTCTGTTCTCTGATGAGTTCAGATTCTGTTAGCAAGGCAATGAGGGGTGTGGTCTGGTGTACAGGCGTCAAGGAGAACGTTTTGTGGATGGCTGTGTGCCACAGAGAGACAGGATGACAGGAGGCGGTGTAAAGGTTTGGGGCGGAGTTTCTTAAACAGCCAGAACGAACCTCGCCATCACCAAGGGCAACCTGACGGGTTTGCGATACAGAGATGAAATCACAACACCCCCAAGTAAGTTTTACCTCAGTGCAGATGGAGCAAGCATGATTCTGCAGCTCATCCACATGTGGCACGTGTGGTCAGGAACCACTTTCAACAATAGCAGATTGATGCCTTACCATGGCAAGCTGTTTCCTCGGACCCGCCTCCCATGGCAAGCTGTTCCCTCGGACCCGCCTCCCATGGCAAGCTGTTCCCTCGGACCCGCCTCCCATGGCAAGCTGTTCCCTCGGACCCACCTCCCATGGCAAGCTGTTCCCTCGGACCCGCCTCCCATAGATCACGTGTAGGACGACCTGGAGAGTAAGCTGCGAAGAAGAGAAAATCTTCCTGAAAACCACCTCTAGTTAGCCTAAGCGTTGTAAGAAGGATGGAAGGACCCCCCCCCCCCCCCCCACAGCAACAGACCCAACGTGTCATCGGCGTGAAGAGAAAGCGCTGTCAAGCAGTGATAACAGCCCAAGGTGGATACGCAAAGTACTGAAATCAAGATTTTCTTTCTCTGTGTGGGTGCCACACTGACTTGAGGTTTTCTCTTTATTTCATGACACTTTCACTGAAATCAAACTTTGTCACAGACATAACCACGGGCCAACTTTTGAGTTACCACAGAACACATGCACTGTGCCGCACAGCAAACCTGTTTCCTTGAGTACAACTGCACCTTTCAAATCTGGGATTTTTAACCGTTTAATGATTATAGAACCTCAGGTTTATTGAAATGTGGGACCTATACCCCCATCACCCATAGATTACACCCTGACTTGACAAAATTTAGTACATCTTTTCTTTCCAACAGACAACTCTAAGTCAAGTTCATCTGTGGTTGATGATGGCGTTCCACGGGGATCTATTCTTGGTCCTCTCTTGTTTATCATCTACATCAATGATCTTCCACTTCATCTCAAAAAATCATCTTGTGACCTCTTTGCTGATGACTGCACAGTTTACACTAGTGACAATGACTGTATTAACCTTGAATCAACTCTTCAAATTGAAATAAACAGTCTAATTACCTGAAGCAACAACAGCAGAATGCTCATAAACACCAGCAAAACAAAATCCATGCTCATTACAACAAGACAGAAATTAACAAATTCACCAACAACAACACTACAGTTCTATGCTGGAACTTCACAGATAGAGAATGTTAGTGAACATAAAACTCTAGGTCTCATGATTGACCACCACCTCAGCTGGAATCATCATGTACACAATCTAACCAAACTCACTGCACAAAAGTTTACCAATTTACTAAAATTAAACATTTTCTTGACATAGACACCAGAAAAATATACTACATATCACAGATACAAACACACTTGGACTACTGTTCCACAGTCTGGGATGGTTGTTCCATGTCAAACATGAAAAGACTTTACTCACTTCAAAAACGAGCAGTAAGGCTTATAGATGACAAACACGCAGCACGTATTACAAATGACAAACATCTTGATATTCTACCCCTCAAGAAGAGATTCTTTTCGACAAGGCCAAGTTAATTCATAAAATTCTTCACAAAATGCTCCACTCTATCTGTGGCCGTTGTTCAAATCCAACCCAAAACACAGTCAACGCTTAAGCAATTTATTCTCCCAAAACCAAGGCTTAACATGTTTAAAAAAAGCTTCTCTTACTCAGCTGCCCACCTTTGGGATGCCCTACTAATTCACGTAAAACTTATAAGTAATATTCGTTTTTATAACTTTAAACTTTGTCAGCATATGTTTGATATGGACTATATGCCTCCCTAAGCATAGTTTAAACTAGTTTAAAATGCTTGAGTGTTGTAATTTTTTAAAATACTACTTTTCTATAAATTTGTTAGTTTTGAATGAATGTAAGAATGCAAGTTTATTTCATGTTGTTGCATAAATCAGAGTGTTGAGTGTATGGACATGAGATAAGTTTATTATTTATTTATGTAATCATTTAATTGTGTCTTCATGATTATTATGCTCATTAACAAATGCTGAATGACTGTGACTGAGTGAAAGCTGTATGATGAAGGGCAGAATGTCAGACGGGCCTGTGTGTCCAACTCTTAACCCTTTGAAAATAAAGTATGTTCGTTAGTTCACCATACTGTCCAAGTCATCATCATCACAACTATCAGTGAAGTATCACACCAAAAGATGTCAAGCTAAGACGAACTTGCATAAGAAAGAAAGAAAGAAAGAATGAAAGAAAGAAAGAAAGAAAGAAAGGGGGTGCGAGAAGTGAGGTAGACAGGAAGGGAGAAAGAAAGAGGGAGTAGAAAGAGAGGCAGAAAGAGAAAGAGACAGAAAGAGATGGAAGAGAAAAGAAAGAAATAAAAAAAGAGAAACAGAGAGAGACGGAGAGACAGATCCACACAGAAAGGCAGAGAGACAGAAAGAGAGAGAGACGGAGAGACAGAGAGATAAGAGAGAGACAGAGATCACAGAGAGAGGCAGAGGGATAGCGAGAGAGAGAAACAAAAAGAGAAGACCGAGAGACAGAGAGAGATAGAGTAGACAAAAGATAGACATATATAAAAAATAGAGTGAAAGAGATAGAGAAATAGAGACAGAGTGCGACAGAGACGGAGGGACAGATAGAGAGATGCAGATAGTGTAGAGAGAGACAGAAAGATAAAGATAAAGAAATACAGAGAAAGACAGAACCAGAGAGAGAGAGAGAGAGAGAAAAGATGGAGAAAGGGAGATAGACTAAGATAGAGATAGGGACAGAGAACGAACAAATGAACCTAATTTATTTTTAGAGGGTTAAGAATTGGGCACGCAGGCCCGTCTAACATTCTGCCCTTCAGAAAGATAGAGAGAGATAGAAAGAGGCACAGAGAGAGATAGACAGAGATAGAGAGAGGCAGAGAGAGATAGTAGGAGACACAAAAGATGGAGATAGAGATAGATAAAAGAGAGAGATTGAGAGAGAGAGAGAAAATGTTTTAGTGAGACAGAGACAGAGAAAGATAGAGAAAGAGAGACAGAAGAGAGACAGAGAAAGATAGACAGACAGACAAAAAGTAAGAGATGAAGTGAGAAAGAGAGATATAACAGAGACGGAGAAAGATATAGGCAAAACGTGAGAGATGGAGTGAGATATAGAAATAGAGAGAGACAAAAAGAGAGACACAGAGAAGGAGAGAGAGATAGAGAGAAAGAGAGGGGACAAGAGAGAGAGAGACTATAAGAGAGAAAGTGAGAAAGGCTGAGACGAAAAAAATAGAGTGAGACAAAGAAAGAGACAAAAAGAAATAGAAAGGAGATAGAGATAGAGACAAAATAGAATGATAGGAGAGAGAGACAGACAGACAGACAAAAAAAAAACCAGAGACAGAAAGATTGTGAGAGAGAAACAGAGACAGACAAAAAACGAGAGACAAAGAATGTGTGTATGATATATATATATATCTGAACCTTAAGTGCCCAGGGCACATGGGGCTTCTGCAAGGGTTTTCCACAAATGCCTGTCCTTCGCCTTTTTTTCTGCTCTTGCCCAGGTGAGCCCTCTATTGCTCAACATCCTTTCTGTTGTTCTTCTCCATGTCTCTTTTGGTCTACCCTTACTTCTGCTCCCCTGTGGTGTCCATCTTAGTGCTATTTTTGGTAGTGAGTTGTCAGTCATTCGGAGCACATGTCCCAACCATCGCCAGCGTCTTTCCTCAATATATATATATATATAATAGGCATTGTGCGTGTGTATGTGTGTAAGAGAAAGAGAGACAGGCAGAGATGGACAAAAACGAGAGACCGAGAGTGTGTATGTGTGTGAAAGAGAGACAGAGAGTGTGTATGTGGGAGAGAGAGGCAGAGTATGTGAGAGAGACAGAGACATAGACAAAAACGGAGACATGTATGTGAGAGAAAGAAATAGACAAAAAATAGAGTCAGAGAGTGTGTATGTGTGTGAGAGACAGAAATAGGTAGACAAAAACGAGAGACAGTGTGTGTGTGTGTATGTGGGAGAGAGAGACAGAGTATGTGAGAGAGAGAGACAGAGACATAGACAAAAACGGAGACACGTATGTGAGAGAAAGAAATAGACAGAGTCAGAGAGAGACTGTGTATGTGTGTGAGAGAGAGATAGACAAAAACGAGATTCAGAGAGAGAGAGAGAGAGAGAGAGACTGTGTATGTGTGTGTGAGAGAGTCAAGGAGAGAGTCTGTGTGTACATGTTTGAGAGAGAAACAAAACGAGAGTCAGAGAGAGACTGTGTGTATGTGTGAGAGAGAGAGACAGAAACGAGAGTCAGGGTGAAAATGTGTGTGTATGTGAGAGAGAGAGAGAGAGACAAAACGAGAGTCAGAGAGTGTGTATGTGTGTGAGAGAGACAGACAGATATAGACAAAATGCGAGAGACAGAGAGTGTGTGTGAGAGAGAGATAGAAAAAATCGAGAGACAGAAAATGTGTGTGAGAGAGAGATAGAAAAAAACGAGAGTCAGAGAGAGTGTGTGTGTGTGAAAGAGAAAGAGAGAAATAGACAAAAATGAGAGTCAGAGAGAGAGAGTGTGTGTGTGTATGTGAAAGAGAAAGAGAGAAATAGACAAAAACAGGAGTCAGAGAGAGAGAGAGAGTGTGTGTATGTGTGTGTGAAAGAGAAAGAGAGAAATAGACAAAAACGAGAGTCAGAGAGAGAGTGTGTGTGTATGTGAAAGAGAAAGAGAGAGAGAGAGAGAGAAAAACGAGAGTCGGAGAGAGTGTGTGAGTGTATGTGAAAGAGAGAGACAGAGATAGACAAAAACGAGAGAGACAGATAAGCTGAGAGAGAGAGAGAGAGAGAGCAAAAAGAAAAGAAAGCTTATTTCCATATTTGAAATGCTAATGTCCACACAGACAGTGACGTCACACAGGAAGTCGCTTACGACTACCAGCACAATTACTATATTACACGGTCAGAAATGCAGCCTGCGATTTTCTGCAGGATCGAATCTTTAGTTATTTCAGTCTCTCCGTGATTTACATTATAATTATTAGCCGAACAATTAAAAATCGATTCAGGTATTGAATATGGCAGAGAGCGACGATATTCAATATGGAGACAATTAAAATCAATGAGAAAGGAGCAGCATCAAAAAGGAATCGCATGAATTGCGAAGTGCATTTACGACGTAGTCGATTCTCCCTTTTATGTTGCTCTTGAAGAATCATGCCTATACAGCGTTTATTCGATATGCATTTTTCAGGTGAGGGACATTAGTAGAGTCTAGTAGAGAAGTCAGGAGTCTTGTAGAGAAGTCAGGAGTCTTGTAGAGAAGTCAGGAGTCTTGTAGAGAAGTCAGGAGTCTTGTAGAGAAGCCAAGAGTCTTGTAGAGAAGTCAAGAGTATTGTAGAGAAGTCAGGAGTCTCGTAGAGAAGCCAAGAGTCTTGTAGAGAAGTCAGGACTCTTGTAGAGAAGCCAAGAGTCTTGTAGAGAAGTCAAGAGTCTTGTAGAGAAGTCAGGAGTCTCGTAGAGAAGCCAAGAGTCTTGTAGAGAAGTCAGGAGTCTTCTAGAGAAGCCAAGAGTCTTGTAGAGAAGTCAGGAGTCTTGTACAGAAGTCAGGAGTCTTGTAGAGAAGTCAGGAGTCTTGTAGAGAAGCCAAGAGTCTCCTAGAGAAGCCAAGAGTCTCCTAGAGAAGCCAGGAGTCTCGTAGAGAAGTCAGGAGTCTCGCAGAGAAGTCAGGAGTCTTGTAGAGAAGTCAAGAGTCTTGTTGAGAAGTAGAATCTTGAAGAGAATTAGAATCTTGAAGAGAAGCCAAGAGTCTTGTAAAAAAAAAATAGGTGTCTTGTAGAGAAGTCAGTCTTGTAGAAACGTCAGAATCTTGTAGATGAGTCAAGAGTCCTGTAGAAAAGTAGAATCTTGTACAGAAATCAGAGTCTTGTAGAGTAGCCAAGAGTTCTGTAGAAAAGTAGAATCTTGAAGAGAAGTCTTGTAAAGAAGTAGAATCTTATACAGAAGACAGAGTCTTGTAGAGTTGCCAAGAGTTCTGTAGAAAAGTAGAATCTTGTACAGAAGTCAGAGTCTTGTAGAGTAGCCAAGAGTTCTGTAGAAAAGTAGAATCTTGAAGAGAATTCTTGTAAAGAAGTAGAATCTTATACAGAAGACAGAGTCTTGTAGAAAAGTTTAATATTTTAGAGAAATCAGAGTCTTGTAGAAAAGTAGAATCTTCTAGAGAAGTCAGAGTCTTGTAGAGAAGTAGAATCTTATAGAGCAATCAGAATCTTGTAGAGAAGTAGAATTTTATAGAGAAGTCAGAGTCTTGTGGAGAAGTAAGAGTCTTGTATAATAGTAGAAACTTGTAGAGAAGTAGAGTCTTGTAGAGAAGTCAGATTCTTGTAGAAAAGTAAGAGCCTTGTAGAAAAATATAATCTTCTAGATAAATCAGACTTGTAGAGGAGCCAAGAGTGTTATAGAGAAGCAGAATCTTGTAGAGAAGACAACAGTCTTGTACAGAAGCCAATAGTCTTGTAGAGAAATCAGAGTCTTATAGAGAAGTGGAATCTTATAGAGAAGTCAGAGTCTTGTACAGAAGTAGAATCTTATAGAGAGGCCAGAATTTTGTAGAGAAATAGAATCTTGTAGAGAAGTCAGAACAAAAGTATCTGATAAAATAACATTAAAATAGAAATCTTTCCCTTGAGAAGATGAACATGCACGTCTCTCTCTCTCTCTCTGGCTGTGTTTTAGCCGGCCTGAAAAGATTTGTAACTAACTCTGTGTCGGAGGTTACCCAAAATGACTCAAGAGTCGCCGTTCAAATTCCGCTACATTTTTGTTTTAGTAGCTGAGTTGAAGCTAGTGGTCTCGTCTGATGAGATATGGGATGTCTGCATAAACTCAGAAAATACGAGTTATTTTTCTGGAAAACTAAGTACACCAGACTGGATAAGATTGTCAGTGTTTTGACCAGGAAACTGACATTCTTGCAAAAAAAAAAAAGTGTGTAGCAGCTTTACTTTCTATACTGCATTTTTAGCACTTAGTGATCTTCTTCTTCTTCTTCGTTCGCAAGCACTTAGTGATAATGAAGAGATCGATGTAAAGATGACTAAAGGCAACGGAGATGTGGTTTATTAGAAGAATGTTAAGGGGACCATGGACGGCACAGATGACAGGATGTCTAATAACAGCAGATGTAAAAAGGAATATAATTATATGCATAAGAAAGGACAATCATCATTCACTGAACATAGAGAGAGAGAGAGAGAGAGAGAGAGAGGCCTTGGAAACATGTTAACACGCAGAAGAGATAAATGGTAAATTCAGGTGGTGCATGGTTTCAGTTTTACAGAAAGTTATGGACAGCAACAAGGACAGAAGTAAGACGACCAGTATGAATCAGGAACATACAACCATTCAATGTTTTTCTCCAGGATCACATACAAACACTTGGCTGTTTTTTTTAAATCATCCTTTGTAAAAAAAGACAAGACCGAAAGGTGAACTAGAAGAGAGACAGAGGAAAGTCAAGAGACAAAAATCATGGACAGTTTAACGCCAAGATACCTCTTCTTCTTCGTTCGCTTCTACCACCACGATCGCCCCCTGATTCCGCTGAATTTACTCCTGTGGTCCCCGAGAGGCCCACAGGAGATCCCCGAGAGGACCACAAGAGGTTCAGAGTATCGCGGGGCTTGGGCCTGTACTCTCGGTGGGTCGTAGAAGAGGGATTCCGTGACACCGTGGTTTTCGTTGCACCAGTTTAATCTAGAGTTGGACTTTCTCACCGGAAAACCTCGACGTGTTTTAGATATCAGTATATCCCCACCGATTGAGAGGTAGTTGCCCATCTAGTCCAGTGTTGGACTTTCTCACCGGAAAACCTCAGCGTGGTTAGGATACACATACATCCCCGCCAGGTGAGAGGTGGTTGCCTATCTAGACTGCACTGGTCCAGTGTCTCCGACTTCAGCATTTTGTGGTCGTGGCCGCTATCTTTCCTAGTTGTGACAAGGACGGAGCTTTTGTCCAGGGGGACGAATCCTCGCCACTAGTAAGTTTCACCCTTGGGTTGAGCCGGTTTATGCGTATTATCCAAGTATTGGCATGTTTAGGACGTGACCGACCTCTAGAGCGGAGGTACCGTGATATGATTAGTCATCAAGTTTCACTCCTAGGTTAAGCCGATTTAGGCATATTTCACCAGCTTGGGTGTATATCGGACGTGGCCGGCCTCTAGAGCAGAGGTGCTGTGATATGAGTAGCCTTGACCGACAGACTACTGGCTACTTCACGTAATCTTTTCCATCACGACGCCGCGCGGTAACTCTAATCGCATTGTTCTTCATTACCCGGGAGGGGTTCACCCCATGCACGGCAGCTGAAGAATCTCTCCAGCAGCGGGTTTTTGGAGTTTTCCTTCTCCTAGATGAGCTATCAAACGAGACTCTCATCTGCCCGAAGTGTCTTGTTTTCAGGCGCCAGATATTCGCCTTCGCCCCTTCTCCTGTCAGTTTGAACATTTCCGCCACGAGAAGGCCAGGAGCTGGACTTGGACTGTCAGAGGCTATTTGAGACATAAGCCTTGGAGAAATTTAATTGGGGTGGAGAGCGCATCCCCCACCCCACCCCGGCTATAACAGTCCTTAGAACCAGACCAAGAGACAAAAATTATGCACAGTCTAAGCCAAGAAACAAAAATCACGGAAGTCTAAGCCAAAAGACAAAATCATGGACAGTTTAAGCCAACAGACACAAATCATTTACGGTCTAAGCCAACAGACAAAAATCATGAACAGTCTAAGCCAACAGACTAAAATCATGAACAGTCTAAGCCAACAGACAAACATCATGGACAGTCTAAGCCAACAGACAAAAATCATGAACAGTCTAAGCCAACAGACAAAAATCGTGAACAGTCTAAGCCAGAAGACAAAAATCATGGACAGTCTAAGCCAAAAGACAAAAATCGTGGACAGTCTAAGCCAAAAGACAAAAATCATGGACAGTCTAAGCCAACAGACAAACATCATGGACAGTCTAAGCCAACAGACAAAAATCATGGACAGTCTAAGCCAACAGACAAAAATCATGGACAGTCTAAGCCAACAGACAAAAATCATGGACAGTCTAAGCCAACAGACAAAACATCATGGACAGTCTAAGCCAACAGACAAAAATCATGGACAGTCTAAGCCAACAGACAAAACATCACGGAAGTCTAACGCTGCGCCGCAAGAAAGTGTCTCCAATTGAGCTGATGAAAAACATGAAGGACAGAAATCTGCAAGAAGCATGGCAGCAAGGCATTTGATTATGATGAGGCTTATTTCCACTGTCAAGTGTCTACATATCGACGTGTAGGGGAGAGAGAGTGACACAATGTTAACCTAGCCAGGAGAAGGTGAAATAGATGATTATAGTTGAGGTAGAGGGGTTGTTATGTGATGCTGTGAGGAGGTTCTGAACTATGTGAAACAAGTGAGAAGGGAGTGGAGCTTATTAGAGAGGGATTATGATTGTTAAAGAGAAGAATATTAGAGGTAGCTGAATAACGAGTTCAAACAGCGTGGTTCTAGCGTCCCATAATCCTGAATTTAGCGGTTGTCAAGCGCTAGACGGCTTGTGTCATCTGCGTGACACTGTTTCTGTTACCAGAAAATGAGATTTGCCTCTGTGGTTGGGGCCACTGAAATAATTCGGGACTGGTTTCGAAGCATGCTGGGCGATATCGTACAGATGTTTCAGCATGCGGTTCCCTAGTCTGAAGCCAGTCTCACCAGTATACACTGTAGCACGGAATATGCCTTCAGAAATATCAGTGGCCATTTATTTCGTGCATTACGGTGAAGACATTACAGATCTACATCAGTTTTTTTCCTCTCAGACAAAAAAAGAAAAAAAACCACAAAAATTTGTAAAAAAAAATGATGCATGTAGATAAAATCTACGTTCTGTAGAATTTGCATGGTGTAGCGAGGTGTGAAATGTTAGTGCCTTAACATTTCAAGGCCAATACAGCGTTTGAGGTAGGGATGCCAGCAGCTGTCCTCACTGCTCTTTGTTTTCCCAGGGAAACCCTCAGTGCCCCATTTCTTTATGCAGGTTTGGCCCCCGTACCAGTGGTTCCGATAAAAAAAAAGTTCCACCCGAACGCGAAATGGAACCAGGGACCGTCTGATCCGTAGGCTCGAGCACTAACCGCTGCACAATCTCGGTAAACTGGATATATAAAGGAAATAAAATGTAAATACTGAGACAGTAATGAGAGAACTGAAGACAGAGAAATTGCTTGGCTGGTCATAGCAGTTCGCAGTCTAAGTACAAGTTCACAAATATGAAGTGAGACTAATTACCGTATACAGTGCTCGGGTTAACCGCCAGTTATCGCTAAATTACGGATTAAAAACGAGAAAAACCGAAACTTTTGGAGTTCGTCTGTTACCGTAACCGGTTTATATTATCAAACAACTTAGTTAAGAAGCAACGAGCGAAACCGGTTGAGGGATAGTCAGGCCAACAATATATTAACCATGCTCAATATGTATGGAGGAGAATCGATCAGTTTTGACTCTGTTTAATAAAATATATATTTATAGAATGAAAGTCAGACAACTCATCATGGAATTTGAAAGCTGAGACAAAAAGAGTTAGGTCCCATAGAAATCAATAGCTTTCTACTTAGATTTGTTCTCCTTTAAGGCGGATTCTTACATATCTCGTGCCGGGCATGGTGCACGTATAACTTATGAGAAAGAAAAGTCGTGAGAGAGAAATCGGATGATTTAGAAATTGTTGGAGTTTGAGTTTCGTATAGGGAAGTTCGTAAGTTAGACTGTCTGTGAAAATATGTAGCTGTGTAATGTGGTTGATTAGTAGAATAGAAATGTAGTAGAAGTTCTGTTGGCGACGAAGTCTGTGGACGTCAGTAGCCGCTTGGAACTTATTCTATGTTGTTTTTGTCATGTCTTCTTGAAATGTATACTGTCCACAAAAAAAAAAAAGACACGCGCAGCTTATATAAGCTTCATTTTTTATATGTTATGACAAAAATTTTGTTCCCGGGTACTTAAACCAAATCAAAAATTGTCACCAAGATATCAGGTCCATGATTTAGCTTGAATTTTGCTATTCTCGTGTATAGTTAGAACGCAGTAGCTGCCCTTGCTAATCACGCATTTTTTTTTTACCATAACTCACGTTGCGTTTATAGAAAAGTCGTGATTTTTGTGGTGAGCACAGCAAACTTCCACGCAAATGAAACCCTATAAAAGGATGAGGTTACACAAACAAATTCAGTTAATTTTCAAGCAGACAATTATGGCGCGTCTGTCGCAAACTTTACGAAACATTGCTATTGGTCGCCTGCAGGCGAAAGTCAAAATCAGGTTACCAGGCATTTAAACTTGTAGCCGAATGCCATCAGTCGACTTTGGCTCCTTTTCCAAGCCACTGTCTCAGTTGAAGACCGGCACCGCAGTGGACGACCCACGGTGACAACAGCAGCTGATAATCGCTTTATTCTGGTTCATAACCTCAGGAACAAATTTACAACAGCTTCCTCAAGTGCCCGGTCATTGCTTGCAGGACGTCGTGTGTGTGATCAAACTGTCCGGAATAGACTGCATGAAGCTGGGCTGGTGCCAGGACGACCCCACCGAGGTCCTGAATTAACGAGACGCCATCGCCAAAATCGACTTGTTTGGGCCAACCAGCATCGGCCCTGGGCAACTGACAATCAGTAGAGACGTGTCTGGTTTAGTGACGAATCTTCCTTTTTGTTGCACCGCCATGATATGCGGAGAAGTGTCTACCGTATGCCAAATGAACGTTTTGCCTAAAATTGCATTGATGAAGCTCCGCCGGAAATGATCAGTTTCAACGGAAGGAGTCCATTGGTGCAGATTGAAGGAGGCTTGAATGCGCAACGATACGTCAGTGAAATTCTTCGATCCCATGTCCTTCCATTTTTGTCTGCACAAAGGTCTGTGTTCAACAGGACAACGCCAGACCCCCATTCTGCATGGTTCACCACACAGTTCCTGACTGCCAACAACATTCTCACCCTTCCCTGGCCATCCCTGTCTCCAGACATGAATCCGATCGAGCACCTATGTGCAAAGACGTGTTTGTCGCCGAAACATTTCTTCAGCCAATCGTCGTGATCTGTGGCAGGCACTCCAGGAAGAGTCAGCAGCCATCCCACAGGCGCACATCAGACATCTGATCGCATCTATGCCCAGGAGATGCCAGTCGCTGATCGATGCAAGCGATGACCACACGCCATATTGACTTGAGAACCCCTGGGACTAACAAATTCTCGTTACACAGATGCAAGAAGCTGCCAAATGAGAGTTTAAACCCTTAGGTACTATTGTGTGGAATTTGAAAATTTTATTCATTCAATTTAAAAAGCTAAAGAATAACAAAATTATGGGTAAAACTGAGTCATCAGTAGTTATAGGTTTCTTTTTTTTTTTTTGACAGTAAATAATGCCAGTGTAATACTCGTAACATAGATCATCGTCACCCCGTGCACCAATAAAGTCTTCATAACTTAACATTGCTGCTACTATGCTGCTATTTGTCACTGAGAGAATGATCGTTCCTGGGACAGTAAGTCTGTGAAGCGAGTACTTAAACAGACGTAGAAAAAGACTGAGCTGGCCTGTAGCTGAAAGTGTAAAATCTCGACTGTAAGTGAAGTAAAGTTAGTATTAACTAGTAACAAAAGAGAAGATCATATATCTTGAGACAAGCAGAAACAGTATCCAATGTGTGAACATAACATTTCAACAGCATTACATGTTGCAGTTAGTACAACAGAGCATAATTTTAGAGCAGGAAATTATGCATCAAATGTCAGTCTGACAGATATTAGTGTTTTCAGTGGCATTGGATATACTACTTTATCTAATGTGATAATTTAAAATGTTTCAGGTGACAATGTAAGATACAACTTTATCTAATGTGATAATTTAAAATGTTTCAGGTGACAACGTAAGATACTACTTTATCTGGTTCAGCATGCGAGCATTTTGTAAAGATTAAATTGCGCCGCGAATGAAGTAAGAAATAAATTTCGCATGAACATTTACTTTCCTCTGGTGTTTGTAAAGTGTGTTTTCTCTGGTGTTTGTAAAGTGTTTTAATTTTAAACAGAAAAAAAGTATAAAGCATCGAATCTTGTAGTGAGAGAACCAGTATTTCGGAAAGTATTTCAGGCAGAGTGAAAGACAGATATAATTGTAACGGTGTCACAAAATCCTAGCGCGATCAGTGAGTATCATAAATACATAAGGCAAAATTAGAAGAATGGTTAGTGAGAAAGTTCAACTCTAGACTAAACTGGTGCAACGAAAACCACAGTGTCACGCAATCCCGCTTCTGTGACCCACTGAGAATACAGGCCCAAGCCGCACAATGCTCTGAGCCTCCAATCCTAAATGAGGCTATCGCGTGAACCACAGGAGTAAATTCAGTAGGATCACGGGGCGATCTTGATGGTAGAAGCGAACGAAGAAGAAGAAGAATGGTTAGTAATGAAAAGAATTACAAGAGTTCAGAGTGATAAATAATTTATTTAACAAAATTAAATAACCATTATCACATCTCAGGATGGAATATCTGAATCAGTCTTCAATATTTCCTGTTGATGTTTATATTGTATAATAAACGAGGGGAAGTCACTAAGTAACTCGCAAATTGAAATATTTTATCAGTGGCGTTTATCAGGTAGTATTTAAATATATCCTGAGATACTACCATCATCCAACTTTTTATTAGTTGTATGTAGGGGGCGTTGGGAGTTACCTGCGCATGCGCAAAGCAATAACAAAATGGCTACCCAACTGTTAGTGTGTACCAAAGAAGAACAGAGAAGTGTAGCACGATTTTTGTGGGCTAAAGGACATTCAGTTGAAGACATTCATAAGGAAATGATTACAATTTATGCTGAAAAGTGTTTCTCACGTAAAGCGGTCTATAAATAGGTAAAATAATTTTATCAGGGACGCACCGAAATTGTTGACAAAGTCCGACTTGGCCGTTCTGTTCTGTGGGGAAGGTTATGTTGACAGTGTTCTGTGATTATCAAGGAGTGTTTGTTAACCAAGTTCCAAGAGTATGGTGACAGTGTGAATTCTGTATCATACTGTGAAGTTCTGTCGATGCTACGGGATGCAATTCGAAGAAAACGTCCTGGTCTGCTGACTAGAGGTGTGCTTCTCCTTCATGACAATGCCAGACCACATACGGCTCGGTTAACCCAAGAGAAAACTAACCAGTTGGATTGGTAAGTTCTTGAACATCCACCCTATAGTCCTGACTTAGCTCCACGTGATTTTCACCTGTTTGGTCCATTGAAAAACCACCTTGGCGAGAGAAGATTCTCGAGTGACGGAGAGGTGGAAACAGAAGTAAAAAAATGGTTCAGAAATCGAACTCCCAATTTTTACGCCATGGGTACTGCGTCACTGATTACACGATGGGACAAATGTATCAATGTTGGTGGCGATTACGTTGAGAAATAGGAGAATAATGTAGGTTCAAAAATTTAAAATTTTCAAATTACTGTCGCATTTATTTATTTATTTTTTGTAACAGGCATTTGCGAGTTACTTAGTGACTTCCCTTTTAAAATATTTTCCTAGGTGTACCTTCAAATGTTATGTTATGTTTTAAGGCACCTCTCTTAAGGTCACATTATCCTTCACAACCCTAGGTTTCATAACTAGTCTTGTCCTGTCACGTAGGAACTCCCTGTAACTGCGAGCTGTTGTTCTCTGCAGCCGATGCTGTGAAGGTGTTGAAGTACAGCATCGTATCGGCGTGGGAGCGGGTTATGGCAACTTCTTTTTCAGTCCCAGAGTACAGCTAAAAAGCAGGGGATGTGTAGTGCTTCTTTGGCAGACTCCACCACCATGCGGACTATGGCGATCCCTGCTTCGTTACTCAGGCTATGCCTGTTAATGGGGGTACCAACGGAGAGGTGGGACAGGGTCTTGGTCAGCTATGGTCCGATAACCCTAGCGTATCGGCTGTGGGTCGCTGATTGCCTTGTGTGACAGCGTCTTCTCCCCCCTTCAGGACAGAGTACGACCTTTCATGTTCTTAGAAAGATCAGGCCAAGAAGCACATTTCTTCGGCGGTTCTCAAACCTTTCTTTATCACGAGGCTCTTTTTAAATATCTTTGATTGTAGCGAACGGGATGAAGACGATTGTCCGATGAGGCAATCAGCGACCCATAGCTGATATGTTAGCATCAGGGTTAGCAACCTATAGCTGATATGTTAGCATCAGGGTTAGTGAACCATAGCTGATATGTTAGCATCAGGGTTAGTGAACCATAGCTGATATTTTAGCATCAGGGTTAGTAACCCATAGCTGATATGTTAGCATCAGTGTTAGTGAACCATAGCTGATATGTTAGCATCAGGGTTAGCAACTCATAGCTGATATTTTAGCATCAGGGTTAGTGAACCATAGCTGATATGTTAGCATCAGTGTTAGTGAACCATAGCTGATATGTTAGCATCAGGGTTAGCAAACTATAGCTGATATGTTATCTTCAGAGTTAGCAACCCACAGCTGATATGTTAACATCAGGGTTAGCAACCCATAGCTGATATGTCAGCGTCATGGTTAGTGAACCATAGCTGGCCGAGATCATGTCCCACCTCTTCTTGTTACCCACAGCAACAGGTATAGCCTGGCTAACGAGGCAGGGATCTCTATAGTCCCCATGGTGGTGGAGTCTGACAAAGATGCATTGCACACCCCCCTGCTTTTTTAGCTGTACTCTGGGACTGAAAAAGCAGCTGCCATACCCCGCTCCCAGGCCGATACGATGTTGTGCCTCAACATCTCTACAGCATCGGCTGCAAAGAACACCAGCTCTCAGGTACAGGGAGATTGTACAAGTACAAGAACAAATAAGTGACTGTAGGGACCTCCACGAGTTGACTCAAGATATAAAATTCTGGAGCGCATCAGATATCTATTTCATGTGGTTCAAAGTACATCAAATATTTATTTCATGTGGTTCAAAGTACATCAAATATTTATTTAATGTGGTTCAAAGTACATCAAATATTTATTTCATGTTGTTCAAAGTACCTCAAATATTTATTTCATGTGGTTCACAGTACATTAAATATGTATTTCATGTGGTTCAAAGAACCATCTGTGGATATTTCTATTAGCTTATCTTCCTCTCCAGATGCCAGTCCTTCTACTCCATTCACGTTAATTGAAAATAGATCTCTAATTCAGTTTTTGCTTTAAACAGGAACAGGAACGTATTCACGGAAACTACAATACAAATCTTTCTTCTTCTTCTGCTTCTTCTTCTTGTTTCTTCTTATTCTCCTTCTTTGAAAGAAGAAGACCACAAGTAAGTGACATAGCGAGGGCGATTGTACTTTCTTGTTCTGAAAACTGTGATCTCTTCTGACATGATTGTGGGCGAGAAAATCTTTCAGGCCTGGCTCTCGCAAGTAGGTTAATAGTCCAGCTTTAGAAAAGATGTCTCGAGTATCGGGTTCCAAATGTAGCAGCGGTAGATGGCGGTAGAGAATTGTCTTAACCAGTCTGGCCATGAGGATGAAAATGGAACGCTAATTTCTCTGGGCCCTTGATGTCGTTGACAAAGTTTTCTCATGAAAGCTTCTTGCCGGCTCACTTTCTGGTCTCGTTTGAAGGCTTACCAAGGAACTTTCTTTCAGGATAGAAGAATGCCCGTAATTTATGAGACTGGCCCGTGAAGTCTGAGCCATTCTGGCATAGACGGAGAAGACGGAGGAGGTGGGAGTATGGGATGGTGTCCTTGAAGTTTAAGGACCGGAGGAAGTATAAAGAAGAACGCAGAAATGGAAATACCGTCCGTGCCAATACATAGTTTCATGTATGAAAACATGACAGACTTGTCGGAAATTTCAGATCTAAGTTTGACGTGCGGACTGGCCGAGTTGGTCTTATTCTTCATCAGATTCCCTATGTACCTCTAAGGCATGACAGGATTACCTTTACCTTTAACTTTTTTCACCAGACTGGTGACTCCGGTGACGTCATCTGTGTACCTCCACCTGAATTCTGGAAGTCTGCCTGTGTGAATGTCCTGCGTTTCGTTTCTAGATAATCCGTCTAGAATACTTTAATATTTTGGACACATTAAACGTCAAGAAAGTTTAGAGAAAACAGTTTTGGATGGATACATAACAGGAAAAAGAAAGAGAGGAAGATCAAGGGGACGATGGCTGCAAGACATTGTTGATGATCTGCAAATTGATGCTTCAGCAGCAGGGCATCTTGCTTACAACCGAGGGGCCTACAGGAGAGCTGTTAGGGAGGCCAAGTTCCGCAAGGGGCATAACTGACTGAAACTGAGCCATAAATACACGGATATAGCTAGGACTTAAAGAACTGACTGGTAAATATCAACCAGCCACTTTTAGAATGTTGTGTAGCTCGTTTATCTTTAACTTTCTTCTGGTCAAAAGTTTTGCTACTTTCCCCCAGAAATAATTTCATATTTCAGATGCTACACTGAGGTGATGTTTCTCTTTCTTGGTGCTTTGTTCGGTTTTCCGAAGCTGGTCTTTCATTTACTATTTACTATTTTTTTTTCTTCCAGTTTGTAACAACAGAAGTGATAAAGTTCCCATGAAATTAGCTGAGCGGTAACCATTATCCATTTCAATATAAACGCGAATGCCTGCAGTAACTGTTTGAGGCAGAGTGTAGCAGTAATGATTTGTTAAACATTAACTTGTGACGAAATGCTCCAGTACAATCTCCCTTTGCTAGGAGAGACCTTTGTCAAAACAAGGAATCAATAAAGGTGAATACAAAGCGAAAAAATGATTCTTTTCAGTTCTCTATTTATACCTCTCTTTGTTCAGTGGCTGGCGCTAATGCTGTGACGAATTACGGCTTAGTTTTGACATTCTCCTGCAAACTGTGATCTTCTGACATGATTGTGGGCGAGAAAATCTTTCAGGCCTGGCTCTCGCAAGTAGGTTAATAGTCCAGCTTTAGAAAAGATGTCTCGAGTATCGGGTTCCAAATGTAGCAGCGGTAGATGGCGGTAGAGAATTGTCTTAACCAGTCTGGCCATGAGGATGAAAATGGAACGCTAATTTCTCTGGGCCCTTGATGTCGTTGACAAAGTTTTCTCATGAAAGCTTCTTGCCGGCTCACTTTCTGGTCTCGTTTGAAGGCTTACCAAGGAACTTTCTTTCAGGATAGAAGAATGCCCGTAATTTATGAGACTGGCCCGTGAAGTCTGAGCCATTCTGGCATAGACGGAGAAGACGGAGGAGGTGGGAGTATGGGATGGTGTCCTTGAAGTTTAAGGACCGGAGGAAGTATAAAGAAGAACGCAGAAATGGAAATACCGTCCGTGCCAATACATAGTTTCATGTATGAAAACATGACAGACTTGTCGGAAATTTCAGATCTAAGTTTGACGTGCGGACTGGCCGAGTTGGTCTTATTCTTCATCAGATTCCCTATGTACCTCTAAGGCATGACAGGATTACCTTTACCTTTAACTTTTTTCACCAGACTGGTGACTCCGGTGACGTCATCTGTGTACCTCCACCTGAATTCTGGAAGTCTGCCTGTGTGAATGTCCTGCGTTTCGTTTCTAGATAATCCGTCTAGAATACTTTAATATTTTGGACACATTAAACGTCAAGAAAGTTTAGAGAAAACAGTTTTGGATGGATACATAACAGGAAAAAGAAAGAGAGGAAGATCAAGGGGACGATGGCTGCAAGACATTGTTGATGATCTGCAAATTGATGCTTCAGCAGCAGGGCATCTTGCTTACAACCGAGGGGCCTACAGGAGAGCTGTTAGGGAGGCCAAGTTCCGCAAGGGGCATAACTGACTGAAACTGAGCCATAAATACACGGATATAGCTAGGACTTAAAGAACTGACTGGTAAATATCAACCAGCCACTTTTAGAATGTTGTGTAGCTCGTTTATCTTTAACTTTCTTCTGGTCAAAAGTTTTGCTACTTTCCCCCAGAAATAATTTCATATTTCAGATGCTACACTGAGGTGATGTTTCTCTTTCTTGGTGCTTTGTTCGGTTTTCCGAAGCTGGTCTTTCATTTACTATTTACTATTTTTTTTTCTTCCAGTTTGTAACAACAGAAGTGATAAAGTTCCCATGAAATTAGCTGAGCGGTAACCATTATCCATTTCAATATAAACGCGAATGCCTGCAGTAACTGTTTGAGGCAGAGTGTAGCAGTAATGATTTGTTAAACATTAACTTGTGACGAAATGCTCCAGTACAATCTCCCTTTGCTAGGAGAGACCTTTGTCAAAACAAGGAATCAATAAAGGTGAATACAAAGCGAAAAAATGATTCTTTTCAGTTCTCTATTTATACCTCTCTTTGTTCAGTGGCTGGCGCTAATGCTGTGACGAATTACGGCTTAGTTTTGACATTCTCCTGCAAGTGTCAGTAGAGAGACATGCTTCTCGTGCACTCACCTGCACCGGCCTGGACCTCATCAGACGGCCTGCAAAGAAAACTTTTGTAAGGAAATAGAACCAGGTGCTGCATGATCAGATCGGGAAAAGTCCTAGACAAGACATTTTTAGACGAGGGAGAGGGGATATGGAGGAGAATAGCCTGTGACTTGAACCACAGACTCCGAGAATAGGAACAACACAGATCTGGCACAGATCTCTAGCAGGCTTGGTGGCACAGATCTCTGGCAGGCTTGGTGGCACAGATCTCTGGCAGGCTTGGTGGCACAGATCTCTGGCAGGCTTGGTGGCACAGATCTCTGGCAGGCTTGGTGGCACAGATCTCTGGCAGGCTTGGTGGCACAGATCTCTGGCAGGCTTGGTGGCACAGATCTTTAGCAGGCTTGGTGGCACAGATCTCTGGCAGGCTTGGTGGCACAGATCTCTAGCAGGCTTGGTGGCACAGATCTCTAGCAGGCTTGGTGGCACAGATCTCTAGCAGGCTTGGTGGCACAGATCTCTGGCAGGCTTGGTGGCACAGATCTCTGGCAGGCTTGGTGGCACAGATCTCTAGCAGGCTTGGTGGCACAGATCTCTAGCAGGCTTGGTGGCACAGATCTCTAGCAGGCTTGGTGGCACAGATCTCTGACAGGCTTGGTGGCACAGATCTCTAGCAGGCTTGGTGGCACAGATCTCTAGCAGGCTTGGTGGCACAGATCTCTAGCAGGCTTGGTGGCACAGATCTCTAGCAGGCTTGGTGGCACAGATCTCTGAGCGGCTTGGTGGCACAGATCTCTGGCAGGCTTGGTGGCACAGATCTCTAGCAGGCTTGGTGGCACAGATCTCTGGCAGGCTTGGTGGCACAGATCTCTGAGCGGCTTGGTGGCACAGATCTCTGACAGGCTTGGTGGCACAGATCTCTAGCAGGCTTGGTGGCACAGATCTCTAGCAGGCTTGGTGGCACAGATCTCTGGCAGGCTTGGTGGCACAGATCTCTGGCAGGCTTGGTGGCACAGATCTCTGGCAGGCTTGGTGGCACAGATCTCTGGCAGGCTTGGTGGCACAGATCTCTGACCATTTTTAAGTTCACGCTGGATTGGAATTAAATTGCTCTGGGTTCTGCCACGTATTTTTCAAATAAATAATCAAAAGTGCGGTGTAATTTGCTCACGGTCTCATACACACACAGAGACACTCACTCACGCACACACGCACACACGCACTCACGCACACACACACATATATATATATATATATATATATATATATATATATATATATATATAATATATCTTACATCCTTCCCGTGCCGTTAAACGTCACACAGGGCTCGCAGGTAGTTCGCCAATTTTCCTGTCTTCGGCGAGCCTTTCAACCTCATCAAAGGATTTTATGCCTATTAATCTGGCCTCTCTTAACAATGTCCTCTTCAGAGTTTCACGCGGTCTGCCCCTTTTTCGTTGGCCAGTTGTGTTCCACATGATAGCTTGTTTTTCTATTCTCTGACTGTTTCTTCTCATCACGTGTCCAACATATGTCCATCTCCTTTTCCTGATCAACCATGAGACTGGTTGTTGTTCAGTCATCTGTCTTATCTCTGCATTGTTCTTGAATTCGTTCCACTTGATGCCGAGTATTTTCCTTAGGCATTTGTTTTCAAAAGAGTCTAATTTCTTGTCTATTTCGTTAGTTGTTTTCCAGCTTTCGCATGCATAAATAAGGGTGGATATTACATTAGAATTGAATAATCTTAACTTGGTTTTTGTGTTTATAACTTTTGAATTCCATATGTTCTCAAGATTCGTGAAGATCGATGCTGCTTTTGCAAATTCTGATTCTAACTTCTTTTCTGGTGTCACCATCCTGGTCTATGTAGCTGCCAAGGTATGCAAATTGATTGAGTTTTTCAATATCTATCCTTTCTACGTTTATTTTTCCATTTTGATTAAAGGGAATTTTCATTATTTTTATTTTTTCATTGTTAACTTCAAGTATTATTTTGCTAGCCATTGAAGACAGGGTATCTGTTTTTCTTGCATGGAATTCACAGTGTTACTGATAAGAGTTATGTCATCAGCAAAATAAAGATCTTCTAGTTGGGTCCTATGTACACAGTCAATACCTGTGTTACCTGTGCAGCATTTTTTTTCATTATGAAGTCTATTGTAATTCCAAAAAGCAAAGGAGACAGTATACATCCTTGTTTCACGCCAGTTTCAATCTGGAACCATTCACTCGTCCCTTCTTCTGTTTTGACTGCACAAACATATCCATTATAGAAGTCCTTAATGATGTTGGCAATTTAAGATGATATTCCATCATCATCATTCATTTGCATGTCCCTCACGGAACTTTACCTTCCTAACAGCTCTCATGTAGGCCTCTCGGTTGTGAGCAAGATGGCCTACTGCTGGTGCATCCATTTGCAGATTATCAACGATGTCTTGTAGCCATCTTCGCCTTGGTCTTCACTCTTTCTTTTTCCCATTATGTACCCTTCCAAGAAGGTTTTCTCTAGATTATCATGACGTTTAATGTGTCCAAAATATTTACGTTTTCTCTCTTTAATCCTCTTTACTAGCCAGCCTTCTTCAGTATTAATTTCTTGTAGTTCTCTATAATGGATCTCTGTGTATGTTATCAAATGCCTTTTAAAAAGCCTGTGAAGTTCAGTATTAATGGTTTCTGCTTTTCAATATGTTCTTCAAGTATTATTCTTAGAGTAAAGATCTGGTCGAGACAGCTTCTCCCTTTTCGAAATCCTGCTTGTTCTTCTCTCATTGCAGTATCCACTATATCTTTAAGTCTATTCAAAATGACCTAGCAAAATACTTTTGACACAACTGATATTAAGGTTACTCCTCCTCAATTTTTACAGTCACTAAGGTTGCCTTTTTGGTATTTTAACAATGATTCCTTTTTTCCATTTAGAAGGGACCTTTTCTTCTTTCCAAATCTTGTTAAACATTCTATGTAGTTGTCTCATGTTGTCATTATTAATAACTTTTAATATTTTGGGTGTTATTTCGTCTTCACCTGCAGCTTTGTTGTTAGCCATTAAATTCACTGCTGTTTCAATTTCATGCAATATATATGTGTGTGTGTGTGAGTGTGTGTGTGTGAGTGTGAGTGTGTGTGTAACAATTGACGCCATATTTCTAGCTCTCTGACGACAAAACATTGTGCCACGGTAAACCGTTAGAAAAACTACTCTTGGGTACTGGAACACAGTAGCACCTTTGCTGGTGTCTTGTCTTCATAGAACTGCTTTAATACTGCCGTGACGAGCAAGGCTCCTTGTTCGGAAGGACCCTGGGCAGTTTTTAATCTCAGACCAGACCTTAACATCCACAGGTAGATTAGCGTGTATTACCTGGTATTACCTCCTGTCTGCTGGCGAGCCATTCTGATTGGTCGTCCAGAAACCTTGATAAACCAGGCTTTGATGTGTTTCGGACAGTTGCAGCCTGGTCAGTTCAGGTAGTTGGTTACTGACTGAGATGACGGTCTGGTCAGGTCAAGGTTAAAGTTAGAAGAAACAGACAAACATAGACGCGAGAATATCGACCAACTGATAGTTTCCGCACTCTCTGGGTCAGATCATCTGAGCTCAGTTTGTTGTGTGTCGGGATAGTTTATCGCACTCTCTGGGTCAGATCATCTGAGCTCAGTTTGTTGTGTGTCGGGATAGTTTATCGCACTCTCTGGGTCAGATCATCTGAGCTCAGTTTGTTGTGTGTCGGGACTAAATCACTACGAGCCCGGGCGATCACTTCCTTCCCTGCCGAGCCACTCCTCGGGTACCCGGCAGTCTATGAAATGAAATCTGGTGATTATTCATGTCTCATATATCCTTCATGCTCGCTAGTGCTGTGTGTTTCAAAGAGTATATAAGTAGATCCACCAGAACAATAACTCCGTATGTTTTTACCACTGAAATAAGAAAAGGTAAAAGGTAAATGCCATTAAGGCATATAGGGGATAAGGCCCATATTTCCAAGACAATCAGCACATGGAAGTGTGATATGATCAGTATCACTCCTGGCTGAATTTACCTTCCAAGATTTCTCTGGTACGCCATTATTAAAAAAAAAAAACTGAATAGACCCTGGGGCCTTTCTGATGCTGTGGTACCAGAAAAAATCCCTACTGTTGGGATTTGAACCTGGTACCATCCGATTAGAAGGCCGAGCATCTAACCACTCAGCCACCCAGGCCACCAAATATTTTATACTGCGACCCAAAATCTTGGAACATAATCATCGTGCTGGAAATGATTGAAGACTTCTAATGGACCCACAAAAAAAAAGCAGATCATAGGGGACTATGTGGTGGAGCTCTACCCAGTTTGTCAGGATAAACCTTGTTGGTGGAGCTCTACCCAGTTTGTCAGGATAAACCTTGTTGGTGGAGCTCTACCTCAGTTTGCCAGGATAAACCTTGTTGATGGAGCTCTACCTCAGTTTGCCAGGATAAACCTTGTTGATGGAGCTCTACCTCAGTTTGCCAGGATAAACCTTGTTGATGGAGCTCTACCTCAGTTTGTCAGGATAAACTTTGTTGGCGGAGCTCTACCTCAGTTTGCCAGGATAAACCTTGTTGATGGAGCTCTACCTCAGTTTACCAGGATAAACCTTGTTGGTGGAGCTCTACCTCAGTTTGCCAGGATAAACCTTGTTGGTGGAGCTCTACCTCAGTTTGCCAGGATAAACCTTGTTGGTGGAGCTCTACCTCAGTTTGCCAGGATAAACCTTGTTGATGGAGCTCTACCTCAGTTTGCCAGGATAAACCTTGTTGATGGAGCTCTACCTCAGTTTGCCAGGATAAACCTTGTTGGTGGAGCTCTACCCAGTTTGTCAGGATAAACTTTGTTGGCGGAGCCCATGGACGAACAAATGGGACAGGTTCAGACAACCTCTCTCTCTCTAGAGCAGTTTTCTTTGGTATCGCACTTCTTAGACCTCTATGCTCCGGCCTCCAACAACATAATTTTCTGTGTCATACCTCTGCAGTTCTAGAACGCCTATTCATAATAGCGGTACTATATCATTATCTATGTAAGTGAATCAGCTTCGAAAAAATTTTCCAGGCGATTCTCATCACATCACATAGCTCTTACTTGCGCACTGAATTCGACCATGTTGTGAAAATAACAGTAAAGTAATAAAAAAGAAGAATTAAAGTAAAGTTTGGTTGCTAGAGACAAAGGTTGCCAGTTCATCATCATCATCATCATCGTCGTCTTTCACTCCTTTGAGAACATAGGCCATGGATAAAGGCTCTCCAGTCATCCCTGTTCTTGGAATTATACTCTGCTTCGTTCCATGTGCATCCCTTGTCTCTGAGCACTGTCATCATTTCTCTTCTCCAGGTAAGTCTAGGTCTTCCTCGTTTTCTATTTCTTTGGGGATTCCATGTCAGTGCCCGTCTTACTATGCTGGTGCTGGAATTTCTCAGAGTGTAACCAATCCACCTCCATTTCTTAGACATGATTTGTAGGTTCATAGTTTCTTGTCCTGCCCTTTCCCAGACCTCCTCGTTCCTGATCTTGTCCTGCCATTTTATTTTTAAAATCCTCATCAAGCAGTAGTTCATGAATGTTTGTATCCTCTGTTGTATTGTCTTGGTCATAACCCATGTCTCTGAACCATATTGCAAGACAGTCTTTACGTTTGTATTGAAAAGTCAAAGTTGTTAGTTACATGTTGACAGGTGATTCTGCGACTGTCTGGTGCATGGGAGAAATGAGGACAGTCGTGAAAAAGGTTGAGGAGATCACGAAAGAAAGAGAGCAACAAAGGGATAGAGAAGTAGATAATTAGATACAGGGAATATTTGTCTAACTACGGGGTAGTGGTTAGGCCCTAGGTTTGCTAATCAGGTGGTACCAGTTTCAGTCCCAACTGTGGCATTTTTCTTCTGGTCAATTAATCAAGTGCCGTGCAGCGTGGCGTAGGCGATCATTTCTCTCCACAATTTCCTGTCTTTAGACTTGATTATGAGATCCTCCGGTGACTTTCTTTCTAGCAACACTGACAGCCCATTCAGTAACTTCTTCCTCTGTCTTCATCTTTCTCTTCTTAATCAGTTTTTCCAGTTGCCCCAGTGTGTTCCAATCTTCCTCTTCTCAGAAAATGTCCTACAAATCTCACTTCTCTGTCTGTGATCTTTGCCGTAATTTACCTTTTAACTCCAGCCTCTCTTAAGACCTCTTCGCTGGTTTTCTTAGCTGTCCATGGTACCTTCAACATCCTTCTTATGAACCACATTTTCATGGCCTCAATTTCTCGCTGTACTCTCTTATTCATAAACCAAGCGTCACGTCCATAAAACAAAACTGGCTCCATGTAACACGCCAAAATGCCTCTGCGTTCACCCAGCCTATAAAAATGGGTACCAGAGAAATCTGGGAAGGTAAATGCGCACAGGTGTGATACTGACCATATCAGACTTTCATGTGCTGAAGGTCTTGGAAAATGTGGGCCTAGCACCGTGTTCTCCGATATACCTTAATGGAATGGAAACGGGGAATTTTACTTTTTTACATACATACATACATACATACAGATAGACAGACAGAGACAGAAAGATAGATAGATAGATAGACAGATAGATAGATAGATAGATAGATAGATAGATAGATAGAGACATACATACATACCTACATACATACATACCTACATACATACATACCTAACAACATACATACATACATAAATACATACCTACATACATACATACCTACATACATACATACCTACATACATACATAATACCTACATACATACATACATACATACATACATACATACATACATACGTATATACATACACACATACAAACCTAAATTCTCCAGATAAACTTCTTTCCTCTTTCTTGGACCCACTAACCCACTCTCTCTACCGAAACTGTTGGGACTTGACAGGTCAATAAATTATATCATCAGTATCAGACTTAGTGCTGCCGATCCAGGAGTTTGTGTGGGTTCAATAACGGTCCAGGGATTCCTTTGCTGTCTCTTGAAATAAGAAGAAAACAGAAAGGAGAAGTCTCTTCCTTCATCTCAGAGAACTCCAAAAAAATCGTCCTGTTTCATCGGGTTGAGCAGAAATTCCTTACCATCGCCACCATTCACTTGGGCCTGGGATCTTCACAAAGACCTATTTTTCAGTAATCAGGCGGGAATTCAAAAGCCGCGGCCGCGCGCATGCTCGCAGGGAGTCAGCCGTTTCTAAAGAACCGTTCAATGGCGTCCATTTTTGAACAACTCTTGTACAATCCCCTCCCCGGCCGGTGATCTTGGAGAGTTCAGCAACACAGCGAATAGGAAAAAAGTGTCTTTTTAAAAAAAATTTTATTTCGATCCCCTTATGAACCAGGTCTCCTCTCTCTCTCTCTCTCTCTCTCTCTCTCTCTCTCTCTCTCTCTCTCTCTCTCTCTCCATGAAATATGGAGTGATGAAGGACAGAATGTAAGACGGGCCTGCGTGCCAAATTCTTTACCCTTTAAAAATAAAGATAAAGATTATTCATTCTCTTTATCTCTCTCTCTCTCTCTGTCTCTGTCTCTCTGTCTCTCTCTTAACAGAGTTTCTTAAGTGATTCAGGCTAAACAGACCATCAGAGGCACGAAAGCATTCGCATATTTGTGACTAGTTCTATCTGTTTTCTAAAACAACGGCTCGTGCTACATGTTAATGGAAATAATCTCTTCGTGATTAGTTAACCCTTTCACTTCCCGAACTAATTCTCATGCTCTTCCAGAATAAATTTTGACGATACGTTTTTTTAAGAAAGGAAACTGGAAGGATGTTGCTTTGTAATTTAATATGGGTTTGGTTAGAAATGTGCTATTTTGCAATTAATTTAGACTTTGTCTAAATATCCTCTCAACTTTGAATGCACCGGCTTGTAAGATCCACCAACCACTCTAGTGGTGCTGTGGCGTGAGTTTACTCGCACAGGCCAAAACCACACACACAAAACATACTAAAACGCTGAACATTTGGACTCAGAGATCTACTGTCGTTCATTATTTAAAGCAAAATAAGGGGGTCGCTGAGGTGGAACAAATGTTACGGTTGTGGGCACGGAGCCATTTATTTCTTTGAGGTGGGAGGAAGGCTAAAGGATGTAAAGAAGACAGAAAGGGTTAATACTTGGTTTTACTCTTGATGAGTCTGATACACCATTATCTGAAAGTCGGGTGAGCATCTTTGTTTCTTGCATGCATAATTGGTCATTTAAACAGGCATACATTTTGGAGATCAAGTACACCTAATATATGGGACTATATGAAGCTTTCTACTACAGTGACGTGTTCTGGAATTAAAGGGCTCAACCGTCGTTGTATATTTAATAAAAGTCGAGTATTATTTCTTACTTTATGCTACTTTGTAGTAAATATAAACCTACCAGACGTTTTTACTTATTGTAAAACGTCAAGAGTAATCGTATTATAAATCTTAACCTAATCTTATTCCTCGTTTTGATAAAGTAACTGCTTTTACATCTAAATAGATGTCTTCTTAAAGTCTACAGGTTTTCCTGTCAGTTTTCGTTTTTAAACTTTCTCAGGGGCTTAAACTTCCTAGATCATGCTGTCTTAGTCTGTGTCTATAGAGACGCACACGATCTTCTCAAATAATGGACTTAAATGAACAGAAAGTGTTTAACATATACTGGAACCGTGCAACGCCTGCGGTACTTCGTTGGTGAACACTAGACTCAGGCACCTCCCTCTGTTTTCAGTGTTAAACTATTCCTGGTCTCTCCTACGCCATCGTTTCAGTCTGGACAAGAAAATGAGTCATTTCTCAGAGTCATGTCTGGATCTGAAGCCAGAAGAAATGGGATCTTTTGTCTCATTGTCTGCAGATGAGAATTTTCTGGAAGGCAGCTGTGTTCCCGGCCCGGATAAGACATTTTCTGTTCTCCTGTCTCTCAACATCCAGTAGCTGGATTGTGTGTGACTATTGTTCTAAATATATGTAGTGTTATGAGGCTGTGAGTGCTTGGATTGGGGGGGGGGGGGGGGGGGGAATGAGAGAGTGTGGTTCTGAATAGAGGTTGGCCAGGAAGGGTAGATGCGAAGGAGGGGAGAGGAATTAGATTTCTTTTGTTGAAATTTTGCAAGATTACTGAGTCACAAATATAAAGAGGATGAAAATGACAACGACGATAAAGAAGAATAATGGTGATGATGATGATGATTATTGATGATGATGATGATGATGATTGACAATGATGATGATGGTGATGATGATGATGATGATGAAGTAGTATTCAACAAAAGGAACTAATAAAAACTAAGATAATGAACTACAGAAAGTGATGAATTACCAGAAATGATGAACAACCAGAAACGATGAACTACCAGAAACAATGAATTACCAGAAATGATGAACTCTCTCTCTCTCTGTCTCTGTCTCTCTGTCTCTCTCTTAACAGAGTTTCTTAAGTGATTCAGGCTAAACAGACCATCAGAGGCACGAAAGCATTCGCATATTTGTGACTAGTTCTATCTGTTTTCTAAAACAACGGCTCGTGCTACATGTTAATGGAAATAATCTCTTCGTGATTAGTTAACCCTTTCACTTCCCGAACTAATTCTCATGCTCTTCCAGAATAAATTTTGACGATACGTTTTTTTAAGAAAGGAAACTGGAAGGATGTTGCTTTGTAATTTAATATGGGTTTGGTTAGAAATGTGCTATTTTGCAATTAATTTAGACTTTGTCTAAATATCCTCTCAACTTTGAATGCACCGGCTTGTAAGATCCACCAACCACTCTAGTGGTGCTGTGGCGTGAGTTTACTCGCACAGGCCAAAACCACACACACAAAACATACTAAAACGCTGAACATTTGGACTCAGAGATCTACTGTCGTTCATTATTTAAAGCAAAATAAGGGGGTCGCTGAGGTGGAACAAATGTTACGGTTGTGGGCACGGAGCCATTTATTTCTTTGAGGTGGGAGGAAGGCTAAAGGATGTAAAGAAGACAGAAAGGGTTAATACTTGGTTTTACTCTTGATGAGTCTGATACACCATTATCTGAAAGTCGGGTGAGCATCTTTGTTTCTTGCATGCATAATTGGTCATTTAAACAGGCATACATTTTGGAGATCAAGTACACCTAATATATGGGACTATATGAAGCTTTCTACTACAGTGACGTGTTCTGGAATTAAAGGGCTCAACCGTCGTTGTATATTTAATAAAAGTCGAGTATTATTTCTTACTTTATGCTACTTTGTAGTAAATATAAACCTACCAGACGTTTTTACTTATTGTAAAACGTCAAGAGTAATCGTATTATAAATCTTAACCTAATCTTATTCCTCGTTTTGATAAAGTAACTGCTTTTACATCTAAATAGATGTCTTCTTAAAGTCTACAGGTTTTCCTGTCAGTTTTCGTTTTTAAACTTTCTCAGGGGCTTAAACTTCCTAGATCATGCTGTCTTAGTCTGTGTCTATAGAGACGCACACGATCTTCTCAAATAATGGACTTAAATGAACAGAAAGTGTTTAACATATACTGGAACCGTGCAACGCCTGCGGTACTTCGTTGGTGAACACTAGACTCAGGCACCTCCCTGTTTTCAGTGTTAAACTATTCCTGGTCTCTCCTACGCCATCGTTTCAGTCTGGACAAGAAAATGAGTCATTTCTCAGAGTCATGTCTGGATCTGAAGCCAGAAGAAATGGGATCTTTTGTCTCATTGTCTGCAGATGAGAATTTTCTGGAAGGCAGCTGTGTTCCCGGCCCGGATAAGACATTTTCTGTTCTCCTGTCTCTCAACATCCAGTAGCTGGGTTGTGTGTGACTATTGTTCTAAATATATGTAGTGTTATGAGGCTGTGAGTGCTTGGATTGGGGGGGGGGGGGGGGGGGGAATGAGAGAGTGTGGTTCTGAATAGAGGTTGGCCAGGAAGGGTAGATGCGAAGGTGGGGAGAGGAATTAGATTTCTTTTGTTGAAATTTTGCAAGATTACTGAGTCACAAATATAAAGAGGATGAAAATGACAACGACGATAAAGAAGAATAATGGTGATGATGATGATGATTATTGATGATGATGATGATGATGATGATTGACAATGATGATGATGATGATGATGATGAAGTAGTATTCAACAAAAGGAACTAATAAAAACTAAGATAATGAACTACAGAAAGTGATGAATTACCAGAAATGATGAACAACCAGAAACGATGAACTACCAGAAACAATGAATTACCAGAATTGACGAACTACCAGAAATGATGAACTGTCAGAAAGAATGAAGTATTAGAAACGATGAACTATCGGAAACAATGAACTACCAGAAACAATGAACTACCACAAGTGATGAACTACCAGAAATGACGAACTGCCAGAACGAATGAACTATCAGAAATGATGAACAGCTCGGAACGATGAATTACCAAAAACAATGAACTACCAGAAGTGATTAATTAATAGAAATGATGAACTGTTAGAAAGAATGAACTATCAGAAATGATGAACACCAAGAAACGATGAATTACCACAAACGATGAATTACAAGAAACAATGAATTGCCAGAAACAATGAACTGACAAAAACAATTAACTAGCAGAAAAAAAGAACTGCAAGAAACAATGAACTGCCAGAAAAAAAGAACTAACAGAAACGATGAACTACCAGAAACGAACAACTATCAGAAACTATAAACTACCAGAAACTATGAACTGTCAGAAACAATGAATTGTCAGACACAATCGACTGCCACAAACAATGAACTACAAGAAACAATGAACTGCCAGAAACAATGAACTTTCAGAAACACTGAACTGTCACAAACAACAAAATGCAAGAAACAATGAACTATCAGAAACAATGAACTGTTAGAAACAATGAACTACCAAAAAACAATGAACTACCAGAAACTATAAACTATCAGAAACGATGAACTACCAGAAACAACGGATTAGAAGAAACAAAAAGCTGCCAGAAACAATGAACTACCAGAAACAATGAATTATCAGAAACAATGAATTGCCAGAAACAATGAAATAACGAAAATTACCACAAGCAATGAACTGCTAGAAAGAGAGCACTGCCAGAAACAATAAACTATTAGAAAGAATGAACTACCAGAAACAGTGAATTACCAGAAGCAATGAACTTCCAGAAACAATGAACTACAAGAAAAAAATAACTACCAGAAACATTAAACTACTAGAAAGGATGAGTACCAGAAGCAATGATCTACAAGAAACAATGAACTACCAGAAATAATGATCTACCAGAAACAATGAACTACCAGAACCAATGATCTACCAGAAACAATGAACTACCAGAACCAATGAACTGCAAGAAACAATCAACTGCCAGAAAGAACGAACTACCACAAACAGCGAACTGCTAGAACAGTGAACTGCAAGAAGCAATGAACTACTAGAAACAATGAAATACCAGAAACAATGAACTGTCAGAATTAATGAACTATAAGAAACGATAAACTGCCAGAAATAATTAACTACCAGAAACAATGAACTACCAGAAAAACAAATGAACGACCAGAAAGAAAGAACTGCCAGGAGCAACGAATTACCAGAAACAATGAACAGTTAGAAAGAATAAACTAATCGAAATGATCAACTACCACACACATTGACCTACCAGAAATAATGAACTCATAGAAACAACGAACTAACGGAAACATTGAAATATCGGATACAATGAACTGCCAGAAACAATGAAGTGTCAGAAACTATGAATTGTTAGAAAAGATGAAATACAAGAAACTTTCAGTTACCAGAAACACTCGTCCGAGTGGCGAAGTGGTTACTGCACTGGTCTCTCATGGCGAAGGTCGGGGGTTCGAATCCGGCCGAAGGCGCCCCAGTCACCCAGCTGTAGAAATGGGTACAGCTGTAGAAATGGGTACTCGACTTCTTCTGGAGTTGGAGAAGGAAAGGCGGCCAGGCATGATACTGACCATATCACCCTCTAGTGTGCTGACAGGTCAAGGAAAATATGGGCACTAACACCATATCCCTATGTGCCAATGAACTGACAACATCAATGAACTATAAGAAACAGTGAACTGACAGAAACAGTAAACTGCTAGAGTCATAGAACTGCCACAAGCGATGGAGAGACAGGAACAATGAACTACCAGAAAAAGTGAACTACAAGAACCAATGAATTACTAGAAACAGTGAACTGCCAGAAACAATAAAATAATGGAAAGGATGAACTGCCAGAAACAATGAAATACTGGAAAGGATGAACTGTCAGCAACAATGAACTACATGAAACAGTGACCTGCCCGAAACAATGAACTACTAGAAACACTCTATTGTTAGAAAGAATGAACTATTATAAACAATGAACTATCAGAATAGTGAACTAGTAGAAACAATGAACTACCTGAAACAATGAACTATCAGAAAAATAAACTATAGGAAACAATGAACTGGTAGAAACTAAACTACAAGAAAGAATGAACTACCAGAAACAATGAATTCCAAGAAGCATTGAACTGTCAGGAATAACGCACTGCCAGAAACACTCAATTACTAGAAACAATGAACTACCAGAAACAATGAATTAACAGAAACAATGAATTACCAGAAACAATGAAATGACAGAAACAATTAACTACCCGAAATAATGAATTACCTGAAACAATTAACTACCAGAAACAATGAATTACCAGAAACAATGAACTACCAGAAAAAAAAACTATCAGAAATTATGAACTACCTGAAGCAATGAACTGCAAGAAACAAAGTACTGCAAGAAACAATAAACTTCTAGAACGGATGAACTACCAGAAACAATGAACTACCAGAAACAATGAATTTCCAGAAGCAGTGAACAGTCAGAAACAATGAATTGTCAGAAACAATGAACTACCAGAAACAATGAATTACAAGAAGCAATGAATTACCAGAAGCAATGAACAGTCAGAAACAACGAACTGCAAGAAACAACGAACTACCAGAAACAGTGAACTGTTAGAAACAATGAACTACCAGAAACACTTAACTAATAGAAACAATAAAGTAGCAGAAACAATGAACTACCAAAAACAGTGAATTATCAGAAACAATGAATTACCTGAAGCAATGAACTGCCAGAAACAAAAAACTGGCAGAAACAATAAAATTCTAGAAAGGATTAACTACCAGAACAATGAACTGCCAGAAACAATTTAATTACCAGAAGCAATGAAAACTCAGAAACAATGAACGACCAGAAACAAAGAACTGCTAAAAACAATAAACTACTAGAAAGGATGAAGTATCAGAAACAATGATCTACAAGAAACAGTGAACTGCCAGAAACAACGAATTACCAGAAAGAATGAACTGCCAGAAAGAACGAATTACCACAAACAACTAACTGCTAGAACAGTGAACTACCAGAAACAATGAACTACCAGAAAAAAATGAACGACCAGAAAGAAAGAACTGCCAGGAGCAACGAATTACCAGAAACAATGAACAGTTAGAAAGAGTAAACTAATCGAAACGATCAACTACCACACACAATGACCTACCAGAAATAATGAACTCCTAGAAACGACGAACTAACAGAAACATTGAAATATCGGATACAATGAACCGCCAGAAACATTGAAGTGTCAGAAACTATGAATTGTTAGAAAAGATGAAATACAAGAAACATTCAGTTACCAGAAACACTCGTCTGAGTAGCGAAGTGGTTACTGGTCTCTCATGGCGAAGGTCGGGGGTTCGAATCCGGCCGAATGCGCCCCAGTCACCCAGCTGTAGAAATGGGTACAGCTGTAGAAATGGGTACTCGACTTCTTCTGGAGTTGGGAAAGGAAAGGCGGCCAGGCGTGATACTGACCATATCACCCTCCAGTGTGCTGACAGGTCAAGGAAAATATGGGCACTAACACCATATCCCTATGTGCCAATGAATTGACAACATCAATGAACTATAAGAAACAGTGAACTGCCAGAAACAGTAAACTGCTAGAAACATAGAACTGCCACAAGCGATGGAGAAACAGGAACAATGAACTACCAGAAAAAGTGAACTACAAGAACCAATGAATTACTAGAAACAGTGTACTGCCAGAAACAATAAAATAATGGAAAGGATGAACTGCCAGAAACAATGAACTACATGAAACAGTGACCTGCCCGAAACAATGAACTACTAGAAACACTCTATTGTTAGAAAGAATGAACTATTATAAACAATGAACTATCAGAACAATGAACTAGTAGAAACAATGAACTACCTGAAATAATGAACTATCAGAAAAATAAACTATAGGAAACAGTAAACTGCTAGAAACTAAACTACAAGAAAGAATGAACTACCAGAAACAATGAATTCAAAGAAGCATTGAACTGTCAGGAATAACGCACTGCCAGAAACACTGAATTGGTAGAAACAATGACATGACAGAAACAATTAACTACCCGAAATAATGAATTACCTGAAACAATTAACTACAAGAAACAATGAATTACCAGAAACAATGAACTATCAGAAAAAAAAACTATCAGAAATTATGAACTACCTGAAGCAATGAACTGCAAGAAACAATAAACTTCTAGAACGGATGAACTACCAGAAACAATGAACTACCAGAAACAATGAATTTCCAGAAGCAGTGAACAGTCAGAAACAATGAATTGTCAGAAACAATGAACTACCAGAAACAATGGCTTACCTAAAACAATTACATACCAGAAAGAATGATATAACAGAAACAATGAATTACCAGAAACAATGAACTATCAGAAACAATGAACTACCACAAGTGATGAACTACCAGAAATGACGAACTGCCAGAACGAATGAACTATCAGAAATGATGAACAGCTCGGAACGATGAATTACCAAAAAACAATGAACTACCAGAAGTGATTAATTAATAGAAATGATGAACTGTTAGAAAGAATGAACTATCAGAAATGATGAACACCAAGAAACGATGAATTACCACAAACGATGAATTACAAGAAACAATGAATTGCCAGAAACAATGAACTGACAAAAACAATTAACTAGCAGAAAAAAAGAACTGCAAGAAACAATGAACTGCCAGAAAAAAAGAACTAACAGAAACGATGAACTACCAGAAACGAACAACTATCAGAAACTATAAACTACCAGAAACTATGAACTGTCAGAAACAATGAATTGTCAGACACAATCGACTGCCACAAACAATGAACTACAAGAAACAATGAACTGCCAGAAACAATGAACTTTCAGAAAGAACGAACTACCACAAACAGCGAACTGCTAGAACAGTGAACTGCAAGAAGCAATGAACTACTAGAAACAATGAAATACCAGAAACAATGAACTGTCAGAATTAATGAACTATAAGAAACGATAAACTGCCAGAAATAATTAACTACCAGAAACAATGAACTACCAGAAAAACAAATGAACGACCAGAAAGAAAGAACTGCCAGGAGCAACGAATTACCAGAAACAATGAACAGTTAGAAAGATAAACTAATCGAAATGATCAACTACCACACACATTGACCTACCAGAAATAATGAACTCATAGAAACAACGAACTAACGGAAACATTGAAATATCGGATACAATGAACTGCCAGAAACAATGAAGTGTCAGAAACTATGAATTGTTAGAAAAGATGAAATACAAGAAACTTTCAGTTACCAGAAACACTCGTCCGAGTGGCGAAGTGGTTACTGCACTGGTCTCTCATGGCGAAGGTCGGGGGTTCGAATCCGGCCGAAGGCGCCCCAGTCACCCAGCTGTAGAAATGGGTACAGCTGTAGAAATGGGTACTCGACTTCTTCTGGAGTTGGGAAAGGAAAGGCGGCCAGGCATGATACTGACCATATCACCCTCTAGTGTGCTGACAGGTCAAGGAAAATATGGGCACTAACACCATATCCCTATGTGCCAATGAACTGACAACATCAATGAACTATAAGAAACAGTGAACTGACAGAAACAGTAAACTGCTAGAGTCATAGAACTGCCACAAGCGATGGAGAGACAGGAACAATGAACTACCAGAAAAAGTGAACTACAAGAACCAATGAATTACTAGAAACAGTGAACTGCCAGAAACAATAAAATAATGGAAAGGATGAACTGCCAGAAACAATGAAATACTGGAAAGGATGAACTGTCAGCAACAATGAACTACATGAAACAGTGACCTGCCCGAAACAATGAACTACTAGAAACACTCTATTGTTAGAAAGAATGAACTATTATAAACAATGAACTATCAGAATAGTGAACTAGTAGAAACAATGAACTACCTGAAACAATGAACTATCAGAAAATAAACTATAGGAAACAATGAACTGGTAGAAACTAAACTACAAGAAAGAATGAACTACCAGAAACAATGAATTCCAAGAAGCATTGAACTGTCAGGAATAACGCACTGCCAGAAACACTCAATTACTAGAAACAATGAACTACCAGAAACAATGAATTAACAGAAACAATGAATTACCAGAAACAATGAAATGACAGAAACAATTAACTACCCGAAATAATGAATTACCTGAAACAATTAACTACCAGAAACAATGAATTACCAGAAACAATGAACTACCAGAAAAAAAAACTATCAGAAATTATGAACTACCTGAAGCAATGAACTGCAAGAAACAAAGTACTGCAAGAAACAATAAACTTCTAGAACGGATGAACTACCAGAAACAATGAACTACCAGAAACAATGAATTTCCAGAAGCAGTGAACAGTCAGAAACAATGAATTGTCAGAAACAATGAACTACCAGAAACAATGAATTACAAGAAGCAATGAATTACCAGAAGCAATGAACAGTCAGAAACAACGAACTGCCAGCAACAATGGCTTGCCTAAAACAATTACATATCAGAAAGAATGCTTGTAGAAAGTTTGAACGACCAGAAATAATGAACTACTAGTAACAATGAATTACCTGAAGCAATGCGCAGTCAGAAAGAAAGAACTTCCAGAAACAATGAATTACCAGAAACAATGAGTCACCAAAAATAATGAACTGCCAGAGGCAATGAAATATCAGAAATCATGACTTACCTGGAACATTTAACTACTAGAAAAAATGAACTACTAGAAACAGCGAATTACCAGAAACAATGAACTACCAGAAACAATCTATTGTTAGAAAGACTGAACTATTACAAATAATGAGCTATAGGAATAGTGAACTAGTAGAACGAATGAACTATCTGAAACAATGAACTATAAGAAACAATGAACTGCCAGAAACAGTGAACTGCCAGAAACAATGAACTGCCAGAAACAATGAACTGCCAGAAATATGAACATTTTGAAGTAGTGAACTGTCAGAAACATTTAATTGCCAGAAACGATGAACTGACAGAAAGAATGAACTGAAAGAAACGATAAACTGCCAGAAATTAAAGCGACAGGAAGTCTACTGTGTGAGAGCACTTCCGGAATCAGATCTTGTAAGCAGCGATGGCCGGTGGTAGCTGTACGCTGCCTACATTCAGGTGATCTGAATTTAACGAGCGCTCAGTTCTAGAAGACAGCCAGTATCTAGACTGTCATTGCCAGATCTGTCTGTTCATTGTTTTAATAATGGTAGATATAGGTGTGTGTGTGTGTGTGGTGTAGTTTTACAAAGTGGCAGAGGGAGTGAGTAAAGTGAGGAGAAAACGAATAGAAAGTATGATAATGTATACATGAAAAACATACAACATCCGACATCTCGGCGTGAGCCATTCATGTGCCGAATGTCTTGGAAAGTAAATGCCATCAGTCGTGATATTGAACATCATACTTTCATGTGCCGAATGTCTTGGGAAAGTCCAGACCTAACACCGTGTCCCAAATATGGTTTAACTGTATGGGAAATGAGATTCTGGTTTTGCCGCTGGCTACTAATGTGAACCTGTATGTAAATTTAGTCCTGTACGAGGTCAGTAAGACAGGTATGGGAATCGTTCTTAATGTCCATATTATTAACATTTTCCTCGACCATTTAGCACGTGGCAGTATCACGCGTGGTCAACTTTTCTTCCCTTGCACTAGGGGCCAGGTACTCATTTTGAATATGCGTGGGGCACCTTCAACAAGAGTCGAGTCGCCGACTATCGCCTTGAAAGGGGAATGCATTAACATTTTCGCTGGTCATGTGTTAATTCAATAGAGTTAACCGTTGGGTATCCAGGTAGTCTATATTTTGTCGCTTTTATCGTTAAATGTATAAACAACGAAAAAAAAAGTAGGAACGGCTTTATTACTTAACGAACACAAAGCTGTATACACACAGCTTTGTGTTCGTTAAGTAATAAAGCCGTTAATACTTTGTTTCGTAGTTTGTACATTTTGGTACCACAGCTTTACTGCAGTGCTTCGTGTATAGTTGTATACTTATACACTAATTATTGTGAGTTGCTTTAGTTAAGTATCAAGTTTTATTGTTTCTAAGTTAAAAAACCGCCTTTTCATGCACGCATCTGTTTTCGTGTATGTCAGCGAAGTTGTGAAGGGTGAAGTATAGTTTCTGTTGTTAGAAAGAATGAACTACTAGAAACAATGACTATCAGAACAGTGAACTAGAGAAACAGTGAACTACCTGAAACAATGAAGTATAAGAAACAATGAACTGCCAGAAACTATAAACTTTCAGAAACAATGAACTGCCAAGAACAATGAGTTGCCAGAAGCAATGAACTATCAGAAACAACGAACTGCCAGAAAAAAATGAATTACTTGAAACAATGAACTACCAGAAACAATGAACTACCAGAAGCATTGAATTGCCGGAAACAATGAACTACCAGAAATAATGAACTACCAGAAACTATGAACTACCTGAAGCAATGAACAGTCAGAAAAAAAGTACTGCCAGAAACAATAAACTTGTAGAAAGTTTGAACGACCAGAAATAATGAACTACTAGTAACAATGAATTACCTGAAGCAATGCGCAGTCAGAAAGAAAGAACTTCCAGAAACAATGAATTACCAGAAACAATGAGTCACCAAAAATAATGAACTGCCAGAGGCAATGAAATATCAGAAATCATGACTTACCTGGAACATTTAACTACCAGAAAAAATGAACTACTAGAAACAGCGAATTACCAGAAACAATGAACTACCAGAAACAATCTATTGTTAGAAAGAATGAACTACTAGAAAGAATGAACTATAAGAACAGTGAATTAGTAGAACGAATGAACTATCTGAAACAATGAACTATAAGAAACAATGAACTGCCAGAAACAGTGAACTGCCAGAAACAATGAACTGCCAGAAACAATGAACTGCCAGAAATATGAACATTTTGAAGTAGTGAACTGTCAGAAACATTTAATTGCCAGAAACGATGAACTGACAGAAAGAATGAACTGAAAGAAACGATAAACTGCCAGAAATTAAAGCGACAGGAAGTCTACTGTGTGAGAGCACTTCCGGAATCAGATCTTGTAAGCAGCGATGGCCGGTGGTAGCTGTACGCTGCCTACATTCAGGTGATCTGAATTTAACGAGCGCTCAGTTCTAGAAGACAGCCAGTATCTAGACTGTCATTGCCAGATCTGTCTGTTCATTGTTTTAATAATGGTAGATAGAGGTAGGTGTGTGTGTGTGTGTGGTGTAGTTTTACAAAGTGGCAGAGGGAGTGAGTAAAGTGAGGAGAAAACGAATAGAAAGTATGATAATGTATACATGAAAAACATACAACATCCGACATCTCGGCGTGAGCCATTCATGTGCCGAATGTCTTGGAAAGTAAATGCCATCAGTCGTGATATTGAACATCATACTTTCATGTGCCGAATGTCTTGGGAAAGTCCAGACCTAACACCGTGTCCCAAATATGGTTTAACTGTATGGGAAATGAGATTCTGGTTTTGCCGCTGGCTACTAATGTGAACCTGTATGTAAATTTAGTCCTGTACGAGGTCAGTAAGACAGGTATGGGAATCGTTCTTAATGTCCATATTATTAACATTTTCCTCGACCATTTAGCACGTGGCAGTATCACGCGTGGTCAACTTTTCTTCCCTTGCACTAGGGGCCAGGTACTCATTTTGAATATGCGTGGGGCACCTTCAACAAGAGTCGAGTCGCCGACTATCGCCTTGAAAGGGAATGCATTAACATTTTCGCTGGTCATGTGTTAATTCAATAGAGTTAACCGTTGGGTATCCAGGTAGTCTATATTTTGTCGCTTTTATCGTTAAATGTATAAACAACGAAAAAAAAAAGTAGGAACGGCTTTATTACTTAACGAACACAAAGCTGTATACACACAGCTTTGTGTTCGTTAAGTAATAAAGCCGTTAATACTTTGTTTCGTAGTTTGTACATTTTGGTACCACAGCTTTACTGCAGTGCTTCGTGTATAGTTGTATACTTATACACTAATTATTGTGAGTTGCTTTAGTTAAGTATCAAGTTTTATTGTTTCTAAGTTAAAAAACCGCCTTTTCATGCACGCATCTGTTTTCGTGTATGTCAGCGAAGTTGTGAAGGGTGAAGTATAGTTTTCTGTTGGCTTTCTGCCTGCTTCAATCAGTGCCACGCTGCCTTCCATCTTTCTGTCTGCTCCAATCAGTGCCACGTTGCGTCCATTGTTGTTCTGTGCCACGATGCGTCCATTGCTGTTCTGTCTCATTAAGATGCAAAGTTTATTTTTAGTGGTTGCTTGATACTTCCATGACAGATAACACTTTAACCTGTAGATGGCACTTTAACTTGTAGATGACACTTTAACTTGTAAATGACACTCTAAATTGTAGTGGACAAAGAAAATGAGTGCTCCAAAACAACTTTCAATTCATTATTTCAAGACTATGTACAATTCTCTTTTTCTTTTTACTTAGTATAAAGTTATCTCATTAGCTATGATATTATAGTGATTTGCCAGCGAGTCGAATTGTAAGAGTAAATACTGAGCAGAATCGAAACTGTGCGAGTAAACACTGAGCAGAATCGAAACTGTGCGAGTAAACACTGAGTAGAATCGAAAACTGTTAAGAGTAAACACTTAGTAGATTCGAAGATGTTAAGAGTAAACACTGAGTAGAACCGAAACTGTGAGAGTAAACAATGAGTAGAGTCGAAACTATGCAAGGAAACACTGAAGAAAAAAAAGATGCGGGAGTCTATCTCAGGGCAATCTATGGTAAGGCATTACAAAAATGTAGTCTTCGTGTGCGCGCGTATACAAGACGACAAACAGACATATAAGATGTAACTGTGTACCAGTTCTTATTTGTATATGATATTTAATTTATTGATCAATTTCTTATTAAACCCCCAGTGGCACAGTGATCTTCACTGTTCTCGTTGTTACATCTACGAGAGTCGACCGAAAGTGGTGAGGAAATATTTTTTTAAAAATCAGAATTTATAGACAGAGAAGATATAAATGTATCATCTTAACCTGCATCCTTTTCTTCACTTTTCAACATAATCTCCTTTTATCTGCACACATTTTTCCCATCCCTCTGCAAGTTTGAAAATACTCTCCCGGTAGAATTCCGTTCCAACTGACCGAAGGCACAGACGCACTGCTTTTTTGGGCGTTCTCTCCTTTGTCGTAGTGATGGCCTTGCATTTGTTCTTTCACAAAACCGAAAAGATGGTAATCATTAGGTGCCGATTTCAGATACTGTGACACGTCTGTCTTCCTTAATGATGTAGTCAACGCTATCCATGCTGCTCTCAGTGGAGGCAGTTCGAGAGCGACCTCTGCGAGGCATATCTTCGATGCTCGTGTTTCCATCTTTGAAATGTTTCACCCACCTCCTAACACTGCTAGCACCCATACACACATCTCCATAAGCAAGCTGAAGTCTTTGGTTAACTTCGGCAGCGGGGATTTCCTTTTTAACGAGGACCCCAATAACAACACGTTGGCTAAATGAAACTTCAGCAACTGCCAGTTTGTTTATGCTCGGCGTGGTCACGTAACGCATGATGGTGACGTCATGTGACCTATATATGAAGTGTAAAGGGTGTAGATTAAGGTGATACATTTATATTTTCTAAATCTATAAATTCTTATTTAAAAAAAAACTTTGCTCACGACTTTCGGTATGACCCTCGTACATTTATGTGTGTGTATGTATGTATATATATGTAATATTTAAATATCGATATAAACATAATTAGATCATGAGGTTTCTTGAGCTACGGATGACGTAGGCATAGTCTTGTAATTTGTGAGCTAGTCGATTAAACGCCAACCAAGTTGGCCCAGCAGATTACCATTAAGTTCGGATATTCCTGTGTTTATAAGCCTTAGTAGTATGTTCTTCTTTAGAAGTAGGAGAATATCTGGGTGCATACAATCTTGTACTAAAACTTACATAACTCTTGAACTAAAACTTACACACAATCTTGTTACTAAAATTTACAAACAATCTTGTACTAAAACCTACACAAAATCTTGTACTACAACTTACATACAAACTTGTACTAAAACTTACATACAATCTTGTAATAAAGCACACACAATATTGTACTAAAACTTACATACAGTCTTCTACTACAACTTACATACAATCGTGTACTAAAACTTACATACAATCGTGTACTAAAACTTACATACAATCGTGTACCAAAACTTACATAAAATCTTGTACTGAAACCTGACCGAGGAGAGTGATATAAAGCTCATGGAAATGTGGGGTGTTTATTCATCCATTAGCTACACTTCTATCAATGCAACACCCAGTTGCTGCAATGACAGCTATTTACACATCAGGATCAGTTTGTAAATCTTAAACGTTTGTTTATTCATCACTCAGCCAAGTCAGGCGCCCGAGGATTTACATAGCAACACAGGTAGTAAGTTAATCCGCAACTTGTATATGACGATGCAGATCAGAGCGGTAACACAGAACTGAACTCTGTGCGACAGTACTAGGGCGACGACTTGCTTGGGGCCTACGACTTGCTTGGGGCCGACGACTTGCTTGGGGCCTACGACTTGCTTGGGGCCGACGACTTGCTTGGGGCCGAAGATGCTGCTTTGTTTCACGCTTGCGTCAGTGTTAGTGAACCATATCTGACCAACACCCTATCCGAATTCTCCGTTGGCACCCAGAGTAACAGGGTCTACATTGTCTAATGGGGAAGGGGTCGTTTTGGTCCCCATGGTGGTGGAGTCTGATAAAGAAGCATTGCACACCCCCTGGTTTTTTCTTTAGCTTCCCCCGGGGACTGATAAATAGCTGCCCGTAACCTGTAACTTATCCAGCACGATGCTGTGCCTCAACATCTCCACCGCATCGGCTGCAACGAACATCAGCTCGCACTTTCAATAAGATTGACGAAGAAGAAGAAGAAGAAGAAGTAAGCAGCTGGGTGACAGTCGGATTCGAACCCCGATCTAAGCCGCAACAGACTTGTGCATTTAACTACTTCGCCACTCGGACACCCTTACCGAAATTAGTTCCTCTAAAATTAAAGTCATGTGATTAGTCCCTCTAAAACTCAAGTCACGTGATTATTTTCTCTAAAATTCAAGTCATGTGATTCATTCATTCATTCATTCATTTGCATGTCCCTTGCGGAACTTTGCCTCCCAAACAGCACTCCTGTAGGCCTCTCGGTTGTGAGCAAGATGGCCTGCTGCTGTTGCATCCATTTCCAGATCGTCAACGATGTCTTGCAGCCATCTTCGTCTTGGTCTTCCTCTTTTTCTTTTTCCCATTATGTATCCTTCCAATACGGTCTTCTCTAAATTATCATGACGTTTAATGTGTCCACAATATTTAAGTTTTCTCTCTTTAATCATCTTTACTAGCCAGCCTTTTTCAATATTAAGTTCTTGTAGTATAGATATATTTGTTCTTTTTTGTGTCCACGATATTTGGAGATCTCTTCTGTAGCATTTACATTCAAAGGCATTTATGTGTTTCTCAGCTGTTTTGTTGAGTGTCCAGGTCTCACAGGCATATGTTGCTATGGGAAAGATGCATGCCCTTAAAAATCTTATTTTTGTGGTTCTGTCTGCTCCTCTCCACAGATTCTTTATTTGTTTTACTTTCTGAAGAGCGATAGATGTCATGTGATTAGCTCCTCTAAAATTCAAGTCATGTGATTAGATCCTCTAAAATTCAAGTCATGTGATTAATTCCTCTAAAATTCAAGTCATGTGATTAATTCCTCTAAAATTCAAGTCATGTGATTAATTCCTCTAAAATTCAAGTCATGTGATTAATTCCTCTAAAATTCAAGTCATGTGATTAGATCCTCTAAAATTCCAGCCATGTGAGAACTCTGAGAGGTTCCCCCCCCCCCCCCCCCCCTCGAAGGAACATGTTCGCCGTCTGAATGTTCTGATCTTTGGCAAGAAATCTAGTCAAGTCTCTCTACTTCTTTCTCCCCCTGAATCCTTACATACCTGAGACAGTTCCATTGAACGTACAACTTTGCTTCTGTTCAGTGTTTACCTTATACTTTTCTCGGCGTCTTGAGTACTAAAACTCCTTTCATTATAAAAAAAACACAACAACAAAACAACAAAACAAACAAAAACCGATGAGCAAAAGGTTGTAGGTGAAGACTGAAGCAGAAATTATGGAGAGAAACTTGTTTATCATGCAAGGAAAATATTCACTGCGATGCAGTGATCCTAGAGTCTTGTCTTGTAGATAAAAACAGACAATGCTGCCTAGAACGCAGACAACGTGATTATAAAGACTGCCTTTTTTGTGTAGAAGTAAATTGAATGTAGAGAATATTAATTGTGCAGTTGTATCGTTATTACTGCCCATATTATGTGTAATACAATCTTTGTGTGTGTGTGTGTGTGTGTATCCTTTTTCACTCTTTCTTCATCTTTCCCGCACGTTCACAGATGTTTTCCTCATTGAAGCTTTCCCTTCTCATTTTCTTTCTTTTCTCTCCTAACCATGTTTAAGTCTCTGGGATCTTCTGGAATCTAGCCGCACTCTAAGCAACAATAGAACAGCACTGGCCAAGAAAGAACGGAGGGAGGCGCCCCAATTTCTGGAGCCGCTCTGTCGGCCCATACTCAGTGCCAAGAATGAATGAGAGCTAAGAACTTGTGTTATTCAACTCAACAATGGAATGTCGATCAAGCATGCGCTTCAGAGATACTTCATTCTCGACATCATGAGCTTCAAGGAGGGTTCCCAGATAGCCTTCTTCATTTTCTTTGCGATGGTCAGTTCTTTTAAAAGTTTCTTCTTCCTATATATATTTTTTTTTCGGCCTCCAGGATGTGACGTCATTAAAGGAGGACCACTTGATATGAGAGAGAGAGAGAGAGAGAGAGAGAGAGAGAGAGAGAGAGAGCTATAGACGTGAAAGGTTTGGAGTGGTTTCGAATTGTCCATTCCTCAATTTACAATTATATAAATTAAGCTCAATCTGTTTCTATCTATGTCTCTGTCTGTCTGTCTGTCTGTCTGTGCCTTTCTCTATGTCTATGATAGGCGGAATGTCAGACAGGCCTGTGTGCCCAATTCTTAACCCTCTGAAAATGAAGTTCGTTAGCTCGTTCACTGTCTTTGTTCCCCCCCCCCCCCCCCCCCCCCGTCTCTCTCTTTCTCTCCACACATTAATCTTCATTTAGTATTAAATCCCCTTAAACGATCTATACTTTTTTAACTTCTACATATACCCCACCCCCCCCCCAAAAAAAAAAAAAAACAAACAAAAATTGCTCACAAATAATAAAAACTTCTGTTCTTGATTCTATATTGAACCCACGAAGATGGGAGGAGCCACGATCGCTGTCTTCAGAGAGATAACACTATCACTCTGGGATAGAAAAGGCGTTTGAGAGAAAACACTTTTCTCATAAGCTTGGCACCATTTCGTTTTTTTTTTAAAGTCGTAGTGAAGGAAGTTTTACGCCATCCTCTGCTGATCAGTTACGTTTCTGAAGGCAGCTACATGAATGTGTTTTTAAATACGAGCAGTCTATACATAAAATATCTTTGTAAAATGCACTTAATACAAGTAAGATACGAGACTGTGCCAAAAACGTAACTTTAACACAAGACTGTGCTAAAAAGGTAACCTTAATAATGTTCTAATTAACATAAATTGTACAGATAATTTGTTGAAATCCTGACGAAACTCCTTGTCGCATACCAGCGTAGTCCCCACCATGTATGTTCTAAGCAAGGTCTGCAACCACTTCATTGACGCCTGGATCTCTCTAGTAAATAAAAATCTTCTGACTTGACTGTGTTACAACGTTGTCACTGCCTTTTCTATGTCACTGTCCTTACTAAATGTATAAAAGTAGGAAAAATATAGCGACAGCTTTCTTATATCCGTGTACACAGTTGTGATGTTTCGGTGTGAGTCTTAATCTCTCTCTCTCTCTCTCTCTCTCACACACACACACAAACAACACACGGGACGAAGGGATAGAGAGATAAGTTAAAGTATAAATTCACATGAATGCTATATAAAATGAATGAAACAAATTAGAATAAAAAGAAGCTGTGACTTGTAAGAAGCTGTGACTTGTAAGAAGCCGTGACTTGTAAGAGGCTGTGGCTTGTAAGAAGCTGTGGCTTGTAAGAAGCTGTGGCTTGTAAGAAGCTGTGACTTGTAAGAGGCTGTGTTCAGAAATGTGCATGGTGGAGTGTAGAGAACGTTTAAATGGAGACTTGTGGTGTGTGATAGGCTGATCATAAATAAAGACGGGGAGCAGGGAAGGGGGGGAACGATCGTGGAAAGATGAGAGAGTGATACAATGGTAATCTAGTCGGGAGAAAATGGTGATTATATTTGGGCTAGAGGGTTTGTAATGTGATGCTGTGAAGAGGTTCTGAACTTTGAGTTACAAGTGAGAGGGGAGTGGGATTTAATGCGGAAGGATTATAATTGTGGAAAAGGGGAATGTTAGGTGTAGCTGAATAGCAGGTTAAAATCATGCTGTTCCAGCGTCCCATATTCCTGAATGTACCGGTTCTCAAGCGCTAGGCGTCTTGTCTCATCTTCGTGACATTGTTTGATGGCTGTTACCAGAAAATCAGATTTGATTCTGTGGTTGGGGCCATTTAAACGATTAGGGACTGGTTTCGAACCATGCTGGGTGATGTATAGATGTTTCTGCATGCTGTCCCCTAATCTGAGACCAGTTTCAACAATATAAGTTATCCCGCATCTTTTCCATACAATGGCATATAACACATTACCGGACTCGCTTGTGAATCCCTCATGGAGAGTGAGGATAGTTTTCCCAATTACCATTGTATCACTCTTTTTCATCTTCACGATCGTTCCCCCTCTCCCTTCTCCCCATCTTTACTTACGACCCACCTATCACACATCACAAGTCTCCATTTAAATATTCTCTACACTCCGCCATGTGCTTTTCTGAACATAGCTTCTTACAAGTCATAGCTTCTTACAAGTCACAGCTAAGTGTTCCATTCATTTTATATTATTTTATTCCAATTTTTGTCCATTCATATTTTTTACGTAGCTTTCATGTGGATTTATATAACTTCTCTCTCTATTTCTTTGTCCCGTGTGTTTTTGTATGATTAAGGATCACGCCGAAACGTCACAACTGTGTGCTCTTTAGATAATAAAGCTGTTTCTACTTTTTTCCTATTTTATACATTTTGTTATCACAGCTTTACTGCAGTGCTTCGTGTAAAATTATGTACTTATACATTAATTATTCGTCCGTAATAAAATTCTTTCCAACCAGCGCCCACTTTATAAGGGATCCAAATATATGATAATTACACAGTACTAGGTCGGGAGAACATGTAGGATGTAGAAGACACTCAAACTGGAGATCTGTAATTTTCTTTTTAGCTGCTGTGTCCACTAACCAAGAAACTAATAACAGCGCCGTGTTCCTCTCTCGAGTATGCTTCCAAGGAAGCTGCCATCTTGGATTTGGTTTCATGACGTGATAATTCTAAAATGGCCGACATACCTTCGCCACTATATATCAGAAAGTACTGCCAGCTTCTACATTTCTAAATTTTAGAGTGGTAATATTTACTCGACCCGGTATAAACATGGTTTACTCCTTTTATATACGGGCCTGGTTTACGGAGTGGTTAGGCAAGGGGCAAACTGTCCGGTTGTTTCGGATTCAAATTCCAGCAGTGGAATTTTTACCTTACCTTACCTGGGATAAACACTCGTTCATGGGAATATTATTTCCACACCTGAAGTGTTTAAAATGGGTGAGAATAAACAACACAAACTCTTCTTACAATGTTATCTATCCTGTACTGTTCTGCGAGATGTTACATACTAATCTAGTACAATAACGAAAAAAAAATCGCGTTGGTACTCAGGTTTCTTGTCTGGCTGCTTGCTTGCGTCTCTGAGGGCACAGTCACGTTATTTGCCAGAAAATGTCCGAAATAACCAGGGAGTTTTGTGCCTAAGGTTTGAGAACCGTTGTTAAGTGTAGTAAGATTAACTGAAACTGAGGAGGCGACACATGAAACTTGGCTGTATGTGTCACTCAACATCCAAAACTTCGTACCGCCTGTCAGGTCAAGCCTTTGGCGTATGAGGTACCCTTACTTTCATAGTAACCACAGTAACTGTATTGCAGATATGGAACTGTCTTACACGTTGTATGTAGAGTTCTATATGTGATTTCTGTGACTTGTGCAAGAGTGTAAATCGCATGGATGGTCTTAGCTATGATGTGTGGTACCCTGATTTTTGCGATGCGCCTTCTGGCTGGATACCTCCGACTTCAGCACCTTTCCTTGCTAGGGCAGACTGTGTCTTGCTCGGACTTCAGCACCTTTCCTTGCTAGGGCAGACTGTGTCTTGCTCGGACTTCAGCACCTTTCCTTGCTAGGGCAGACTGTGTCTTGCTCGGACTTCAGCACCTTTCCTTGCTAGGGCAGACTGTGGTCTTGCTCGGACTTCAGCACCTTTCCTTGCTAGGGCAGACTGTGGTCTTGCTCGGACTTCAGCACCTTTCCTTGCTAGGGCAGACTGTGGTCTTGCTCGGACTTCAGCACCTTTCCTTGCTAGGGCAGACTGTGTCTTGCTCGGACTTCAGCACCTTTCCTTGCTAGGGCAGACTGTGGTCTTGCTCGGACTTCAGCACCTTTCCTTGCTAGGGCAGACTGTGGTCTTGCTCGGACTGCCATGAAGACTGGTGTAGCCTGGCCTGGCCAAAACTTTGTTTTCCAGCCTCTGGTGGCTGTACTTAAGCCACTTCTCCACGTCAGACCCAAAGGCTTTGAGACAGTTCCACAGAGACACTCTGACTTTGAGATGAGGAATCTGATGAGTGCTTCAATAATATCCATTCCCCGCCATCCATAGTCTACTGGCTCTGGTTTGTTTACCTCTTTCTGATAGCGATTGTTGTAGAGACCCATAGGCTTGTCACATCCTGGATTCATTGGTTTCACATCACATTTTCCTCATAACAATAACAATTAGTGTTGATTGCTACAAGTTTTCTGGGCTACAGATGTAGGTCAGAGTTTTTAAGCCATCAGATATATGTTTCCTGTCTCACAAAGACTATGTTAAGATAAGTGTGTTCTTAACACAGTTGTTCCCAGGGGAAGGTGTTGGATTTAAAAAGTGCTATTTTTTAATTTCATTCTGGCAGATAGATAGATAGATAGATAGATAGATAGATAGATAGATAGATAGATAGATTGGACAATTTTCTCACCACCTCCATAAAGCAAAGAACTATATTCCTAATTCTGGGAAAAAGATTTTTCAAGACCAAATTTCGCTACATTGTTTACTATTTTATATTTAAACATACTTTCAGTCAGTCAGTCAGTCATTTGCATGTATGTTGCGGAACTTTGCCTCCCTAACAGCACTCCTGTAGGCCTCCTCTCGATTGTAAGCAAGATGCCCTGCTGTTGATGCATCCATTCGGAGATCATCAACGATGTCTTGTAGCCATCTTCGCCTTGGTCTTCTCTTTTCTTCCCCCATTATGTACTATTCCAAGACTATCTTCTCTATGTTCTCATGACGTTTAATGTGTCCAGAATATTTAAGTTTTCTCTTAACTTTACTAGCCAGCCTTCTTCAATATTAAGTTCTTGTAGTATGGATATATTTGTTCTTTTTTTGTGTCCATGATGTCTGAAGGACTCTTCTGTAGCATTTGCATTCAAAGACATTTATACTAACACACGGTATACCAACAAAACAGGAAGTTACCTAAAGGTGTGCAGCACACTAAGACGTATATCACGAGTTAGAAGAAAAAAATTCGTTAACATGAATTTTGTAAGAAACCGCTTTGGCCATCTTTGTTGAAAGATTTTATTCCATCTGATACTTCAGTAGCTAGACTGTGATATCAGACAACTACAGAGCAACTACATAGCAACTACTTGCTTCAGGTGAGTTTAATAGATTTCTGTAAATAGTACCTCTTAACTGATGTTTGTCAGTGGAGAAGTTTGTTGCAAAACATACCCAGTGAGATGTATAGAGTCCGTATCCGAGGGAACTGGTAAGAGAACAGAAATAACTGGAAGATGTGATCTGCTGGGCTGTCCAGTTCTGTACCAGGTTTATCAGACGGGCGCTGCATCCTGTCACGTGACTAAAGACTACTATTTAATATGTACGATGCTTGACATTGGATGTCCTCCGCGATCCGAACTGACTCAGGTAAAGACCCCTCGTTTCCTCAAACTGCAGTAACCGTGTAGGGTGGCACAGTGGCTGTGGCGGTGGCGGTCTCGTTGGAGACCGATAGCAGGGTAGATATCGTAATCAGAGAATCCGTGCTGGTGAGTTCGTTTGACCAGGTGCCTGTGGTTTGAAACAATTTAAAAAATGACCTCGTGAGTGTAAGAAACTATGCATGACCTCGTGAGTGTAAGAAACTATACATGATCTCGTGAGTGTAAGAAACTATACATGATTTCGTGAGTGTAAGAAACTATACATGACTTCGTGAGTGTAAGAAACTATACATGATCTCGTGAGTGTAAGAAACTATACATGACCTCGTGACTGTAAGAAACTATGCATGACCTCGTGAGGGTAAGAAACTATACATGACCTCGTGACTGTAAGAAACTATACATGACTTCGTTGAGTGTAAGAAACTATACATGACCTCGTGACTGTAAGAAACTATACATGACTTCGTTGAGTGTAAGAAACTATACATGACCTCGTGAGTGTAAGAAACTATACATGACCTCGTGACTGTAAGAAACTATACATGACTTCGTTGAGTGTAAGAAACTATACATGACCTCGTGACTGTAAGAAACTATACATGACTTCGTTGAGTGTAAGGAACTATACATGACCTCGTGAGTGTAAGAAACTATACATGACCTCGTGAGGGTAAGAAACTATACATGATCTCGTGAGTGTAAGAAACTATACATGACCTCGTGAGTGTAAGAAACTATACATGACTTCGTGAGTGTAAGAAACTATGCATGACCTCGTGAGGGTAAGAAACTATACATGACCTCGTGACTGTAAGAAACTATGCATGACTTCGTGAGGGTAAGAAACTATACATGACCTCGTGAGTGTAAGAAACTATACATGACCTCGTGAGGGTAAGAAACTATACATAGAGAAATGAACGAAGGATAATAAATATACTGTTATTTAGAATAATGGCGTATGGGTTCGGAGTTGAAGAGGTCAGTCGTAGTTCTCACAAGCTAACGGCATAGGGCAAGTGTGAAGTCCTGCAGGTGAATTTGTTGTTTTGGAAAGAAAAATACTAGGAAGAAAAACGCGCACATTTATTATACTTTTCCCCCTTACATCATCATCATGTGCCATGCCTGCAGGCGTCGGCGACCATGTCTCTCCACAGTTTCCGATCTTTCATGTTTTCAGTCAGCTCTGCTATTGTACCATTTTGTCTAATATTTTATCTCTTTCTCTTCCTCTACCTTTCCTGCCTCCAATTTTCCATGTTGTCACGATATTTTCCATCGCTGTTCTTCTCATTATATGGCCATTAAACCTAGACTGTTGCCCCCGTAGTGTGCTTATTAAGGTTCGTTTCCCACTGGCTTTCTTTAGGCCTTCTTCGTTTGTTATTTTTGGCTGTCCATGGTATTCTTAACATTCTTGGTAGGACCCACATTTCAGTTGCCTCTAATGCTGTCGGTGTTGTTGTTTTTTTTTTTTGTGTGTTAATGGCAGTGATTTTCTCCCATACTTGCTCAATACAGTATTTCAAGAGTATTCTTTTTTCTAGCAATTATTGACAAAGATGGACTGCACAAAATAGTTCTCATTTTCTGAAATGCTACCTCTGCCTGACATGTTCTGTTTTTTACCTCTGTGGTACACCTACCATCTGATGTTATCTCGTTGTACCAAGATGCTTGAATGTGTGTGCGCTTGTTTTCATATTATAACTTTGATTTGTACACTGCATTCTGGTGTAGATTTCTCTCTGGACACAATACGAAGTATTACTGCGTAAAGTTATTATGAGACTGCGTGCACAATATATGAGAAATAGTGCTTGCTTTTCTGGAGACCAAAAATTACACTTAAAACATTGATCATAGTTTATGCTTTCTTCTAGCAACATCAGTTTAAAAAATTTGAAAATTAGCAAAAGTTTTTTACGAATTTTAAAATACTTCATCTTTGAAATATGAGCAATACAGAATTATATTTCTTGTTTCCAAGGCCTCTTAGAACTGCCGCCCCCCTTTCTTTCACGCCCTATCCTTAAAGTTCCTGTCGCCCCCTTTCTTTCACGCCCTATCCTTAAAGTTCCTGTCGCCCCTTTTCTTTCACGCCCTATCCTTAAAGTTCCTGTCGCCCCCTTTCTTTCACGCCCTATCCTTAAAGCTCCCCTCCCCCCTCGCCATTTATATACCACTCATACAGTGATCAGTTAAACTAGGATATGCATTACAGATCTTGAAAACTTAGCTAGCAAACCAATTTAGTTATCAATATGAAGGATTACATTTATAACTCACTTACTGCATTCCTTTCTCAGCTTTTAATGTGATGGATGAGTTTCATGTAGGGACACAAGTTTCTCAATATCAGGTTGAAAAGTGCTAAGAAGGAAGCTATTACTTCCCCCGTCTAAGAAGGAAACTATTACTTCTCCCGTCTAAGAAAGAAGCTATTACTTCCCCCGTCTAAGAAGGAAGCTATTACTTCCCCCGTCTAAGAAGGAAGCTATTACTTCCCCCGTCTAAGAAGGAAGCTATTACTTCTCCCGTCTAAGAAGGAAGCTATTACTTCTCCCGTCTAAGAAGGAAGCTATTACTTCTCCCGTCTAAGAAGGAAGCTATTACTTCTCCCGTCTTAGAAGGAAGCTATTACTTCCTCAGTATAAGAAGGAAGTTATTACTGCCCCTGTTTAGAAAGGAAGCTATTACTTCTCCCGTCTAAGAAGGAAGTTATTACTTCTCCCGTCTAAGAAGGAAGCTATTACTTCTCCCGTCTAAGAAGGAAGCTATTACTTCCCCCGTCTAAGAAGGAAGCTATTACTTCCCCCATCTAAGAAGGAAGCTATTACTTCTCCCGTCTAAGAAGGAAGCTATTACTTCCCCCATCTAAGAAGGAAGCTATTACTTCCCCCGTCTAAGAAGGAAGCTATTATTTCTCCCGTCTAAGAAGGAAGCTATTATTTCTCCCGTCTAAGAAGGAAGCTATTACTTCCCCCGTCTTAGAAGGAAGCTATTACTTCCCCCGTCTTAGAAGGAAGCTATTACTGCCCCCGTCTAAGAAGGAAGCTATTACTGCCCCCGTCTAAGAAGGAAGCTATTACTTCCCCCGTCTAAGAAGGAAGCTATTACTTCTCCCGTCTAAGAAGGAAGCTATTACTGCCCCCGTCTAGAAAGGAAGCTATTACTTCTCCCGTCCTCTTGTGGTCCTCTCAGGGATCTCGTGTGGTTCTTTCGGGGACCACACAGGATACCAGGGGACCTAACGAGGACCACAAGCAAAAATTCAGTAGGATCACAGTGAGGTCTTAGTGGTAGAAGCGAACGAAGAAGAAGACTGCTCCCGTCTAAGAAGGAAGCTATTATTACCCCCGTCTAAGAAGGAAGCTGTTACTTCTCCCGTCTAAGAAAGAAGCTATTACTTCCCCCGTCTAAGAAGGAAGCTATTACTTCTCCCGTCTAAGAAAGAAGCTATTACTTCCCCCGTCTAAGAAGGAAGCTATTACTTCTCCCGTCTAAGAAGGAAGCTATTACTTCTCCCGTCTAAGAAGGAAGCTATTACCACCCCCGTCTAAGAAGGAAACTATTACTTCCCTCGTCTAAGAATAAAGCTATTACTTCCCTCGTCTAAGAAAGAAGCTATTACTTCACCCGTTTAAGAAGGAAGCTGTTACTTCCCCCGTCTAAGAAAGAAGCTATTACTTCCCCCGTCTAAGAAAGAAGCTATTACTTCCCCCGTCTAAGAAAGAAGCTATTACTTCCCTCGTCTAAGAAGGAAGCTATTACTTCCCCCGTCCGCTGATTCGTTTTCCCTCGACGCGTCTTACTGTCCCCTCTTCTTCCATGCCCCCCCCCACCCCACCCATCATTCCTCTACTGATCATTTTTCTTTCACCGCACCCAGATCCTTTCCAACGCCCACAAGGGGGGGGGGGTGGCGTTATCGCCCAGTGTTACAAGAACTAGAAGCTAACATTTATAACGCTGATATGTATATGGCCCCAGAGCATGACGAACTTGATGGGTCACAGGTGGGACAGACTGACGACCCTTGAGTTAATAGACCAGAAGGAGAATGACCGATGGAGGCGAGAATGTCGGCAAATGTAGATGTAGACCGCTGCCATATTAAAAAAGTGCCTTGTCAAAAATGGAATCATTCAAGGTAACGAAACAAAATATAAATATACCACGATTTGTGACAAGTTTTAGACTTCTAGGGCATAATTTCCCTGACCGGTTTTAAATAATGTACTTTTCTTGGCCAGCTTTAGATAATATACTCTCCTTGACCAGTTTTAAATAACATACTTTTCTTGCCAGATTTGGATAATATATTTTCATAGACTAGTTTTAAATAATATATATTTCCTTGATCAGCTTTAGACAATATACTTTCCTTAACCAGCTCTAACTAATATACTTCCTTTGACCAGCTTTAAACAATATGACTATTGGCTACGAGCAAAATAACAGAAGAGTGAAATGTGATAAATTCTGCGAATATTCAAGAAGTGTAGGACAGCAAGGCGAGGCACAACAACGACTGTTCCAGTCTGAAGGTGAGACCCACGAACATTTCAAGCCTGGACAGGTGGAGCAGGGAACTACTTTAGTCCAAGAGGAGGGTGGACAGAGTCGGGGGAGACTATCGAGACGCCCCCACCTTGGCTCCACTCCAGGACTTCGAATATTTCGCAGTAATCCACTCACAATCCGACACACTGCCACTGGTTCATTGTCACCTGCAATATTTGAACCAGGTAACACTTTAACAGCTCATTTGCTGGGATCAAAACAATGGGAGGTAACCCCTTCAGCAATTACGAAGAGACAGTGAGGCCACAAACCCTAACTCGATAACAAACTGAAGTACAGGTTGCCAAGGAAACACTTTTTAAAACAAAATCATCCACCAGAAAGAGACTTAGAAAATGCTACATCGAGCCTATCCTACTCCAAGGAAGTGAGTCACAGGCAAAAGAACAGATGGATGCAAAGATCACTAGAGGCAGCGGAGATGTGGTTTCTCTGAAGGGTGTTAAGAACACCACGGGCATCTGAAGTGAGAAACAGAGGAATGCCTAACAAAAGCAAATGTAAAGAGGAATCTGATTAAATTCATAAGAAACAAATGTCAGTCTTCGTTCATTGGACACATAATGAGATGGTCAGGGCTTGGAAGCATCATAACAGCAGGAAAGATAAACAGGAAGAGATGCAGGGGAAGACCAAAAGGAAAAAAAAACAATTATCAACAGTCTAATGCAAAGGCACAGTATAAAGTCATCAAGTGAAGTGATATCAGGGACTGAGATTTTTTAATAAGCATGACTGCCACCGCTTATCGGCATGGCACCTGATGATGATTACTCCATGGGGGTTTTTTTTTTTTGGGGGGGGACCATTTAATAGAGCGTAAAAACCAGGCACTGGGACTGACTTACTGGCTTCTGGAACAGGGGAAACTACCTCGATGACAATGTTACAGCCCTTCGCTTGCTCCGCTGAAGACTTTGCTTGCTCCGCTGAAGACTTTGCTTGCTCCGCTGAAGACTTTGCTTGCTCCGCTGAAGACTGTCCAGATCTCTTAGATTTGGGAACTTTGTGGGCGGGTCTGCTTGTCTGCTGTTTATGAACACAAAAATAAAGTCTCCTCCTGACATAATCTAAGAATAATTTCTGCGCGAAGTTCAGTCCAGACAACATATATACAAATTTCAGTCCAGACAACATATATACAAAGTTCAGTCCAGAAAACATATTTACAAAGTTCAGTCCAGACAACATATATACAAAGTTCAGTCCAGACAACATATATACAAAGTTCAGTCCAGACAACATATATATATATATACATACATACATACACATACACAAAGTCCAGGCCAGACAACATATATATATATATATATATATATATATATATATATAAAGTTCAGGCCAGACAACATACATACAAAATCCAGGTAAGACAACATATATACAAAATCCTGGTCAGACAACATATTTAACTGATGTACAAAATGGTCTATATGTATGTTTGTGGGTTTTTGCTTGTATTTCATCTGGATTTGACATCTAGTGGCAGAATGTCCGAGTGGACACAACCTAGTTTCTGTTTGACATGCTGAAGATAATTTAACTCAACAGGTCACCTGTGATTATGACACGGACCATGAGCTATTAATAGCAGACATGAAGATAAAGATAAAAAAAGAGAGTTACGGGATCAAGACCACTCCGATTTGATCTTACAAAAATACAAGAACAATACGGTATAGAAGTGAAGAACCGTTTCGAAATCCCCATGGCTGTACAGGAGATGACGCCAGATGATTTGGCTACACAGGCCAGAGATATCTTAATAACAACAGCTAAAGATTGTTGTGAAAGAATAACTGGACATCAGAAGTATGGAAGAGATAGTGAAATGTTTAAAGAAATGAAGACATTGACAAGAAATGTCACACCTAAGCTAAATGTAACTTGTGACAAGATGGGGAATACCTTGACAGAGACAGAGGAAATTCTAGAAAGATGGAAGGAATATTCCAGAGGAATGTATGAAACAACCGACTGCGAAAGCAGAAATCAACAATGTGAATTATTACTGGAGGAGAAAGAACCCGAACCGACATTAGAAGAAGTTTTATGGGCAATAAAGAATCTGAAAAATGGTAAATCACCAGGATGTGATGAGATAACAGCTGAACTTATTAAAGCAGGAGGAAAGGAATGTGCAACAATTTATCATGCACTATGTAAAAAGATATGGCATTCAGATATTTGGCCACAAGAATAGATAATAACTATATTCATACCACTGTCACAAAAGGGTAACCTGAAATTATGCACAAACTACAGAATTGATGCCCTGATTAGTCATGCCAGTAAAATTCTGTTAAAAATCATAATGGTTAGACTCTGTAAGAAAATAGAAGAAGAAGTCAATATGGTTCAAGCTGGTTTCATGCAAGGAAGAGGATCAAGAGATCATATATTCAATATAAGATTAATAATAGAGAAATGCATAGAGTTTAATGTGAATCTATATTTATCCTTTATAGACTACTCAAAGGCATTTAATTGCGTACAACACCAGAGACTGTGGGAAATAATGGAAAAAATGGGATTTCCCACACATTTGATACAATTAACATCACTGCTTTATCTAGACCAACAAGCAGCAGTAAGAATAAATGGTGAAACAACAACTTGGTTTGACATAAAACAAGGGGTCCGTCAGGGGTGCATACTGTCACCCTACTTATTTAACTTGTATACTGAAAATATGAGGAATGTTAGAGAAGATGTAGACAAAGAATATTACGATGACATAACAATTGGAAGTTATAAAATACCAGAGATTAGATATGCTGATGACACAGTATTACTGTCCACAACACAAACAGGAATGGGAAAACTAATTATGTCAGTCCGTAAGAATAGTGAAGAGCAAAACCTCTATCTTCATGTGAAGAAAATTAAAGTGATGACAACTGACAAAACAAACAAGGCAGCTGATATATGTATCAATGAAGAAAAACTGGAAGAAGTGGAGAGTTTTGAATATCTTGGATCACTGCTAACTAATAATAGAGATACAATGAGGTAAATTACAAGGACGATATCTATCGTTCTTCAGAAAGTAAAACAACTAAAGAATCTGCAGAGAGGAACAAACAGAACTATAAAAGTAAGATTTTTAAGGGCATGCATCTTTCCCATCGCAACATATGCCTGTGAGACCTGGACACTTAACAAAACGGCTGAGAAACACATAAATACCTTTGAATATAAATGCTACAGAAGAGTTCTTCAAATATCATGGACACAAAAAAAAAGAACAAATATATCCATACTACAAGAATTTAATATTGAAGAAGGCTGGGTAGTAAAGAGGATTAAAGAGAGAAAAATTAAATATTTTGGACACATTAAACGTCATGATAATCTAGAGAAGACCGTATTGGAAGGGTGCATAATGGGAAAAAGCAAGAGAGGAGGACCAAGGCCAAGATGGCTGCAATACATTGTTGATGATCTGCAAATGGATGCATCAGCAGCAGGCCATCTTGCTCACAACCGAGAGGCCTACAGGAGTGTTGTTTGGGAGGCAAAGTTCCGCAAGAGACATGCAAATGAATGAATGGTCACCTCAACCTTTCATGGCTTTTCTATGGTCCGCAACTACTCGATTTCTCTTCTGTCACTGCCAGACTCCTACCCATGATACTGCTGGGCCATGTTCGACTCCTGCAACTCTTTGTTTGCATCATATCTTCTTCTTCTTCTTCACTTGTATAGCATGGGACGCGGTCTAAGATAAATACAGAGAGACAAGAAGAGAGTGAGTGAGAGAGAGAGAGAGAGAGAGAGAGAGAGAGAGAGAGAGAGAAATCAAACGTGAAGGTTACTAAGGTACTTAACTCGGTAAAATAGATGCCTCCAGAAATAAATAAGCACATTTGCGTCCCTTGTTTCAGGCTGCAAACTAATACTTCATAACTTGGGAATCAACTGCCAGATTTTCTGTACAAGTTAAACGGGATGAAGAAGACAGAAAGAAAGAAAGAGAGAGAGAGAGAGAGAGAGAGAGAGAGGAAGAAAGGGAGGGAGGAGGGGCTGGATGAATTCCAATTTGGTTGCCCAAGGCTTCCCAGAATGAACCAAAATTTCCAAGCAACCCAGTTCAGTTCTGAGGGAAGCCGAATGAATGAATTAATTTTTAAAGGGTAAAGAATTGGGCACGCAGGCCCGTCTTACATTCTGCCCTTCATCACTCCATCTTTCATTCTTCCCACACACTCGATTTAATACAACTATACAAATTACATTAGGGAAAAAAACGTATCAAAAGAGTGTAAGATTAAACAATTACATTCAAAGTAAAAGAGAAGAAGTAATCAACCTAATAAAATAACTCTCACACACATATACGCACACACAGACATATACATAAACAAAAATACATTTTCAGTACAGATCTTCTAACATATGTTTTTTTTAACAAGCATTAAAATAATCACTTCTCGGCCTTTTGGCAAAGGTCAAAGTGTCCTCTTGGCAGGTACCCTGATCAACGTGCCCTTTGCTTAAGACAAAAGTGTAGTTTTTTTTCTAACTACGAGATGTACATTCAATGCCGGGGGTTTGGTCCACATTTCGCTACGGGTTAGCCCGCCTTGCAGTAATACCAGGTCCATAGCCTGTTGCTTTCGTTGTCTAAAAAAAAAATTAAAATAATTTCTAACAATATCTAATAAGTTGCTTTTCGAACTATGTCATTTTAGTACTTGATTTCTGGCGAGTCATGGGTTGAGACAGTGCTGGTTATTTTATGGAGGCATATAATTACAAACAGGTAAATAATGAAACAGGTTTGAGTTAAAAGATGAAGTATTACTAATGGATTTTAAATGGTAGGGGAGGGTGTTCCAGAGCTGTACTGCAGAGTATGCAAGGCTTTTCTTGTACAGATCAATCCTGGGTTTAGGAAGAAGACAGTTTTTTAAACGCTGGCTATGTTTAATGTTATACGTAAACAGTGACCACAAGTAAGGCGGAGCATTGTGCGACAGAATTCTGTGAACACACTACACTTTGTTAAAAGTGTCTCTATATTTGAGGGGCAGAATTTTGAGTTGTTTGTGCTGATCTACAGTCTGTACTGGATGTGTGTCACAAATCAGATTTAATGCTCGTTTGCGAAGTGAGTGGAGACTTTTTGTGCATGATACTGAGCATCCATCCTAGATTGTAGAACAGTAATCTAAGTGTGTTTGTATGTGTGATATGTAGTATATCTTTCTTGTGTCTTTGTCAATAAAGTGTTTTATTTTGGCAAGTTGGTAAACTTTCTGTGCAATCAAGTTTGTTAGATTATGAGAATTCCAAGTTGATAATAATAAGGACCACCGTAAGGTCCAAAATAACCAAAATAAACCTCTCTAGTTATCAACTCCGTATCGCTGCCGACACAGTCATTTCAGTTTGCACGGAACCGTATTCATGAACGTGTTTTTAAAAAAAAAATTAATCTTTTACCTTGGATGGAGAAACCTGTTCTTGTTGTACGCTGGGAAAAACGTGGAGAAGAACAAACTGTTTCCTGCAGATGAGGATCTCCAGGTCTGTCAGGGCTTCAATGTGTTTTCTAAAGGTAGGAAGTTGAGCATGAAAGGTTTAAACAGATGGTACTATCCTGAACTTGCAGGTGTCAGTCAAATGGATGGATGGATGAATGGATGGATGGATGGATGGATGGATGGATGGATGGATGGAGGGATGGATAGATGGATAGATGGATGGATGGATGGATGAATGGATGGATGGATGGAAATAATGGACGGACGTATAAGGAAATGAGTGATACAAATGAGAAAGAAAGAGTTAGAGGAAGAGAGGCAAGGAGAGAGGGTTATAGAGAAAGTAACGAAAAAAAAATATAAAATACCTGAACATCTGGTGAAAAAAAGAAGTTCTGCCTTATTTTCTGACAAAAATCTGACATTTTGTGACAAAAATCTGACATTTTGCCACAAATATCTGACATTTTATGACAAATATCGGATATTTTCTGACAAATATCTGAGCACCTGTCACATACAACTGCCGTGCTCATCTGAAATCTATTTTGCTATGGAGGACTGAGATTGTTAATAAAGACAAAACAAAGGAGGAAACAAAGCTCTTGAACTGATTTCCGCCCTAGAAAGAAGGTGCAGATTTGTGAATGTAGTCATCATTACTAGTCGAAAATCTTAGACGAATTAGATGATACAGACGATAAGCGGTCCTTCATAGCTCTCAGTGTTATTGTGATTTCGTGTATTAATACTCATCTCAGACTTCTTTTTCCAAACATTACGTCTGTTTTCTTCTCTCTCGTTCTTCCTCTACCCCCCCCCCCCCCCCCCCCGCCCACTTCACGATTCTCTGTGTTCCTGCTTATAGTGATTCACGCAAATGCTGTCGTCTCCGGGTCGTGTCTGGCACGTTTTGGTGACTTTTTCATAAATGCAATTAGTTCTCTCTCCCCCCTCCCCTCCCCCAAGCATAGATGATACTTTGTTATTTAAGTTCTGTGAATGTGCCCCATGCACCACTTTAATTTCCTCCTCAACATCATCAATACCTTCCTTGCAAAAAATATAATAATAATAATAAGATGAATAATAGAAGAAGAAGAAAAACAACTCCACAGAGAATTTCAACAATTTGTTACTTTTATTTTTAATATTGTTATTTTACATTTTCACTGCATAGTCCATAATAATATGATTTTTATACATACTTGTTACTGTACGTATATTCTGATACACACTGTATATATTTTATCTAGATTTTATATCCACTGTGTTACTCCGAAATTGGGTGTCCGAGTGGCGAAGTGGTTAGTACACTGGTCTCTCATGCCGAAGGTCGGCGGTTCGAATCCGGCCGGAGGCACCCCAGTCACCCAGCCGTAGAAATGGGTACCTGACTTCTTCTGGAGTTGGGGAAGGAACGGCGGCCAGTTGTGATACCGACCATATCGCCCTCTAGTGTGTTGAGAGGACACGGAAAATATGGGCATTAACACCATATCCCTATGTGCCTCTAGGGCACCTTTATCTTTACCTACTCAGAAATTAAAGAAAATAATCACTCGAGTGAAAGAAATGTAAACCATCGAGGGAGAATTTTTAAAAAATGCATATCAAGCTTACATTCCTTAATCAAAGGTCTTAGTTCATAATGACGTATATTTAAACCATATACCCTTGTATATCGGGTCGGCGTACATCGGGGATTACATCTATACTGATTTTTCGACAATATATATATATATATATATATATATATATATATATATATATGGCTTGATATACGTATACTCACCTGACATACGACAGCGCCACTGCAGCGTCTACGGGAGTCCGTATTTTGACATACTTCCTGTAACAGACTGGTTCTAACTTTTTTACCTCTGGATTACTTCCTACCACTTCTGCTTGAGAAATATTTGTAAAATCGAAAGTGAATGTCTTTACTTCTCTTGGATGGAGGGTAGTTTTTCGATATAAGTATACAAGATGTGTCCGGTAAGTAATGAGACTTATTTTACTCAGCCAATCAGCAGGGCCGGAGGGCGGAATCTCCGGGCCTGAAGGTTGGGGGGGGGGGTGGGAATGTTAGGTAAAGGGTCGATATCTCGCCACTTAGCCTTGAGCTTTTACAGAGTGCGGATAGCTTGCCAAGTGGACGGCTGTTTAAGCGTCGCGTAACGGTCAAAACGCAGACCAGTGCCGAGCAGCGATACACGATAAAGTTTTGTGATAAAACGTGAAAAATCCGCCACCGAGCTGCTTGCTACGATGCAGAAAGCCTACGGGAAGGATGCTTTATCGAAAGCATAAGTGTTTCGGTGGCACAAGACGTTCAACGAAGGAATAGGGAGCGTCGAGGATGGACAACGCACAGGGCGCCCGTTAACGTCTTACACTTCCGACAATGTTGATAAGGTGAAAGCGGTTTTGGACTCCAACCGACGCCTGAGTCGTAAATTGATAGCAGACCAAGTGGAACTTCCAAAATCTATTGTGTATGAAATCGTCACGAAAGAACTGCACATGCGTTCTTCTCCATGACATGCGCCGAGCCATGCGTTGCTGCTAATGAAAGATTTTGTGGCGAAACAAACCGTGGCAACGCTGTGCCAACCCTTACAGCCTGGACTTGGCCCCGGTTGAATTCTTTTTGTTTCTTCGGCTGGAATTAAGATTGAAAGACCACCATTTTGGGACTGTTAATGACATGCAAGCTGCCGTAACAAGTGAAGGAGATCTCTATTCAAGGCAACCAGACGAGCTACGACGCGTGGCAGAACCGCTGTCAACAGCGTATTGATGCTCAAGTACGTTATTTCGAGGAATTTTAAGTGTATGTAAGTATAACTTCAACAAATCGAATTTTATGGAATCAGTCTCATTACTTACCGGACACACCTTGTATATACAACTAAATACAGCAATACGAAGCCACTACGGTAAAGCTGTGCTGACAAAATGTTAAAACTATTGAAAACAAAAAAAGTAAGAGCTTTGTTAGTTAGCGAGCACGCAGCTACAACGCTTCGGATTACATCTTAATCATATGACAAGATTATATCTTAATCATACGACAACATACAAGGAAAAAAAACGAACAGAAAATATAAATTCTTATATATAACATATAATACACAAAAAGACAACTCTCAAACGCAGCTTCTTGCAAATCATAGCCAAATACTCCATTTTTTTTCTAAAATTTTCACGTTTTTATTTCGTGTATATCATTCATGTGACTTCATATTTTCTCTGCTTCTTCTTCCTTTATTTCTATTTCTGCAACTTTTTGTATGATTAAGCTATAGATGAAAACGTCACAATTTTGTGTCCGTTTATTAATAAAGACGCTCCTCTCTCTCTCTCTCTCTCTCTCTCTCTCTCTCCCTGAACATTAACTGCCCAAGGCACATGGGGCTTCCGCAAAGGGTTTTCCACAAACGCCTGTCCTTTGCCTTTTTTTCTGCTCTTGCCCAAGTGAGCCCTCTATAGCTCAAACTCCTCTCTGTTGTTCTGCATGTCTCATTTGGTCTACCCTTACTTCTATTTCCTGTGGTGTCCATCTTAGTGCTGTTTATTGGTCCCTACTTCTGTTTTAGTCTTAAATTTTGTTCTATAGATTCTGGTAAGTTAAAGCTGCACAATATATACATTCATCATCATCAGGTGCTGTGCCGGCTGGCATTGGCTATTATGCTTCTCCGAAGTACACGATCCTTCATGCAGGCCATCAGCTCAGTTGGTGATCTCCTCTCACACTATCCCGTCAGGCTGTTCAGTATCATTTCTCTTGGTCTTCCTCTTGATCGTGTTCCCTCTATTTTTCCTGTTGTTATAATATTTTCAATGCCCCCTCTTCTCATTGCATGTCCTATGAAAGTACATTGTCTCTCTATTATTTTTTGGACAAGATTTTTTTGTCTCTCCAGCTCTTCTCATACATTCTTCATTAGTTATTTTTGTTGTCCAGGGGATTCGCAACATTCTTCTATATATTATTTCTGCTTTTTACACACACAATTCACAGAAACACACGACACATAGGCACACTAAAATATCACATATAGACAGACACAAATAGCACATACAGATACTCCAAACACAAAACACATAGACACACAAACACAGCACATACAGACATACAAACACAGCACACATAGCCACACAAACACATCACACATAGACGCATAAATATAGCACATACAGATATAGCAAACACATGCACACAAACATAGCACACACAGACAAACAGATATAGCACAAATAGACGCACAAATAGAGTACACATAGAAGCACAAGTATAGCACACAGGGACACACAAACATAGCACAAATGGACAGACAAATATAGCACACATAAACACACAAATATAGCAAACATATACACACAAATACAGCACACATAGACACACAAATATAGCAAACATAGACACACAAATACAGCACATACAGACACACAAATATAGCACACATAGATACACAAAAACAGCGCACACTGACACACAAATATAGCACACATCGATATACAAATACAGCACAATAGAAACAAACACCGCGTACTTAGAAACACAAATTCAACACACGTTTGCAGTAACAAATCACATGTACACTTCAGCCACGATTACAATTTTAACACAACAATATTTATTTTATAAAAAAACGCATTATATTGTAACTACATGCAACTTTCTAGAGTTGTGTGCCAGAGAGAATATATGAACAGATCAGGCCACAAAAAACGTTACACAAACGCCTTGTTCAACAAGTTCGAACCAGTTTTACAGAGTTAATAAATCAGGGTGTCTGTATTTATTTCGGATAATTAATTCCAAAAACAACACTGGCAGGGCTGATTGATTTTGCAGGCCTATACGAATCAACCTTCAGGGTGCTGCTTAGATAAAGTCTAAATAAAATGAAAACCAAGGCATTTCTAACCTAGCCCATACTTTTAAATCATACACTAACGTCCTTCCATTTTCTTTCTACCAGCATTTTCTCCTCAGAATTTATTCTCGCAAAGTCTGAAAATTAACTTGGGAGTAGAAGAGTTCACTTCACAAACCAACCGGAGTGAAATAGTTAATTTCACAAAGCAATGGGAGTGGGAGAGTTAATTTCACAAACCAACCGGAGTGAAATAGTTAATTTCACAAACCAACATTTATTTCCACTATGATTCCTGGCTTCAGTATCAAGTGTATTAAAGAGAACGAAGAAGTAGAATGAATGATTTTGTTCTTTTTGTTTAAAAAATAGTTGATATTAATGTAACATGAAATCTTTGACTACTCTAAATGACGTGTGACGTAAATAAGCGATCTTCGAAAATGTTGTTTAAGCGAAATAATTAAGATTGAAATCTAATAATTTTCGGCTTGTCCGCACAAATTAGTACGGATAATCTTACGCACATCTTACATCTTACATCCTTCCCGTGCCGTTAAACGTCACATAGGGCTTGCATAGTCGTTCGTCAAAGTTTTCCTAATTTCAGCGAACTTTTCAACCTCATCAAGGGATTTTATGCCTGCTAATCTAGCCTCTCTTAACAATGTCCTCTTTGGAGTTTCACATAGTCGACCTCTTTTTCTTCGGCCTGTTGTGTTCCACTTGATATCTTGTTTTGATATTCTCTGATTGTTTCTTCTTATCACGTGACCGACATGTCCATCTCCTTTTTTCTGATCACTCATGAGACTGGTTGTTGGTGTTTGCGCATCTGACATACCTCTGCGTTGATTTTTAACTCGTTCCACTTTATAAAGAGTATTTTCTTTAGGTATTTTTTTCAAAGGAGTCTAATTTGTTTTCTATTTCTTTAGTTGTTTTCTAGCTTTCGTATGCATAAATGAGGGTGGATGCTAACATTACTACCGACGTTAAGTCAGTCATTTGCATGTCCCTTGCGGAATTTTGCCTCCCTAACAGCTCTCCCGTAGGCCTTTCAGTTGTAAGCAAGATGGCCTGCTGCTGATGCATCCATTCGCAGATTATCAACGATATCCTGCAGCCATCTTCTCCTTGGTTTTCCTCTCTTTCTTTTTCCCCTTATCTAACCTTCCAATACAGTCTTCTCTAAATTCTCATGACGTTTAACGACACTAACGTTGCTAAAATGCATGACCAGACCTGATTCATGGCAGATGTCGACAAGAGCTCGACGTTGAAGCACCGCCTCGTGTCTGAGGGCTGATATGTGCCTGCTCAAACACTTAATCTGGCTCCTGCATTCTTCTTCCTCCCTCTTTAACTGTTCCAGGTGCTTAATCAGTCGTTCCGCTGGCAGCTCACTTGACCTTGAAGGACAGGACCCCTATGTTAAAGGCAGATCACGGATAGCACTGACAAAATATAGAATGAAAGCGTTAATAAAACATTCTTTTTTCCTCTATATTATCCTTCATATTTCGGTGACACCTGCACATCAGCTGAAGTTACTGCAACCGTCCCTCAACTTCCTGCTGGCTCTGTGACTAGGGCGGTATAAATGTATACAAAATAAATGAACATAAAACACTGCTTAAAGCAGTCATGAGGATCAAATGTGAAGATGTCCAAGTTTTGAGCTGTCCTGTAATCGGTTTTGGGTCTTTTTTTTTAAATCTCACAAGAAACAAGGAAATATCTGATGAAGATCAGAAAACGACAATACAAACTTGTGGGGCATGTTTGGTGGAGGGGTGGGTTGGAGCACCTGCTAGTAATAGCAACAGGGAAGATCGAAGGTAGAAGAGGCAGAGGTAGACAAAGAGAAAGATTTCTGGTGGTTTGGCATACTGGCAGAGGAAATTCTCAGTGATTATCCTGCTGAGATGCACGAGGGATCGAGGGTTATGGGAGGACAGGGTATCCTACCCATGTCGGCCGGGACGTTGAGAGAAAGAAGAAGAAGAAGAAGTAGAAGAAGAAGAAGAGAGAGAGAGATGCTTTTTAAAAAAATCTCATTAGAGCTGCCAGCAGGATGTTCTTTGCAGGCGACTTTGGGACACCAGCGTTGTATTAAACTGGGACATGAGATTCGTATTAAACTGGGACTGGGACATCAGCGTCGTATTAAACTGGGACATCAGATTCGTATTAAACTGGGACTGGGACACCAGCGTTGTATTAAACTGGGACATCAGATTCGTATTAAACTGGGACTGGGACACCAGCGTCGTATTAAACTGGGACTGGGACACCAGCGTCGTATTAAACTGGGACATCAGAGTCATATTAAACTGGGACTGGGACATCAGCGTCGTATTAAACTGGGACATCAGAGTCATAATAAACTGGGACTGGGACATCAGCGTCGTATTAAACTGGGACATCAGAGTCATAATAAACTGGGACTGGGACATCAGCGCCGTATTAAACTGGGACATCAGAGTCATAATAAACTGGGACTGGGACACCAGCGTCGTATTAAACTGGGACATCAGAGTCATATTAACTGGGACTGGGACATCAGCGTCGTATTAAACTGGGACTGGGTCACGGTGGGTGACTGACCTTGAATACCTCGTGCGGAGCCCATACATGGACTCCGCCACCATGTAGAGGGCTACCTCGTTAGTCAGGCCGAGACCCCTGTCACTTGGAGCACCAACGAAGAGGTGGAATAGGGTCTTGTTCAGCGCTGGTTCATCTACCCAGATAATCGTTCTGACATTCCAAAAGGAACATCATTGTTCTCATACATTCTGGGTTAAAAAGAAATTAATAAAAGAAATCAGGTTGTCGGGAAAGACAAAGCTACAAAACGTTGGAAAAACTATTTTATTTTGTTGTTCGCCCATCCATGTCTTTGGCGGGCGATCGGCTGCCCAGTACGCCCTGTGTCGTCTTGCAGGACAGCAATAAATCGCGACATTTTCTCTTATCCACCCCTACTGGCATACAAACGTGAGCCAAACCTTAAGGACATCCTCGTCCACAGCCACTTGAAGCAGAGCCTTACATATGTTGGCACCAGAAACTGTAACTGCCCCAGCTGCGTTACCTGCCCGGTAGTCTGGGAAACGAAAGCGATCACCTTTCCCAAAACTATCCTCACTCTTCATGAGGGATTCACCTGCGGGTCCCGTAATGTGATATATGTCATCGTTTGCAAAAGATGCAGGATAACATATATTGGTGAGATTAGCCTCGGATTAGGGGACCGCATGCAAAAACACCTGTACGACATCACCCAGCATGCTTCGAAACCAATCCCAAATCATTTAAATGGCCCCAACCACAGAGACAAATCTGATTTTCTGGTAACAGCCATCAAACAATGTCATGCAGTTGACACAAGTCGCCTGGCGCTTGAGTACCGCTGCATTCAAAATTATGGGACGCTGGAGCTACATGGGTTAAACTCACTGTTTACTTACACTTAACATTCTCTTCAATCATTATAGTACCTCCCCACTAAGCTCCACCCCTTCTTACTTGTCAAACCTCCTCACAGCATCACTTTGCATCCCCTCTTCACCACTCATCTATTTCAACTTCTCCTGGCTAGGTCAACATTGTATCACTCTCTCTCCCCTCCCCGATTCCCCATCCACCACCCCCAGTTACAATCCACCGACCACATATCACAGGTCTCTATTTAAACAGTCTCCATGTTCTACTAAATCCATTCCCGACACACACTGCCGGACAAGTCACACCTTACAATTTACAGCTAAGTACTCTTTCTTCTTTTTTTTTTCTTTTTAATAGTATTCATGTGAATCTATACTTTATCTCCTCTCTCTATTTCTTCGTCCTGTATGTTTCTGTATGATTAAGGCTCACGCCGAAACGTCACGACTTTGTGGTTGTTAATTAATAAAGCTGCTCCTACATTTTTCCTAGTTTATACATTCACAGCAATAGATCCTCTCCACCTTTCACGGCCTGTTGCCAGCTATTATGTACTATACCCCAGCTGTGCTGTATGCTACCTATTCCTGCTTCTACAGTTCTTCATGTAGCCTTTGGTCGGACTCTCTTTTTCCCTCGGATGCCCATCTCGTGGCTGTTTTAGCCATGTTGTTGCTGGGGTCTCTTCGGAGCACGTGACCAGTCCGTTCCCAGTGCTTTTTAAACATTGTTGTTTTGCTGTTATGACATGATATCTTCTTCTTCACAATAGGCAAGTAGGTCTCTGTTATTTATTATCTGTGGCCAGTAATATTTAAAATCTTTCCCAGGTTGTTTGGAGTGAGGATAATTTGCCATCTCCTTTCCACCAGTTCATCGGCCCTCTGCTTCACGGCTGTCTGCTCTGTTTGGGAAGTAAGTCACTTCCATCTGCTCGTGTCAGGAGCCAGGGAACCTTAGCAACCAAGACCCTGATCTACCTCCCTGTTGTGCCACCTGGAAACCAACCACCGCCGGACAGAGTGGTTAGGGATCGAAGTCGAAAGACAGACCGGTCCTCCCCATAAAAAAAATACGTGCAGAAGATGGATTTGGGCCGATAAGCGTGGATATTACAAGCTAACCAGAAACCATGGATTAACGCAGTCGTTGCAATTTTGACGGTGAATTCAGGAGAACAACCGGAATACTGGTTGTATTTCTTTTATGCTCTTTCCCTCTTCACTGTTCTCTTTATTCCTTTTGAAAAAGCTGCCCTACTCATCAGCTTTTTTAAACTTCACATCCGCGCCATCTTTACCGCCATTTTGTTTGAAAGACTATCCCAGAGGCAATGAATTATTGTCAAGTCACCTTACTTGAGCTTCGCAGACGCCTGACTGGGGCCACTGTTCTTGTGGTGGTGGACCAAATTCAGAAGCGTGTATGCGTCAACCAGCCCACACAGATCGTCGACTTCGTTCCTGCTTGACAGGCTGTTCACGACGGTAGAGCTGCCAGGACTAGCATCCAGGCTGTCATCGCTACCTGCCGGCCCAGAATCCTCTACATTTTGTAGACGAAAGTGGCAATGAAAAATTAATGACAAACCTTTCATTCGTCCAACTATGAAGCTTTTTTTTCCTTCACAAAACTACAATTTTTTAACATATTTTTTTCCAAGAATGGTGTTTTAAACACATGAGGGTGGGCGACAAAACAAGAAGGGGGGGGGGGAATGGAAAAAAAAGAAAAAAAAAGAAAGATGACAGAAAGGTGAACAATACACAGATAGAGTGAAAGAAGAGACAGAGAGAAAGTAGAATGAAAGAACTTTGGAGAGGAATGAAGTACGAGGGAAAAAATGAGACGTTGAGAAAGTAAGTCTCGAATGAAATAAAGAAAAAGCAGGCAGTCTTTGAAGGACAAACTCGAAAGAAAACTTCATCTAATTCCCACGATGATCATTTTCAGTTCTGCTTAAATCTTCCCAAATATATTCCCTCAAAACCTTCTCTTGGCTGCAGAACAAACCTTCAACATCTTCCTCTTCTCTACCAACTGCAGAACAAACTTTCAACATCTTCCTCTTCTCTACCAACTGCAGAACAAACTTTCAACATCTTCCTCTTCTCCACCAACTGCATTGTTGTCAGTAACTACTTTGTGTCTCTTACTTACTCATCAAATCGTCTTGAAGTAGACTTGGGGGCAGATTGCTGGGCGTAACAGAGTTCACCAGCTGGTAGGTGAGACAGGATTAGACAGATTGCTTGGCATAATAGAGTTCACCAGCTGGTAGGTGAGATAGGAATCGATAGATTGCTGGACATAACAGGATAGACTTGCACAGAAGCAGGTTACAGATCTTGTAAGTCTTGTAATCGCTCTCACAGCCCCATATACCCCCCCCCCCCCAACCCCTTTCAGTTCTAATCCCAGGTCTGTCAAACTCACCTTGAGTAGTCCTAATATCGTGCCCATGATGGTCTTTACATTCTGGGTTATCCAGTCCTGCTGTGTCGTGTGTCACAGCTCGTACAGCCTCATCACAGCACGGACAACCCTTACGGCAGTCTGGCTCTGATCTGGAGTGGGTTAGGCGTGAAAGCGTCATATCAGAGCCTTCCATAGACGTGCTGGCAGCCTTCATGTGTCTTGGCGATGTGCTATTTGTTACATCAGTCTGTATGTTCACGTATACATTCAGCCCGACGACATATACAGGCACCTGTTCGTCTACAGTTAGATGCTCTTCCTTCCTGCCCGCTTCACCTGCAGTGATATCTTCAGAGGCCTTTCTGTCTAAGGTACTTTCATTTTGAACAAAACTCTTGTGCCTCCTCATAATAACTACATCACTTACACAATCATCCAGACACACAACCAAAGAACGGTCCCCAGCTGTGAATGAAGAATATGGGTGGAGTTTAGCTTGTAAAGGCTTCTCTTCCTCGCCGTCTTTATATTCTTGTGTCGCGTACAAAGTCGAGGTTTCTTCGCCGTTTTCCTTCACCGTATCTCTCAGCCCAGTGCTCACTTTCAAAGCCTTTTCTTCGGAACACATTCTTTCCCGTGAGTTTCCGGGTCGCTCGTTGTCAATTCTCGGAATCAAACCTGGTTCATCTGCAGGTAAAACCTTTCTGTCACTCACTCCATTCAGGACGTCTGATTTACTCCCAGACCCCGTTCTTTGTGCATCTTTCTCGAGGTTACACTCAGCTTTAACAGGTAAGTCAGTGTCAGACTTCAAACTCGGCAAGGAAGCGACTGTGTTGTCTTTACTTACTTCCCTCCGACCCTTAAGATCCTGAGAGACACCGGGCACACCTTCCTTTTCCGAAGCAACATCGTAGGGCGCGACGTAAGCCAGGTAAAACTTCTCCAAGGGGCACAAAGTTCTTGTAGTCCAGTGGCTGAGTGACGGCAGAGAACAGGACCGTTGAACATCTCCTGGGTCCAGCACACAGAACTCTGGGGTAGGTGGGTCTCTGCCAGCTGCCGACGTGGAGGGTGCGTAGTCTGGCTGGACTGTGGCGTCTTCGAACAGATCAGCAAGGCTGTGCTGTGCTTCCTCGCTCTGTACAAACAGACGCAAACCCCAGGGATGTACAAGCCGTGTCCGGAGATTATACACACATATTTTCACTGCCGTCTACATTAGTTCGTAATTTCATTGTTCTGTACTATTTTTACCATAGTAAGCATTAGTACTATAACCATTCTACAACGATTACTGCTAAGGTTCTTACTGTTGCCCAAGGAATCTGTACAGAATTAACTCAAAGAAAACCTGCATAGACGTAACTCAAAGAAATCAAAATAGAATTAACTCAAAGCAATCAACATATATAATAATGATCAGAGAATCCCAAAACAAGCTATCAAGTGGAACACAACGGGCCAAAGAAAAATAGACAGACCGGGTGAAACTCTGAAGAGAACACTATTAAGAGAGGCCAAATTAACAGGCACAAAATCCTTTGATGAGGTTGAAAGACTCGCCTAAGACAGGAAAAATTGGCGAACTACCTTGCGAGCCCTATGTGACGTTTAACGGCATGGGAAGGATATAAGATATAAGATAAGAATCAACATAGGATTAACTCCAAGAAATCAGCATAGAATTAACTCCAAGAAATCAGCATAGAATTAAGTCCAAGAAATCAACATAGAATTAACTCAAAGAAATGAAACGTAGAATTAACTCCACAAGTAAGAATCTGGCCTCGTGTGATGTAGCGGGCCCCTAAAGTAAGATTTCGTCTACTTCTACCTGTCCAAGCTAACCCTGCATGGGAAACAGGGAAGATTAAGCTCAGCTTAAGTCAGAACAGGACTTCATCTCTCCTCCACAAGTTGCTGAAAGACGGAGCGAAATACTCAGGATCTGTGCTAGGAAATGCTGTACAAACCAGCAACATTTGCTACAGGTATTTATTAACAACAACAACAACAAAACTCTTCTTAAAAAAGTATTAACAAAATGTACTCCTGCACAGAATAGGTAGTGATAAAGACATTACCGCAGATAACAACTGACAGAACCGTTCAATTATCAAGTTGTCTCCCCTTACAGGAAAGAAAGAAATGGCGACGGCACTGTACTCTTGTCACAGTGTTCCAGCTTTTGGGGAAACGCGCAAAAGAAGGAAAGGAAGATTTTGCTACTTAGAAGCCTGAAAACAACCGAGTGGTGGATTACTGAAAACACATGATGAAAAACTAACAAACACATACTTATAAAGCATACAATAACCTGATGGTCTGTTTCAGGTGTGGAAGTCTTAATAATTCTGAATAATATCGTAGTACCTAAAGGGCTTTTGCGGAGAGGAGGGAGAGAGATGGGCTGGGGTGGGGGAGGGGGAAGAGGAGAAGAAAATAAGGACAGGCCAATAAAATCTATCTAAGTGCCGTGCCGCGTGGCGTAGGCGATCATTTCTCTCCACAACTCCCTGCTTTTTTTTGCGTTGATTATGAGATCCGCCGGCGACTTTCTTCCTAGCCACACTGACAGCCCATCCAGTAACTTCTCTCTCTGTCTTCCTCTGCCTCTTCTTCCTTCAATTTTCCCACTTGCAACTGTATGTTCCAATTTTCCTCTTCTCAGGAAATATCATATAAATCTCGCTTGTCTGTCTCTGATCTTTACTATAATTTGCTAAAAAAATGGGTTTAAAAATAAAAGATCTTATATCCCCTGTAGGGACAGTGAAAGAAATGGCCAGCTTCCATCACAATACCTACAGGTAAAAAAATAAAAACAAACTTGGGAACCCAGACTTTGCCTGATCAGCCCCACAGATTACATGTACAATGTGTCGTAAACAGCCCCAAGACTACATATACAGTGTGTTGTAAACAACCCCACAGATTACATGTACAATGTTTTGTGAACAGCCCCACAGATTACATGTACGATGTTTTGTGAACAGCCCCACAGATTATATGTACAATATGTTGTAAACAGTCCCACAGATTACATATACAGTGTGTTGTAAACAGCCCCAAAGATTGCATGTACAAATTTTTGTGAACAGTCCCACAGATTACATGTACAATGTGTTGTAAACAGCTAAAAAGATTACAATGTGTTGTAAACAGCCCCACAGATTACATATCCAGTGTGTTGTAAACAGCCCCACATATTACACATATAATGTGTTGCAAACAGAGCCATAGATTACATGTACAATGTGTTTTAAACAGCTCCAAAGATTTCATATAAAATGTGTTGTAAACAGTCCCACAGATTACATATACAGTGTGTCGTAAACAGCTCCACAATTTACATGTACAATGTGTTGTAAACTGCCAGAAAGATTACATGTACAATGTGTTGTAAACAGCCCCAATAATTACATATACAAATATGGTGTAAACAGCCCCAAATGATTACATGTACAATGTGTTGTAGACAGCCCATCCGACAAATGACAATGCTGTCACAGGATACTTGAAACGGGCTGGTTTTTCCGTGTCCCCCACCCCCTACCCACAATGTAACAGTTAATTCTAGTCTAGACTCTTGACTTATCGGCATAAAGTAAACTCGAAGAGTGTCATCTTATGTACAAAAACCTCTCTCAAGTGTCTCTGTGGAAGATCGTCAAGAAACAGCCACATCTTGGCTTTCCTCTTTCCACCAAACAGGGCTCGGATTCGACGTGTAAGGTTTGTGCTAGGCGTAGAGCCCATCTTGACTTGGCAATCTAAAGATGATTTTAGAAATCATCATAAAACAAAACCCGTCTCTTCTTCTTCTTCACTGTCTGTCTGTCTGTCTGTCTGTCTGTATGTATGTCTGTCTGTCTCTCTCTCTCGTAGATAGGAAAGTTGAACATACAGTCAACGCGCGAGACGCACAGTCTATAAGAACACACACACACTTGACGTCGGTTATTGGAACGGGCAGCGGAGCATATATGGGAATGTCCTGGCTTCATTGTCGCTATCTTCTATAATCATTCAGTCAGTCTAATAAAATTCACCACCCATTTATCGCTCCATCCGGTGACTCATCCATTAATCTGCCTAAACATCCATCAATTCGCATACAAGTCAACCAATCCATTCACTCAAGAAGACACTCATTAGCCGATCTACGATGTCTGTGGACAGATCTGTGTCTCTGTCTAAATAATCAGCCCCTGATCTGAAGTTAATCCTCTTGTGTTTAAACCCGGTAATCCATGCTAGGCTTCTATTCTGCGTTCTAGCGAGACTTTATGTCTTTGTCATGAGATATAAAGAGACCACGATGTAAGGAAGATACGTGAAAGAAACGTTTGACGCATACACATGCATATATGTGATATTATATGCAACAGAGGACATGAACGTATGGACCTACAAATCATGTCTAGGAAATGGAGGTGGATTGGCCTCACTCTGAGGTAACCCGACACCAGCACAGCAAGACAGGCACTGACATGGAATCTTCAAGGAAATAGAAAACGAGGAAGACCTAGACTTACTTGGAGAAGAGAAATTATGACATTGCTTAGAGACAAGGGATGCACATGGAAGGAAGCAGAGAATAATACTAAGAACAGGGATGAGGGGAGAGCCTTTATCCGTGGCCTATGCTCTCAAAGGAGTGAAAGGCGATGATGATGATGATGATGATGATGACTATGATGATAATGATGATGATGATGATGATGATGATGATATGCAGCAGTATTATGTGTGCTTCGTTCTCTCGAATATGTGGCGTTTGTGTAAGTGTGTTACAAGTCAAGACATTCATTCATTTACATGTCCCTTGCAGAACTTTGCCTCCCCAACAGCACTCCTGTAGGGCTCTCAGTTGTGAGCAAGATGGCCTGCTGCTGATGCATCCATCTACAGATCATCAATGATGTCTTGCAGCCATCTTCGCCTTGGTCTTCTCTTTCTTTTTCTCATTATGTACCCTTCCAAGGCAGTCTTCTCTAGATTATCATGACGTCTAATGTGTCAAAAATATTTAAGTTTTCTCTCTTTAATCCTCTTTACTAGCAAGCCTTCTTCAATATTAAGTTCTTGTGGCATGGATATATTTGTTCTTTTTTGTGTCCATGATATTTGAAGAATTCTTAAGTCAAGACAACAAAGTGATAATTGATCGAGTTATAAACAAACAAACAAACAAAAATAACAGAAAGGAATGTATACTAAAATAACAGATATTCTAAAAATATATTACTTTGTTGCAAGATTAGTCTTTGTTGCTGTAGAAAACTGGAGACATCTTCAGCTGTTCAAAGATCAAATCCAGCTACAAAATATCGCCACTGTTTTAGCAACTTCCTTAACCGGCCATTGTGAGAGAGGTTGTGCTTCAAATCTGATGACGTCATAATGAAGATTTTTCAGAAACTTCCTGTTTGTGCTGGTAAAAAATGGAACACAAAATTATAAAAAAACAAAGAGAAATGAAACACTGTTTATTATTAATTTGCTGAAGTATGTGAGTCTGTGGGTCATGTAGTACTTTTTAAGTACGCCAGTCATCTCGTCGTCTTATTAGCAGAAATGCAGATGAAGCCACTGACAACAATTATTGAGGAAGGACGCCGGCGATGGTTGGGACATGTGCTCCGAATGACTGACAACTCACTACCAAAAATAGCACTAAGATGGACACCACAGGGGAACAGAAGTAAGGGCAGACCAAAAGAGACATGGAGAAGAACAACAGAAAGGATGTTGAGCAATAGAGGGCTCACCTGGGCAAGAGCAGAAAAAAAGGCGAAGGACAGGCATTTGTGGAAAACCCTTGCGGAAGCCCCATGTGCCCTGGGCACTTAAGGTTCAGAGAAGAGAGAGAGAGAGAGAGAGAGAGAGAGAGAGAGAGACATCTCGTCATGGAAACATAATGTTAACTGACTGATTTCCCTTTCTCTCTGATAGCTTATAGCTCACATATATACAAACATTCTTTGTCTGAACGTAAATCTCTAAATCTGTTTATCCATCAAGGTTTCGACATATAACACATTCGTTATAACTGTCTGACATATTAAAATACATACAGTTACACTAAAAGTTGAAAGCAAACTTCTGCAGGAACCTAAATGCTAACAACTACAATTTATGCAACGGTTTGGATGACTGAAATAGACGTGTCTGTTTTCTTATAAATCTTACATCCTTCCCGGGCCGTTAAACGTCACTTAGGGCTCGCAAGGTAGTTCGCCAATTGTTCCTGTTTTCGGCGAGCTTTTCAACCTCATCAAGAGATTTTATGTCTATTAATTTGGCCTCTCTGTTTTACTGTAGGATATATCTACACAAAAACCAAGTTAAGATTATTAAATTCAAATGCCCTCATTTATACATCTGACAGCTGGAAAACAACTAAAGAAACAGACAAGAAATTAGACTCTTTGAAAGCAAATGCCTAAGGAAAATACTCTGTATAAAGTGGAACGAATTCAAGAACAACACAGAGATAAGACAGAAGAGCAAACAACAACCTGCCTCATGGGTGATCAGGAAAAGAATATGGACATATGTTGGTCACTTGATGAGAAGAAATGATCAGAGAATCACAAAACAAGCTATCAAGTGGAACACAACAGGCCGAAGAAAAAGAGGCAGACCATGTGAAACTCTAAAGAGGACATTGTTAAGAGAGGCCAAATTAGTAGGCATAAAATCCTTTGATGAGGTTGAAAGACTCGCCGAAGACAGGAAAAATTGGCGAACTACTTTGCAAGCCCTATGTGATGTTTAACGACACTGGAAGGATGTGAGGGGGTACTTACCTGGCACGAAGGCACCATGATCAGCACGGTGGTCCTTTCATCCAGCCTAAGAAGATTTCAATCTAAAAACTCTCACCCCGGCGAGGTGGTGCACCTGTCTAGCGCCACCCTTGAGGGTGTATATAAAAAAAAGGAAAGGATGTAAGGTGTAAGATTTAAGATGTTTCTAAGCAGTGAACGCAGGGACATGTAATAGTTACAGCTGATCTATCTATCTATCTATCTATCTATCTATCTATCTATCTATCTATCTATCTATCTATCTATCATCTATCTATCTATCTGTCTGTCTGTCTGTCTGTCTGTCTATCTATCTATCTATCTATCTATCTGTGTGTCTGTCTACTTAAAAAACACCCATGCACATCCAGGCACGTGGAGATACTCGCTGCAGGCTCGACTGTGGCTGGAGAGGGTAGAAGAACAAGCTGGACGTGGGAGAGATGTTAGAGGAAGGGACGGATGACGAGATTAGACTGGTTAGAAGAAGGGACGGATGATGAGAAACAGAAAACAGCCTCCACAACAGTATAAAATGTCAAATGGAAAACGAAGACACTGGACCCAGATAAATCTACTGACACACTCTAGGGTTGTAGATTCGGAGTCGAATTATGTTCATTACAACTTTGACTCGACCTATCAGATGAAGAATAGCTACTAGGAGTCGAATCATGTTCAATATAACTTTGACTCGACTTCTCAGATGAAGAGTAGCGACCGGATATCACTCTAGTCTTTACATTTTTTTAGCCAATCGACTCATCGGCTTTACCACAGCGTGGTTTTTATATGCAGGAAACTCTCTACCGTAGAGAGCGGAACAACAACACAACTCCTTCAGATCATCAGAGGAAGTACCCCCCTCAAACAAGTGTTTCGGCCCTTTAAACTCCTGACACTCTAAGGGGGGTGGGCCCCTCTGGGTCATGACTCCCAGAGGTCTTGTGAGTTGTTGCTTTTTTTTTTTCCGGTCCCGGGATCGAACCCATGGTCTTCCAGTTGGCACTGCACTTCATGAAGTGCGTCTTTAGTGATTTAGCTACGGTGGCAAATGAAATTACTTATGTTCCCAATGCTTGTTTCGCATACTCCACAGCCAGCATGAGGCCTTTTTAGTAAGATGTCTAAAACAAATCACGTGTTAATGTTGTCGTTTCCATGACTACTATTGCAAAAGGGACTTGAAACAGAGAAAACTTTCCTCCGGGGCCTATGAGCACCAGCTGGAGCCCTTACTCGATGGCCTTGACCCAGACTATGTTTAAAATATCAAAAAAAACATACCTGAGCCTAAAAGCAATCGCGGTAACTACCGCAGAAACCATAGGATCTTCTATACCAGTGTTTCCCAACCTATTTTTTGGATCATGTCCCACCACCAGAGCCTCCAAGATTTTAATGCCCCCCCACCTCACCCCACACAGCATAATAGTCTTTGGTTGCTATAAAAGTATCTCTCTCTCTCTCTCTCTCTCTCTCTGTCTCTCTCGTCCATACCAGTCAGGCGCTGGTCATCACTGATTTCCACAACCATCTAACATCTGCTCTTTCTATAAGATGTGATGGACCTCGCTCTGTGCCACCCTTTTAGTCACTCAACTATCTTGTTTCTTTGTCTTCCCCTGTCCCTTTGTCCCTCCAGCTCTCCCGTTGTCACTAGATGTTCCAGTTTGCCTCTTCTCAAAACATGCCCTACGAATCTGGATTGTTGTGTTCTGAATTTTGCCACGATTTCTCTCTTTTGCCCAGCCTCGCTTAGAACCTCTTCATTTGTTTTCTCGGCTGGACATGAGCAAAAAAAAAAAATATCTATTCTGATCGCTTCCCCATCCCCACCCCCCACCCCCAAATATTCAAATTGCCTCCTGTGAGGCTTACGCCTCAAATTGGAAAACACTTTTCTACACCAAAACTTCACACGACAAAGGTAGTATTACTTTACTTTGAATAGATCACATGACACAAAACACATTACCAGTCCAACCTCCCCTTTATAAATTACGAAAAGTTGTCAGCTAAGTTGGCCGCTTCTGTGAAGGCTTCACGCGAGGACTGTTCTGAGGTCACGCCGGATCTAACAAAGCGTGAACTCGGGTTCACAAACGTGCCCAGGTCTGTAGCTAGGATCTTAAGTTTCGCTAGGGCTTAAGTTGTCGCTGGCTGAACTTAAGACTAGTCAGATTATTTTCCCTGGAACCTAGTGCCAGGACTACCTTATTTTTTTCCTTCTGAATTAAGGTAACCGTACGTGTCAGCGACCAGGACAGGTCATTGTTTGTCATTAGGTACTTCTATCTTCAATCATCCAAGATTTATGTGCATATTGTTTATGACTTTATTTGTTTCAGTTGAAGCTATTATTTCTCACGAAACTCTGCCAAACGTGTTTTTTTTTTTCTTACAGTAGGTTATTTCACTGTTATAAATGATATATCGTTCTCTTGTTGATGGTAAATATGTTTTTGATGGTACATATGTTTTTGATGGTACATATGTTTTTGATGGCTTATATGTTTATTTCGATTTTCCCCGTGCTTCTTTCGACTTACATATCTAGTTTTAAGACAGCTGCTGATTTTATTTGATTTTCATCGTCATCATCATCATCATCATCATCATCACTATATGCCATGCCGGTAGACGTTGGCGATCATACTTCTTGATATTTTTTCCGTTGCTGACTTTGTATTGTGCCATCTCCTGAGACTGTCCATGAATTTTGTCTCATGGTCTTCCCCTGCCTCTCTTCTCATTTAACTTTCCTGTTGTTATGATGTTTCCAAGTCTTCACTTTCTCATCATATGCCCAGTGAATTATGACTGCCGTTTTCCTATGGATGTAATTATGTTCCTTTCTTCATTTGCTTTTGTTACACGTTCCCTGTTTGTTATCTCAGCTGTCCATCGTATTCTTCAAATTTTGTTTCGTGAGAAACCACATTTCTGTTTCTTTAGTGATCTTTGCTTCGATCTGTTTAATGTCCATGATTCACTTCGATAGAGTATATATATCTAATATAACTACATTTAATTTAACCTAATTTAACATATACCTAGTTTAACGTTTTAGAACTCTGTTCGAGGCTAAAAATTAAGACTCTGGCTTCATTCTGGACAACCCCATATATGCCCCCGCCGCATGCCGCAGCATCCATCCAAGAGTATGTCTGCTAATAGTTCCTGTCAAATGTTGGTTGTTTACAATGCGTTTTCTGCCACAAAGTTCAGATTTCCTACCAGCACCTTTAATTTGTCCTAGCTCAAGCAGTCTCTTCACAGCTACATTGTTCTTTCATTCCCGCTCTTCATTCTCCCGCAGTCTTTCCAATACAGCCTTAGCAATGTCCCCCTCCATGTCCATTGTCAGTCTGCCATTTATTTTAGCCTGTCCAGCAAGTCTGTCTGCCACATCAATGCCATGTACTCCCGCACGCCCTGGACAGTAAAGCCATGTTAGGCTTGTCACAGATGACTGGTCATATCAACCCAATCTTTTCGAAGCAAGTTCTTCCCAGTCTTATGAAGCATACTCTCTGAATCTGTCACAGCGGCACCGTTAGCCATATCATGACCATATTGTTGATCAGTAACAGGGATGTGTTGCACAGGATGTTTCTCTTTTGTTCTTGATGTACGCTGAAGATTACTCGACAAATTGTGAATTGAACGGATAAGTCTTTGTTCACAACAAATCACACAGGGGTTCAAGTTGCACAAAATGTGATTCGTGAATAACGAAATCAGATAAATTAACGGGGTTTTTAACGTCAAGCAGGAGTCATGTGGACATGAAATAAAAAATAATCACTGGTCATGTAGATATAATTCAAGTAAATGTTTAAAAATAATTAATCGTCATGTAGACACGATTCAGGTAAACGTTAAAAATAATTAATAGTCATGTAGACATAATTCAAGTAAATGTTAAAAAATAATTAATCGTCATGTTGACATGATTCAGGTACACGTTAAAAAATAATTAATGGTTACGTAGAAATCATGGGTGATCAGGAAAAAGAGATGGACATATGCTGATCACGTGATGAGAAGAAAAGATCAGAGAATGCCAAAACAAGCTATCAGGGGGAACACAACAGGCCAAACAAAAAGAGGCAGACCACGTGAAACTCTGAAGAAGACATTGTTAAGAGAGGCCAAATTAACAGGCATAAAATCCCTTGATGACATTTAAAAGACTCGCCAAAAACAGGAAAAATTGGCGAACTACTTTGCGAGCCCTATGTGACGTTTAACGTTGGGAAGGATATAAGATATAAGATAAGAAACGACTCAGGTAAACGATAAAAACTCAATCACATCTTAAATATTCCTACATGTTGTCGAAGCAGAATAAATATAAGACCACACACGAACAATTTCTGTCCAGTTAAAATCTAAAGACCTTTTTTAAAATCATTTTTCCATGTTCATTAATCTTTGATGTTCTAATCTTGACGAACTCATTATTCTGAGAGCTTTAATCTTTGATAATCCATTCCTTGACTCTAGGAAAGGACCTGTTTCTTTATATATTTCAGCTGGAATGTTTTAACCCCCCAAGTCTTAACTGTTTCTTCATATGTTTTATATATATATATAATTAATATTTACTATCTTGTTAACTGCCTGATTAATATTTATTCTCTTGTTAACTCATTCATTCATTTTCATGTCCCTTGCGGAACTTTGCCTCCCTAACAGCACTCCTGTAGGCCTGTCGGTTGTGAGCAAGATGACCTGCTGCTGATGCATCCATTTGCAGATCATCAACGATGTCTTGCAGCCATCTTCACCTTGGTCTTTCTCTTTTCTTTTTCCCATTATGTACCCTTCCAAGACGATCATCTCTAGATTATCATGACGTTTAATGTGTCCAAAATATTTAAGTTTTCTCACTTTAATCCTCTTTACTACCCAGCCTTCTTCAATATTAAGTTCTTGTAGTATGGATATATTTGTTCTTTTTTGTGCCTATGATATTTGAAGAACTCTTCTATAGCATTTACATTCAAAGGCATTTATGTGTTTCTCAACTGTTTTGTTAAGTGTCCAGTTCTCACAGGCATGTGTTGCGATGGGAAAGATGCATGCCTTTAAAAATCTTATTTTTGTAGTTCTGTCTGTTCCTCTCCACAGATTCTTTAGTTGTTTTACTTTCTGAAGAGCGATAGATGTCCTCCTTTTAATTTCCCTCATTGTATCTCCATTATTAGTTATCAGTGATCCAAGATATTCAAAACTCTCCACTTCTTCCTATTTTTACTCATTGATACATATTTCAGCTGCCTTGTTTGTTTTCTCAGTTGTCATCAATTTACTTTCCTTCGCATTAAGATAGAGGTTTTGCTCTTCGCTGTTCTTACGGACTGACATAATTAGTTTTTCCATTCCTTTTTTGTGTTGAGGACAGTAATTCTGTGTCATCAGCATATCTAATCTCTTGTATTTCATAACCTCCAATTGTTATGTCATCGTAATATTCTTTGTCTACATCTTCTCTAACATTCCTCATTATATTTTCAGTATACAAGTTAAATAAGTAAGGTGATAATATGCACCCCTGACGGACCCCTTGTTTTATGTCAAACCAAGTTGTTGTTTCATCATTTATTCTCACTGCTGGTTGTTGGTCTAGATACAGCAGTGATGTTAATTGTATCAAATGTATTGGAAATCCCATTTTTTCCATTATTTTACAAAGTTTCTGGTGTTGTTTAGAATCAAATGCCTTTGAGTAGTCTATAAAGGATAAATATAGATTCACATTAAACTCTCTGCATTTCTCTATTATTAATCTTATACTGAATATATGATCTCTTGATCCTCTTCCTTGCCTGAAACCAGCTTGGACCATTTTGACTTCTTCTATTATATATATATATATATATATATATATATATATATATATATATATATATATATAATCTTCTATATATACCTTATTGTTCTGGTGTTTGTGTAAGATCAAAGCGGAGTGGTCTTGATCCCCTAACTGTCTTTTTCATCTTTATCTTCATGTCTGCTATCAATAACTCATGGTCCGTGTCACAATCAGCACCTGGTAAAGTTTTTGCTGATGTACTTGATCTCAAACTTTTTTGCATAAAAATGAAATCTATCTGATTCTTTGTTTCCCCATCAGGTGATGTCCATGTGTAAAGTCTTCTTGGATGTTGTTTAAAAAGTGTTAGCAATCATTAGCTCATTTTCCATGCAAGACGCCATTAGATTGTTACCTGCCTCATTTCTATGTCCTATGCTAAATTTCCCTACAACATATCCTTTTTCTTCTGCTCTTTCTGTACCAATCTTTGCATTAAAATCCCCCATTATTAATACAATATTATTTTTCCGTACCTGGTCTGTCGTCGTTTGCAGTGTGTTATAAAAGTCTTCTACTTCCTCTTCTTCTGCTGCTGATGTAGGTGTATATACCTGGATGATTGTTACATTTCTAGGAATGCCCTTAAGTCTGATAGTGAGGATTCTATCACTTACTGGACTGTAACCTAGTAATGCTTTTGATGTTGATTTGTCCAAATAAAAAGCCACTCCATTCTTTCCTCCTAATTCTCCACCAGAGTATATAAAGATATTATCATTCCCGCTCTTGAAGTGTCCTGATCCTTTCCATCGATGTTCACAGATTCCCAAAATGTGTATCCTTGTTCTTTTCATCTCATCATGTATTATTTGATACTTCCCTCATACATACTTCGTACATTCCATGTTCCTACTCTTATTTTTCTTTTTAGTTTGATGCAGGAGTTTTCCTTGGTAACACCGTCAGGATTTTGTCCGTCATCACAATTACTAGTACTGACCTCTGCCTCACACTCTTCCCCAGTGTTAAACTTAGATCTATCTGGCCTGGGGGCCTCACAACCAGATCTTTTTCCTATTTGACTTTCCATGATTACTGTTTGGGTTTCTTGGTATATTTTCAGAAGATAGTTTATCATTGCTTCCTTGTTAACTGCCTGATTAATATTTATTCTCTTGTAACTGCCTAATTAATATTTATTATCTTGTTAACTGCCTGATTAATATTTATTCTTTTGCTAACTTACTGATAAACACTTTTCCTCAGTCCAACTTCCAGGTAAACACTTTTCCTCTACCCAACTTCCAGATAAAAAACTTTCCTCTTGAACGACTTTTTGGAAAAGCTTTTCTTGTCAGAGATAAAGAGTCAAACACAAGCAATCAGGCATAAACAGTCAGCCATAAACAGTCAGACAAAAAACAGTCAGACATAAAAATAAGCGCCTACATTTAAAAGAGACTGAATCCTGTTTAGAGTTCTATTGTCTACCTTGGCATGCGCGTTCTTTACGCTGAACAGCTCTCTTAGTTTTTACTTCTTCTTCTTCTTCTTCTTCTTCTTTCTTTCTTTCTTTCTTTCTTTCTTTCCTTCTTCTTCTTCTTTAGCTTTCCGAGCCATTAAGGTTCATTGCTGCAGATAAAGTTCTCCTCCATTCTTCTCTGTTCCTAATCTTCTCTCTCCAGTTGATCACACCAGTTTCCTTTATATCCTTTTCCGTGTTGTCTTTCCACCTCTGTCTTGGTCTACCCTTGGTTTTGTTTCCTATATCTTTTGTGCCTATATCATTTTCTTTTGTCTGTTCTCTTCCATTCTTTCTACATGCCCTAGCCAGCGTAGTCTGTTCAGTTTCAAGACATTTATAATTCGTTGGGATTTAAATAAGCTGTTCAGTTCAGTGTTCTTTCTAGCTCTCCATTCTCCATTGTTGGTATTCTTTATGGGCCCAAAGATTCTTCTTAGAATCTTGTTCTCAAAGGTCTGCAATTGTTGTTCATCTTTCTGTTTTGTACTCCACGTTTCTGATCTATACATGACGGCTGGCCTTATTATAGTTTTGTAGATTGTTATTTTGGTGTTTTGGGCCAGGATTTTGGATTTTAACAGGTGTTGCAATGCGAAGTATATTTTATTCCCTATCTGTACTCTGCTTTTAACTTCCTCACTTACTATATTGCTTCTGTTGAAAAAACAATCTAGTGTGTCAGCTATGGGACATCAACCCTAAATCTAGCGTGGCAGCTATGGGTCGCCAACCCTAGTTCTAGCGTGCCAGCTATGGGTCGCTGATTATCAAAACGGACAGGGTCTTGACCCCCATAAGAAACATAAAGAAAAATTGACAAGAAAAAATAATAATACTTCAGTACTCGGCATAACCGACCGCTATGATGTGAGGTGCCAATGATATCAGCAACTTGACTAATAACATGAGGTGCCAATGATATCAGCAACTTGACTAATAACATGAGGTGCCACTGATATCAGCAACTTGACTAATAACATGAGGTGCCACTGATATCAGCAACTTGACTAATAACATGAGGTGCCAATGATATCAGCAACTTGACTAATAACATGAGGTGCCAATGATATCAGCAACTTGACTAATAACATGAGGTGCCAATGATATCAGCAACTTGACTAATAACATGAGGTGCCAATGATATCAGCAACTTGACTAATAACATGAGGTGCCAATGATATCAGCAACTTGACTAATAACATGAGGTGCCACTGATATCAGCAACTTGACTAATAACATGAGGTGCCAATGATATCAGCAACTTGACTAATAACATGAGGTGCCAATGATATCAGCAACTTGACTAATAACATGAGGTGCCAATGATATCAGCAACTTGACTAATAACATGAGGTGCCAATGATATCAGCAACTTGACTAATAACATGAGGTGCCAATGATATCAGCAACTTGACTAATAACATGAGGTGCCAATGATATCAGCAACTTGACTAATAACATGAGGTGCCAATGATATCAGCAACTTGACTAATAACATGAGGTGCCATGATATCAGCAACTTGACTAATAACATGAGGTGCCAATGATATCAGCAACTTGACTAATAACATGAGGTGCCAATGATATCAGCAACTTGACTAATAACATGAGGTGCCAATGATATCAGCAACTTGACTAATAACATGAGGTGCCACTGATATCAGTTACAATACTAATAACAGTTGCAACTCAATTTAAAAAAAAAAGAATTAGCCAGCAAGACGGATCAAAACGTTAACTCATTGTTATCACATGGTCGACAGACATTTTGTCTGCGTGTCCCGACATAACAGTCAGACAAACAGGACGAACTCAAAAGGATTTCTATAAGCAACTAGAATCTTCCGAGGTCTGGAATTCTGGAGTGTATCTGGAATGTCAACATGTCCATGACACTGATTTACAACCTGGCAAGTACAACAGATTGTTCTTTCGGCAGTGGCGTAGAAGGTAAGACAAGTTTACCAAAGATCAAGTTGCTGACCTTTAAACAAACTTGTCTGTTTTTGGGGTTTTTTTTCATCCCAGCTCGGATCTTTGAGTCTTTTTAATTTCCATTTAGGGGAAAATAATAGCTATAACATATTAGATATTCATAGATTAGCGAGCTCTAACATATTAGATATTCATAAATTAGCTGCTCTAACATATTAGATATTCATGAATTAGCTGCTCTAACATATTAGATATTCATAAATTAGCTGCTCTAACATATTAGATATTCATAAATTAGCTGCTCTAACATATTAGATATTCATAAATTAGCTCTAACATATTAGATATTCATAGATTAGCTCTAACATATTAGATATTCATAGATTAGCTAGCTCTAACATATTAGATATTCATAGATTAGCTCTAACATATTAGATATTCATAGATTAGCTAGCTCTAACATATTAGATATTCATAGATTAGCTAGCTCTAACATATTAGATATTCATAGATTAGCTAGCTCTAACATATTAGATATTCATAGATTAGCTAGCTCTAACATATTAGATATTCATAGATTAGCTAGCTCTAACATATTAGATATTCATAGATTAGCTCTAACATATTAGATATTCTGAGATTAGCTCTAACATATTAGATATTCATAGATAAGCTCTAACATATTAGATATTCTGAGATTAGCTCTAACATATTAGATATTCTGAGATTAGCTAGCTCTAACATATTAGAATTTCATAGATTATATTCTTGGGTTTGTCTTAAGACACACATCCAGAGGTAAAGGAGTACCTCTTTTCATCATCATCATCATCATCATCATCATCATCATCGTCGTCGTCATCATAATCATCATCATCGTCGTCGTCGCCGTCGTCGGTGCTTTCACTAAAATATCTCGTTTCTTTACTTGGTAACATTATTTCAAAATGATGAAAATGAGCACACAACACTGAAATAACCCAAAATCCATGAAATAACTGTACTTGATACGGCTGAAAGAAATATGGAATGAAACAAAATAAGTTGTTTCTCTGTCTGTCTGTCTGTCTCTCTCTCTCTAAAACCTTGTAATGCAAGTAATGTACTTTAGACACAGAGAAGAAATCAGAAACACGAGAAAAGTGTTTGAGTTCATGCACAAAGCAAAGCTCACTAAAACACAAATCTGTACAATCGACGAACACCCCAGATCTTCAGAACTCATATGTCGTTGATAAAGATAAGAATTCAGGGGGGAGGGGAGGCGTGGGAGGAAAGGGAAGAAAGGAAGAAAATAACTGGACTTGCGTATATAATATTCTAAATTAATGTGAGAAAAGAGTGTGGAAAACTCACAGACAACACTGAGTGTGACAATACTAAATGTGACAATATTGAATGTGACAATAATGATGATACAGAACATTCATCTTCAGGCAGGGTAGAAAAAAGTGTTTAGTGCTTGAAAGTGTTGCGATACTCAGCTTAGCTGGTGGTTACTTCTTCTTCTTCTTCTTCTTCTTCTTCTTCTCCTCATTCTTCTTCTGCTTGTCATCTTCCTCCTCCTTCTTCTTCTGACAATCTCATATTCTTGGATATCCCAAAAAGAATGCAATAGTTCGCCTTAGTTTCTCAACCTAACACTACATCTCAGCCTAACACTACAATCTGGCCTGGATTGATGCTGTCTAAGTCTGTTACGCTTTCTTTCCTTCATCCACTCACTCGACACAGTCTCGCAGCATCTCCAGGCGCCATTTTAATCTTAATTCTGGCCATTATTTCATCTTAGTTAAGTTCAAATTGGGAAACTTTGGCTATTTCATGGCTTACTGAAACTACTACTACTACTACTACTACTACTACTAACTACTACTACTACTAACTACTACTACTACTACTACTACTACTACTACTACTACTACTACTAACTACTAACTACTACTACTACTACTACTACTACTAACTACTACTAACTACTACTACTACTACTTCTACTAACTACTACTACTACTACTACTTTTAATACTACTACTACTGCTAACTACTACTTCTACTAACTATTACTACTACTACTTCTAATACTACTACTAACTACTACTAACTACTACTACTACTAACTACTACTACTACTACTACTACTACTTCTAATACTACTACTAACTACTACTACTACTAACTACTACTACTACTACTACTACTACTACTACTACTACTACTACTACACAACAGCCACTTCACATTTTTTTTGTGTAACTGCTATTACCTTACTCATGACTAAGACTAACATAAAAGTCCTTGTCACGCCTTTATCAAATGTAGAAATGTTGTCTCTTGTCATATTTCAAATTATGTTTAGATTACAATTTAATATTCTGCAAGCAAATGGACCCTCAGTCTCTGCGCCCGAAGCCATGAATACCCGAAGTTCGTTCGAATCATTGCATTTGAAACGTACGCTGTGAATATAGGAAGTTTTTGAAAAGCCAACTTACGTAAGCTGGTATTGATTACTGTAAGCGACCCGTCCTTATGTAAACATTGAAGTCAGAGCATATAACATGCCTGGGGAACAGGATTGCTCCAAAGTCTTTTTTGTTTATGAAGAGCTGAATGGGCAAATATTTACTTTTGGAATCGTAATATCGCCTGTGATAATGCGAACATGGGAATAAAACTCTGTACTGTTTCATTTGATTATTGCGTTTTTACTGTCGGGGCAAGGTAATTAAGATTCTCATTCAAACATGATATTAAGAAGAGGATAGAGAAACTTGTTGAATTTGTGTTTAAATGATTAAACCACTTTATGTCGTGTCGCTCAGTACTGAGTTCACACTTGGTATTATTATCGAGCAGTTGTTGATCTAGATGTGTTATGTCTTGTTTTGATATAATCTGGACGTTTTGAATGTAGATAGAATGTTCCAACCTCATTCTCATCTGGTTGTTAGATAGAATGTTCCATCCTCATTCTCATCTGATTGTTAGATAGAATGTTCCAACCTCATTCTCATCTGATTGTTAGATAGAATGTTCCAACCTCATTCTCATCTGATTGTTAGATATAATGTTCCAACCTCATTCTCATCTGATTGTTAGATATAATGTTCCATCCTCATTCTCATCTGATTGTTAGATAGAAGGTTCTATCCTCATTCTCATCTGATTGTTAGATATAATGTTCCATCCTCATTCTCATCTGATTGTTAGATAGAAGGTTCTATCCTCATTCTCATCTGATTGTTAGATATAATGTTCCATCCTCATTCTCATCTGATTGTTAGATTATTTTCTCTCAAGCCGCAAAATGTAAATTCCAACACAGTTTGGAAATATCCGCCCTCCGTCGATCTTACTTGCTGATCACGACGAGAGGTTGTCTCTCTTTTAAACCTAAGAATAAACCTTTGAGCAAACCTCTTATAAAGAGTACATGTGTTTCGCACAGTTCTATCGGTGAAAAATTTTTGTTGAAAAAAAAGGTCAGTATTTTTACTGCTGGAGAAAATACACACGAACAAAATATAGAGATACCCTTTACATAGTTTTAGTATACAAATGGAAGCAAACTACATATAGTTTTATTATACATATAGAGGCACGCTATACAGTTTTATCATCCAAATGGGGGCACACTATACATAGATTTCTCATACATATAGAGGCACACTATTTAGTTGTATCATCCGAATATGGGCACACTATACATAGATTTATCATACATATAAAGGCATATATGCAGTTTTATCATACAAATAGTGCCAAGCTATACAGTTTCAGCACAATAATAGAAGTACACTATATATAGTTTCAACACACAAATAGAAGCAAACTATGCGTAGTTTTATCATACAAAGAGAGGCACACTATACATAAATTTATCATATAAAAAGAGATGCACTGTGCAGTTTTATCATACAAATAGAGGCGCACTATATAGATTTAGCATACAAATAGAAGCACACTACCTGTTGTTTTAACACACAAATAGGGGCACACTATATAGTTTCAGCATGCAAATAGAAGCACACTATACGTAGTTTTAATACAGATAAAAGGGATAGCGACTGCAGTAAAACTGGTTCTAGTAATAAAGATAAATAGATCTTTGGTAAACAAAACATAGTAATAAAGATAAATAGATCTTTGGTAAACAAAAAATAGTAATAAAGGTAAATAGATCTTTGGTAAACAAAACATAGTAATAAAGGTAAATAGAGGTGTATGGTACAGTTTTATGCGGCGGCAGAGGAAGTGAGCAAAAAAAACAATAGGAGTAAGTGTGAGAGTAAGATGAAAATGATTAAATGAAAAACATACAACATGCAATATTTCGGCGTAAGCCTTCCTCAAGGATTACATACACAAGCACAACACCGTACATAACTAAAAGAAAATGAAAATGAAGAACTTAGCTTTGTGATATCCTCCTAGACAGAAAACACTCAAATACGTCCTGGAGGAGAGGAAAGTTTACCACAAAGGAAAGCGGATACAACCAATCGATATCAGAGGCGGGGGAAGGGAGTGATCCCCGGGGGAGGAGTGTGGGGAAAGCCCAGGGAAGAGACCAAGAGAGGCAATAAACCCCTGTAGGCCGCTAGAGAAGCAGATGGTTGTGGGAAAGGGGAGGGAAGCAGGGAGATAACATGAAATTGCACGGGGCTAATATAAGAAGTAAAGTATGAATAGCAGAAAATAAGTGGACATTTAGAGAAGGTTTAAATGAAGTTGACAACATTGTTAATTCCCGCTGGGTGGAGACAAACATTCATTCATTCATTTGCATGTCCCTTGTGGAACTTTGCCTCCCAAATAGCACTGCTGTAGGCCTTTCAGTTGTGAGCAAGATGGCCTGCCGCTGCTGCATCCGTTTGCAGATTGTCAACGATGTCTTGCAGCCATCTTCGTTTTGGTTTTCCTCTCTTTCTTTTTCCCATTATGCATCCTTCCAATACGGTCTTCTCTAAATTATCATGACGTTTAATGTGTTCAAAATATTTAAGTTTTCTCTCTTTAATCCTCTTTACTAGCCAGCCTTCTTCAGTGTTAAGCTCTTGTTGTATAGATATATTTGTTCTTTTTTGTGTCCACGATATTTGAAGAACTCTTCTATATCATTTACATTCAAAGGCATTTATGCGTTTCTCAGCTGTTTTGTTAAGTGTCCAGGTCTCACAGGCATATGTTGCGATGGGAAAGATGCATGCCCTTAAAAATCTTATTTTTCTGGTTCTGTCTGCTCCTCTCGATAGATTATTTGTTTTACTTTCTGAAGGGTGATAGATGTCCTCCTTTTCATTTCCCTCATTCCGCTGTTGGCGAGATTTTTCAGCTGCCGTGCGTGGAGCGGTGCTCTTCCCGGCCAATGAAGAAAGGTACAAATGAGGTTGCCACGCAGCATCACTGCGGAAAAGGTGGTAGAAAGGATAAAGCGAAGCAAACAGTCAAATCATGGCACCTCTGATCTGGAGGTCGGCCACGTCCTGAGTGCAGTCATGTCGGGTGAAATGTATGAACCGGCTTGTCTAACTGCTGGCGAGACTCTTCATATGCCGTGCGTGGAGTGAAGCTCCTCCCGGTTAAGGAAGTAAATGCGGAAAAGAAATAAAGGTTGCTGTGCGGAGCCGATGGGAAAAGGTGGTGGAAAGTGAAGTTTAACCGGTATGTCCAGTAGTATCGCTACGAGAGCTATACCACGGCACCTCTGCTCTAGATGCCGCCCACGTCCGAAATACACCTACACTGGTGAAATATGCCTAAACTGGCACACACCAGGGGTGAAACTTGATGGCTAGACATGTCATGCCACCTCCGCTCTAGAGGTCGGTAACGCCTGATAAACACCCATACTGGTGAATTTTGCCTAAACCGGCTCATACCAGGGGTGAATCTTGAAGGCTATGCATGTCACAGCACCTCTGCTCTAGAGGTCGGTCCCGTCCCAAACACGCCCATACTGGGATAATATGCCTAAACCGGCTCAACCCAGGGGTAGAAGTCACTAGTGGCGAGGATTCGTCCTCCTAGACAAAAGCTCCATCCTGGTCACAACTAGGAAGGGTAGCGGCCACGACCGCAAAATGCTGAAGTCGGAGACACTGGACCAGGGCAGTCTAGATAGGCAACCACCTCTCACCCGGCGGGGATGTTTGCGTATCCTAATCGCGCTGAGGTTTTCCGGTGAGAAAGTCCAACCCTGGACTGGATGGGCAACCACCTCTCACCCGGCGGTGATACACGGGTATCTCAAAACACGTCGAGGTTTTCCGGTGAGAAAGTCCAACTCTGGCCTGGGTGGGCTACCGCCTCTCACCCAGCGGGGATGCACTGATATCCTAAACACGTCGAAGTCTTCCGGTGAGAAAGTCCAACCCTAGACTAAACTGGTGCAATGAAAACCACGGTGTCACGCAATCCCGCTTCCGAGACCCACCAAGAATACAGGCTAAAGCACTGTGACACTCTGAATCTCTTGTGGTCCTTTCGTGGATCTCGTGTGGTCTATTTTGGACCACACAGGGGACCACGGGACCTAACGAGGACCACAGGCATGAATTCAGTAGGTTCACAGTGCGGTTTTTGGTGGTAGAAGTGAACGAAGAAGAAGAAGATTTCCCTCATTGTATCTCCATTATTAGTTAGCAGTGATCCAAGATATTCAAAACTCTCCACTTCTTCCAGTTTTTCCTCATTGATACATATATCAGCTGCCTTGTCTGTTTTGTCAGTTGTCATCAATTTAGTTTTCTTCGCATTAAGATAGAGGTTCTGCTCTTCGCTTTTCTTACCGGCTGACATTATGAAATACCAGAGATTAGATATGCTGATGACACAGTATTACTGTGCACAACACAAAAAGGAATGAAAAAAAAAGGGTGGAGACAACCAGCCTGGAAAAGAAGTCGCTGTTCTAGAGCTCTCCGAGATCGTACATCAGAAGAGCAGAAGTAGAACACACTAACAGAAATGTCCTGTTTTTACCCCGTGGTTGCATTGGCAAAAGTCCTTTTAGTTAAAAATCGCCTTAAGACAGATGACACTTTTTTGTGGTACCAGATGTTGCGGACACCATATATGTAACACTTGCCCGTTTGTTGTAGAGACTAACCAGATCTCCTCCATACGTCCACGTTATCAGTTCAGGAGGGTTTCACCTGCACTTCACGCAATGTTATTTATGGCATTATGTGCGAACGTTCTTATATGTAGTATATATGAGAGAACGGTTTTGACGCTTTGGAGACCGTTTCCGTCAATATCTTAACGACATTTCGAAGAGGGCATGGATCCCTATGGCAAAGCACTTTTGCCGAAGCAACCACAGGGGAAAACATGACATTTCTGTGATCTGCTCCTGCTCTTCTGGTGTACGATCTCGGAGAGCCCTAGAACAGCGACTATTTTTCCAGGCCGGCTGTCTCCACCCAGCGGGAATTAACAATGTTTTCAGCTTCCTATAAAACTTCTTTAGATTTCCACTTATTTTCTGCTATTCATACTTTACTTATTGTTTTAGACCCGTGCAGTTTCATGTTATCTCCCAGCTTCTCTCCCCCTTCCCACCACTATCTGCTTCTCTAGCGACCTACAGGTGCTTATTGGCCCTCCTGGTCTCGTTTCCTTTCATCTTGATTCACATTATCTCCAAGCTCCCCTCACCACCACAACCTGCTTCTCTCGCGGTCTACAAGTGTTTATTGCCCTGCGCTTTCCTCACCGCCCCCCGGATCTCTCCCTTCCCCTGCCTCTGATATCGATTAGTTATATCCGCTTTCCTTTGTGGTAAATTTTCCTCGCCTCTATTTGAATGTTTTCTGTCTAGGATGATGCCGCAAAGCTAAGTTCTTCATTTTCATTTTATTTTAGTTATTTGTGGTGTTGTGTTTGTGTATGAAATTCTTCAGGAAGGCTCACGCCAAAATATTGGATGTTGTATGTTTTTCATTTAATCATTCTCATCTTACTCTCACACTTACTCCTATTTGTTTTTTGCTCACTCCCTCTGCCGCCGCGTAAAACTATACCATACACCTCTATTTACCTTTATTACTATGTTTTGTTTACCAAAGATCTATTTACCTTTATTACTATGTTTTGTTTACCAAAGGTCTATTTACTTTTATTACTATGTTTTGTTTACCAAAGATCTATTTACCTTTATTACTAGTTTTAACACACAAATAGAGGCGTACTATATAGTTTTATCATACAAATATAAGTACACTATATGTAGTTTTAACACACAAATAGAAGCAATCTATAGGTAGTTTTATCATGCAGTTAACGGTGACTGAAATCTGGAATGTATTCTTCACGTCAGTCACAGTCAAGAGAAACTGAAAACCAGTCCTGGTATGTAACATTTAAATTTAAAATCATTTATTAGATCGTACGTTGGCGTATTCCACACTACAAGAACTTAATACTGAAGAAGGCTGGCTAGTAAAGATGATTAAACAGAGAAAACTTAAATATTTTGGACACATTAAACGTCATGAGAATTTGGAGAAGACAGTCTTGGAAGGGTACATAATGGGAAAAAGAAAGAGAGGAAGATCAAGGCGAAGATGGCTGCAAGACATTGTTGATAATCTGCAAATGGATGCAACAGCAGCAGGCCATCTTGCTTACAACCGAGGCCTACAGGAGAGCTGTTACGGAGGCAAAGTTCCACAAGGAACTTGCACATGACTCAATGGCGTTGACGTGCCTCGAAAGATGAGTGCTAAATCAAATGATTCGTAGCAAGTACAAAATATTCTCCAGCAACTGTCTCCACGCCAACGTGTCCAAATTTAAAAACAAACATGATCCAGAAAGTACTTTGTAAATTAGGACTGTTCCAAAAACAAAAGTTATGAAGCAGCCATTAAAATCAGTCGTTGACTGAATCCTAGATAACTTTCAAACAGAATTAACATTTTTCCAGAATTTGATAACCACTGGAATATCTGTCATCAGAAAGCTATGTACATGAACAGCGCTTTTCAAAGTCTTGTTATCTGGGACTCCTTCCAGACAGAAAATCACACATTTAATAATAACAACATCCAAAATCTGAATTGAGAATGGAGACAGTGTATATGTTGTAATATCAGATCAAGAGTCTAACTTTGCTAGGTCCTATTTGGAGTTTCTACATGGAAAATCTAATACTGTGACAGCTAACCGCTAGTACTAGAAAAAAAAAAAACAATCATAAGATGCGTTACTTCCACAACGTTTTTCAAGATGAAACTCTTCTCCACAGATTTCATTTTTATCATTTTAATTTGTTTTTCTAATCATGAAAACCTTAAAACAACATATGCTCAACAAAGACTGCTTTGTTCTAATTTCGACTTCAAAATCGATTTCTGACTTGAGGAGACCTGAAGCCCTGGGAAAATATTGCGAGAACTGGCAAGACAGGTACGACAAGTTAAGAAAACAGGTAGCAGACATAGGATAACGCAACACAAACATTTCTGGTTTGTATGCTTTGGACTCTTGCTGTAAGAGCTGTACTTTCTGGGGACAAAACAAGCCGTACGTCGGGGCAGGCCAGAAACTGGACAGCAGGGGGGTGTGGAGAGAAAGGTAAATTACTATTCCTTGCAGTACAACATGACAGTCCACCAAGACTCAGTTCTTTCTGTGGATAAATACAAACAGGTAGAAAAAAGTGACAAAATGTCTTAAAATAAAATACCTGGGTATGATTTACAAGTACTTTAATTTATTTCCTCTCTCTCTCTCTCTCTCTCTCTCTCTCTTCTCTCTCTCTCTCTCTCTCTCTCTCTCTCATCTCGTCCTCTTTTTCTCTTCTTTCTCCTCCCACTAAACTTTTTCCCTCTAGCTCTCATTGTTTCTGTTTATATCTAATCCTGATCTTTTTTTTCTGAATTAACTACTATTTTATTACACAATTTCTTCTAAATTAACATTATCTACTCTCCTTTTACCTACTCTTCATTTAAAATCATCTATTTTTTTCTACTTTCTCATGATTTTATATAATGTACTCTTTTTCATTTCCTCCTCATTTAACGTCAACACCTTTCTTCTATCTTCTCCTCATTTAACATCATCTATTCCCTACTTTCTGCTCATTTTAACATCTACTCTCTACTTTTCGCCAATTTAACATCATCTATTCTATATACTTTCTTCTCATTTGACATCCTCTATTCTATCATATATTCTTTTCTACTTTCTTCTCATTCAGCATCCTCTATTCTATTCTTTTCTACTTTCTTCTCCTTTAACATCACCTACTCTCTTCTACTTTCCCCTCGCGTGAAGATCACCTGCAAGAATACTAATATATTTTTTACCATAAGGCATACCTCACATCTTCTCTCACTCATAAGCTTATCCCGCTCATACAGCTTCTCCCGCTCATACAGCTTCTCCCGCTCATACAGCTTCTCCCGCTCATAGAGCCTCTCCCACTCATACAGCTTCTCCCGCTCATAGAGCTTCTCCCACTCATACAGCTTCTGCCGCTCATACAGCTTCTCCCACTCATACAGCTTCTCCGGCTCATACAGCTTCTCCCGCTCATACAGCTTCTCCCACTCATACAACTTCTCCCACTCATACAACTTCTCCCACTCATACATCTTCTCCCACTCATACATCTTCTTCCACTCATACAGCTTCTCCCACTCATACAGCTTCTGCCGCTCATACAGCTTCTCCCACTCATACAGCTTCTCCCACTCATACAGCTTCTCCCACTCATACAGCTTCTCCCATTCATACAGCTTCTGCCGCTCATAAACTTCTCCCACTCATACATCTTCTCCCACTCATACATCTTCTCCCACTTATACAGCTTCTCCCACTCATACAGCTTCTCCCGCTCATACAGCTTCTCCCACTCATACAGCCTCTCCCACTCATACAGCTTCTCCCACTCATACAGCTTCTCCCGCTCATACAACTTCTCCCACTCATACATTTTCTCCCACTCATACAGCTTCTCCCACTCATACAGCTTCTCCCACTCATACAGCTTCTCCCACTCATACAACTTCTCCCACTCATACAGCTTCTGCCGCTCATACAACTTCTCCCACTCATACAGCTTCTGCCGCTCATACAACTTCTCCCACTCATACATTTTCTCCCACTCATACATCTTCTCCCACTCATACAGCTTATTCCACTCATACATCTTCTTCCACTCATACAGCTTCTTCCACTCATACATCTTCTCCCACTCATACAGCTTATTCCACTCATACATCTTCTTCCACTCATACAGCTTATTCCACTCATACATCTTCTTCCACTCATACAGCTTATCCCACTCATACATTTTCTTCCACTCATACATCTTCTTCCACTCATACAGCTTATTCCACTCATACAGCTTCTCCCACTCATACAGCTTATTCAACTCATACATCTTCTTCCACTCATACATCTTCTTCCACTCATACAGCTTCTTCCACTCATACATCTTCTCCCACTCATACAGCTTATTCCACTCATACATCTTCTTCCACTCATACAGCTTATTCCACTCATACATCTTCTCCCACTCATACAGCTTATCCCTCTCATACATCTTCTCCCACTCATACATCTTCTTCCACTCATACAGCTTCTTCCACTCATACAGCTTCTCCCACTCAGTTTCTACCGCTCATACAACTTCTCCCACTCATACAGCATCTCGCACAGAAGCACACCTGAGCTCCGCCTACAATCTCTCCCACACAGTGCAGTACCTCACACCTTCACACCTTCACATGATGAAGACGTCTTAAATTTCAGCGGCAGCAAATCCAAAGAGAGGAAAAAAGAACCCCAAAATGACTAAATCGATTGGCGTTGATTGATTTGTATCGAATTTTCAAGCAGCAATAACTTTCTTACAGAAACACATAATCGTTAAAATGGTTGTCTACAGAAAGTTAAAGTATATTAACACTTCATTTCACGCCTCATTTTTTCCGAGGCTATTTGCAAGCAGATAATTAGCTTTTTATTAAACCTACTGAAAGCTAAAGTAATTTAGTTGCACTTCTGGAAGCAAGGGCTAGAGAATATGATGGATCTTTGTGCAGTTTGCCATTTGTTTCTAGCGTCATATTCCTGCTTAAGATTGTTGAATGTTGATGTTTCCTTCATCATATCCCTGATTAAGATTGTTGAATCTTGATGTTTCCTTCATCATATCCCTGATTAAGATTGTTGAATCTTGATGTTTCCTTCATCATATCCCTGATTAAGATTGTTGAATGTTGATGTTTTCTTCATCATATCCCTGATTGAGATTGTTGAATGTTGATGTTTCCTTCATAATATCCCTGATTAATATTGTTGAATGTTGATGTTTCCTCCATCATATCCCTGATAAAGATTGTTGAATGCTTTTAGTTTTAATGAGAAGAGATCCTTGAAGGCAATACGCTGATATTGGTTTCTATGATCATATTTACGAATGCGATGAATCTGGTCTGTGTTTTGTCATTGTCATGTAATTTGTCACTGCATGTGTTTTGTCACTGTCATGTGTTTTGTCAGCTGATATTACGTTTTCAGAACAACTGACAGACATTCATGATCTTCTCCTCCATATCTTCCGTCTTGACACAGTTTGGGGTTCCAATAATGATCATTTCGTTTTTCTCTCACATCTGTTTTGCGAAGGCTATTCAAGGAACATTGAGCTACTCACTTTACTAACAGAAAACCATGGGACACTGAGCTACTCACTTTACAAGAAGAAAACAGTGGAACATTGAGCTACTAACTTTACTATCAGAAAACAGTGCAACATTGAGCTACTCACTTTACTAACAGAAAACAGGGGAACATATAGCTACTCATTTTACTAACAGAAAACAGCGGAACATTGAGCTACTCACTTTACTAACAGATAACAGTGGAACATTGAGCTACTCACTTTACTAACAGAAAACAGTGCAACATTGAGCTACTCACTTTACTAACAGAAAACCGTGGAACACTGAGCTACTCACTTTACTATCAGAAAACAGTGGAACACTGAGCTACTCACTTTACTATCAGAAAACAGTGGAACACTGAGCTACTCACTTTACTAACAGAAAACCATGGAATAGTTTAATAACTGTTTACTAAACAGATCTAAGGACAAACTGTTTAACAAGCTCAACCAAATGAGGAGAAGAAACCTTCAACATAGAACAAAAAATTATCCACGTCATCTGTGTCGGGTGAGGATACCTGTTATAAAACAGTGATAGAGAGACTTACCTAGCTCTGATGTACTGATGAACTGTAGCTGGGTGGGATCATACCTACGACATGCAGGGACTGTGGCTGTGGAGCTCACCGAGAGGCCTGATATTGTAGCTGACTGGGGCCCATTGTTCCATATTCTTCTGGACGAGTATGGAAATGACTAAAGTCTAAAGAAAAGCTAGTATCATTGTCATCTATCATTACTGTTATTATCGCTTGGCAGAGGGTAACAGCAACTTACATAAGAGCAGCGGATACATGGGTGTGGAAGTCAGTGACGATCAACACCTGACTGCCATGGATCGGAGAGAGAGCGAGAGAGAGAGAGCGAAAGAGAGAAAGAGAGAGAGAGCGAAAGAAAGAGAGAGAGAGAGAGCGAAAGAGAGAGAGAGAGCGAAAGAAAAAGAGAGAGCGAAAGAGAGAGAGAGAGAGAGAGCGAAAGAAAGAGAGAGAGAGCGAAAGAAAGAGAGAGAGAGAGAGCGAAAGAGAGAGAGAGAGAGCGAAAGAGAGAGAGAGAGAGCGAAAGAAAGAGAGAGAGAGAATAACACAGAGAATGAGAGAGAGAACGAACGAGAGAATGAGAGAAAGCGAGAGAGAGAATGAGAGTGAGAGAGAGAATGAGAGAGAGAGAACGAAAGAGAGAATGAGAGAGAGAATGAGAGAAAGCGAGAGAGAGAGAAAGAGTGAGAGAGCGAGGGAAAGCGACAGTCACACACTGAAGCAGCTTCATTTACCCAAAAGTTTCAATGTTTAATCTTTGTACTGCTGTCACAAAAAATGTCTTAAGAGTCAATAACTTTGGATCCGTTACCAGCAGAACAGAGAGACCAAGAAAATCAATTCTCTTTTGAAGTAAGAGCCCAAACACTGATTGCATTGTACGGCACAGATTTTTGTGGCCATAGTTAAGCTGAGCTGTAATAAAAATTGATTACCCTTGCCACGGTGAGAATCGATACAATCCGGACTTGGAGTAGAGTAATCGAGACAAGGTACGTGCCGATTAGACCTTAGGACCTGTTACTGAAAGGTAAAGCTTGCCAAACTGTCAGTGACAGAAGGTCAGAAGTTAAGACCTTCGGGAAGGGATAAATGTAAACCCGTTACACAGGAGATAAAGAATGGTGTGGAAATAAATACATTTACTACACGACAGAAGGAATCGAGCTTAAACGTGTCGGATATTTGATGATATAAACGAAAACGATTACAAGGGTAAATAAGGTAAGACACGTTTTATTTTGCTAGTGTTATGTTCACGTCCACGAAGTTTTTTCTTTGTGTAAAAAAAAAGGGTAGAAATTAAACGGTATATGACAGCCGAAGATAAGAAACTAAAACTAACTGAGCAGAACAACCAATATTTCACCCACATGTAGATAAAGGTTGAAACGTGGAAGAAACAAAAACAGGACCAGAATAAAATGTGAAATTGAATGAACAAATGAAGAAACACATCTTGTCATTTCATTGTCGCACTGACTCTTTCTTTACTGTTTATTTATATATTTCTGTTCGTTTTGCATGTAGTTGATTATAATCATGTAGTCTTTCATGTAGTTGATTATAATCATGTAGTCTTTCATGTAGTTGATTATAAACATGTAGTTTTTGATTTTGATGTAGTTGATTATAAACATGTAGTTTTCATGTACTTGATTATAAACATGTAGTTTTTATGTAGTTGATTATACACATGTAGTTTTTATGTAGTTGACTATAAACATGTAGTTTTTCATGTGGTTGATTATAAACATGTATATTTTTCTACTTTTTGTCAGAGATTTGTTTATAGACTTCACATTCATGAAGTTCTATGGTTGCTGAATACTAAAGCCATAAATACAGTATTTCATACATTGCTAGATATTATAACATTAATTTTTTGATAAGCAATAAAAAATAAATAGAAAAGAGACAAGAGAAAAGAACTTAAACCAAAACAGTAAAGGCGGAATTGACCTTTAAGAATCTTGAGAAAATATGGAAATTAAAACTCCTATACAATGTTCTAACCTTAGGATATTCAACTCTAATGTATTCCCAAACATGCGTACATGCATGTGAATGCTGGAAAACAACCAAAGAAATAGACAGCAAACTGGACCCTATTTGAAAACAAATGTCTAAGAAAAATATTCTGTATACAGTGGAATGAACGCAAGACAAAAGCAGAGATAAGAGAGATGGCCATGCAGCAAGTCTCAATTATTCATTTCATTCATTCATTTGCATGTCCCTTGCGGAACTTTGCCTCCCAAACAGCATTCCTGTAGGCCTGTCGGTTGTGAGCAAGATGGCCTGCTGCTGATGCATCCATTTACAGATCATCAACGATGTCTTGCAGCCATCTTCGCTTTGGTCTTCCTCTCTTTCTTGTTCCCTTCCAAGGCGGTCTTCTCTAGATTATCATGACGTTTAATGTGTCCAAAATATTTAAGTTTTCTCTCTTTAATCCTCTTTACTAGCCAGCCTTTTTCAATATTAAGTTCTTGTAGTATGGATATATTTGTTCTTTTTTGTGTCCATGATATTTGAATAACTCTTCTGTAGCATTTACATTCAACTGCATTTATGCGTTTCTCAGCTGTTTTGTTAAGTGTTCGGGTCTCACAGGCATATGCTATGATGGGAAAGATGCATGCCCTTAAAAATCTTATTTTTGTGGTTCTGTCTGTTCCTCTCCACAGATTCTTTAGTTGATTTACTTTCTGAAGATCGATAGATGTCCTCCTTTTAATTTTCCTCATTGTATCTCCATTATTAGTTAATAGTGAACCAAGATATTAAAAACTCTCCACTTCTCCCAATTTTTCCTCATTGATACATATTTCAGCTGCCTTATTTGTTTTGACAGTTGTCATCAATTTAGTTTTCTTCGCATTAAGATAGAGGTCTCAATAGTCTCAATAGTGATCAAGAAAAGAAGGTGGGCTTTTGTGGAGCAACACGATGAGAAGAAACAATCAGAGAGAATTACGAAGTAAGCCATCAAATGGGAAAACATCTGGGAAATGACAAAGAGACCGACCTTGAGAGATCATAAAGAGAACACTGACAAGAGAAGCTAAGATAAGTGGCATCAAATCGATGAAATAGAGAAGTTTGTCGAGAATATAGACTCATAGCGAGATACAGTGGGAGCCTTATGTAACGCCTGACAGCGCGAGAAGCATGTAAGAATAAAAGTAAGTCCTATTATGGAGGCATCTAGTGGGATATGGGGATAGTGCCCGTATTTTCCTTCACCGTCCGCTGGGCAGAATGAGCAGTGTGGTCAACAACACACTTCGCTGATTTTACATCCCAGTCTCCAAGAGTAGCTGAGTATCCATCTCTACAGCAGGCAAACTGGGGCGCTCCTAGTCAGACTTGACCCGTGGACTTCACCGTGAGAGGAGTGTGAACAACCAACTTGCTAACGAGACACCCAGCTTGGCAGTCAGCGCTAGACACAAATAATGTATACAACGAAACGGAACATTATTTACGCCTCAGTGATCTTCTACTGGACATTATAATCAGTTGCTTGACTTAGATGTGCAACCATGGTTGGTGGACCTTGTTAAACAATTTGCCCTTAGATAAAATAACACAGAGCACTCGGAATCTACTGGAAGCAGCAGAGATGTGGTTCCCAAGAAGAATGATGAGATAACCATGGACAGCCAAGAAATTAAATGAAGATGTTCTAAGGAAGTTTGGGCAAAAGTGAGAAATTATGACAGAATTCAGAAAACGACAGTCCAGATTTATTGGACATGTTTTTAGAAGAAGTAAACTGGAACATCTAGTGACAACAAGAAAAAGGGACAGAGAAAGACACAAAAAAGCAACAAAAACAACAAAACTTGACTGATCAAAGGATTGGCATGGGACACGGTTCAAAACACATCTTATAGAAAGAGCAAAGGATAGATGGTTGTGGAAAATCAGTGACGATAAACACCTGACTGCCTTGGCCCAAAGAGTGTGTGTGAGAGAGAGAGAGAGAGAGAGAGTGAGAGAGAGAGAAAGTGATATATATATATATATATATAATATATAACACTTCTCGTGTTATCTCTGAATCGCATCTCTTATAAAGATAATTCATTATATATAATACATTCATTTTAAATCATTCTCTTGTCTTGTCTTTTCTTGTCTTGTCTTCTGTCTCTCTGGGACTGTGAACTGGTATTCTTTGCAGCTGATGCTGTGAAGATGCTCAGGCGCAACATCATATGGGCTTGCCATCGGGTTATAACAGCTATTTTTTTTCAGTCTCTGAGTACAGCTAAAAGCAGGGAGTGTGCAATACTTCTTTAGCAAACTCCACCACCATGGGGACTATGACGATCACTGTCTTGTTAGCCAGGCTAGGTCTGTTACTGGGGGTACCAAGAGATAGCTGGGATAGGGTCTTGGTCAGCTATGGGTTGCTGATTACTAAATGGGCAGCGTCTTCGCGCCCCCACCCCTCCATCAGAATCTTTGAAATACATGTCCCTTGAGGAACTTTGCCTCCCTAACAGCTCTCCTGTAGGCCTCTCTGTTGTAAGCAAGATGCCCTACTGCTGATGCATCCATTTGCAGATTATCAGCGATATCTTGCAGCCTTCTTCGCCTTGGTCTTCCTCTCTTTCTTTTTCCTTTTATGTATCCTTCCAAAATGGTCTTCTCTAAATTCTCATGACGTTTAATGTGTCCAAAATATTTTAGGTTTTCTCTGTTTAATAAAAAATTGCCAACACCTTGAAAAGATTATCATTATTATATTATTATATATTTATATTATGAATTCACTTTCTTGCAGCAGATTTATATTTTGAAGCCGGTCCGTCCATATTCAAAATGTGAGAAACATTACATTCCACAAGTTAGCGTAATTATTCAGTAATTACCAGAGCCGCTGTGCCAGTGCTTGGATATAGCGGTAATTGAAGACAAACAAGATGGTCGAGATCGCACGTTTCAAAACACCAGAGTTCTCCAATTTCTCCAATTAAGGCGACTTAATGAATAAAAAATCTCGCTTCAGTTAACAGCCACATCATCATCATCATCATCATAATCATCATCATCGTTTCTAGCTCCCTGTGATTATAAAGAGTGTCTTATCGCTTTCATTAGCTTTTTCTGGCGTCGACTTTCACAGCCAGGGAGAGAGATCTCATTAAGTTTGTATTAACAGCACTAAATCTATCGTTAGGTACCAAGATATGGTCGCTAGGGAGCTGACGCTTAAACAAGCTTCATTGACTGCCCCAGGTACATTCATCGTGGCCCAGATTTGCAGATCCGCCACGCTGACGAGATTGTGAAGTCATTGAAACTTGCATTAGTTCTTTCACTAGAAAACAATGCTAGAGCCGATATTAATCTCGCTATTAGAGTGAAAGTCGAATGTAGTTCATTGGTTAGCTTTACATATTCGCCTTAAAACTGGTGTAGTTTTCTGTGCATGTGGCATTGTTTCATTGGTTAATTTTTAATACTATAACTGACATTAACTCTGCTATTATGGTCTGTGAGATCACTGGTATCATCGTTAGTTCCAGTGATGAGATCTTTGAAGGCAATACATTCATACTGATATCTATGATTACATTTCTGAAGACTGATTCTTGCATGTGTTTTTATTATTGGCATGTGATTCTTCGGATGATATTAACTTTTCAGAATTACTTGAAGAAATTCTGAACTGATGCCACTATAGCTTCTGTTTAGTACTTTGTTTGGTACTGTGAGGGCCACTACACACTGATAACAGAGGTTATGGTTAAAAACAAAAATAGTAGTACTGTATGTCTGTCACCAAGAGTTAGTCATAAGAATACCAGAACTAGAGGATTGTCATCAAAGGTTATACGAATACTAGAACTATAAGATAGTCATTAATAGTCATTAAAAGTTATAAGAGTACTAGAACTATAGGATAGTCATTAAGAGTTAGAGTTATAAGAATACTAGAACAATAGGATAGTCATTAAGAGTTAGTTATAAGAATACTGGAACTATAGGATAGTCATTAAGAGTTGGAGTTATAAAAATACTGGAATTATAGGATGGTCATCAAAAGTTATAGGAAAACAAGAGCTATAGGATGGTCATCAAGAGTTATAGGAATACTAGAGCTATAGGATAGTCATCACGAGTTAGAGTTATAAGAATACCAGAAATATAGGATAATTACCAAGAGTTAGAGTTATAAGAGTACTAGAACTATAGGATAGTCATAAAAAGTTATAGGAATACTAGAACTACAGGATGGTCATCAAAAGTTATAGGAATACTAAAACTATAGGATGGTCATAAAAAGTCATAGGAATACTAGAACTATAGGATAGTCACTAAGAGTTAGAGTTATAAGAATACTAAAACTATAGAATTATCACCAAGAGTTAGAGATGTTTAGATGTATATAGTTTTCCGCTGTGTATATTGTTTATATATATATGTTTATATTTGTTTATCTTTCAGGAGAGAAAGCAGATGAATGTACGATGGATTATTCTTTGATAGCAGGAGTGACATTGTTAATGATGCCCAACAGTTGCCATCTGTAAGTGGCTTTCAAGGATCCACACTGTGCCCAGACTGAAGATACTTTTATTTCTGCTCGCACTCTAGGTTATCCTGAAGACTTCAGATTCAAGTTTGCTATTTAAGAAAAAAAACATCTCTCATGTTATCTTTCATGCTTGTAGTGAATATTCCTGGCATCTATCAGCCATCATGAAGGCAACTTTCAGATTAAAGTTTGCCAACAAGTGAAAAAAATCTTTTCAGCCCTGTCGATATAATGGCAGTGAAGATCAAACGGCGCCGGGCGCAGAGCCCAGGCAAATGGTCCTCTCCTTACGGCCCAAACACGCTGGCTCACGTAGGTTTCGCGGAGTCCAGACATCTTCAGCCAGAGCGGCTGCCTTCAGGAAAGAGGGAGAGGGCTGTATGTGTACGTCTACTTGATGCGAGCAAGCAAACGATATTTCATGTGCAGGTAAGACAAACAGCCTTCATGCAGAGAGCTCTCTAAGCAGACATCTATAGAGCCATAATGTTGAACACAATCCCCAAAACTCAGGCGGACACACACACCAAGTTACTGCCCCTGCTCGCGGATTTCAGGTTCTTGGTGTGGACGTGCAGAAACAGGGCTCGTTTTAGTTTCTGCACGTTTAGTCCTGCCACATTTTCGGGACTGCTCCAGCAAAGAGCGAGCAGAATAATGGAATGAGAGAGAGGGAGAAAGAAAGAAGTAAGAGAGAGTAAAATTTAAATTCAAGAACTCATGTACATCCTAAGAGTGAAAGAGAACTCTTTGCCAAAAACGGATTATGTACATCAACGGAGAGAAAGATGACGATGGGAGAGAGAGAGAGAGAGAGAGAGAAAGGGAGAGAGAGAGTATAAAAAGAATCTCTGACAGTTAGAGAAATATTAAAACCCGTTTTCATTTGAATTCTGCTTTAAAAAAAGTCCCCCCCCCCCAAAAAAAAAAAGGGAACAACATGATGACAGCAACAGGGATCACTCACACGAGGTTTCCAAGTTGCACAGTGTAAGGTCTTGACAGACCAGTCACTCAGTCTGATTAAAAAAAAAAGAGAGCTCTCTAACGTAGACAGCCAAACAGCGACACAGCTACCTAAATCATCAGATATAGTCATTCGGAATCCAAATATAATTTACTGAAATGAATTCTGAGAGACGATAATATCTTGAATGTGAAGGTAAAGTCATGTATATGTTGTGCTGTATGGTGGGGAGATAAAGTCCCGTGTATGTTGTGATGCATTATAGAGAGGTAAAGGCGTGGCCGAGGGAGGTTTTTGTTAACACTTGTTTTAATTTCACACTCTCATTTACCATCCATCTCTGTGAGCAAAATAAAAGGTGTAAACTTGACAGGGGAAGTAACCGCGAGCCCTAATCACGGTCCATTCAAGGTCTTGGACTAGCCAATCAAATTCCTTCTCGCACTCTAGGTTATCCTGAAGACTTCAGATTCAAGTTTGCTATTTAAGAAAAAAAACATCTCTCATGTTATCTTTCATGCTTGTAGTGAATATTCCTGGCATCTATCAGCCATCATGAAGGCAACTTTCAGATTAAAGTTTGCCAACAAGTGAAAAAATCTTTTCAGCCCTGTCGATATAATGGCAGTGAAGATCAAACGGCGCCGGGCGCAGAGCCCAGGCAAATGGTCCTCTCCTTACGGCCCAAACACGCTGGCTCACGTAGGTTTCGCGGAGTCCAGACATCTTCAGCCAGAGCGGCTGCCTTCAGGAAAGAGGGAGAGGGCTGTATGTGTACGTCTACTTGATGCGAGCAAGCAAACGATATTTCATGTGCAGGTAAGACAAACAGCCTTCATGCAGAGAGCTCTCTAAGCAGACATCTATAGAGCCATAATGTTGAACACAATCCCCAAAACTCAGGCGGACACACACACCAAGTTACTGCCCCTGCTCGCGGATTTCAGGTTCTTGGTGTGGACGTGCAGAAACAGGGCTCGTTTTAGTTTCTGCACGTTTAGTCCTGCCACATTTTCGGGACTGCTCCAGCAAAGAGCGAGCAGAATAATGGAATGAGAGAGAGGGAGAAAGAAAGAAGTAAGAGAGAGTAAAATTTAAATTCAAGAACTCATGTACATCCTAAGAGTGAAAGAGAACTCTTTGCCAAAAACGGATTATGTACATCAACGGAGAGAAAGATGACGATGGGAGAGAGAGAGAGAGAGAGAGAGAAAGGGAGAGAGAGAGTATAAAAAGAATCTCTGACAGTTAGAGAAATATTAAAACCCGTTTTCATTTGAATTCTGCTTTAAAAAAAGTCCCCCCCCCCCAAAAAAAAAAGGGAACAACATGATGACAGCAACAGGGATCACTCACACGAGGTTTCCAAGTTGCACAGTGTAAGGTCTTGACAGACCAGTCACTCAGTCTGATTAAAAAAAAAAGAGAGCTCTCTAACGTAGACAGCCAAACAGCGACACAGCTACCTAAATCATCAGATATAGTCATTCGGAATCCAAATATAATTTACTGAAATGAATTCTGAGAGACGATAATATCTTGAATGTGAAGGTAAAGTCATGTATATGTTGTGCTGTATGGTGGGGAGATAAAGTCCCGTGTATGTTGTGATGCATTATAGAGAGGTAAAGGCGTGGCCGAGGGAGGTTTTTGTTAACACTTGTTTTAATTTCACACTCTCATTTACCATCCATCTCTGTGAGCAAAATAAAAGGTGTAAACTTGACAGGGGAAGTAACCGCGAGCCCTAATCACGGTCCATTCAAGGTCTTGGACTAGCCAATCAAATTCCTTCTCTAGGGCACGTTAACTAACCCATATGTAGGTTAGTCTGGAAATGAAATGACACGTGAGTGGCTGTGACATATTCTGATGAATTGAGGACCGCGGAGAAACTCTCTCTTTCTACCTTGTTTTGTAAAACTGCATCATACATCTCTTGCTAGTTGATACCCAAGGTTAGTGTAAATACACTTCAACATATACTGCGTTTGTTACCGTAAGCACGTCCAAGAAATGCTCACTTTTTTGTCATGTGTTTCCCCGATAACTATTTAGTCATCGTCGATTAGGCATCCGTTATCCTTGTCTTCAAAGTTTCAATATCAGGAATTGATGGAGTGAATAGTTTGTCCTTAGTTTACCCTCATAAAAAAGTCAAGAGGGGGTAATGCCCAGTGAACGTGGTGGACATAGTGTCGGACAATCCCTCCTAATCTCCTGGGTTTGGAAAGTTTGCGTTCAAGAACTGGCGAAGAGGTAAACCCCAGCGTGGTGATGCGCCATCTTGTTGGGAAACTGCCCATGGCTGAAACTCTGAGGTGCCACGTGAAGCTCCAACACTTCCAAGCTCAGTGACCTCTTTGTGCATTAAACCGAGCCAAATATTCACTTCTGGACTGCCCGTCTTTTTCTCTCTAACACAATGCGTGAGTTCTTTGACTCCCAGGTATGGGCATTGTGTCTGCTTGACTTTGCTCGAGCAATGAAAGGTAGTCTCATCACAGAAAAAAAACACGTGTTAGGTGATCATTGTTTGTAGCAACTTGTTCCAAAATTTCCGTAGCTAAAACATACCTGGGACAGTCATCTGACTAAAAAGCTGGAACTAGCTGCACTTTGTACGCGGGCAAACGAAGTCTTTTGTGCAAACTTTTAATCACTGTGCTCTGAGGTATGCAAAATTTTAATCACTGTGCTCTGAGGTATGCAAAATTTGAGACACAGTGTGTTACTACCGAGGACTGCGTGAAGAGGTTTTAGGAGCAGCATCTGCAGTCTCTTTACTCACACTAGGCCTATCAGTTCTTTTAAGATCAGTCTCTCTACTCACACCAGGTCTAGCAGTTCTTTTAAGATCAGTCTCTTTACTCACACCAGGTCTAGCAGTTCTTTTAAGATCAGTCTCTTTACTCACACTAGGCCTGTCAGTTCTTTTAAGATCTGTCTCTTTACTCACACTAGGCCTGTCAGTCCTTTTAAGATCTGTCTCTTTACTCACACTAGGCCTGTCAATCCTTTTAAGATCTGTCTCTTTACTCACACTAGGTCTATCAGTTCTTTTAAGATCAGTCTCTTTACTCACACTAGACCTATCAGTTCTTTTAAGATCTGTCTCTTTACTCACACTAGGCCTATCAGTTCTTTTAAGATCAGTCTCTTTACTCACACCAGGTCTAGCAGTTCTTTTAAGATCAGTCTCTTTACTCACACTAGGCCTGCCAGTTCTTTTAAGATCAGTCTCTTTACTCACACCAGGTCTAGCACTTCTTTTAAGATCAGTCTCTTTACTCACACTAGGCCTATCAGTTCTTTTAAGATCAGTCTCTTTACTCACACCAGGTCTATCAGTTCTTTTAAGATCAGTCTCTTTACTCACACCAGGTCTATCAGTTCTTTTAAGATCAGTCTCTTTACTCACACTAGGCCTGTCAGTTCTTTTAAGATCTGTCTCTTTACTCACACTAGTCCTATCAGTTCTTCTAAGATCAGTCTCTCTACTCACACTAGGCCTATCAGTTCTTTTAAGATCAGTCTCTTTACTCACACTAGGCCTATCAGTTCTTTTAAAATCAGTCTCTTTACTCCCAGCATTTGATGTTTTAAAACTTTGTCAGATCCTGTCTCTACTCATTTCTGAACCTTGGCTGAAATGTACCTGGCGAAACTGTTTCATGGTACCACATAACACTGAGCTTTCTCCTTCACAAGCGCCATTTTCCTACTAGTTATTGCAGCATCACCTAACACAGAAAAAGAAGTACCTTTGGAGTCGGCCTAAATAATGCTCCAACGTTCCTCTCTCAGGATTAATCTTTTCCTCTTGCTGGGTTCTTGTTGACGTCTTCGTGGCTGAGATTTTTTTTTGTTACAAAATTAGGTAGCTGACCCCATGTCCAACCCTTCTCCTTTCCTGGTGGGTGGGTGGGTGGGTGGGTGTGTGTGTGTGTGTGTGTGTGTTTTACAGAGTTAGGTAGCTGATCCCATGTCCAACCCTTCTCCTTTCCTGGTGGGTGTGTGTGTGTGTGTGTGTGTGTGTTTTACAGAGTTAGGTAGCTGATCCCATGTCCAACCCTTCTCCTTTCCTGGTGTGTGTGTGTGTGTGTGTGTGTGTTTTACAGAATTAGGTAGCTGATCCCATGTCCAACCCTTCTCCTTTCCTGGTGGGTGTGTGTGTGTGTGTGTGTGTGTGTGTGTGTGTTTTACAGAGTTAGGTAGCTGATCCCATGTCCAACCCTTCTCCTTTCCTGGTGTGTGTGTGGTGTGTGTGTGTTTTACAGAGTTAGGTAGCTGATCCCATGTCCAACCCTTCTCCTTTCCTGGTGTGTGTGTGTGTGTGTGTGTGTGTGTGTGGTGTGTGTGTGTGTTTTTTTTTACAGAATTAGGTAGCTGACCAATTGTCCAACCCTTTTCATTTGTCGGTGTTTTTTTTTAAACAGAATTGGGTAGCTGGCCCCATGTCCAACCCTTCTCCTTTCGCTTCCGGGGTCGGGACGGATCATAACGGAATAACTTTAAGATAACATTATACTAAAATGTATATTATTTTTCATGTCTGTTAAAAGATAACTCATTCTAAACTATACTGTTAAAAGATAATTCATTCTAAACTATACTGTTAAAAAATAGCTCATTCTAAACTATACTGTTAAAAGATAACTCATTCTAAACTATACAATGTTTTATCATGTCACAGAAGCTGTCCACTACAATCAAAAGACTTGTTGCCTCTAACCTTCAACTGACCAGTCTTTCCGAGGACTTAATGGGCCGTCTGTTTAATCTCACAAAGCTTGACCTAAGCAACAACAAGCTGAAGGATTCTTCCTTTCCCGGTAAGCACAAACAGCAATGCGGGCCACACTGTAGCACACCTATAACTCATCTCATGTTTTCGCATGTTTGTTTCAGGTGGCCTATCAGGAATGAATCACGGAACTGTTGTCTTTATTTGCATTGTTGCTTCTGACCGCATAGAAGACGTTTTGCTGAAATATTGGTTGTTTTCCATCTTTTCTTCCCCCTCCCCCATTTTCTTGTTTGTGTTTCCTATATGATCCTCACAAAGTATAAAGAATGGCTATACCGTTAGTCTTCATGTACCTGCACTTCATCTACTTGCACTTCATCTACCTGCACTTCACCGTCGCTCTTATTGATCACATTTACCTTATATTTACAGACTGCATGCGAAAACTAGAGCAGCTTGTGGACGTGCGCTTGGCAGGCAACACTCTGACCAAAGTCCCTCAGTGTATAAAGCATATGAAACATTTGACTCGGTTAGATATGAGTGACAATCAGGTGAGTGCTGTAGTAGATATGAGTGACAATCAGGTGAGTGTTGTAGTAGATATGAGTGACAATCAGGTGAGTGTTGTAGTAGATATGAGTGACAATCAGGTGAGTGTTGTAGTAGATATGAGTGACAATCAGGTGAGTGTTGTAGTAGATATGAGTGACAATCGGGTGAGTGTTGTAGTAGATATGAGTGACAACCAGGTGAGTGTTGTAGTAGATATGAGTGACAATCAGGTGAGTGTTGTAGTAGATATGAGTGACAATCAGGTGAGTGTTGTAGTAGATATGAGTGACAATCAGGTGAGTGTTGTATTTGTAAATGTGACACGTGGTCGTAATGCGTGTCCGAATCCAAATTTTATCTTGAGTTTGACAACTCTTTCAGTGCACAAAATGGAGAACCATACCGACAACGCATGTTGGGAACGATATGGCGTAAAACCCCTGTTTCCATGTCATTCAGGCATATTGGGGATACGGTGTTAGGTTCGTATGTCCAAGACCATCAGCACATGAAAGTGTGATGTGATCAGTATCATACCTGGCAGCACTTACCTTCCCAGATGTCCCTGGTACCAGTTTTTAGAGGCTGGTTTGACCCCGGGGCCTTTCTGGTGTGACGGTACCGGAAAACAAAAACAAAAACAGCCCACTGCTGGGACCTCAGTGATCGGATCCAGGGATTAGTGGACCCAGCGCAGAAACGCAGCAGGCACAGGTTACATGCATGATCGGTTTCTAAAATCCTGATCTTAACACTTATTTCTAGAAAACACTAATCTTATTCCTACCTGTTTAACAAAACTCCACTCCAGTGTTTCCCATGCTTGTCCGGGCTGCCGCCCCCTTTTTCTCCCAGGTCACATCCTCAGCTCCTCTCCTTATCTTCCCCCTCCCCCACCTCCAGCCCCGGTTATGTACTATTCATACAATGGTCTATTCAACTAGGATGAGCATTACACAGTTAAAACCCTAGCAACCCCCCCCCCCCCCAGTTTATTTAACAACACGAATGAGTAAATTTACTCACCTACTGCGTTATTTTTTTCAGCTTTGTGGTAGATGCGATTCATGTAGGGGCGCAAGTTTCTCAATATCGGGATGAAAAGTGCTAAGAAGGAAGGTACTGCTGCCCCCGTCTAAGAAGGAAAGTATTACTGCCCCGTCTAAGAAGGAAAGTATTACTGCCCCGTCTAAGAAGGAAAGTATTACTGCCCCGTCTAAGAAGGAAGGTATTACTGCCCCCCGTTTGAGAAGAAAGGTATTATTCCCTCCTTCTAAGAAGGAAGGTATTACTGCCTCCTTCTAAGAAGGAAGATATTACTGCCTCCTTCTAAGAAGGAAGATATTACTGCCTCCTTCTAAGAAGGAAGGTATTACTGCCTCCTTCTAAGAAGGAAGGTATTACTGCCTCCTTCTGCTGCTTCGTTTCCCATCAACGCCCCCTACTCCCTTCTTTTCTTCCACTCCCACCCCCGGTTCTTTCCAACGCCAAATGGTGGGGGGGGGAATTAACGCCCAATGTGGGAAAAACTGTTTATGCTCATGCGCTGAGTACATGAACCAAACTCTGTCTGTTTTTGCTTTCCACAGATTGATTCTGGCCAGGGACTTGACCATCTGACCAGGCTGCGAATTCTGGTCCTGGACAACAACAAACTCACGTCAGTCTTCAAGGAGATCTCAGAACTCCGTAGACTGGAGGTCCTGCGATGCTGCAGGAACAAGTTACGGGAGGTCACTGCATGAACTTTGTGTTGTTCACTAGCACATGGGAACTATTGCTAAAATCTGACACTCTTAGCAGTTTACATTACATCTCTCTCTCTCTCTGAACCTTATGTGCCCAGGGCACCTGAGGGTTCCACAAGGGTTTTCCACAAATGCTTTTCCGTAAAGTCTGGAAAGAATTCAACTTGTTTTCTATGTTTTTGGTGATTTTCCAGCATTCACTTCCACAGAGCAGTACATTTACAACATTACTCTTAAATATCCTGATTTTCGTCTTCATGCTTAGTTTTTTAGATTTCCATATAGTCTGCAGCATTGCAAAAGCCTGGTTTGCTCTAGTAAGTCTGCTGTTGATGTCCTCTGTGCTGTCTCCATTTTCTACTACTCTACTGCCAAGGTATACAAATTCGTTGACCCCCTCCACTAACTTACTATCTACTCTGAGTACATTTCTATTGTTCACATTTTGCTTCATTAACTTTGTCTTTCCTACGTTGATCTTTAGTCCTACATTATTTGCATTCTGAGTTAGCTTGTTTATTTTATCTTGCATATCTTTGTGGCTGCTTGATGGTAGACAAATGTCGTCCGCAAAGTCAAGGTCCTCCAGCACTGTGTCAAGGGTCCATTGTAATCCTCTGCGTTTGTCTGATGTTGCCTCCTTCATTAACCAGTCTTCTTCCAAGATAAATAATGTTGGTGATAGTACAAATCCCTGCTTCACTCCTGTTTGTACCATAAAGCTGCTGGAGATATATTCTCCACAGATCACTTTAACCTAGTATAGGGCTTTGATTACATTCACTATCTTATGGGGGAGGCCATGCCATCTTAGGATTTTCCACAGTGCATCTCTGTTGACACTGTCAAAGGCTTTCTCAAAATCTATAAACAATGCATATGTTGTGCTATGCCATTCATTTGCCCGTTCTAATATTTGTCTCAGTACAAATATGTGGTCTATGCATGATATTCCTTTTCTAAATCCTGCATTCTATTTCCGAAATTTTCCATCAAGTGCTAGTACAATTCTGTTGATAATTATTCCGCAAAATACTTTACTGGTGAGTGGCAGTAGGGTAATGCCTCTCCAGTTCCCGCAGTCTCTGAGGTCACCCTTCTTTGGTAATTTTACTATAAGGCCAGTTTTCCATTCCTCTGGGGCTTTTTCTAGATCCCAAATTTGTTATTGTATCGGCAGAGTTGTTTTGGTGTTTCTGTTTCTTCTGCTTTCAACATCTCAGCAATCACTTCATCTTCACCTGGTGCTCTGTCTAATTTTAGGTTCTTTATTGCCTCCTTTACTTCATTTATTGTTATTGGTCCTGTATTGATGTTTAGTTCCGTTTTGGGTTCAAGTATGTCTATTGTTTGTGCTGCTTGTGTTCTGTTTAGTAGGGTGGTAAAGTGTTCTCTCCATCTTTCAATTTTTTTCTCTTTCTCCACTGACCAGTTGTCCATTTTGTGTCCTTACTGCACTTTCACATCTTGGGCTGAAGTTACCTGTCATCTGCTTTGTGATTCTGTAAGTTTTTTGTGTCATTTGCATATGCTGCTTTCTCTGCTGCTTCTGCTGTCATAATATTGACGTTTATCTTGACGGCATGATTCCTTCACTTCTTTGTCTTTTTGTGCATAATTACTTAAAACTTGTTCTTTTAGCCTTTGTGATTTGGTGTTCAGTAATTTTTCTTGATTTCCTTTCTTTGCTCTATCTTTTCTCATGTGGTCTTGCTTATCCATTCCTCTTTTCTCCGTTTCCGATATCCCAGCACCTCTTTTGCTGTTTCCTGTAGTGTTTTATTGAACTCTAGTATGGACATTTCTGCTTCGCCTTGTAGGATACTGAAGCGGTTCTTAAGTACTATTGAGAACTCATTCTTTGTTTGCTGGTATTTCAGTTTTCTTGTATCAAAATGTATCTTTCTGTGTTCTCCGATTTTGGCTTTCCTTAATTTTAGTTTTATTTTTGCTACCAGAAGGTTGTTATCACTTCCTACAACTGCTCCTTTCCTTGCTCTCACATCTTGTAGTGACCATTTCCACTTGTTGTTTATTAGTATGTCATCGATTTGGTTTTCTGTGATTTTATCTGGGGACCTCCAAGTCACTTTATGGATGTTTTTATGTTGGAAAATTGTCCCTCCGATGGTCTTTTTTTTCACAGAAACTGCAGTCTTTCTCCATTTTCATTTATTTCTCCAATTCCTTCTCTTCCCATGATTCTTCTTCTGTCTTCATTTCCTTCACCTACTTTTGCATTGAATTCTCCCAAGATGAGCAGCATATCATGCTTTGGTATTGTTTCTACTGTGGCTTGGAGGCTGGTGTAAAAATCTTCTTTTAATTCCTCTTCAGCTGCTTCTGTTGGTGCTAACAAACTATAATAGACAGCTTCGTGAATCTTGAGTTGAAGCGTGCATATAATAATCTCTCATTTATAGGGGTCCATTTCAGCAATGTTCTTGATGCTTCTTTTGTTATAATCAATGCTACTCCTCCTTCATGATGATCTTCTTTACCTGACCATATTATTGTATCTTCCGTGTGCTGTGTTGTTAATTTCCTTCTGCCTTGTCCTGTCCATCTTGCTTCTTGTATTCCTAATATGTCTAGATTGTATCTGTGCATTTCCTTTATGGTTTGTGCTAGTTTTCCAGTCTGGTTAAGTACCAGATAGGGTTGCTGGCCAGTCTATAGTTTTTTTTTCACTAGATAGGGTTTCTGGCCAGTCTGATAGTTTTTTTTTTACCATATAGGGTTGCTGGCCCTATGCCGAACCCTCCTTAGTCGCCTTTTACGATCATGCATGGTAGGGTACAGTGGTCCTATTCTTTGCTTCCCAGGCGTGTACCCATGTCCCGGGTATCACACGGGGGTTACATTACAGATATGGGTGATATTTACGTTGATCGGTGTTATTTATATGTAAGTCTGTGATATCTGTATGTGATTCAGTGATATTTGCATGTCGTGGATGATTCTTACATGTCACAGGTGATGATAACATGTTATATGTGACAGTAACAGGTGATACATCTCACAGGTGATTGTTGCGTGTTATATGTGATACTTACATTGTTGCGTATTATATGTGATACTTATACTGTTGCACGTTATATGTGATACTTTCATTATTACGTGTTATATGTGATATTTTCATGTATAAGTGATATTTACATCTCGTAGGTGACCGTTACATGCTGTATAAACTGTGCTGCTAGATATCATATTAGATATCATAGGATAGCATGACAGTTTGACCTGGCAGACATAAATACAAATTTCTTGCACTGTATAGTTCTATCGAAAGAGCAGGTCTCTACGTGGCCTTTGTCTATTATCTGCCTGCCATATTATCCGCCTGTCATATTATCCGTCTTCCTACGGAGGCCATTTCATGACCTGGCTTGACTGCGGAATCTTTTTTCATGAATATTTCGTTCCCATTTGACTTCCGCGTGAAACTCTGAAGAGGACATTATTAAGAGAGGCCAAATTAATAGGCATAAAATCCTTTGATGAGGTTGAAAGACTCGCCGAAGACAGGAAAAATTGGCGAACTACTTTGCGAGCCCTATGTGACGTTTAACGGCACGGGAAAGATATAAGATATAAGATAAGATTTGACTTCCGCACCAATTTCTTTCTCAAAGTTCATGTCGTTTTTATGTTTTCCTTGTTTAGACATCTGTCTTCAATATTCCATTATACGTGCATTTTGAACTGAAATATCTAAGCATTTATTTATATTATCTTTCCCTGCTTAGACATCTGTTCTCAATTTTCACTATATTCTGCTCTCAGATATCTCAACATTCTACCATCTATCACAGTTTCATGCCTCATATTCATGTAGACGGACCTTTTCGGTTCTTCGACTTTTATGAAATATAAGCCTAATTTTTTCCTTATGCAAATACTGATGAACAACGTACCAGGGAAAGGTGACAGATATTGAATTTCGTATTCTGAAATTATCTAAATTTAGATCCCACGTGATGTGCGTCATCTAAAATCTTTAACTGACCTGGCAGTCTCTGACAATCATATCAGCGTCTTGCCTGCAGACGTCTTCTTACTGCCAAAGCTGGACGTATTCGTTGCAAGTAAGAACGAAGTGAGTTACCTTCCCTTTTCATGTATGTATATGTGGGCATAGTGTTTCTCATGCAAGGCATACGTATTTAGTTTGTGCTGAAGACGAACAGAAGAAACCCAGCATTGCAGCCGGTGAGACACATTATCAGGACTCTTGTCTTTGAAAGGCACTCCAAGGGGGTTAACACTGACAATAGATCATGACGTAATTTGGTGTGATGGGATGTACTCCTAAGCAAAGTTCCTATCTTAGCTATCCCTTACACATTGTTCTGTACAATTACTAGAGACAAAATTCTAGTTAAGGACACCAGAAGGAAACTGTGGACGATCACGACAGTGGGTTGAGATAAAATGTCTAACTATAGATCTTTCTGAGTTATATTTATACAGATATGTTAACTCTCTGAAAGCCAAAGGATATTGTAGAATTCTTAATCCCTTTTTTAAAAAATATTATTGTGGTGTCCATTTATGAATCCATTTGCACCTCGTAGCTACCATCAAAATATTATACTGCACCAAAGAAGTGAAGATTATTATTTCATTCCAAAATCTCCATGCCAGTCTGAACTAAAGCTAGTAACAAAATCCTGTAAATCTCCACGCCCGTTTGAACTAAAGATAAAAGTAAAAAAAAACTAAAGCTAGGAATAAAATTCTGTAAATCTCTACGCCCGTTTGAACTAAAGATAAAAGTAAAAAAAACAAAAACAAACTAAAGCTAGAAACAAAATCCTGTAAATCTCCACGCCCGTTTGAACTAAAGTTAAAAGTAAAAAAAAAACACAGACTAAAGCTAGTAACATTCATTCATTTGCATGTCCCTTGTGGAACTTTGCCTCCCAAACAGCACTCCTGTAGGCCTCTCGGTTGTGAGCAAGATGCCCTGCTGCTGATGCATCCATTTGCAGGTCATCAACGATGTCTTGCAGCCTTCTTCGCCTTGGTCTTCCTCTCTTTCTTTTTTTCCCATTATGTACCCTTCCAAGACGGTTTTAAATCTAGTAACAAAATCCTGTAAATCTCCACGCCCGCTTGAACTAAAGATAAAAGTAAAAAAAAAAAAACTAAAGCTAGTAACAACATCCTGTAAATCTATCTCCACGCCCGTTTGAACTAAAGGTAAAAGTAAAAAAAAAACTAAAGCTAGTAACAACATCCTGTAAATCTCCATGCCCGTTTGAACTAAAGCTAGTAACAAAATCCTTTATATCTCCACTGCCTGCAACAATACAGAAGACTGACCAATGATGAAGGGATCGATGTGTTTCTCAAGTGATTGAATTTGCCCAGGAGATATGAAGAAAGCTGTCTTAATCAATGCTGTCATTTTAGATTTTTTAGATACTTTTAGAGATATAATATAGACGACTTTCTTGTGAGAAGGGCCACTATGTAGATTGGACAATAGCCACGTTTACAGACGTAGAGCACAAAAACAATTCTATCTCATGAAACTCTACAACTATACAAGTCTAGTCTAGTGCAGGCAAGTGAAGTTTAGTCAAGCCTAGCCTAGTCTCTCCTTTCCCAGGTGATCAACGTCCCAAGCTTCACCCTGCGGCCAGGCAACAAGCGCTGGATCACACACATTGACTTGTCGGACAACAGGTTGATCAAGTTTCCAGGCCACCTTTTGCTGATGACATCCAAACTTGACTTGTCCAACAACAAGATCAAGTCTATGCCTTATCATGTAACAAAGGTAAAGTATGGTCTCAACAAATGCATCAAATTAGAATGTGCACGTCTATGCCTTGTCATGTAACCAAGGTAAAGTATGGCGCACCAAATGCATCAAATTAGTCAGTCTACGCTAGAAGTATAATATTCAGATGATGAAACTATATAATGTGCACCTATATACTGTGCAACTATATACAATATACTGTTGCTTGTTTGTTTGTAAAATATGTACCATTTACTGCGCAAAAGAGCGAAAATAGCAGAGAAGGTATTATACTGAGTCCGGCATAAAGCGTAGATGGAATTTAAAAATGGAAAATAAATAAGCATGTTAGGCAGGCATGCATAAAAATCATTGGAAGCAGCAGAAAAGTGGTTTATTAGAAGAATGTTGCGAATCCCCTGGACAGCAAAAATAACTAATGAAGAATGTATGAGAAGAGCTGGAGAGACAAAAAAAAACATTGTCAAAAAGATAAGAGAGAGACAATGTACTTTCATACGACGTGCGATGAGAAGAGGGGGCATTGAAAATATTATAACAACAGGAAAAATAGAAGGAAGAAGATCAAGAGGAAGACCAAGAGAAATGATACTGGATAGTCTGACGGGATGGTGTGAGAGGAGATCACCAACTGAGCTGATGGCCTGCATGAAGGATCGTGTACTCTGGAGAAGCATAATAGCCAAAGCCAGTTGGCATGGCACCTGATGATGATGATGATGATGATGATGTCTTTGGTAAAAAAAAGAAGTGAAATGAAACTCAGAAAAGTGGGTAATTTTATTATTACTGACAATCATATTTAGGTTTTGAAAATTATACACCAGTTAGATGACCGCCATTAGATACATTCAGCCAGGCGTCTGGAAAATTCCTGCATAACACCATTTAACATGTTCAAAGGGATATTTTGAATGCAGTGTCGGATTCTATCCTTCAGGCCTGCGACTGACTGTGGTCGACTAGCATACACCGTGTTCTTGAGATACCCCCACAAAAAGAAGTCTGCTGCCGATAAATCCGGTGACCTTGCCGGCCAATGAATATCCCCAAATCTGGAAATAAGACGATTGGGAAATGCTCGTCGCAGCATCGCCATGGACTGACGGGTTGTGTGGATAGTTGCTCCATCTTGTTGAAACCATATTAGTCTCTTACTTCTATTGGCCAGCTCTGGAACGAAGTATTCAGTTAGCATCTGCACATAGTGATCGCTATTAACAGTAAGAGAATGTTTAACAAAAAAACTCCATCATCGAACTCGGGCCACACCCATACATGCTCTGGTCTGTTTCAGTAACCACCAAAGAGTATGAACACTAACTGCCTGTCAGGATGTCGGTCCTGGCACCCTCGAACTCCATCAGCCACCCTCCCGGCTCTTATTTCCCCTCCCCTAACCTCTGTCTTTCATCGTCTGTAGATCTTATCTTATATCTTATATCCTTCCCGTGCTGTTAGACGTCACATAGGGCTCGCAAAGTAGTTCGCCAATATTTCCTGTCTTCGGCGAGTCTTTCAACCTCAACAAAGGATTTTATGCCTGTTAACTTGGCCTCTCTTAATAATGTTCTCTTCAGAGTTTCACGCGGTCTGCCCCTTTTTCTTCGGCCTGTTATGTGCCACTTGATAGCTTGTTTTGGGATTCTCTGCTCATTTCTTCTCATCAAGTGGCCAACATATGTCCATCTCCTTTTCCTGATCACCCGTGAGACTGGTTGTTGTTCAGTCATCTGTCTTATCTCTGCATTGTTCTTGAATTCATTCCACTTGATGCCGAGTATTTTCCTTAGGCATTTGTTTTCAAAAGAGTCTAATTTCTTTTCTATTTCTTTAGTTGTTTTCCAGCTTTCGCATGCATAAATAAGGGTGGATATTACATTTGAATTGAATAGTCTTAACTTGGTTTTTGTGCTTATAACTTTTGAATTCCATATGTTCTCAAGATTCCTGAAGATTGATGCTGCTTTTGCAATTCTGATCCTAACTTCCTGTCTAGTGTCACCACCCTGGTCCATGTAGCTGCCAAGGTATGCAAATTGATTGACTTCGTCAATATCTGTCCCTTCTATGTGTATTTTTCCATTTTGATTGATGGGAATTTTCATTATTTTCGTTTTGTCCTTGTTAATTTCAAGTCCTATTTTACTAGCCAATGAAGACAGGCTATCTGTTTTTTCTTGCATGGAATTCACATTGTTACTGATAAGTGTTATGTCATCAGCAAAATCAAGATCTTCTAGTTGGGTCCCATGTACCCAGTCAATACCTGTGTTACATGAGCAGCATTTTTTCATTATGAAGTCTATTGTAATCCCAAAAAGTAAAGGAGACAGTATACATCCTTGTTTCACGCCTGTTTCAATCTGAAACCATTCACTCATCCCTTCTTCTGTCTTGACTGCACAACCATATCCATTGTATAAGTCCTTAATGATGTTGACAATTTTAGATGGTATTCCATATAGACATAGAATTCTCCATAATGAATCTCTGTGTATGCTATCAAATGCCTTCTTAAAATCTATGAAATTCAGTATTAATGGTTTCTGCTTTTCAATATGTTCTTCAAGTATTATTCTGAGAGTAAAGATCTGGTCGAGACAGCTTCTCCCTTTTCGAAATCCTGCTTGTTCTTCTCTCATTGCAACATCCACTAGATCTTTGAGTCTATTCAAAATGACCTTGCAAAATACTTTTGACACAACTGATAGTAAGGTTACTCCTCTCCAGTTGTTACAGTCACTAAGGTTGCCCTTTTTTGGTATTTTAACAATGATTCCTTTCTTCCACTTAGAAGGGACCTTTTCTTCTTTCCAAATCTTGTTAAACATTCTCTGTAGTTGTCTCATGTTGTCACTACTGATAGCTTTTAGCATCTCGGCAGTTATTTCATCTTCACCTGCAGCTTTGTTGTTAGCCATTAAATTCACTGCTGTTCCAATTTCATGCAATTTAATTTCATCTAGGTTGACATTTAGCTGTGGGGCTGGTAAGTCAGTTTCAAGGTTTAACAATTCTTTTGGGTGTGGTCGATTGAGTATTTCTTGGAAGTGTTCAGCCCATCTTTGCTTTTGGTCTTTATTTGATGTTAATAGTGTTCCAGTTTTGCTAAGGATTGGACTTTCTTTAGATGTAATAGTACCTGTTAGCCGTTTTTGTAAGTTATATAAAGTTTTGTTGTCTCCTGTTTTTGCTGCTTTTTCTGCCTCATTCGCCATTATGTATTCTCTTTTATCCCTTCTAGCTGAACTTTTTACTTTCTTGTCTATGTCTTTGTATTTTGCTTTTGCCGAATCTCTTTCATGATCTGCTTTTACATTCAACATGTTTAATTTGACTGCTCGTCTTTCATGTATATACTTCCATGTTTTATCTGATATCCATGCTTTTCTATTTGGTTTTTCCAATCCAGCGCTTACTTTTGCTGCTGTGATTATGGCTGTGCTGTAAGAATTCCATAACTCATCTATATCTATCTCCTCAACTTCACTGGGTGTTTTTGAATGATTGGCAAGTTCCTGATTGAAATATGTATCTGTAGATACATATTACAAATAAGATTGAATTAACATCGTTTAAATATATCACATATTGCAAGACTGAATTCACTTATACTAAATGCAGTCTATCCTGTAAATTTGAATTCATCTCCAATAAACAGAATCTATTTCGCAGAAACTGGACATCAAGGCTGACCAGGAATTGCTGATAAAGGATAACCCACTTTGCTACCCGCCATCTGATGTCTGTGAGTCCGGGCTCAAAAGTATCCTGTCATTCTTCCGCGAAAGCGAATCAGAGGTTAAAGTTTACCAAGGCCTCAAGGTACTTTAAAATAACTTGTATTATTACTTCAGTTAAAAATCTCCAAAAAAAGTTGATCAAATTCTTTCTGAACTCTTCTCCTACTGAAAATGAAAGAACTTAAAGACCGACCATTAGCCATAATTTAACTGACAAAACATAAAAGGTTTATAATTAGTTTATACGAAGGGTTATTGATAAGTTCTCGGCCTAAGGTACAAATACTTGAAACACACAGTTGATATTAGGTGCATTTGTAGATCAGGTTAATGTAAGATTAAACACCAAGTTTCAAGAAATTAACTGCAACCACTTTTTTACAGGCTACTGAAATGGTAAGGGGTGGCAGAAACTGAGAAAATGGATAAAATTTCTCATCAAGCAGTCATTCGCTACCTCTGCATCAAGGGCTTATCATCAAAGGAGGTCCATGAGGATATGCTAGAGACTCTAGGGGAGATTGCCCCTTTTTACAGCACAATGAAGAAATGGGCAGCTCAATTCAAACATGAAAGGGAGAGTCTGGAAGATGATTCCCGTCCAGGAAGACCAAGAACGGTAACCATCGAGGAAAACACCGGCAGAATCCATGACATGATAATAGAGGATCGACGACTATCTGAGCAGTATATTACTACTGAGTTGGGCATCTCCCAGGAACGTGTTCATGCCATTATTCACAAAGATCTTCAAATGACAAAGGTCTCTGCTCGATGGGTCCCGACACTTCCTGGAGCTGATCACAAATGACAGTGTCTCAACATGTCAAGAGATAATCCTGGTCATTTTTCTACACATCCTGAAAAGTTTCTTCAGCAATTTGTGACCATGGATGAGACTTGGGCTCATCATTTTCAACCAGAAACCAAAGAACAGTCAAAGCAGTGGAAACATCATGGATCCCCACCTCCAAAGAAAGCAAGAGTTGTTCTGTCTGCAGGCAAAGTGATGGCTTCCATCTTTTGGTATTCAGAAGGTGTGCTTTTGGTAGACTATCTTCAAAAGGGCAGAACGGTCACCGGGACCTATTACGCTGATCGTGTGAAGCAATTGCGGGCCAAACTGAAGAAAAATCGTCGAGGGAAATTGACGAGAATGTTCATCTTTCATACAGATAATGCTCCAGTTCACAAGTCGGCGGTAGCAATGGCTGCCATTCATGAATGCGGGTTCCAGCTTCTTGAACATCCTCCTTTTTCCCCAGATTTGGTCCCTTCGGACTATTACCTGTTTTATCATCATCATCATGTGCCGTGCCGACTGGCGTTGGCTATTATGCTTCTCCAGAGTATCCGATCCTTCATGCAGGCTATCAGCTCAGTTGGTGATCTCCTCTCACACCATCCCGTCAGACTGTCCAGTATCATTTCTCTTGGTCTTCCTCTTGATCTTCTTCCTTCTATTTTTCCTGTTATTATAATATTTTCAATGCCCCCTCTTCTCATCGCACGTCCTATGAAAGTACATTGTCTCTCTCTTATCTTTTTGACAAGGTTTTTTTGTCTCTCCAGCTCTTCTCATACATTCTTCATTAGTTATTTTTGCTGTCCAGGGGATTCGCAACATTCTTCTAATAAACCACATTTCTGCTGCTTCCAATGATTTTTGTGCAGACTTGCCTATTGTCCATGATTCACTTCCATATAACAAGATAGGTTCAGTATAGCATTTTAGGACTCGTTTTCTAACATTCATTGATAAGGATGTGTTGGATAATATGTTTCTCATTCTCTGAAATGCAGTCTTTGCTTGGCCTATTCTGTTCCTAATTTCTGTTCTGCATTTCCCATCTGAAATTATTACTGCTCCAAGGTATTTGAATTTCTGCACCTGCTTTAGAACAGTTCCGTTTAATTTAATACTGCATGCTGGTGGATTCTGTTTCTTAGATATAACCATAGTCTCTGTCTTTTTGATGTTCAAAGTAAGGCCTTTCTGTTCACTTTCTTTGGCGACTTTATCCAAGAGATTTTGCAGGTCTTGTTGGTTCTCAGCTATCAGTGCTGTGTCGTCAGCATACCGAAGATTGTTAATATTGTATCCTCCAATGTTTATGCCTGGTTCTGTGATGGTTGTTCTTAGAATATTCTCGCTATACAGAGAAAAAAGGTCTGGAGATAGTACACATCCTTGCCGCACCTCTTGTTTTATAGGTTGATATTTTCCAATTCTATTTTCAACTCTAACTGCTGCTTCTTGCTGCCAGTATAGATGTTTTACAATCCTCAGGTCTATTACCTGTTTACCAAACTCAAAAAGGAGCTCAGTGGTCGCAATTTTACTTAAGATGATGACGTCATTTATGCTGTAGACCACTTTCTACTGACACAAGATGTTGACTTTTACAAAGAAGGATCCGTATGCTCAGGATCTCTGGACTAAGTGCATAAACTTGCAAGGGAACTATGTTGAGAAATAATCCAAAAAAGTTGTCCACAAATAATCCGTTGTACCTTAGGCGGAGAACTTATCAATCATTCCTCGTATTATAATATAAGGCTAACATCCTGCAGATATGGATGATACCTATGAGTAAAGGCTTACCCAAATAAGCAACAGAGCACAGCGCTGTATGATTAGACTTTGAAAAAAATCGCAGAGACAGCACTTTAGAAGTGAGAGAAAGAAAAATCACAAGAAAAATACCTGGGACTTGAACCACGGACTCCAGTAGGACGAGTAGCCGCCTAGCCACGAGATAACACCGTATTAACGAACTGCGTATCTAGCACCAGCAGGGGCGACAGGCAAGGACAGTCTAGCGACAGACATAGACAGTCTAGCGAGGTGGAACAGTGCATGGCGTCATTGTCGTTGTAAAATACCTCACATAGTCAAGGGCGAATCTGTCAGGTAACTAAGAGGCGCCTTAAAACCTCCAAGTCCCGGCAGCAGAGAGACCGTACAGAGGAGACCTTCAGAAGGCGACGGGAGACTACTGTCGTAAACTCTCAGAAGGCGACAAGAGACTACTGTTGTAAACTCTCAGAAAGCGACGGGAGACTACTGTCGTAAACTCTCAGAAGGCGACAGGAGACTACTGTCGTAAGCTTTCAGAAGGCGACGGGAGACTACTGTCGTAAACTCTCAGAAGGCGACGGGAGACTACTGTCGTAAACTCTCAGAAGGAGACGGGAGACTACTGTCGTAAGCTTTCAGAAGGCGACGGGAGACTACTGTCGTAAACTCTCAGAAGGCGACGAGAGACCACTGTCGTAAACTCTCAGAAGGCGACAGGAGACCACTGTCGTAAACTTCCAAGAACGGCAATGCGGATCACATACAACAGTCTCATCATTCACTGGACACGGAAGAGGAGGGCTTGAAAATATGACAACAGGAAAGATAATTGAGAGGAGATGCAGGGGAAGACCAAGAAGGGAAAAAAATCGAAACAAAGGGAGCAGAGACTGGAATATGTGAATACAAGAAGGAGAGATTGGAATATGTGAATACAAGGAGGAGAAACTGGAATATGTGAATACAAGGAGGAGAGACTGAAATATATGAATACAAGGAGGAGAGACTGAAATATATGAATACAAGGAGGAGAGACTGAAATATATGAATACAAGGAGGAGAGACTGAAATATGTGAATACAAGGAGGAGAGACTGGAATATATGAATACAAGGAGGAGAGACTGAAATATATGAATACAAGGAGGAGAGACTGAAATATGTGAATACAAGGAGGAGAGACTGAAATATGTGAATACAAGGAGGAGAGATTGGAATATATGAATACAAGGAGGAGAGACTGAAATATGTGAATACAAGGAGGAGAGACTGAAATATATGAATACAAGGAGGAGAGACTGAAATATATGAATACAAGGAGGAGAGACTGAAATATGTGAATACAAGGATGAGAGACTGAAATATGTGAATACAAGGAGGAGAGACTGAAATATGTGAATACAAGGAGGAGAGACTGAAATATATGAATACAAGGAGGAGAGACTGGAATATATGAATACAAGGAGGAGAGACTGAAATATATGAATACAAGGAGGAGAGACTGGAATATGTGAATACAAGGAGGAGAGACTGAAATATGTGAATACAAGGAGGAGAGACTGAAATATGTGAATACAAGGAGGAGAGACTGAAATATGTGAATACAAGGAGGAGAGACTGAAATATGTGAATACAAGGAGGAGAGACTGAAATATGTGAATACAAGGAGGAGAGACTGAAATATGTGAATACAAGGAGGAGAGACTGAAATATGTGAATACAAAAGGAGGGACTGAAATATGTGAATACAAGGAGGAGAGACTGAAATATGTGAATACAAGGAGGAGAGACTGAAATATGTGAATACAAGGTGGAGAGACTGAAATATGTGAATACAAGGAGGAGAGACTGAAATATGTGAATACAAGGAGGAGAGACTGAAATATGTGAATACAAGGAGGAGAGACTGAAATATGTGAATACAAGGAGGAGAGACTGAAATATATGAATACAAGGAGGAGAGACTGAAATAATCTATAGAAACTCCGTGGTGTGTGCGTTACGTTCATGCGTTGTCCAACAGTTTTCCTGTCTACTGGTTGTTGGAGGTTGTTTCGTCTAGTGGTTGTAGCAGGCTGTTTCATATAGTGGTTGTTGGAGGTTGTTTCATCTAGTGGTTGTAGGAAGTTGTTTCATCTAGTGGTTGTAGGAGGTTGTTTCATCTAGTGGTTGTAGGAAGTTGTTTCATCTAGTGTTTGTTGGAGGTAGCTGTGTCTACTGATTGTTGGGGGTTGACCTATCCAGAGGTTGCTGGAGGTTGTTCTTTCTAGTGGTTGTTGGAGGTTGATCTGTCTAGAGGTTGCTGGAGGTTGCTCTGTCTACTGATTGTTGGGGGTTGATCTGTCTAGAGGTTGCTGGAGGTTGTTCTCTTTAGTGGTTGTTGGACGTTGATCTGTCTAGAGGTTGTTGGAGGTTGCTCTGTCTACTAGTTGTTGGAGGTTCATCTGTCTAGAGGTTGTTGGAAGTTGCTCTGTCTAGTGGTTGTTGGAGGTTGATCTGTCTAGTGGTTGTTGGAGGTTGGTCTGTCTAGTGGTTGTTGGAGGTTGCTCTGTCTAGAGGTTGTTGGAGGTTGATCTGTCTAGAGGTTGCTGGAGGTTGGTCTGTCTAGTGGTTGTTTGAGGTTGGTCTGTCTAGTGGTTGTTGGAGGTTGGTCTGTCTAGTGGTTGTTGGAGGTTGCTCTGTCTAGTGGTTGTTGGAGGTTGCTTTGTCTAGTAGTTGTTGGAGGTTTCTGTCTAGTGGTTGTTGGAGGTTGATCTGTCTAGCGGTTATTGGAGGTTGGTCTGTCTAGTGGTTATTGGAGGTTTCTCTGTCTACTGGTTGTTGTAGATTGATCTTCTACAGGCTATTGGAGGTTGGTCTGTCTACTGGTTGTTGCAGGCTGATCTGTCTAATGGTTGTTGGAGGTTGATCTGTCTACTAGTTGTTGCAGGTTGATCTGTCTAGTGGTTATTGGAGGTTTCTCTGTCTACTGGTTGTTGGAGATTGATCTTCTACAGGTTGTTGGAGGTTGGTCTGTCTAGTGGTTGTTGGAGGTTGCTATGTCTAGTAGTTGTTGGAGGTTGCTGTCTAGAGGTTGTTGGAGGTTGCTGTCTAGAGGTTGTTGGAGGTTGCTGTCTAGTGGTTGTTGGAGGTTGCTGTCTAGAAGTTGTTGGAGGTTGCTGTCTAGAGGTTGTTGGAGGTTGCTGTCTAGAGGTTGTTGGAGGTTGCTGTCTAGTGGTTGTTGGAGGTTGCTGTCTAGAGGTTGTTGGAGATTGCTGTCTAGTGGTTGTTGGAGGTTGCTGTCTAGAGGTTGTTGGAGGTTGCTGTCTAGAGGTTGTTGGAGGTTGCTGTCTAGAGGTTGTTGGAGGTTGTTGTCTAGAGGTTGTTGGAGGTTGCTGTCTAGTGGTTGTTGGAGGTTGCTGTCTAGTGGTTGTTGCAGGTTGATCTGTCTAGCGGTTATTGGAGGTTGATCTGTCTAGTCATTGTTTGCAGTTGATCTGCCTAGTGGTTGTTGCAGGTTGATCTGTCTAGTGGCTGTTGGAGGTTGCTCTGTCTTGTGGTTATTGGAGGTTGTTCTGTCTAGTTGCCGTTGCAGGTTAATCTGTCTAGTGGTTGTTGGAGGTTGATCTGTCTAGTGGTTGTTTGCAGTTGCTCTGCCTACTGATTGTTGGCTGTTGCTCTGCCTACTGATTGTTGGCTGTTGCTCTGCCTACTGATTGTTGGCTGTTGCTCTGCTTACTAGCTACTGACAGTAACCCTCACGCAGTAAACAAAATCAGTAACTTGATCAGGCGATGGTCTCTAGTTACCTGATGCCAACTATAAAGACCTGTACTTCCTCGTTTAGTTATGTCAGCTGCAGTTTGTCGGAGAGGACCTCCACATATAACTCTACGTTAACAATTTGCTGGCTTTTGCTTTGAAAATGTCGGTCGTTGCACTGTGTCACAGTTGTAAATCAGCCAAGCGTGACGCTGATCACATCATCCTGTAATATGCTGACAAGCAACATAGAAAAAATATAGGCCCTAACAGCATGTCTCTTGATGCTTCTATGGCTTCATGCATTTATTAACCGTATGATGTCTTGCTTTGTCTTGTCTCCTATCTTCCTGGAACTGCGAGCTGGTATTCCTTACAGCCGATGCCATGAAGGTGTTGAGGGGGCACATCATCGAGTCGGATTGGGAGCGTGTTATGGCAACTATTTTTTTTCAGTCCCTAAGTTGAGTTTAAAAGCAGGGTGCGTTCAATGCTTCTTTAGCAGACTCCACCACCATGGGGATCATGTCTCCGTCAGCCAGGCTGGTCCTGTTATTACTGGGAGTACAAGGGGAAGGATAGGACAGGGTCTTGGTCATCTGTGCTGGATCGCTGACTGCCAGAAAGGATAGTGTGTGATAGCAAGGAACTACCACATTGTTAACCGAAATGACTGGATTCTCCAACGCGTTAGGTTACCTTCATAAACGAGGGACATACATGTGACAAGAGATATACGACACTCTCAAGAACCAAACACAGTGTATGAAGAATGCTCAAGTGTTCTTGACCAGAATCTCGAAATCGGTTTCTCGAGGCAGTAACAATATATTTTTAAAATGTACTTTAAATGAACGGTTACATAAAATGTAGGCAAGAAAAACACTAAAAAAAAACTCGACGCGATGTAAACTAAATAAACTATTATGTACTGAATACTGGTATGTTTATTCAACAAATCACTCCTCTGCTACAGTCAGCGACATGTCTTCTAGTAACAGCAGTTTGTAAGATTGTGATCAAGATCAACGGTCATAGAAATAATGGCAGCAATAACATGCCACAAGACAGAAATATGTTGCTGACTATCTTGCACCGCCCAGGTTAGAACTGGAACCTCGTATATGAACAAATGCAAAAAGTGATTACTGGCGAACATAGGCATAAACTGAGTCCTTCCTTTATGTTGAAAGATTTCTGTACGTTTTCATGAATCACCAAGATAAACATTTTGTGTCTTGTTCCATTTTTTTGTTCAGGGGAAAGAATTATTTCATCATAAGGATAGAGAAATATGTAAGCTTGCTAGAGCTGATCTTTAGTCGTGTGTCTCTTCTCTGTAGGTTTAAATGTGGCTATATATCAGCTAACTCTATTCAAATACATGTCTCTCAAGCTGATGTTTAGACGTGTGTGTCTTCTCTGTATGTATAAATGTGGCTATATACCAGCTAACTTTATTCAAATACATGTTTCTGAAGCTGATGTTTAGACGTGTGTCTCTTCTCTGTAGGCTCCAAAATTTTTGTGGCTCTGACTCTCCAGTCAGTCATTAGCCTCTTCAGTCAGTCAGTCATTTGCATGTCTCTTGCGGAACTAATTTTGCCTCCCTAACAGCTCTCATGTAGGCCTCTCGGTTGTGAGCAAGATGGCCTGCTGCAAATGCACCCATGTACAGATCATCAACGATGTCCTGCAGCTGTAAACTTATTATAATTATTGGTATTTTATTTTTGTGATTATCCTCGGTTCTTACGATTTAATAGGTTCATATGACGTAATAAGGTACTTCGCGTATTGTGTAGGTCCTCTCTCTACCTGTGTCAGACTTGCCATGTTGGGAGGGAAATCATTATTTAAGATGTTAATTATCCATGTACACCACACACAGAAACACAGTCGAATATATACCAAATGAAAACCCAGAACTAAAGTTTCAAAACAATTTCCAGCTCCCGCTGTTTAATAAACGATAATGTCAGAACAGGACTACAGCACAGAGTACAATGACCAATACCAATAATAGCATGGTTCATTAATATCAATTGTCTGGTTGTCTCAGTCATGAGTTCCATTTCTACTAGTTCCCTATATACATCAGCTGTTTCTTGGGTTCCTACCTTTCTTCCAGTCCCACCTCTTCTCCCTCTATCCTCTACCTTATGACTTTGGTCATCGGTACCCGTGCACCTGGTAGCTTATTATATCTCTCCCATCTCTACTCTCCTCCGCATTCTCTACCATATTACTTTGGTTGTCGGTGCATTCTGCACCTGGTAGCCTCCTAATTCCATACTATTCTGTTGCCTACGAAACCGTCTCCTCTCTTCTCTATAACTCCTTCCTCCTATTTTTCCCTAACTCCTTCTTTCCTTCCACCTTATGACACCCGTCACTGCGCTACAGCGTTGGTGGCTCTCCGTGCACCCTTCCTTGTGCAACGCTCCAGTTTTCCATACAAATGCATATCTTATCTTATATCTTATCTTATATCTTATCTTATATCTTATCTTATATCTTATCTTATATCTTATATCTTATAAATTATCTTATATCTTATCTTATATCTTATATCCTTCCCGTGCCGTTAAACGTCACATAGGGCTCACAAAGTAGTTCGCCAATTTTTCCTGTCATCGCCGAGTCTTTCAACCTCATCAAGGGATTTTATGCTTATTAATTTGGCCTCTCTTAACAATGTCCTCTTCAGAGTTTCACACGGTCTGCCTCTTTTTCTTTGGCCTGTTGTGTTCCACTTGATAGCTTGTTATGGGATTCTCTGATTATTTCTTCTCATCAAGTGACCAACATATGTCCGTCTCCTTTTCCTGATCACACATGAGACTGGTTGTTGTTCAGTCAGTATGGATATATTTGTTCCTTTTTTTGTTTTTGTGCACTAGCTCATTAGCTTTCAAAAATCCGCCCCAGTTACAAGAAAATGGTCCACCCAACCTTATTAATCGAGAAAAACTTCACGACACTCGCTACGAGAACAACACCCAGGGGCGTTAACACCAAGACATGTGAGGGTTTGAACAACCCACTGAACTGCTACAGATGTGAAGATCTTGCCATAAAAGTCCCACATCGGATAGGGAGTTTGCTACTGTAGTTGGTTGCAGTCGGACTTGCATAAACAGACTCCTTACGCCAATGATGAATGTTATTTCCAATGTTTCTTTCATTTAAACAGCAGCCTGTAGGGAGGTGATTTTGCGACATCTAGGCCAGATCTTGCATCTTAAAAGACAATGTTCTGTTCTCACAAATATATGTATGTCATCCCTTGATTTTAACGCAATACTTTTGTAAACCTGACACAACATGCCTCCCCTCTCCCAGGTCTTTATTCTGGGCCACCATCGAAGTGGAAAGACCTCCTTCATACAAAGCATGCTGGACCAGCAACCGAGGATGTCCGAGGACATACAGGATTCCTCTGGAGGGGTCGACATCTATGACATGACGTTGGACCTCGAGGAGGAAGACGCGCGTGAAGGAAGACCTGGAAAGTCGCTGGAGGTTAGATGACTAGCCTAAATGTAAAGTATCTTTCATGAATCTTGAAAATTTAATATTTAATATCTTTGTGGGACATGAGATTCAGCATCATCATCATGTTCCGCATCTGACTATTGTTATGTCTACCTAATATTCTTGACATTTGTTGTCTTTCTTCCTTATTTTTATTGACTTCCTCTGCTCTTATTTACAAATTGTTCATATTAAAAAAAAAACTTTTCTGTCTTTATATTCTTTTTGTCAAGACCAGCAATTTTCTCAAAATCACAGAAAAGTTATCGGGCAGTTTTACACCAAGTAATTTTACTTACATTTGGCATAGCACTACAACAAAATGTAGCAAATTTTGTCGCCCTAGAGACTGTGGTCACTATTGATATATGTCCTACATTATAGAAGTATATATCTTACATAACCGATGTAAATATCTTACATTATTGATGTATATATAAGATGGTCATACCGAAAGTTGTGAGCAAAAGTTATTTTTTTTAATTCAGCATTTATAGATAGAGAAGATATAAATGTATCACCTTAACTGTATCCTTTTCACTTCATATAGAGCACAACAACTAAGTTAAGATTATTCAATTCTAATGTGATATCCACCCTCATTTATGCATGCGAAAGCTGGAAATCAACTGTAGAAACAGTCAAGAAATTAGACTCTTTTGGAAACAACTGTCTCAGGAAAATACTTGCTATAAAGTGGAATGAATTTAATAATAACACAGAGATAAGATAGATGAGCAAATAACAACCTGTCTCATGGGTGATCAGAAAAAGAAGATGGACATATGTGATGAGAAGAAACAATCAGAGAATACCAAAAAAGCTACCAAATGGGGCACAACAGGCCGAAGAAAAAAGAGGTCGACCACGTGAAACTCTAAAAAGGACATTGCTAAGAGAAGCCAGTTTAGTTTGCATAACATCCCTTAATGAAGTGAAAAAATGGCCGAAAACAAAATTTGGCAAACAACTACGCGATGCCTATGTGACGTTTAAACTGCACGGGAAGGATGTTAGATGTAAGATATCTCACATTATTGATCTACATATCTTACATTATGAATGTTTATATCTCATGTTATCGATGTATAAATCTCACATTATATATATATATATATATATATATATATATATATATATATATATATATATTACGTTAACGATGTATATATCTTACATTATCATCACGTTTCATTTTCTACAGATAAATTCCCCAATTATCTTCCACAGCTGAGCATCTGGGACTTCTGCGGACATCCGTTCTACATGTTTCCACACTACGTCTTCTTCGAACATCCAGCTCTGACAGTCTTGACCTTCAACATGGCTGACTACTCAGAGCATTCGTTTGAGGAGCAAATCTGGTGTTGGTTTACCTGGATGATAGCCAAGACCAACAAAGCTGTGGTTGTTTTGGTGGGGACACAGTGCGACAAGTTGAGCAAATCTCAGATCTCTAAGGTAGGGACAAACTGTCACAAAAGCTGAGCAATTCTCAGGTCTGTAGGGTAGGGACAAGCTGCCACAAAAGCTGAGGAAATCTCATATCTCTAAGGTGAAGACAAACTGCTACAAAAGCTGAGCAAATCTCATATTTCTAAGGTGCAGACAAACTGCCACAAAAGCTGAGCAAATCTCATATCTCTAAGGTGCAGACAAACTGCCACAAAAGCTGAGCAAATCTCAGATCTCTAAGGTACAGACAAACTGTCACAAAAGCTGAGCAAATCTCAGATCTAAGGTAGGGACAAAACAGCACAAAAGCTGAGCATATCTCATATTTCTAAGGTTATAGATAAACTGCCACAAAAGCTGAGGAAATCTCAGATCTCTAAGGTAGGGACAAACTGCCACAAAAGTTGAGCAATTCTCATATTTCTAAGGTAGGGACAAACTGCCACAAAAGCTGAGGAAATCTCAGATCTCTAAGGTACGGACAAACTGACACAAAGCTGAGCAAATCTCATATTTCTAAGGTAGGGACAAACTGACACAAAAGCTGAGCAAATCTCATATTTCTAAGGTAAGGACAAACTGCCAGAAAAGCTGAGCAAATTTCATATTTCTAAGGTTAGGGACAAACTGTTACAATATGAACAAATCTCAGACCTATAAAGTTTCTGTTACAGTGATTATATTATCCATGAAAAGATGTCTGTTACAGTGATTATATTATCTATAATAAGATGTCTGTTACTTTGATTATATTATCTATGATATGATGCCTGTCACAGTGATTATATTATCTATGAGATCCCTTCTTATCATAACGATGATACTCTGAACACAGCTGGACTCTGCCTTCTTGTTTACCCCAGTAATGGTAGCGAACAGACAAACCTCTTCGGAGTACACTTGCACTAACTAAGAAGATTGAATAGGACACGTCAACTTCTAGATAATTCGCGCTTCGTATTAGGCTCCACCACTAGCTAATATGATAGCGTTGGCGAACTATAGCTGATCAAGACCCTGTAGCTCAACATCAGGTTTAGGCTGGGTAATGAGTCAGTGATCGCCAGTCCTCATGGTAGTGGAGTCTGCTAAAGAAGTCTTGCAATACCTCTTGAATTTTAGCTGCAGTCGGGGACTGAAAAACTAGCTGCCATGTCCTGCTTTCAAGCCAACACGATGATGTGTCTCAATATCTTCACTGCATCGACTGCAAGGAGCACCAGCTGGCTGTTCCAGGAAGAAGAAGAAGAAGAAGAAGGAGAAGAAGAAGAAGAAGAAATCTCCACCATACGTCAATCCCGACCTCGGGGAGTGGACCCCACTGATAACCTGTTTTTCCTGTTGTAATTTTTCGAAAATGAGTTGATGCCTGGATCGGGACAGGCGGTTAGGTTGACCTCATCCGCTCACTTCTTGATTATATGTTTATATATGTACATGTATGTACACCTGTGTTTGTAAGGTACGCCGAGACGTGAAAGCGAAGCTGTCTGAACACCTGGACGAGCAAGCAGAACTTCTACGGCAACGAATACGAGCCATAGAAGAACGGCCGAGTATATCTCCTACTCTGTCAGAGCAGCTGAAGGCATACATGAGACTTCTGCAGGTTTGTTACGCAAGATCCATTTGTGCTAAAGCATGCTTTTAGAAAGAGGTAGTTGGCAGAGAAAACTTTGGACATATTAAACGTCACGAGAATTTAGAGAAGATAGTCTAGGAAGGGTACATCATGGGAAAGAGAAAGAGAGGAAGACCAAGGCGAAGATGGCTGAAACACATCGTTGATAATCTGCAGGTGGATGCATCAGCAGCAGGGCATCTTGCTTACAACTGAGAGGCCTACAGGAGAGCTGTTAGGGAGGCAAAGTTCCTCAAGGGGTGGGCAAATGACTGACTATGTGAGCTGGGAATTTAAAACTAATTATCTGAGTATCTGTGAATGCAAAATTAAACTAAAGTGCCGGAATTTCCCTAATTCAAGCCCGGAATTTTAAGACTCGTTTACTCTGTCGGTTATCTTGTTCCTTTGTCTTCCTCTGTCCCTTTGTCCTTCCATTCTTTCCCCGTTGTCACTAGGTGTTCCAGTCTGGCGGTTCTCAAAATATGTCCTACAAATCTGAAATTCTGCCATAATTTCTCTCTATGCCCAGTATTACTTAGAACCTTTTCATTTGTTTTCTTATCTGTCCATGGTATTCTCATCATTCTTCTTAGGAACCATATCTCCGCTGCTTCCAGTAGATCCTGAAAGCTCTTGGTCCATGCCTTGCATTCATATAACAATACGGGTTCGATTTAGCACTAAATAACTCCTTTTGGTATTCGCTGGCAGAGCCTAGAACGTTTTCATAAATACTGACTTGTCCTGGGCTATTCTATTCCTTGTTTCGGGTTCGTATCTTCCATCTTGTGTTATTATTGTTCTCAAATACTTGAATTTGTCCACTTTTTAAAATATTGTGCCTTTTACTTTGATGAAACATTTTGCTGGCGTGCTTTTGTTTGGATCATCATCGTCATCATCAGGTGCCGTGCCGACTGGCGTTGGCTATTATGCTTCTCGAGAGTACACGATCGATCCTTCATGCAGGCCATCAGTTCAGTTGGTGATCTCCTCTCACACCATCCCGTCAGACTGTCCAGTATCATTTCTCTTGGTCATTCTATTGATCTTCTTCCTTCTATTTTTCCTGTTGTTATAATATTTTCAATGCCCCCTCTTCTCATTGCATGTCCTATGAAAGTACATTGTCTCTCTCTTATTTTTTTTGACAAGGTTTTTTGTCTCTCCAGCTCTTCTCATACATTCTTCATTAGTTACTTTTGCTGTTCAGGGGATTCGCAACATTCTTCTAATAAACCACATTTCTGCTGCTTCCAATGATTTTTGTGCAGACTTGCCTATTGTCCATGATTCACTTCTATATAACAAGATAGGTTCAGTATGGCATTTTAGGACTCGTTTTCTAACATTCATTGATACGGATGTGTTGGATAATATGTTTCTCATTCTCTGAAATGCAGTCTTTGCTTGGCCTATTCTGTTCCTAATTTCTGTTCTGCATTTCCCATCTGAAGTTATTACTGCTCCAAGGTATTTGAATTTCTGCACCTGCTTTAGAATAGTTCCGTTTAATTTTATACTGTATGCTGGTGGATTCTGTTTCTTAGATATAACCATAGTCTCTGTCTTTTGATGTTTAAAGTAAGGCCTTTTTTGGATACTAAAAACAAAAGAAAATAGTGAAAATATAGCATTAATTTATTGATTTTACTGTTCTTCCCAAACTTGAGCTCATCTTAACGTGCTCTTGTCCACAGACCAGGGTCATAGTTAAAACAGAAGTGCTCACTACCAGTTCAAAAATGTACCTGGGATTTGACCAGGTCAGACAAGCAATAAAGAGCGTGTCTGGGAACCAGCAGCTTTTTCCCAACGTCATGAAAGCCGTGCCCACTTTTTGGCTTGATGTCCGATACTATATCGAGGTAGGCTTGCATAGTTTTCGCTATTTTGTTTCAGTTTCAGGCAGTAAACTGAGTTAGGGGACTTGAAAATAAAGAAGAGATTCTTCAGGGTATATGAGGTTGTTGACAGTCGCTCTACAGGAAGGTCAATAACTTTCAGTTTTTAGTATTAGGTTCTCGGTATTGTCGCGAACGAGATACTGCCATAATGGCTCCACCGCCGGCGCCAAGTGACTATCTCACAGAATGTTCATGGATGGTCCTTCTCATCACCCTTTGACGATAAGCCACCCAGTCACTACGCCATTTTCGGAACTGTACAGAAGTCCAAGTACGAAACTAGTCAGCGTCGCTCTCGGCACGAACTAGGTCTCTAAGGCGCCAAGCCTAACCAGGACACACAAAAGACCAGCAGAATTCGCCACTGGCCAGGCAGGCATAACTAAGAACCATCAGCGCTGTTCATGCGAAGTTCACAGCTTGCATTGGTGGTGCACAGAAACCGACCTCCATCTTGAAAGCAATGACGACACTTGCTCATTTGACACGTCCGTGCGTTGCTATCTTGCACCACATTCAGTCAAACTGCCACGTACCACCACGGGACACAAGCACTTTCAACCCGCAGCGCAGAAATCCAAATTCACTTCGAATATCATAGGAATCGGAGTGTCGCTTGTGAGAGCGTGAAACGGTCAACTGCGACCTTCCGCCATTGCTGAGAAGATGAATAAAAAAAGATATAAATATGATGTAAACAAAACAGTTATAAATATGAGGTAAACAAAAAAGTTATAAATATGAGGTAAACAATTTCGCGTTCTCTTGCTAACAAATATCAGTGAACATAGGTATATTGTCTGAAATTAAGGCTAGCAGATCTCAGACAATCAAGGATGTATCTAGCTTCACCCACCAGGTGGCAACATCATCATCTTGTGCCGTCTTCGTTACAAAGACTGCCAGTAACGAATCGCCAGTGTCCTCGCTCCCTCGCCTTAATGGTGCCACTCAGCCAGGCTGTGTCCTGTCAGTCTCGTATGTTATCTTCCCATCTTCATCTATGTCTAGCTCTTGCTATTTTTTTCTTCCCATCTTTCCTTCTAGTATGGTCTTCCGTACAACTATCATAACTGTCATAAATGCCTGAAAATGAGGTAGAAAATGAATAAGATCCAGGTTATAGTTCCGTTGGCACTGACTCACCTTCTCGTGTGTGTCCAGTGAGGTTCTGAGACCTATGACAGTCAGCTGGTACCGTGATCTGTTGTCATCTTTGTCATCTCCAAATATACAACCAAACCATACATTATTTGAAATGAGAATTAAAAGAACAACGTAGAAAACACGCTGCACATTGTTAAAATATTGACAGGAAAAGATGTCAAAATTGTTATACTATGTTGCTATATTATACAATCAAAAATAAAGGTCCCAGCCTGAATAAAAAAAGAAGACTGAAGTGATGGTCATCTCAAAGAAAAGAATACCACCAAAATGTAGCATTACCATCGATGGCACAAATCTGAAATAAGTTGATAGATTCAAGTACTTAGGAACAATTATAACAGCTGATAGGAAATGTCACAACGAAATAAAAAGCAGACTTGCTCAGGCCAAGTCAGCATCTCAGAAAATGACACACGTCTTGTGTAACAGATGTATATCAATGGAAACAAAATTTCGAGTACATAAATGTTACATGGAGCCAGTTTTGTTTTATGGGTGTGAAGCATGGTATATGAATAAGAGAGTACAGCGAAAAATGGAGGCCATGGAAATGTGGTTTATAAAAATGATGTTGAAGGTACCATGGACAGCCAAAGAAATGAAGAAGTCTTAAGAGAGGCTGGAGTTAAAAAGCAAATTATAGAAAAACAATCAGAGGCAGACAAGCGAGATTTATAGGACATTTCCTGAGAAGAGGAAAATTGGAACACACTGTGGCAACTGGAAGAAGAGACAGAGGAAGACAGAGAGAGAAGTTACTGGATGGGCTGTCAGTGTGGCTAGGAAGAAAGTCACCGGCGGATCTCATAATCAAGTCTAAAGCCAGGGAATTGTGGAGAGAAATGATCGCCTACGCCACGCTGTATGGCACTTATCATTATACACTCCGCAAGAATAACACAGACAACCTGAAAAAAAAACCCACCTCCCTCGCTAGTGATAAATACTACAGAAAACGTCGTGACATTTAGCAAATCTCTCCTAACCACAGTTTGCTATCAGCTTACAAGTGTACACGAGGCAAGACAATTTATCAACTTTTCTTTGCCACGATAGCTTTGATCTCTTCCACATAACGGAGGCTTTAATCCAACAGATGAACGACAAGTATACAAAACCCGGCTTAAAACTTGATTTAGTAGATTCTCTCTCTCTCTCTCTCTCTCTCTCTCTCTCTCTCTCTCTCCAAACGATCGACCACAATAATCTACTTCTCTTAGGATCGTGGCAACACCATGTCTTTCCCTGCTATGACGTGGCAGGCATTTGAAGAGGAAGTGACGTCACGATTTGGCATGAAACATTTGATGAAGTCAATCGCCCAGTACTTACACGAAACTGGACAGGTAAGTTATTCCTTTGTGCTATACATGTGTCATTTTTTGTATGCGTGCAAAATATATCTTTTTGTATGTGTGTAATATATATTTTTTTGGTCGTGGATCTCCTGTCTGGCCTAAGGACAGCTGTAGACCCCATTTCTGGCATGAGGATAGCTGTAGACCCCATTTCTGGCATGAGGACATCTGTAAACACCATTTCTGGCATGAGGATAGCTGTAGACCCCATTTCTGGCATGAGGATAGCTGTAGACCCCATTTATGGCATGAAGATAGGTGTAGACACCATTTATGGCATGAGGATAGGTGTAGACACCATTTATGGCATGAGGATAGGTGTAGACACCATTTATTGGCTGAGGATAGGTGTAGACACCATTTATAGCATGAGGATAGGTGTAGACACCATTTATAGCATGAGGATAGGTGTAGACACCATTTATGGCCTGATGATAGGTGTGGACCACATTTCTGAACTGATGACAACATTGGAGCCGTTTTCTGGCCTGAGAACAGATGTGGACCATCATTAAAAATACGTAATAAATAGAACCCAGATGAATCTTTTTTTTTTTTTAATAAAAGACATCAATGTTCTGATCCTTGGATCCCCGATAAATCCTTCCGTGGACCTTCTTGTGGTCCATGGACCCCAGATTAGAAACCAGTCCACCATACGAAGAAATCAATTAGTGCACTAAAAGTAAAGACTCCTATCAATTTTGGCAAAAAAAGAGAAGAAGAAGAAGAAATTGAAGAAGAAAAAAAGGAACAACAGAAAGCTGACACCGAAGATAAAGGTTCTCATCTATCAGACCTCTGTGCTTATCACTGCCTTAAATATGGAACACGGACCGGGTATGAAACGAGAAAGTGGACGAAAAAGCTTTCGGAAAAAGTGGTCGGACAAATGAACTAACTGTGAGGAACTACTATATGTCAGTCAAAGACAGCGCCACTCAGACAGCATAACCCTTGAGATAATCCCGGATAACTTCACCCGCAAGGAAAGACTACATGGCAAATCCCAGGTGGAGGGCGAGACTTTGAGATCGACCTTTTAATCAGCCATGAAGACTTAAAAGACCTGGCGAAAAGTCGAGTTATCGGAAAACAACTGTGACTGATAGCGGAGTGTAATATGAAGAGCAAGTCAATGATTAAACTGAAGTCAACGGACGCAAGTGCAAGGAGACTGGACCTTGTAACACGAACATCGATTTCTGTAGCTGCTGCCGATTGCGTAGTCAGACCATCTTTTCTAATCTCAAAACCTGGAAAGACGGGCCACCTCAGGCTGAAGTGGGAGGGGTAGAGGGGGAGGGAGAGAAGAATTTAATCACTAGGTTAGGATTAAAACTTGACTTACAACTGTTCAGTCAGACCTACTTGTTGTACTTTTTGTACTGAGTCAGTTCTCCCCTGAACAGCTACGATTTCCACTAAGGTCATTTTAAAATTCTGGGTATTTTGGAACATTCATTCATTCATTCATTTGCATGTCCCTTGCGGAACTTTGCCTCCCAAACAGCATTCCTGTAGGCCTCTCGGTTGTGAGCAAGATGGCCTGCTGCTGTTGCATCCATTTCCAGATCGTCAACGATGTCTTGCAGCCATCTTCGTCTTGGTCTTCCTCTTTTTCTTTTTCCCATTATGTATCCTTCCAATACGGTCTTCTCTAAATTATCATGACGTTTAATGTGTCCAAAATATTTCAGTTTTCTCTCTTTAATCCTCTTCACTAGCCAGCCTTCTTCAATATTAAGCTCTTGTAGTATAGATATATTTGTCCAAATCTATCTATACTACAAGAGCTTAATATTGAAGAAGGCTGGCTAGTGAAGAGGATTAAAGAGAGAAAACTGAAATATTTTGGACACATTAAACGTCATGATAATTTAGAGAACATACGGCAATTAAAAATAGAATACGAGACTTTATGGGACACATGTTTTAAAATAAAGGACATTTGGGCTCGTAACTGAAGAAGTACCATTCCCCGAAAACATTCCTCACATACAGGAATGTCTCGTATAGTGCAAGACTGTTGGTTACCTTAAATTATGCAAATCCGGTATTAGTAGAGGCAGGCACGAGATATTATTGCTTGACAAAGTTCCCAGCAACGTAACGTCCATCTAGTTCCAAAACTGTCTTGTGAGACAAGTGCTGTCTTGTGAGACAAGTGTTATCTTGTGAGACAAGTGTTGTCTTGTGAGACAAGTGTTATCTTGTGAGACAAGTGTTATCTTGTGAGACAAGTGTTGTCTTGTGAGACAAGTGTTATCTTGTGAGACAAGTGTTCTCTTGTGAGACAAGTGTTATCTTGTGAGACAAGTGCTGTCTTGTGAGACAAGTGTTATCTTGTGAGACAGGTGTTATCTTGTGAGACAAGCGCTGTCTTGTGAGACAAGTGCTGTCTTGTGAGACAAGTGTTATCTTTTGAGACAAGTGTTGTCTTGTGAGACAAATGTTATCTTGTGAGACAAGTGCTGTCTTGTGAGACAGGTGCCGTCTTGTGAGACAAGTGCTGTCTTGTGAGACAAGTGCTGTCTTGTCTGTTTTAGCAAAAATAATTTGATCACATTTAATGAACCTCCAACATCGTTTGCCTTGATGGTTTTAGTATTATCACAAGAGTGTGAAAAAGATATAGAAATACACGAGGACAAGCCAATAAATAAATAGAAAATCCGCAGAATGAAGACAATTAAAAATTCACTGATCATTTTTTGGTTGTATGTAGCAGCAACGATTGGCCTGAAACTGGAACCGAAGCTATATCCCAGGCATGCCACGTTTATTTAACAGCAACCGTTTTAACATGGCCAGCGTGTTTCTAGAGCGTACGGGAGAAGAACAGCCAGGAGTTATGCGTTTTTTGTGTGCCAAAAAGGACTGAGCACAGAGGAAGTACATACAAAAAATGCTTGAAGTGTACGGTGAAAGGTGTCTGTCAAGAAAAACCCTGTATAACTGGATGCAGAAATTCAGTAAAAGGCTAATCACCTGGTGGTCGATATTTCCAAGGAGGTAACTCTTTGGGAACAATTTTTAAAAAAAATAAATAGGAGGCTTTCGTACGGTGAAGTACGAGAGCACAGTTTTTGTAGGATTAGAGCTCGAAAAAATCGTAGACAAAGCACTTTAGTGAGACGTGAGAGAAAGAGAAAATCACAAAAGAACCACAGTCTGAAGTCGGTAGCTGCTAGAGAGACTATCACTAAAGTGCTTTGTCTACGATTTTTTTCGAAGTCTAACCCGACAAAAACTGTGCTCTCTTACTTCACCGAAACTCTTTGGCTTCGGCGGAATGCACAAGTCGTCTTTGACGCCGGCTTTCAAGGAATTGTGACTGATGAGGTAAGAACCAGAATAATGTGTGGGGGGCGGGGTTATGTCGGGGAAAAAAATCAGGCAAGTACTGGAAGTTTTTTTTTTTTTTATCTAACTCGTTTTGTGACTTATTTATTGGTTTGTCCTCCTCATATATAAAAAAGGAAGGGACAGTCATGGGTACACAATTCAGTTAGTCTTTTGCATGTCCTTTGCAAAACTCTGCCTCCCCAACAGCTCTCCTGTAAGTCTCTCGGTTGTAAGCAAGATGCCCTGCTGCTGATGCATTCACCTTGGTCTTCCCCTCCTTCCTTTTGCCATTATGTATCCTTCCAAGACTGCCTTCTCTAAATTATCATGACGTTACTGTGTCAAAAATATTTCAGTTTTCTCTATTTAATCTTCTTTACCAGCCAAACGTCTTCAATATTAAGTTCTTGTAGTATGGATATATCTGTTCTTTTTTGTGTCCATGGTATTTGTAGAACTCTTCTGTAGCATTTACATTCAAAGGCATTTATGTGTTTCTCAGATGTTTTGTTAAGTGTCCAGGTCTCACAGGCATATGTTGCGACGGGAAAGACGCATCCAATTTCCTGATTATATAAACCATGTTTGTTCCTTGAAAATATGCGTCTGTGCGTAAGAATGCAGTATTATTTGTATTCTGTCAATATAAAATTGTAAGGGAATTTCTCATTAGTCAGACATTTTCTCTATTGATATGTACGTGGTATACAGATCTTGTGGTTTTCAAACGTGGAAACACTGAAAGATTTAGTCTTCATACGGCCATCTTGGCTCTTCGACGTCTTCCGGTCCACATTCAGGCATGACCTTGAAGACTCGGTATTCTCACCTGATGACAGACAGAGGTCAGTTATTAAAGGACAAACTTTTACTCTTACTTTTTTTTATTATTATAATTAACACGCTGTTTGCAGAGAAAGGAGGGCATGGAGTAGATTTCTGAGCTAGAAATATGCCGCTTATTTGAATGTGGCACATCCGATCATAATTTCTTACCAAAAGCAGTCTTTTACTACCACTTATTATTATTTTTATTATTATTATTGTTTTAATAATAGAAATTAACATTGGATTTTCCAAACTTGGAGCAAAATCAAATATGTTATAATATTATATTATTTTTAAAAAGCCATTTACATAACTCATGGTGGAATTGGGAGGGAGTGGGGGACCACTACGACCTGTCATGATTTCGTAGTCAGCGATCCATAACTGACCCAGACCCTGTCCGGCCTCTACGTTGGTACCCCCAGCAACAGGCTTAGCCTGGCTAACCAGGCAGGGATCGCCAAAGTCGCCGCGGCGGTGGGGCAGGCTAGAGAACCATTGCACACCCTCTGCTTATTTAGTTTCTATCTATCTATCTATCTATCTATCTATCTATCTATCTATCTATCTATCTATCTATCTATCTATCTATCTATCTATCTATCTATCTGTCTGTCTGTCTGTCTGCTATCTATCTATCTGTCTGCCTGTCTGCCTGTCTGTTTGTCTGTCTGTCTGTCTGCCTGCCTGCCTGTCTGTTTGTCTGTCTGTCTGCCTGCCTGCCTGTCTGTTTGTCTGTCATCCCGTCAGTACCCAAGAGACAAGAGCCTGTTGGTAGCAAGAGATTTCCACTTTTGTCGATCCTCAGACTATAACTCAGACTATAACTCAGACTATAACTCAGACTATAACTCAGACTATAACTCAGAATATAACTCAGACTATAACTCAAACTATAACTCAGACTATAACTCAAACTATAACTCAGACTATAAAGCAGACTATAACTCAGACTATAACTCAGACTATATCTTATATCTTATATCCTTCCCGTGCCGTTAGACGTCACATAGGGCTCGCAAAGTAGTTCGCCAATTTTTCCTGTCTTCGGCGAGTCTTTCAACCTCAACAAAGGATTTTATGCCTGTTAACTTGGCCTCTCTTAATAATGTCCTCTTCAGAGTTTCACGCGGTCTGCCTCTTTTTCTTCGGCCTGTTGTGTTCCACTTGATAGCTTGTTTTGGGATTCTCTGATCATTTCTTCTCATCAAGTGACCAACATATGTCCATCTCCTTTTCCTGATCACCCATGAGACTGGTTGTTGTTCAGTCATCTGTCTTATCTCTGCATTGTTCTTGAATTCATTCCACTTGATGCCGAGTATTTTCCTTAGGCATTTGTTTTCAAAAGAGTCTAATTTATTTTCTATTTCTTTAGTTGTTTTCCAGCTTTCGCATGCATAAATGAGGGTGGATATTACATTTGAATTGAATAGTCTTAACTTGGTTTTTGTGCTTATAACTTTTGAATTCCATATGTTCTCAAGATTCTTGAAGATTGATGCTGCTTTTGCAATTCTGATCCTAACTTCCTTTCTAGTGTCACCATCCTGGTCTATGTAGCTGCCAAGGTATGCAAATTGATTGACTTCTTCAATATCTGTCCCTTCTATGTGTATTTTTCCATTTTGATTGATGGGAATTTTCATTATTTTTGTTTTGTCCTTGTTAATTTCAAGTCCTATTTTGCTAGCCAGTGAAGACAGGCTATCTGTTTTGTCTTGCATGGAATTCACATTATTACTGATAAGAGTTATGTCATCAGCAAAATCAAGATCTTCTAGTTGGGTCCCATGTACCCAGTCAATACCTGTGTTACCTGTGCAGCATTTTTTCATTATGAAGTCTATTGTAATCCCAAAAAGTAAAGGAGACAGTATACATCCTTGTTTCACGCCTGTTTCAATCTGGAACCATTCACTCATCCCTTCTTCTGTCTTGACTGCACAACCATATCCATTGTATAAGTCCTTAATGATGTTGACAATTTTAGATGGTATTCCATATAGACATAAAATTCTCCATAATGAATCTCTGTGTATGCTATCAAATGCCTTCTTAAAATCTATGAAATTCGGTATTAATGGTTTCTGCTTTTCAATATGTTCTTCAAGTATTATTCTGAGAGTAAAGATCTGGTCGAGACAGCTTCTCCCTTTTCGAAATCCTGCTTGTTCTTCTCTCATTGCAGTATCCACTATATCTTTGAGTCTATTCAAAATGACCTTGCAAAATACTTTTGACACAACTGATATTAAGGTTACTCCTCTCCAGTTGTTACAGTCACTAAGGTTGCCCTTTTTTGGTATTTTAACAATGATTCCCTTCTTCCAATTAGAAGGGACCTTTTCTTCTTTCCAAATCTTGTTAAACATTCTCTGTAGTTGTCTCATGTTGTCACTATTGATAGCTTTTAGCATCTCGGCTGTTATTTCATCTTCACCTGCAGCTTTGTTGTTAGCCATTAAATTCACTGCTGTTTCAATTTCATGCAATTTAATTTCATCTAGACTGACATTTAGTTGTGGGGCTGGTAAGTCAGTTTCAAGGTTTAACAATTCTTTTGGGTGTGGTCGATTGAGTATTTCTTGGAAGTGTTCAGCCCATCTTTGCTTTTGGTCTTTATTTGATGTTAATAGTGTTCCAGTTTTGCTAAGGATTGGTCTTTCTTTAGATGTAATAGTACCTGTTAGCCTCTTTTGTATGTTATATAAAGTTTTGCTGTCTCCTGTTTTTGCTGCTTTTTCTGCCTCTTTCGCCATATTGTCTATGTATTTCTTTTATCCCTTCTAGCTGAACTTTTTACTTTCTTGTCTATGTCTTTGTATTTTGCTTTTGCCGAATCTCTTTCATGATCTGCTTTTGCATTCAACATGTTTAATTTGACTGCTCGTCTTTCATGTATATACTTCCATGTTTTATCTGATATCCATGCTTTTCTATTTGGTTTTTCCAATCCAGCGCTTACTTTTGCTGCTGTGATTATGGCTGTGCTGTAAGAATTCCATAACTCATCTATACCTATCTCCTCAACTTCACTGGGTGTTTTGGAATGATTGGCAAGTTCCTGATTGAAATTAATGTTAGTATTTTCTTCTTGTAGGCTGTGGCTGTTTATCTTTCTGTGTACTGATTTCTTGTGTTGACTTTTCAATTTTAGTTTTATTTTCCCTATGCACAGGTTGTGATCACTGTTGACATCTGCACCCCTATAAGCCCTTACATCCATGAGAGATGTTCTGTATTGCTTTCTAATACAAAAATGGTCTATCTGGTTTCTAGTTCTATCATCTGGAGATATCCATGTTGTTTTATGTATCTCTTTGTGTGGGAATATTGTGCCTCCAATGACCATGCCCTCTGTTAAACATATTTCAATTAATCTTTCTCCATTCTGATTAACCATGTCAATTCCTTCTTTCCCCATCACTTTTTCAACGTCGGTATTATCCTTCCCTACCTTAGCATTGAAGTCCCCCATAGCAATTAGGATCTCGTGTTTAGGGACTTTGTTGATGATTTGTTGTAGTTGGTGATAGAAGTCGTCTTTCACATCATCATCTGCATCATTCGTGGGTGCATAACACTGTATTATTGTCATTCTTCCGTGTCGTAGGTTGTATCGTGCTCTTATTATACGACTGTTCACTAAAGACAGTGAACAGTGAACAGTGAACAGTCAGACTATAACTCAGACTATAAAACAGACTATAACTCAGACTATAACTCAGACTATAAAGCAGACTATAACTCAGGCTATAACTCAGGCTATAACTCAGGCTATAACTCAGGCTATAAAGCAGACTATAACTCAGGCTATAACTCAGGCTATAACTCAGACTATAAAGCAGACTATAACTCAGACTATAACTCAGGCTATAACTCAGACTATAACTCAGACTATAAAGCAGACTATAACTCAGGCTATAACTCAGGCTATAACTCAGGCTATAACTCAGACTATAAGGGGGAAAACATACCTTACTTTTTTCTCTGTTCAACCAGATCGGCAGGACTAACAACAATGAAGTTCGAAAGACTCAGAAGAGAAGCTCTGTCTCAAGCTGTCCTCGACAGAGATCTTCTTACCTGTCTCCTAGCAACGTTTATCCCCCCTGATCTTGCCCCTCTAACAACGCAGATAACAGAACTCTTCGCAGAGAAGTTTGAAATGGGCTACTCACTCACGAAACGAGAAGCAGATGCATTGTGCAAAACCGTGCCATATAAAGACGCGGCTGAAACAGGAAAAGCGACAAAGATCTTTATTCCGTGGTTGAGGAAGAATACAGAGCCTGAAGATTTCACGAAAGACTGGGAATCAAGCAAGACAAACCGGAAACTGGTATGTTACTTCAAATTTCCGCTCTATCTCCCGCCCGGACTATTTGAGATAACAACCGTCCGCGCGCATAATGAAAGGTACAAACTGTCTTTCAAGCATCAGTGGGGCGGAGGAATACACGCTGTTCACATGGAGGAAAACGTCCACGTGGTATTGACCTACTTTCTGAAGGACGACGAGTGCAGCGATGACAAGAGCATGGTTGTGAAGTATGAGGTTCGAAGTGGCTCGTCAGACAAAGACGAACAAATAGCGCCTTCAACTTTGTGGTCAGTGCAGCTACCGCTTCTATTAGACTTCGAGAAGCTTTTGGGAACCTATACAGGTAGGTTCAGAAAGAGAACCTCTCCTGTTAAAATTAAATGCGTTGCTGTATTGTCCAGTTCCGTGGGAAATTTATTTGTCAGTTTTCATTCTTTTTCATGTGTTTGTATCTCTACCTCCCTTGTATTCAGATTACAATATGAAGTTTATTCCATGTAAACTATTATCTAACTTTCATGAAGTAATTAATCTGTTTTATGCTTGTTACTTTAAAGAGAAGTAAAAATCCGATTTCTGTTTCTGTTTTGTGTTTCTGTCTGATTTGTTTTTTATGTTTTGTGTTTCTGTCTCATACGGTTTTCATATTTTGTGTTTGTGTTGCATCTGATTATCATGTTTTGTGTTACTGTGTCATTTGGTTTTTATGTTTTGTGTTTGTGTTTCATCTTGTTTTCATGTTTTGTGTTTCTACCTCATTTGGCTTTCATGTTTTGTGTTTCTGTCTCATCTGGTTTTCATGTTTTGTGTTTCTGGCTCATCTGGTTTTCATGTTTTGTGTTTCTGGCTCATATGGTTTTCATGTTTTGTGTTTCTGTCTCATTTAGTTTTTGTGTTTTGTGTTTCTATCTCATCTTGTTTTTGTGTTTTGTGTTTCTATCTCATCTTGTTTTCATGTTTTGTGTTTCTGTCTCATTTGTTTATGTTTTGCATTTCTGGTTCGGTTTTTTTGTGTTTCTGTCTCATCTTTGTTTTATGTTTGGGACTCGTTTGTTTGTTTGTTTGTTTTGCTGTTTTGTATTTCTGTCTATTTTCGTTTCTTATGTATCAGCCACTAGTTTCATAGTATTCAGGCTTCCTGAATATGTGATATACATCATGTATTATATGTGATATACATAATGTATTATGTGAAATACAAAATGTATTATATGTGCTATACATAATGTATTAATGTGCTATACATAATGTATTATGTGCTATACATAATGTATTATATGTGATATACATAATGTATATGTGCGTTTGAAGTTTGTTTTACTGTGGTAGGCGTGGTAGTGGAACGTCTGACCCAGTGTCCCATTTGTGGGAAGCCATCTTTCTTAGGGGAGTGGCTAACCCCGAGAGAGACGCAGCTATTGGCTACTCGATTGTGTGAAGCTTGCGGGCAGGAAGTAGACACAGCTTATCTAGTACAGCCTAGAGAACAGAAGAAAGGTAAGTTTTTCTTTCTTTCTTTCTTAAAATATCATTTAATTGCACAGACCAAACCGAGTGCTCTGCTCTGAACTGAGGGAAAGTAAAATGACAGGCTTCCTGCGCTCGTTGGCGGACCCCAGCAGATGAAAACTGATACTCTACACTTGCGTTAAGGCGTAACATATATGCTACAGGTCTAAACCTCATTAAATGTTTTTGATGGAGACGCCCATGAGTTGCATTCCTGAGTGACTGACTTTGGTCCGAGTAATGGAGTAACTTTCTCGTGTACTCTGGAGAAACATAATAGCCAACGCCAGTAGGCACGGCACATGATGATGATGATGAATGGAGGACACGTGATTTGGTGGGCTTAAGCCTGGAATGTGGGGTGAGGGGGATGTGTGTGAGAGAGAGGAAGGAAGGAAGGAAGTGAATGCTTGACCGGTGTGGATGTGTTTGTCGCCTGCACTCTGGAGTTTTTGTGCTGTACTAGGAACTTCGAGAAGTGTCCACATGTTTTGTCAGTCTTGTTCACCTTCTTGTCTGGAATGGAAGCTTTATATCTGCTGTATGAGCAGACTGCTCGTCTCGAATGGAAGCTTTATATCAGCTGTATGAGCAGACTGCTCGTCTCGAATGGAAGCTTTATATCTGCTGTATGGCCTGACTATTTGTCTTGAATGGAAGCTTTATATCAGCTGTATGGCCTGACTATTTGTCTTGAATGGAAGCTTTATATCAGCTGTATGGCCTGACTGTTTTTGTCTGGAATGGAAGCTTTATATCAGCTGTATGGCCTGACTATTTGTCTGGAATGGAAGCTTTATATCAGCTGTATGGCCTGACTTTGTTTGTCTGGAATGGAAGCTTTATATCAGCTGTATGGCCTGACTGTTTTTGTCTGGAATGGAAGCTTTATATCGGCTGTATGGCCTGACTGTTTTTGTCTGGAATGAAATCTTTATATCAGCTGTACGGCCTGACTATTTGTCTGAAATGGAAGCTTTATATCAGCTGTATGGACTGCTGTTTGTCTGGAATGGAAGCTTTATATCAGCTGTATGGCCTGTTGTTTGTCTGGAATGGAAGCTTTATATCAGTTATGTGGCCTGACTGTCTGGAATAGAAGCTTTATATCAGCTATATGGCCTGACTGTTTGTCTGGAATGGAAGCTTTATATCACCTGTATGGCCTGACTGTTTGTCTGGAATGGAAGCTTTGTACCAGCTATATGACCTGATTGCTCGTCTGAAATGGAAGCTTTATATCAGCTATATGGACTGACTGTTTGTCTAGAATGGAAGCTTTATATCATCTATATGACCTGACTTTTTGTCTGGAATAGAAGTTTTAAATCAGCTGTATGACCTGATTGCTTGTCTGGAATGGAAGCTTTATATCACCTATATGACCTGACTGTTTGATGAGTGAACCTGTAATTCGACACACTTCTTAATGTATGTATCACCCATCCAGTATCTATCATTATCAAGTTCCACCTAATAAACTTCATGTTGTCGTATTGTGAGCACTTTGTCTGTGATGTGTGGGCAAAAGGAAAAGATCCGAGAATTTATCTGAATAGAGAATATCAACTCCGAGTGAGTGGTGGACTTTACTGCACGGAGATGGGTTGTACAGACGGTACAGCAGATGCACGGTCACAAAGAAACACAGGCGACAAAGCCAGCATCCACCATCCACCCTATCAGTGAAGAGCTGTGCAGGAAGGAGAACTCTAACAGCGTTCCATGCGCGCGTTCAGTGTATGACTACATAATGAATACCTGGGTGATCTTTGCATGTCTCCTAGCAACGTTTATCCTCACTGAGCTAGCGACCGTAGCCAAGTGGTTGATGGATGGAATTCTTTTTTTGTGGAGAAGGAATTTTAACAATATTTTAATGCAAGGAAAAAAAAAACTGTTTAATTACGCAGAAGTGGTTTCCAGAAAGGGAGTATTCCCCTTCTCCCTCCCCTCCCTTTAGTCGGAGGAGGCACTGGGATGATCCAGGAAAGAGGTGAGAGAAAAGGGTACAGCAGGAGGGAGGGATCAGATCCCCAACTGACAGAAATAAGCTTATAGAGGCGCCCAAGCTATGTGGTCCTGGAACGCTACGACAACATAGGGAAAGCACTGGCTTGTTTATGACTCTCGCCATCTGTCACAAGATGATGATTGATCAGGTAAGCTTAGAACACTGAAATAAAAAGGCAAGGTAAAGGTAATTCCCGTTTCCCTGCCATTAAGGCATATTGGAGAATACGGTGTTAGGCCCGCATTTTCCATAACCTTCGGCACATGAAAGTCTGATGTGGTCAGTATCACGCCCTGGCCGCTTTACCTTCCCCAGATTTCTATGGAACCTATTTTTAGAGGCTGGGTGGACCCTGAGGCTTTTATCTGCGTGTTCCAGAAAAAATCCCACTGCTAGGACAGAACCTGGTACCACCAGATTAGTAAACCGACCGTCTAACCACTCAGCTAACCACTCCGCTAACCAGGCTGCCACTCAAATTTTAAAAAAAAAGAGGAAAAATTGAGGAAACACATCATTCTGGATGACCTGTCATGGCAAACACCGCTCACTGTACAGCTCAAACTTTTCTTTAACGACTTCCTCTGTGCTCAGTCCTCTGACCCACATTTCCTCTGTGCTCAGTCCTCTGACCCACATTTCCTCTGTGCTCAGTCCTCTGACCCACATTTCCTCTGTGCTCAGTCCTCTGACCCACATTTCCTCTGTGCTCAGTCTTCTGACCCACATTTCCTCTGTGCTCAGTCCTCTGACCCACATTTCCTCTGTGCTCAGTCCTCTGACCCACATTTCCTCTGTGCTCAGTCTTCTGACCCACATAGAACACACATCTCCTCGCTGCTCTTCTCATCTACACGCATGTAACACACTCGCCATATTGAAACGGTTGTTGTTAAATAACCATGGCATGCTGGGGTACAACTTTACTTGTCTTCTTCTTCTTCTTCTTCCGCATTTAGCTATACTGCTTGGTACCCTGATTTTTGCGATGCGCCTTCTGGCTGGGTACCTCCGACTTCAGCACCTTTCCTTGCTAGGGCAGACTGTGGTCTTGCTTGGACTGCCATGAAGACAGTGGTGTAGGCTGGCCTGGCCAAAACTTTGTTTTCCAGCCTCTGGTGGCTGTACTTAAAACCCTTCTCCATGTCAGGCCTAACGGCTTTGAGACAGTTCCACAGACACTCTGAATTTGAAATGAGGGATCCGGTGAGTGCTTCAGCGATATCCATCCCCGCCAACTATAGTCTGCTGGCTTTTTTTTTTACCTAATTCTGACAACCATTGTTCTAGAGATCCATAGGCTTGTCATGTCCAGGATTCATTGGTTTCACAACAGATTTTCCTCATCCGCGCTGGCGATCTCCGTGTCCCAATCTGTCCACCACCTTAACATTGCATTTTACAAAAATAACAGTTACAATTACTGTTGATTGCTACAGGTTTCTGGGCTACAGAAGTAGGTCAGAGTTTTTAAGCAATCAGATCTATGTTCCCTGTCTTACAAAGACTATGCTAAGATAAGTGTGTTCTTAAAACAGCTGTTCCCAGTGGAAGCTTTGGTTGTAATTTGGAGTCTGTTGGTGCTGCTACACATCATCAAAAAATGATCCATGAATTTTCAAATATTTTCAGTCTCTGTGGACTTTGCGACTTAATAAGAACTGCCCTCATACTTTCTTAAAATCCGAAGTACACTGTATTCCACTTTATTTCCTGCTTTCTTATTTAAATTTACGTTACGAACTATTTTTTTGCAGTGATTATCAAGAGAAAAACCTCACCACCGCCTCAATCAATCCCTCCGCTTTCGCCACTTCCGGATCCGGAATTGCCAAACACGGAGAAAGAGGAGGTTGATGGGAATGGCACAAACGTAAGTTCGTATTTTCTAAGGGAGAAGTTGAGTGATATAATACTCCGTACTTTATTAAGATACTTTAATTTTCCCTAATCAGTGGTGTGTAAAGTAATGTATAAACTACTTAGAGAAAGGTAGTCAGCGGATGTGGAGCTGAAACAGAAGCTAAGGAGGCTACTGAAACTTTAGAAAGATTAAGTTTATTGTGGACTCCACATTTAAAATAGCAGGACACGTCATGCGGAGAGACTTTTATCATTACTGTCCCTCTCTCCTTCTCTCTCTGTCTTTCTCTCTGTCTTTCTCTCTCATTTTCTTTCTTTAACTCTCTTTTCTCTCTGTCTTTCTCATTTTCTTTCTTTCTCTCTCTCTCTCTCTCTCTCTATAAAGATAACTGAACTGTCTTTCTTTGTCCCTTTCTTTCTCTTTCTCTGTCTCTGTCTCTCTCTGTCTTTCTCTGTATTTCTCTCTCTGTTTCTCTCTCTCTTTCTCTGTCTTTCTCTCTCCCTTTCTATCTCTTTCTCTGTCTTTCTCTCTCCCTTTCTTTCTCTCCTTATGTCTTTCACTTTCTTTCTTTCTTTCTTTCCTTTTTTCTTTCTTTCTTACTTTCTTTCTTTCTTTCTGGCTTTCTCTCTCCCTTTTTCTCTCTGTGTCTTTCTCTCTCTCTCTCTTAATTTCTTTCTCTCACTATGTGTCTTTCTCTCTCCCTTTCTTTCTTTTTCTCTTTCTCCATTTCTTTCTTTCTATTTCTTCCTCTCTCTCTTTCTTTCTCTCCCTCTATTTCTGTCTTTCGCTCTCTCTCACCCACCCTGCTTCTCTCTTTAAAAGTTATTTTAGACTGCTCTTACAGACAACGGATACAGTTACTGTAATTGTTATTCTGAATTCGAAATTTTTGTTTAGTAGATAGTCATTTATATATGTATGTAGTTACTTCTGTACTGAGTGAATGGATAAGAGCTAAACGTAAATGTTATATGTTATTTTATGTCTCTCAGCTTCAATGTTAATTATGTTTGTTACATGAACAGCATATTTGTAGAATGTCTGGAATAGAGTGAAAGATGTATGATAAAGGGTAGAATGTCAGACGGGCCTGCGTGCCCAATTCTTAACCATTTTGAAATAAAGATCAATCAGTCAATCAATCAATCAGTCAATCAATCTCTTTTTTAAACTCCACCACTCCACATCATAGCCGTCATTGTGCCCCTTTTAATCCTGGCATTCTCTATACTATCCTCTTCAGTATTATCATATCATCTATATGTGCAAGATACTTAATCTTTATGATTCTTTTGTTTTAACGTATCGATATTTGCCAGATACTTCATCTTTTTTTCATTCTTTTGTTTTAATGTATCGATATGTGCAAGATACTTGATCTTTATGGTTCTTTTGTTTTAACGTATTCATACTTTCAGTTTTAACGTTCAGTTTGTCTTTATGTGATTTCTTTTCTGTCCATTAAAACATCTCATTATTGTATTTATACAGGATGCCTTTGTTACCTTTCTTCGTGTCCGTTTTTGTTCTCTTATAGAGCTGCTGTACAAACGAAATAATGACACTATAACGCTGTTTCTGTTATAATTATTGGGTAACCTAGAATTTTCACGCTTAGAGAGCAAAAGTTCTGTGCAAGTTTTTGTTTGCGTAGATCTTCCTTGACATTGTTGTAACTGCTAGATGTTGGAGAGTTCTGGCTTCCGGTTTTTGTGTCTTTCACGATTTTTACAGACTCACTGCAATACAAACCACATATCGCCCTACATACTACATAGTGTTAGACATATATATATTGCCAAACATACCATATTCGTAAAAAAGAAACAAATGCACAATAACAGCTCCAAGTGCAATGTGAACTTCTCAAGGAGATAGAGATGAAGAAAACAAAATAGGTTGGCCATATTAAAAGACATAGCAACATACTGAAGACCATAATAGAAGAAAAGGTGGAATGAAAAAGAACAAGAAGAAGACAGAGATGTAGATGGGAAGAGAACAGACGAGAATGGACAGGATACAGCCCGGCTGAGTGCACTGTCAAGGCGAGGGATAGAGGGAACTAGAGATTCATTACCGCCAACCTTTGTTCTGGAGAAGGCACATGATGATGATGATGATGACGATGATGATCATATTCATGGCCTTAGCCAAACACAGAAAGCTGACTTTTGTTGCCAGACAGACAGCCTGATGACTGAATAGAGCTGAAAACAAGGAAATCATGGTTGTTAGCATATGAATGATAATATCTCAGTCATTTTTTTTTTGTAGTTTCTGCTGAAAAACAAATTTGTGGAGTGAAGAAAATGGCTTTGCAAATATTATTTAACCTGTTCATCAGCTGTTTTAGAACGTTTATTAGAACATTTCATTATTATTATTTCCAAGATAAGTTATCTTTATACTCAATAATAACATATCCTTTATAGTTTTTATCTGTCATCTTGCAGATGGCGAGCGCGGAAACGTCTGGAAAAGCTTTGTGAGGACCACGCTGTACACTCATACCATGGCGGCCATTTTGCCCTACTTTCTTTCCAGCCAATCAGATCAGGGCAACCTGCATTAACAATGAACAACGACGCAGCGTGCTCGAAAGTGTTAGACGATGATTGATTGGGCAAATCAGACCGCGTGTAATCTATGATATCTTGATTGGGCGAATGAGACCACGTGTGATCTAATAAGAGGTCTTTATATTATATACGAGACGTCTTTATTATATATATATATATATATATATATATAATACGTCATTATATATATAATACGTCTTTATATTATATATAATACGTCTTAACGGCTGTTAAACACTGAGGGTCATATCAAGAACTAAGGCCCTGAAGAATATACTCTGACTTTGTCCGAAAACTCCGGTAAAACGGACATTTGTTGCGAAGATTTGAAAGATATGGGTTGAGATATAACCAGGAACTTTCGACAATGATTCCCACAGAAGCATAAACATAAGTTCTTCAAAGTAGCTTTGCACATTAAAGTGAATATTCGTCAGGGTTTTGTAATACATTTGTGCAGAATGTGAAGAAAATAGGCAAGGAAATACTTTTCATTCCCACCTTCAAGTCGGGTAGTCTTGTGGAAGAGTGTATAGGCAATGTTTGTTTTCCTATCTTTTGTCTCTGCAGAAAACAGTTTCTTTTTGGCCATTTTGTTCCTGCTTTTGTGTGAAATATCTGTGTGATAGGTATAATAGTAACATTTTTCACTACCAAGACAAAATTACAGGTGCACGTACATTTATAAGAACAAAAGCGTCATATTTTTAAAGGTAAGGACGCAAGTCTATTTTTTAAATATAGCTTTTTAAAATTTTAACCTCCAAAAGAATAACGAAACAAAATAAGTGAAATAAGATGAGTAACTTTCGATGAACTTTGTAAGAAAATATCTGATGTTTGTCTGTCAGGAAATGTCCGATGTATGTATATAAGGAAACACCTGATGTATGTTTGTATGTAAGGAAACAACTGATGTATGTTTGTATGTAAGAACATCCTTGGATGTATGTCTGTAAGGAAATTATCTGGTGTGTGCATGTATGGAAACATCAGATATATTCATGTAAGGAAACATCAGATCCTTCATGAAAGGAAACATCAGATGTATTCATGTAAGGAAACATCAGATCCTTAATGAAAGGAAACATCAGATATATTCATGTAAGGAAACATCAGATCCTTCATAAAAGGAAACATCAGATGCATGTCCAGGGACATGCTGACACTAGAAAGTAGATTCAGTCAGTTCTGAATAGTATTCCATAAAAGCTAAAAAAAAAGTGTTGTGCAAGATCGTGCCACACGGAGATGTACAATGCGTTGGCTGCTGCACTATACGAGAAGGCAAAGTGCGACGTATTATATTAGATTTTAAAAAAAGTTGAGAAATGTGACTTTAGCTTAAGAAAGCATGGTTTATGCCAGGCATTCTCATCTGGCCCCGAGTGGCATTGCCAGAGACCATGAGGTGCTCAATGGATGCCTTGATGGAAGAAAGGGGAGGGGGAGCACACTGGCTGGAACAAAGAAAAAAACAAGTGGGGAGGGGGAGGGGGAGGGGGAGGGGAGCGGGAGCTGGAGCGGACTGTAGAAGCTACAAACAAGGGCCACAAACTGCAACCTCTGCAGGACACGGACAGTCTGTTAACTTGTGGTATTAAATCTCCGACAGGCAGCATCAAAATCATCCAGTACTTATATTCTTCTTCTTCTTCTTCTTCTTTTTCTTCTTCTTCTTTTCTTCTTCTTCTTCTTCAGTTTTCCAAGCCATTAAGGCTCATTGCTGCAGATAAAGTTCGCCTCCATTCCTCAACGATGGCTCAGTGCTCGACAGTTCGTCCCCCATGTACACAGATTTAGTGTTCAAAAAAAAAAGCAACACTACTGTAGTCGTAATGGACACCAAATTTCAAACTTGTATCAACATTTTATTTTACGGAATTAATGTATCAATCTTGGCATGAAGAAACTTTAAGACTTTAACAATGAAATGATGTTCATTAAATTTGGTTTAGATTTTTATTCTTTGCGACTGAGGCCTCCGTTTCAGTAAGGTGTATGGCATCCTCTGGCCTGTATCAGAGAACATCTCCGTGACATGGATCCGATTAGCCGTTGGATCTGTTGTTGTGGGATTGCTGCCCACTCTTCCCGCAGTGCAAGAGACAACTGTCGGAGATTGGTTGGCGCCAAGTCTCCCAGGCGGGCTTGTTTGTTGAGTTCATCCCATAAGAGTTCTATCTGGTTAATGTCTGATGACATGGATAGCAACGGAATGGTCTGGACGTTGTTGTCAGCGAGAAACTTGGTGGTGATTTGTGCCACATGAGGTCGAGCGTTATCCTGCTGAAAAATCGACCCTGGTGCAGCCAGAAGTGGAAGGACGTGAGGACGAAGAATTTCAGCGACTTATCGCTGGGCATTCAGGCATCTTTCAGTTTGCACCAGGTCACTTCTTCCCATGAAGTTGATCGTCCCCACACCAGTACACCTCTACCATCATGTGGAGGAGCCTCATCCACGTTCTTGGCGTAACGCTCATGGGCTCTGCGGTAAACTCTCCTCCATCTATCGTGTCGCTGGAGCAGAAAGAATGATTCATCACTAAACTAAACCCTTCTCCAATCAGTCGCAACGGTCCATTGACGATGCTGGTTCGCCCACTGCGGTCGGTTCTGGCGATGCCGGTCCGTAAGAACAGGATCTCTGTAGGGTCTTCTAGCCCAAAGACCAGCGTTGTGCAGCCGGTTCCTGACCGTTTGATCTGAAATTCGACAAGCTGCTGTCATTGACTGGACTATCGAGGAAGCAGATGCAAATCGATTCTTGAGGTGACGCAGCGGTATGAAGCGGTCTTCGGTAGGAGATATGACTATGGGTCTTCCAGTGCGCGGCCGGTCTGCAACTGAGCCAGTTTCTTGAAATCTTCTCCAAAGGCGACTGATTAAATTGTCTGGCCACTACACTTTGTGACTGTCCAGTCTGTAAACGTCCAATGTTGATGAGTCATTGTTCTGTAGTGAGATGAGCCATACTTGCGCATTGAATTGTCAAATGTATTGATTCGAGGAGCGTCAATCTTGTTTAGGCATTCATTAACATGATCAGTGAGTTTTGTGTTCAGTAAGTTTCACGGGATTCTCGTGAACCTGTCATGAATTATTGTCAAAAATGCTGTTTTGATTAGTGTCGCTTTTCCATGTTTATGAATCATTTGCTGAACAATTCAGGTTAGCACGTGAATCTGATGTCCAGGTGAACGTTTTAGGCAAGTTGCCCTTGTCTGATCAGCAAACTTCAGTTTCAATCACAACATCGTATTTGTTGTGTTTCTTTTTTTGAACAGTGTATATTCTCTATAGTTTATACAATTCATTGTTGTGGTTCCTTCGGTCAAGAATGGTGTTATTTTCTATTTTTAAAAATCACTTTCTGTTCAGTGGTGCATGAAAATCATAAACTGAAGTTCTAGCCTTTGGTGCAGTGTTTAATCCCATCAAAATCTATTTTTAAAAATTTGTTGTATAGTTTTAATCAGTCGATGATGAGTTTAAATTTTTCTGTGAACATGTCAGCATGTTAGCGAGTCGCCATGCTTGTGTAAGCATGTCAACATGTCAGATGTTAATATATAAGCATGTCAAAATATCAGGATGTAGAATTAAGCATGTCAATATGCCAGCTTGTCAGAATGTCAGGATGTACCACGTCAGCATGTCAAAAGTTGACTTGAATATCTTGAAAGAAATTAATGACCTATGTGAGCTCTTGGCATGTGTAGTGACCAGGAACTGACAGAGCTTAGTTGTGAGGGGGTGTAGTGACCAGAAACTGACAGAGCTTAGTTGTGTGGGGGTGTAGTGACCAGAAACTGACAGAGCTTAGTTGTGTGGGGGTGTAGTGACCAGAAACTGACAGAGCTTAGTTGTGTGGGGGTGTAGTGACCAGAAACTGACAGAGCTTAGTTGTGTGGGGGTGTAGTGACCAGGAACTGACAGAGCTTAGTTGTGAGGGGGTGTAGTGACCAGAAACTGACAGAGCTTAGTTGTGTGGGGGTGTAGTGACCAGAAACTGACAGAGCTTAGTTGTGTGGGGGTGTAGTGACCAGGAACTGACAGAGCTTAGTTGTGTGGGGGTGTATGTGACCAGGAACTGACAGAGCTTAGTTGTGTGGGAGTGTAGTGAGCAGGAACTGACAGAGCTTAGTTGTGTGGGGGTGTAGTGACAGGAACTGACAGAGCTTAGTTGTGTGGGAGTGTAGTGAGCAGGAACTAACAGAGCTTAGTTGTGTGGGAGTGTAGTGAGCAGGAACTGACAGAGCTTAGTTGTGTGGGAGTGTAGTGAGCAGGAACTGACAGAGCTTAGTTGTGTGGGAGTGTAGAAACCAGGAACTGACAGAGCTTAGTTGTGTGGGAGTGTAGAAACCAGGAACTGACAGAGCTTAGTTGTGTGGGGGTGTAGTGACCAGGAACTGACAGAGCTTAGTTTTTTTGTTTTTTTTGGGAGGGGTATGTGATAGTGAACTGACAGAGCTTATTTGTGTGGGGATTGTAAAACATATTTGAAGGTCACCTCTGCAGGATTTGTTACAATACTCTCGTCAGCTTTTGTGTGAATGAAAGAGAGGAAGAAACAAAGAAAGAAAGAAATATAATAAGCTTGTGAAACATTTATATCAGTTTGTAGTGGAATTTTATATGTGGTACAATTATTGCAATATGTGTCTCTATTATGTATTAAAATTGTTATGCCTTTGTAACGACAACCCATTATTATCGTCATTATCATCGTTACTTTGTACAAACTGCGCCATCATTTTTATGTTTATTCTGTTATATAGTGAATTGGCTAAGGGAAATAATACCCACATCACTTTGAAAAAAAAGAAAAAAGGTTTTTCACAGTGGCCTCTCTTGGCAAGGTATTGAAAACTGTGTAGTGTTGAGATTTAGGTTTCCTGGCCTGTGAGTTGCGTTGTAAATGAAAGTTTTGTTTGAAACGCTCTCTAATAAAGGCCTGGCTGTCGAGACTTTGCTAAAATATTCCTGGAAGTAGACTTTAAATTCTCTCGTGTGGTACCCGGGATCTGCAAAGAATAGGACCACTATACCCTACCACGCATGATCGTAAAAGGCGACTAAGGAGGGTTCGGCATAGGGCCAGCAACCCTATCTGGTAAAAAACTATCAGACTGCTACAGAAACGGAAGCAAGGGAAAAGACAAATGCAGGTGGAAGGAGAAATGCGTATCAGGAAACTGAGCCCATGAAGGTTGTGGATGAAAGCCAGCCACTGGAAGTCCCCAGCCCGACTGCAGACCTCCTGGAACCTAAATACAAGATGCAAATAGGCAGCTGGAATGTAAGAACACTTAACCAGACTGGAAAACTAGCACAAACCATCAAGGAAATGCACAGATACAAACTAGACATACTAGGAATACAAGAAGCAAGATGGACAGGACAAGGCAGAAGGAAATTAACAACACAGCACACGGAAGATACAATAATATGGTCAGGTAAAGAAGATCATCATGAAGGAGGAGTAGCATTGATTATAATAAAAGAAGCATCAAGAGCATTGCTGAAATGGACCCCAATAAATGAGAGATTATTACATGCACGCTTCAACTCAAGATTCCCGAAGCTGTCTATTATAGTTTGTTATGCACCAACAGAAGCAGCTGAAGAAGAATTAAAAGATTTTTACAACAGCCTCCAAGCCACAGTAGAAACAATACCCAAGCATGATATGCTACTCATCTTGGGAGACTTCAATGCAAAAGTAGGTGAAGGAAATGAAGATAGAAGAAGAATCATGGGAAGAGAAGGAATCGGAGAAATAAATGAAAATGGAGAAAAACTGTGCAGTTTCTGTGAAGAAAACATGATGACCATCGGAGGGACAATTTTCCAATATAAAAACATCCATAAAGTGACTTGGAGGTCCCCAGATAAAACCACAGAAAACTAAATCGATCATATACTAATAAATAACAAGTGGAAACGGTCACTACAAGATGTGCGAGCAAGGAAAGGAGCAGATGTAGGAAGTGATCACAAGCTTCTGGTAGCAAAAATAAAACTAAAATTAAGAACAGCCAAAATCGGAGAACACAGAAAGATACATTTTGATGCAGGAAAACTAAAACACCAGCAAACAAGGAATGAATTCTCAATAGTACTTAAGAACCGATTCAGTGTCCTACAAGACGAAGCGGAAATGTCCATACTAGAGTTCAATAAAACACTACAGGAAACAGCAAAAGAGGTGCTGGGATATCAGAAACGGAGAAAAGAGGAATGAATCAGCAAGACCACATGGGAAAAGATAGAGCAAAGAAAAGAAATCAAGAAAAAATTACTGAACACCAAATTACAAGGGCTAAAAGAACAAGTTTTAAGTAATTATGCGCAAAAAGACAAAGAAGTGAAGGAATCGTGCCGTCAAGATAAACATCAATACTATGACAACTTAGCAGAAGCAGCAGAGAAAGCTGCATATACTTCTAAGTATATGCAAATGACATTAAAACCATATACAAAATCACAAAGCAGATGACAGGTAACTTCAGCACAAGATGTGAGAGTGCAGTAAGTACACATAAGGGACAACTGGTCAGTGGAGAAAGAGAAAAAATTGAAACATTTTAACACCCTACTAAACAGAACACAAGCAGTACAAACATTAGACATACCTGAACCAAAAACGGAACTAAACATCAATACCGGACCAATAACAATAAGTGAAGTAAAGGAGGCAATAAAGAAGCTAAAATTAGACAGGGCACCAGGTGAAGATGAAGTGACTGCTGGGATGTTGAAAGCAGAAGAAACAGAAACACCAAAACAACTTTGCCAGATACTACAACAAATTTGGGATCTAGAAAAAGCCCCAGAGGAATGGAAAACTGGGCTTATAGTAAAACTACCAAAGAAGGGTGACCTCAGAGATTGCAGGAAATGGAGAGGCATTACCCTCCTGCCACTCACCAGTAAAGTATTTTGTAGAATAATCATCAACAGAATTGTACCAGCACTTGAGGGAAAACTTCGGAAAGAGCAGGCAGGATTTAGGAAAGGAAGATCATGCATAGACCACATATTTGTACTTAGACAAATATTAGAACAGGCAAATGAGTGGCATAGCACAACATATGCATTGTTCATAGATTTTGAGAAAGCCTTTGACAGTGTCAACAGAGATACACTGTGGAAAATCCTAAGATGGCATGGCCTCCCCCATAAAATAGTTAATGTAATCAAAGCCCTATACGAGGGTTTTCAGTGCAAAGTTATCTGTGGAGAACATACCTCCAGCAGCTTTAGGGTACAAACAGGAGTGAAGCAGGGATGTGTACTGTCACCAACATTATTTATCTTGGCAGTAGACTGGTTAGTGAAGGAGGCAACATCAGACAAACGCAGAGGATTACAATGGACCCTTGATACAATGCTGGAGGACCTTGACTTTGCAGACGACATTTGATTGCTATCAAGCAGCCACAAAGATATGCAAGATAAAATAAACAAGCTAACTCAGAATGCAAACAACATGGGACTAAAGATCAATGTAGGAAAGACAAAGTTAATGAAGCAAAATGTGAACAATAGAAATGTACTCAAGAGTAGACAGCAAGTTAGTGGAGGAGGTCAACGAATTTGTATACCTTGGCAGCAGAGTAGTAGAAAATGGAGACAGCACAGAGGACATCAACAGCAGACTTACTAGAGCAAACCAGGCTTTTGCAGTGCTGCAGACTATATGGAAATCTAAAAAACTAAGCATGAATACGAAAATCAGGATATTTAAGAGTAATGTTCTAAGTGTATTACTTTATGGAAGTGAATGCTGGAAAATCACCAAAACCATAGAAAACAAGTTGAATTCTTTCCAGACTAAACATTTACGAAGAATTAGATAAATATTTTGGCCAAACACCATAAGAAATAACATCTTGTTGACAGAGAAGCAGATGAAGCCACTGACAGTAATTATTGAGGAAAGACGCTGGCTATGGTTGGGACATGTGCTTCGAATGACTGAAAACTCACTACCAAAAACAACACTAAGATGGACACCGCAGGGGAACAGAAGTAAGGGTAGACCAAAAGAGACAAGGAGAAGAACAACAGAGAGGATGTTGAGCAATAGATGGCTCATCTGGGCAAGAGCAGAAAAAAAGGCAAAGGACAGGCATTTGTGGAAAACCCTTGCGGAAGCCCCATGTGCTCTGGGCACTTAAGGTTCAGAGAGAGAGAGACGGACTTTAAATTCACCGTAATCAGAGATTTTTCTACGAAATTACATGCAACTGATTTGTAAAATAGAGCTGTCCTGATCAAATTTTATGCAATTTTATGACACTGTTTTTTTTTTCTTTTTTTTTGGTAACGAATACTGAAGACAATACTGTCACACGCGCTGGAAGTTCTGACAGCCTCACAACACAGCTATTTATCACAATTTATGGCAGCCTCACAACACAGCTATTTATCACAATTTATGGCAGCCTCACAACACAGCTATTTATCACAATCTCTGACAGCCTCATAACAGAAGTATTTATCACAATCTCTGACAGCCTCATCATATAGAATTTTATCACAATCTCTGACAGCCTAACAACACAGCTATTTATCACAATCCATGGTAGCCTCACAACACAGCTCTTTATCGTAATCTCTGACAGCATCACGACACAGGTATTTATTACAATCTCTGACTGCCTCACAACACAGCTATTTCTCACAATCTCTGACAACCTACCAACACAGCTATTTCTCACAATCTCTGACAGCCTCACAACACAGCTATTTCTCACAATCTCTGACAGCCTAACAACACAGCTATTTCTCACAATCTCTGACAGCCTAACAACACAGCTATTTCTCACAATCTCTGACAGCCTAACAACACAGCTATTTCTCACAATCTCTGACAGCCTAACAACACAGCTATTTCTCACAATCTCTGACTGCCTCACAACACAGCTATTTCTCACAATCTCTGACAACCTAACAACACAGCTATTTCTCACAATCTCTGACAGCCTCACAACACAGCTATTTCTCACAATCTCTGACTGCCTCACAACACAGCTATTTCTCACAATCTCTGACAGCCTAACAACACAGCTATTTCTCACAATCTCTGACTGCCTCACAACACAGCTATTTCTCACAATCTCTGACTGCCGCACAAAACGGTTGCTTGTATAAGTTTAAAATAAAATGTTGTAGATCGCAGTTTTTTGACAAATAACAAACCTGTTGCGACAGTTTGCCGGGCCAGGCAATGCATATGGGACCACACAACAAACAACAGGTGAATGCAACAGGTGTTCATGAATTTTTAATTTGTAAAGTGTTTACACGAACAGCGTCCCTGATAGATGTACATATTTTTTTCAAATGAGAAACGGTGAAGTTTTCGCACAGTATAAATAACTGAGCACAGTGTTGTATGGTTAACATTCGACAAATAGTTAACAAACCACTTTAGACGTGAGAGAGAGAGAGAGAGAGAGAGAGAGAAGGAGAGAGAGAGAGAGAGAGGTGAGAAGAGAATTACCCGCGACACGAACCAGGGACTCTAGTAGAGCGAGCAACCGTCTAGCTACGAGAAACAGCTCTTTAATCCACTTGGAGGTGTGAGATGGCCGAGTAGATAGACAGCTGCTCGTCCTGCTGAAGTTCATGGTTCAAGGATTCAAGTCCTATGTAATTCTATTGTCATTTCTCTGTATTTCTCACGTCTGAAGTACTCTTTGTACTATTTTTCCTGTGGTAACTATATAACACTGTGCTAATCAAGTCGACGATAAAGGACAAAGTAAAAAAGTAAAGATAGTCCCATAGCATTTCAAATGCCGTAGGGGGTGAAGCGTTAGAGACCTCATTATGCTGGGTCATCAGCGTATGAGGTAGGGTGACCAGTTCCTTTCCTCGCTGCCTTTACTTCCCAGATTTTCTCTGGTACCCATTTTACGAGGCTGGGTCGACCTCAGGGCCGTATTGGTCGGAAAAAAAATCCCGCTCAGCTGGGGATTCGAACCCTCGACCATTTGGTTGCTAGACAAAGTAGTGGAGCCATATTTGCAGATTCTTGGTTAAACAGTAAACATGAAAGGAAATGAAAAGAAAGAAACGATGAGTATGAGAAAGCAGAAAGAACACGCACGTCTAGAGAAAACAGAAATAACTGCAAAAAAGTCTAGAGAAAAAAAGGAAAGAAACAGACAAATTTAGAGAAAACAGAAATTAATGAGACAAGTATGTGGGAAATAGAATGGACACACACAATTCTGGAGAAACAGAAAGGACATAGGCAAGTCTGAAGAAACCAGAAAGGAAAGATGAGTCTAGAGGAAACAGAAAAGTCATAGATGAGACTAGAGAAACATAAAAAAAAACAGCTGAGTCTAGAAAAAACAGACAAGACGCAAATGAGTCTAGGGAAACAGAAAAAGCACAGATGAGTCTAGAGAAACAGAAAAGATACAGATGAGTCTAATAGAAACAGAAAAGATACAGATGAGTCTATAGAAACAGAAAATACAAAGAAGAGTCCAGAGAAACATAAGAGACACAGATGAGTCTAGAGACAAAGAAATAACACAGATGAGTCTAGAGAAGACAGAAAAGACACAGATGAGTCTAGATATACAGAAAAGACACAGAGGAGACTAGAGAAAACAGAAAAGAAACAGATGAGTCTAGATATACAGAAAAGACACTTATGAGTCTAGATATACAGAAAAGACACAGATGAGTCTAGAGAAAACAGAAGACACAGATGAATCTAAAGAAAACAGAAGACACAGACGAGTCTAGATAAAACAGAAAACGACGCAGATGAGTTTAGAGAAAACAGAAAAGACACAGATGAGTCTGGAGAAAACACAAAAGACACAGATGAGCCTAGATAAAACAGAAAAGACACAGATGAGTCTAGACAAAACAAAAGACAGATGAATCTAAAGAAAGCAGAAGACACAGACGAGTCTAGATAAAACAGAAAAAGACGCAGATGAATTTAGAGAAAACAGAAAAAACACAGATGAATCTGGAGAAAACAGAAAAGACACAGATGAGCCTAGAAAAAACAGAAAAGACACAGATAAGTCTAGAGAAAACAGAAAAGACACAGATAAGTCTAGAGAAAACAGAAAAGACACAGATGAGTCTAGAGAAACACTGACGAGTCTAGAGAAAATAGAAATGATATAGATGAATCTAGAGAAAACAGAAAAGACACAGATAAGTCTAGAGAAAACAGAAAAGACACAGATGAGTCTAGAGAAACACTGACGAGTCTAGAGAAAACAGAAAAGACACAGATGAGCCTAGATAAAACAGAAAAGACACGGATGAGTCTAGAGAAAACAGAAAAGACACAGATGAGTCTAGAGAAACACTGACGAGTCTAGAGAAAATAGAAAAGACACAGATGAATCTGGAGAAAACAGAAATGATACAGATGAGCCTAGATAAAACAGAAAAGACACAGATGAGTCTAGAGAAAATAAAGAGAAAGAAATGGAGATATTTAATTAGAAATGTGAACGATATAAATACAGGAGAAAACAGAGGAAAAAAAAGAAAAGCGCAGATGAAGGACAAGAGAAAGAGTAAGAGGAAGATAGAAAATAAAACCGCATATTATCATTTCACATTTTACTGTTCTTCTGGTCAGTCCACACTGTTTATTTATCCCCAATAATTAGGCCAAATACATCAAGTGGAACACACTTTGATGTGCCGATCTAGTGGACACACTTTGATGTGCCGATCTAGTGGAACACATTTTGATGTGCCGATCTAGTGGAACACACTTTGATGTGCCGATCTAGTGGAACACATTTTGATGTGCCGATCTAGTGGACACACTTTGATGTGCCGATCTAGTGGAACACATTTTGATGTGCCGATCTAGTGGAACACACTTTGATGTGCCGATATAGTGCAACACATTTTGATGTGTTGGTCTTGTGAACACACTTTGAAGTGCCGGTCTTGTGAACACACTTTGATGTGCCGGTCTAGTGAACAAACTTTGATGTGCCGGTCTAGTGAACACACTTTGATGTGCCGGTCCAGTGAACACACTTTGATATGCCGGTCTAGTGGACACACTTTGATATGCCGGTCTAGTGAACACACTTTGATGTGCCGATCTAGTGAACGCATTGTGATGTGCCGGTCTAGTGAACACACTTTGATGTGCCCGATCTAGTGGAACACACTGTGAAGTGCCGTTCTAGTAGAACACACTTTGATGTGTCAATCTAGTAAACACACTTTGATATGCCAGTCTAGTAGAACACACTTTGATATGCCGGTCTAGTTGAACACACTTTGAAGTGCCGGTCTAGTAGAATACACTTTGATGTGCCGGTTTACTGAACACACTTTGATGTGCCGGTCTAGTGAAACACACTTTGATGTGCCCGATCTAGTGGAACACACTTTGAAGTGCCGGTCTAGTAGAATACACTTTGATGTGCCGGTTTACTGAACACACTTTGATGTGACGGTCTAGTGAAGGCACTTTGATGTGCCCGATCTAGTGGAACACACTTTGAAGTGCCGTTCTAGTAGAACACACTGTGATGTACCGTTCTAGTAGAACACACTTTGATGTGCTGGTCTAGTGAACACACTTTGATGTGCCGATCTAGTGAACACACTTTGATGTGCCCAATCTAGTGGAACACACTTTGAAGTGCCGTTCTAGTAGAACACACTTTGATGTGCTATTCTAGTAGAACACACTTTGATGTGCCGTTCTAGTAGAACACACTTTGATGTGCCGGTCTAGTAGAACACACTTTGAAGTGCCGGTCTAGTAGAACACACTTTGAAGTGCCGCTCTAGTAGAACACACTTTGATGTGCCGGTCTAGTAGAACACACTTTGATGTGCCGGTCTAGTAGAACACACTTTGATGTGCCGTCTAGTGAACACACTTTGGTGTGCCGGTCTAGTAGAACACACTTTGATGTGCCGGTCTAGTAGAACACACTTTGATGTGCCGGTCTAGTAGAACACACTTTGATGTGCCGGTCTAGTGAACACACTTTGATGTGCCGGTCTAGTGAACACACTTTGATGTGCCGGTCTACTGAACACACTTTGATATGCCGGTCTAGTAGAACACACTTTGATATGCCGGTCTAGTAGAACACACTTTGATATGCCGGTCTAGTAGAACACACTTTGATATGCCGGTCTAGTAGAACACACTTTGATGTGCCGATCTAGTAGAACACACTTTGATATGCCGGTCTAGTAGAACACACTTTGATGTGCCGGTCTAGTAGAACACACTTTGATGTGCCGGTCTAGTAGAACACACTTTGATGTGCCGGTCTAGTAGAACACACTTTGATGTGCCGGTCTAGTGAACACACTTTGATGTGCCGGTCTAGTAGAACACACTTTGATGTGCCGGTCTAGTAGAACACACTTTGATGTGCCGGTCTAGTGAACACACTTTGATGTGCCGGTCTAGTAGAACACACTTTGATGTGCCGGTCTAGTAGAACACACTTTGATGTGCCGGTCTAGTAGAACACACTTTGATGTGCCGGTCTAGTAGAACACATTTTGATGTGCCGGTCTAGTAGAACACACTTTGAAGTGCCGGTCTAGTGAACACACTTTAATGTGCCGGTCTAGTGAACACACTTTGATATGCCGGTCTAGTAGAACACACTTTGATGTGCCCGGCTAGTGAGCACACGTAAACGTGACTGAACTACAGACTAAGCATCAAACAAATGATTCAAAAAGTTATAAAAGAGCAAGGAACAACATAAGTTTAACAGAGAAGACAACAGTGTTGATGTACTAGACCTGCTTGATTGAGAAACTCCACCTGAAAATCTGCGGCAAACGAAGCCGGAAAAGCCCGGAAGTTTTTTATCTTTGCGGGCTTGAAAAGTAAAATAACGAATATCAAGTGTCACGTCAAAGTAACCAACACTGTGAGTGCTCACCTGTCACCCATGATGGCAGCACTCAGCAGCAGAAAACGGGGTAAGGATAGATGACAAATATATCACAAGTAACACTAAGTTAGCACTTCCAAAATCAACCTCCGATTGATCTGGAAAAGAATAAACCGGTTGCCAAAGCGATGCGACACATTTCCTATACCAAGCACTAAAGTGTTCTCTTGCTTAATGTTAACCCATAGTCCATTTTTGTGCACGAGTAGCGACTGAGTAAATATGGGCTTGTGATCGCCAGCTGTGAGGACTGTGGCATGATTCGTTTTATGCAAGCGGAAAGACACAGCCCTGCCGAGATTTATCATCGATTGTTGTAATGCTATGAGTGACCGTTTTGAGAGAAGAGATTGGCGCGAGAATATCCGGGAATGACGCAGAAATGTTCATAACGAGGGGGAGGGAATTTGGGGAGAACAAGGACAACATTCATTTGTGACCGATGAACAAAGTCAATCACGTCGCGCATGAACAATGTTGCAGGATTTCATGTCTTTCTGATGAACTTCCTCAAATTTCGAGGACTAGTATGTTTCGCATTGTTAAAAAGAGCATCTTACATTTTACATCATTCCCGTTCCACTGAACGTCATATAGGGCCCGCATGGTAGTTCTCCAAGATTTCTTGTCTTCGGCGAGTTTTTCAATCTCATCAAGGGATGTTATGCCCACTGAACTGGCTCTCTTAACAATGTCCTCTTTAGAGTTTCACGTGGAAACAGAAAAGAAATGTGAGAGAGAAGCTCACGGCAAACTGATGTTTGGTAGAATCACCAGGAGAGAGAAGCTCACAGCAAAATAATGTTTGGTAGAATCACCAAGGGAGAGAGAAGCTCACAGGAAACTAATGTTTGGTAGAATCGCCATGAGAGAGAAGCTCACAGCAAAGTGAAAATCTATTCGCCGCCAGAGATATACTAAATTTAGAAAATCATTGCTGTGAACAAATACTTGTAAGTTCAAATGGAAGAAAAAATCCTCTAATGCTTCATCTCTTTTGATGCTGCAAATTTTGTACGTCCTGCATCTTCACCTGAAGACAGAAATAGAAATTCCAGCACATACATCACACTGCCAGTGAGGATGTCCAAGTTGGCCCAGAGGTCAAGCAAAACAGCCGGTCCTGCTTGCTTCTGATAACAAAACAGCCGGTCCTGCTTGCTTCTGATAACAAAACAGCCGGTCCTGCTTGCTTCTGATAACAAAACAGCCGGTCCTGCTTGCTTCTGATAACAAAACAGCCGGTCCTGCTTGCTTCTGATAACAAAACAGCCGGTCCTGCTTGCTTCTGATAACAAAACAGCCGGTCTTGCTTGCTTCTGATAACAAAACAGCCGGTCCTGCTTGCTTCTGATAACAAAACAGCCGGTCCTGCTTGCTTCTGATAACAAAACAGCCGGTCCTGCTTGCTTCTGATAACAAAACAGCCGATCCTGCTTGCTTCTGATAACAAAACAGCCGGTCCTGCTTGCTTCTGGTAGCAAAACAGCCGGTGCTGCTTGCTTCTGATAACAAAACAGCCGGTCCTGCTTGCTTCTGATAACAAAACAGCCGGTCCTGCTTGCTTCTGGTAGCAAAACAGCCGGTGCTGCTTGCTTCTGATAACAAAACAGCCGGTCCTGCTTGCTTCTGGTAGCAAAACAGACGGTCTTGCTTGCTTCTGATAACAAAACAGCCGGTCCTGCTTGCTTCTGGTAGCAAAACACACGGTCTTGCTTGCTTCTTGTAGAAAAACAGACGGTCTTGCTTGCTTGTGGTAGCAAAAAAATGTCAGTTGTCGGAAATAAATTTTATTACCATGAATTTTGTTGATGATCATATGCAAGAAAGTATATTTCAATCTTATATGAAGTTATACATTTCACATAGTAATTACAATAAAAATGATTGAAAAAATCATGTAGAAAAGTTACAGGCAAATGAAATAACCGATAAATTATACTTCACAGATGTATTCATTTAAAGGACACTTCTTCAGATTTCTAAAATACATAAAACTGTCTGCTTCAACGTTTTCTATTACTCCTTTCTCTCGAGTTTACTCCTTCTATAGGGTCTTGGCCAGACCTACTTCGGTAGTCTTGATTTTGTGGTGTCTATACAAATTCAGCATCGTGGCTCTAGAATGCAGTTTTCCACAGAATAATCTTGGACATATCACACAGATTATAAGGTCTGTATGCTTGCAAGATATTTGATGAGTTAGCTATATAAGAAACACTGCTCACATTTATGTACGCAGATATTCAGATCTGATGTTCTATGAACTCCCACACACACCCACCTGGACTAGCAGAGCTGGAAAGTAAGGTCCCATCGAGCCAGCATTTATTCTAACTCCATGAACACAACAGTGCAAGGACAGTTTGCTAGGCGTAGCATAACAGCTGGTGGCAGATGGTGACACAGCACTAGTCAGTGTGCTGTCGTACAGGATCACTTTACTATAATTATTGATGGTGATATTTATGTGGAAGTTGGACTTGCATGTGGTCTCTTGTTAGCTGTAGGTATCTTCTTCGTTTTTTTTAATGTGTCAGTGTAGTAGTTATACCACTTACCATTGCTTAAGATGATAGTTGTAGTAATAATAGCAATAATGTTGCTTTATTACTTTTACTACTATTACTACAATACATATCTACTAATACTACTAATGCTTCAAGTATGAAAACTACTACAAGCAGCTAAAAATAGATGACCTTGTCAGAGAGGGTAGTCATGGTGACATGCCCAAGTATTGTAATGTTAATAGTAGTAGTAATAGTAATAGTAGTAGTAGTAGTAGCAGCAGCAGCAGTAGACGTAGCAGTAGTAGTAATAGTAGATGTAGTAGTAGTAGTAGCATTAATAGTAGCAGTAGACGTAGTAGTAGTAATGGTAGACGTAGTACTAGTAGTAGTAGTAGTAGACGTAGTAGTAGTAATAGACGTAATAGTAGTAGTAGACGTAGTACTAGTAGTAGTAGTAGACGTAGTACTAGTAGTAGTAGTAGACGTAGTACTAGTAGTAGTAGTAGACGTAGTTGTAGTAGTAGTAATAGTAGTAGTAATAGTAGTAGTAATGGTAGTGGTAGTATAGTAGTACTATTATAGTAGCATTTAGGAGTAGTAATAGTGACAGTATAGTAACAATAGTAGAGTAGTAGTAGTAGTAGTAGTAGTAGTAATAGTAGTAGTAGTAGTAGTATAGTTTTAATAGTAGTAGTATAGTAGTATTTCTAGTAGTTGTAGCATAGTAGTAGTAGTTTAGAAATAGTAGTATAGAAGCAATATTAGTAGTAGTAAAAGTAGTAGTATAGTAGTATTTCTAGTAGTTGTAGCATAGTAGTAGTAGTTTAGAAATAGTAGTATAGAAGTAATATTAGTAGTAGTAAAAGTAGTAGTAATAGTAGAAGTTTAGTAATAGCAACAGCATTAGAAATAGCAATAGTAGTAGAAGTAGTATTAGTAATTGCAATAGTAGTAGCAGTTTAGTCGTGGTAGTAGCAATAGTAGTAGCTGTAGTAGTAGTAGTTTAGCAGTAGTAGAAATGTAGTGGTCATAGTAGTAATTGTAGCAATTGTAATAGTAGTGGAACTTTAGTGGTAGCAGTAACAGTAGTAATACTAGTATTAGTAGAAGTTCAGTAGCTGTAGTATACGAAGTATAATAGTAGTAGTAATAGTAGCAATAGTAGAATTAGTACAAGTTAAGTAGTAGTAATAGTAGAAGTTAGTAATAGTAGCAGCAGTAATAATAGTAGTATTGTACAAGTTTAATAGTAGTAGTAGTAGTAGACGTTTAATAGTAGTAGTAACGATAGTATTAGTAGTAGTAGTAGTAGCAGTAGTAGTAGTAGTTTTGTAGTAGTAATAGTAGTAGCAATAGTAGTAGCGTAGTAGTAGTAGTAGTAGAAGTTTTGTAGTAGTAGGAATGGTAGTAGTAGTAGTAATAGTATTAGTAGTAGAAATTTTGTAGTAGTAATAGTAGTAGCAATAGTAGTAGTAGTAGTAGAAGTTTTGTAATAGTAATAGTAGAAGTTTTGTAGTAGTAATAGTAGTAGCAATAGTAGTAGTAGTAGTAGTAGTAGTAGTAGTAGTAGTAGAAGTTTTGTAGTAGTAATAGTAGAAGTTTTGTAGTAGTAATAGTAGTAGCAATAGTAGTAGTATTAGCAGTAGAAATTTTATAGTAGTAATGGTAGTAGCAGTAGTAGTAGTAGTATCAGTAGCAGTAGTAGTAGTAGTAGTAGTAGTAGTAGTAGTAGTAGTAGTAGTAGAAGTTTTGTAGTGGTAATAGTAGTAGGCATAGTATTAGTAGCAGTAGTAGTAGTAGTAGTAGTAGTAGTGGTAGTAGCAGCAGCAGTACTAGTAGTAGCAGCAGTAGTAGTAGTAGTACTAGTAGTAGTAGCAGCAGCAGCAGTAGTACTAGTAGTAGTAGTAGCAGCAGTCGACAAGCATCTGTCGCGAGCAGGTGACGTGTTCCATAAGAAGCGTAATTCAAGAACAATGAATAATGGAATACATTGGAACAAACAGTTGGTGTTTTTTGCAAATGTGTAGAATTTTTTTTTCTTTTAGTGAACTTTGCCATGAACTATAATTTATCGGTAATTTCATTTGCCCGTAAATTATGTTAAAAACTGATGTTTTCAATCTGTTTTTATTGCAACTGCTATGTGAAATTTGTAATTAAAAAAAAACTGATAGCTAACACAGATGAAACATTTTTCTTGCATATAATTATAATAAACTGATTGTATTAAAATTTATTTCCGATAGCCGACGCAGTTTTTATTAAAACTTAGACAGAGACTGTGGTGTCAGGACTATCTCGTCATATTAGAACTCTGACAGAGATTGTGGTGTCAGTGTAGCATAGCCTTGTAAGTAATGATTATAGTTATAATAATTATTATTATTATTATTAGTGACATGATCAGGAATAAAGAATGTATTGGGGGGCAGAGAAGTTATAGTTAGAGGAGCGAGGAACGGATACTCGGTACTTCAAAGATCACGCAGTTTTTATTAAAACTTAGACAGAGACTGTGGTGTCAGGACTGTCTCGTCCTATTAGAACTCTGACAGAGATTGTGGTGTCAGGACTGTCTCGTCATATTAGAACTCTGACAGAGATTGTGGTGTCAGGACTGTCTCGTCATATTAGAACTCTGACAGAGATTGTGGTGTCAGGACTGTCTCGTCATATTAGAACTCTGACAGAGATTGTGGTGTCAGGACTGTCTCGTCATATTAGAACTCTGACAGAGACTGTGGTGTCAGGACTGTCTCGTCATATTAGAACTCTGACAGAGATTGTGGTGTCAGGACTATCTCGTCATATTAGAACTCTGACAGAGATTGTGGTGTCAGGACTGTCTCGTCATCTTAGAACTCTGACAGAGATTGTGGTGTCAGGACTATCTCGTCATCTTAGAACTCTGACAGAGATTGTGGTGTCAGGACTATCTCGTCATCTTAGAACTCTGACAGAGATTGTGGTGTCAGGACTGTCTCGTCATCTTAGAACTCTGACAGAGATTGTGGTGTCAGGACTATCTCGTCATCTTAGAACTCTGACAGAGATTGTGGTGTCAGGACTGTCTCGTCATCTTAGAACTCTGACAGAGATTGTGGTGTCAGGACTATCTCGTCATATTAGAACTCTGACAGAGATTGTGGTGTCAGGACTGTCTCGTCATCTTAGAACTCTGACAGAGATTGTGGTGTCAGGACTGTCTCGTCATCTTAGAACTCTGACAGAGATTGTGGTGTCAGGACTATCTCGTCATATTAGAACTCTGACAGAGACTGTGGTGTCAGGACTGTCTCGTCATCTTAGAACTCTGACAGAGATTGTGGTGTCAGGACTATCTCGTCATATTAGAACTCTGACAGAGATTGTGGTGTCAGGACTATCTCGTCATATTAGAACTCTGACAGAGATTGTGGTGTCAGGACTATCTCGTCATATTAGAACTCTGACAGAGATTGTGGTGTCAGGACTGTCTCGTCATATTAGAACTGTAACAGAGATTGTGGTGTCAGGACTATCTCGTCATATTAGAACTCTGACAGAGATTGTGGTGTCAGGACTATCTCGTCATATTAGAACTCTGACAGAGATTGTGGTGTCAGGACTATCTCGTCATATTAGAACTCTGACAGAGATTGTGGTGTCAGGACTATCTCGTCATATTAGAAATCTGACAGAGACTGTGGTGTCAGGACTATCTCGTCATATTAGAACTCTGACAGAGATTGTGGTGTCAGGACTGTCTCGTCATATTAGAACTCTGACAAAGACTGACACGTCAGGATTGTCTCATCCCCGAAAATTGGATTAAAGATCATGACGTCCGGGGATGAAAATGGACTTTGTTTAGAGAAATCCATCGACAAAAACAAAAGGATGACAATTATACTTGATGGAGTCAAAAAACAAACGACAAATCAAGGGACGTAAACATTGAAAAATATATGGAAAGAATGATTAGCCTCCAAGTCTTTTCTTATCTTTTCAGTGATTATTTGCGGTTACTTTATGACTCGTTCGAGTACAAATGTATTTATGGCTTATTCATATGCACTGTTAGAAAAGGAGATAGAGCAAGACCTGTAACAGTGTCCCAGTTCTCAAGGTAGAGTGAGACCTGTAACAGTGTCCCAGTTCTCGAGGTAGAGTGAGACCTGTAACAGTGTCCCAGTTCTCGAGGTAGAGTGAGACCTGTAACAGTGTCCCAGTTCTCGAGGTGGGACGGGCAAGGTGGAATGTGAAACAAAACCTCAGAAATCAGAGTTGTTTGATCGCAATCCCCTATAGGACAGCCAAATGTGAGGTCCTAGTCTATGTGAAAAGTAACAATTGTTAAACCTCTCTCAGCCAAATGTGAGGTCCTAGTCTATGTGAAAAGTAACAATTGTTAAACATCTCTCAGCCAAATGTGAGGTCCTAGTCTATGTGAAAAGTAACAATTGTTAAACCTCTCTCAGCCAAATGTGAGGTCCTAGTCTATGTGAAAAGTAACAAGTGTTTAGTTAGGACTCTCTCAGCCAAATGAGAGGTCCTAGTCTATGTGAAAAGTAAAAAGTGTTTAGTTAGGACTCTCTCAGCCAAATGAGAGGTCCTAGTCTATGTGAAAAGTAACAAGTGTTAAACCTCTCTCAGCCAAATGTGAGGTCCTAGTCTATGTGAAAAGTAACAAGTGTTTAGTTAGGACTCTCTCAGCCAAATGAGAGGTCCTAGTCTATGTGAAAAGTAAACAAGTGTTTAGTCAGGACTCTCTCAGCCAAATGTAACCAGATGGAGTTTCCTGAGAGTTCCCTGTTTATCTTGTAATTGTTTCGTTTTTGTTTATTTCATTCACAATCAAAGAAATAAATAAATATGAGTGTACTACCTGTTTTGCTGAACGATATACCTGAGGGTGGGGTGGCGGCTGGAAGGGGGAGGGGCTCGATCTAAGTGGATTATTGAAGGATAATAAACTTCATGATATAAATGCTGATGTTGGCTTCTCCACAAGTCTCTGCGCCTGCCTGCTACCTCAGTGTGACAGAATGAGTAGAACACACACAGTGGATATCTATTCTTATATAACATCATAAAAAGAAGAATAATGAACCATAATAGTAAAGTGTATGTATATATGTATACACACACATATATATACAGCATATATACAGTGGCTAAGATGCACAACAGAGGATACAAACATTCATGAACTACTGCTTGAGGAGGATTTTAAACATTAAATGGCAGGACAAGATCAGGAACGAGGAGGTCTGGGAAAGGGCAGGACAAGAACTTATGAACCTACAAATCAGGAAATGGAAGTGGATTGGCCAAAATCTGAGGAAACTCGACACCAACATAGCAAGACAGACACTGACATGGAATCCTCAAGGAAATAGAAAACGAGGAAGACCTAGACTTACTTGGAGAAGAGAAATGATGACAGTGCTCAGAGACACGGGATACACATGGAATGAAGTAGAGAATAATTCCAAGACCGGGGATAAAGGGAAAGCCATTATCCTTGGCCTATGTTTTCAAAGGAGTGAAAGGCGATGATGATGATGATGATGATGATGACGATGATGATGACGATGATGATGACGATGATGATGATGATGATGACGATGATGATGACGATGATGGAGCACTCCAAAGTGCGGTGCACCTTGGAAGATCCAGGACGAGGCAAAATAAAAGAAGAAGAAAAAACAACCCACAGATCAAGGGACGTAAACATTGAAAAATATATGGAAAGAATGATTAGCCTCCAAGTCTTTTCTTATCTTTTCAGTGATTATTTGCGGTTACTTTATGACTCGTTCGAGTACAAATGTATTTATGGCTTATTCATATGCACTGTTAGAAAAGGAGATAGAGCAAGACCTGTAACAGTGTCCCAGTTCTCAAGGTAGAGTGAGACCTGTAACAGTGTCCCAGTTCTCGAGGTAGAGTGAGACCTGTAACAGTGTCCCAGTTCTCGAGGTAGAGTGAGACCTGTAACAGTGTCCCAGTTCTCCAGGTGGGACGGGCAAGGTGGAATGTGGAACAAAACCTCAGAAATCAGAGTTGTTTGATCGCAATCCCCTATAGGACAGCCAAATGAGAGGTCCTAGTCTATGTGAAAAGTAACAAGTGGTAAACATCTCTCAGCCAAATGTGAGGTCCTAGTCTATGTGAAAAGTAACAATTGTTAAACCTCTCTCAGCCAAATGTGAGGTCCTAGTCTATGTGAAAAGTAACAAGTGTTTAGTTGGGACTCTCTCAGCCAAATGAGAGGTCCTAGTCTATGTGAAAAGTAAAAAGTGTTTAGTTAGGACTCTCTCAGCCAAATGAGAGGTCCTAGTCTATGTGAAAAGTAACAAGTGTTTAGTTAGGACTCTCTCAGCCAAATGAGAGGTCCTAGTCTATGTGAAAAGTAACAAGTGTTTAGTTAGGACTCTCTCAGCCAGATGAGAGGTCCTAGTCTATCTGAAAAGTAAACAAGTGTTTAGTTAGGACTCTCTCAGCCAAATGAGAGGTCCTAGTCTATGTGAAAAGTAAACAAGTGTTTAGTCAGGACTCTCTCAGCCAAATGTAACGAGATGGAGTTTCCTCAGAGTTCCCTATTTATCTTGTAATTGTTTCGTTTTTGTTTATTTCATTCACAATCAAAGAAATAAATAAATATGAGAGTACTACCTGTTTTGCTGAACGATATACCTGAGGGTGGGGTGGCGGTTGAAAGGGGGAGGGGCTCGATCTAAGTGGATTATTGAAGGATAATAAACTTCATGATATAAATGCTGATGTTGGCTTCTCCACAAGTCTCTGCGCCTGCCCACTACCTCAGTGTGACAGAATGAGTAGAACACACACAGTGATTATCTATTCTTATATAACATCATAAAAAGAAGAATAATGAACCATAATAGTAAAGTATATGTATATATGTATACACACACATATATATACAGCATATATACAGTGGCTAAGATGCACAACAGAGGATACAAACATTCATGAACTACTGCTTGAGGAGGATTTTAAACATTAAATGGCAGGACAAGATCAGGAACGAGGAGGTCTGGGAAAGGGCAGGACAAGAACTTATGAACCTACAAATCAGGAAATGGAAGTGGATTGGCCAAAATCTGAGGAAACTCGACACCAACATAGCAAGAGGGGCACTGACATGGAATCTTCAAGGAAACAGAAAACGAGGAAGACCTAGACTTACTTGGAGAAGAGAAATTATGACAGTGCTCAGAGACAAGGGATACACATGGAAGGAAGTAGAGAATAATTCCAAGACCGGGGATAAAGGGAAAGCCATTATCCTTGGCCTATGTTTTCAAAGGAGTGAAAGGCGATGATGATGATGATGATGATGACGATGATGATGACGATGATGGAGCACTCCAAAGTGCGGTGCACCTTGGAAGATCCAGGACGAGGCAAAATAAAAGAAGAAGAAAAAACAACCCACAGATGCATGGGAGTCATGACCCAGTGGGTCCACCCCACTCTTAGAGTGTCAGGAGTTTAATAGGGCCGACACATTTGTCTGAAGTGGGGAGGGGGGAAGGAAGGGTAACTCCTGTGATGATCTAGGAAGAGTTTTTTGTTGCGCTCTCTACAGAAGAGAGTTTCCTCCACCAATAAATTTCGAAAGAACCATCTGTTACTGAGCGAGGATTGTTGTGCGACTTTTAGCTAGTAGAAGGCGCAGCACGATGATGATGATGATGATGAGTTAAATATTAGAAGATCTAGCGTATGCCCATATAGTTCCCTATGTAAGACAGGTAATCTGCACATAGTTATTCCCCTTAGAAAGTTAGAGCTGTGTCTCTCTGAGGTTCCCGCCCCCCCCCCCCCCCCCCCGGTTATACTTGACTGCTGAGTTGTCTCTCTATCCTGACGTTCGAAGATATTAAAGGAAAATTTGTTTGTTTTTACAGCAAAATCGAAGCCAAATCCTCTACAAAAAGAATGCCTCGATACGGATCGTTCAGTAAATTCAAAACGGAAGAGAAGTCAATGGGGAAGAGCCAGAAAACGGTGCTCCACAAAACTAACCAACCCAGAATCGCAAGCATTTCTGTGGGCGTGGCTTATGATATCAACAACCAACCAATTTCCGTCAATACTTTCGGGTCAGTCATGGCGGACGTCACAAGCGAAGTAGATCTCAATACGTCCGAGACAGACGTGGAGGACATGAAGAAATACGAGCCAAATATTCTGGAGAAGGCGTTGGATAGGACAATCCGCTACCACGTCAGGCGTCAGAAAAAGACTTCTGGTTTCACTATTTCAGTCCTGTGTCTCCTGACTATCCTCTTTAACGCTGTGATTCTGACAGTAGCTCCCATGTACACGTCTTCGATGAGCAAAGCTGGAGGGGACGAGACAATCGTCTTGTTGTCTGTAGTTGCTGTGGTGCCACTTCCTCTGATTGTCTTGTCGATATTGCTGAAGCACGCCTTTGACAAAACTATCACACTGAAACCGACGACGTCTTTTTCGCTGTACGCTGTTCTGGGTGTCTGTTTGAGTCTTCGACTGAACACAGGAATTTTCGCTAGGTAAGTTCAGATACGTTAGAACTACCGTCATAAAGTAATCACATTATTCAGCAGGTGCAAGTTTTTCTCTACCTGTCTGCACAATCAGGGAGAACTTCAGGTCACCAATTTTCACTTAATATTAAACAACGTTCAGGATCTGGAGAGGACTGCGAATTTTGCCACGTCGACAGAGATCAGGATCTGATGTGACCAACAACCTAGAACGCAGAAGAAGAAGAAGAAGAGGAAGGATGTTCAGGTCAGAGCGAAAAGGAAAGTGTGTAAAGAGACGGCATAACCGTGGCAGCAAGAGTTCTAGGCTCCACCAGGACTGTGTTCTGTTTGTAACGAGTATAAAGAAAATAAAATATGTTTTGGTTATGGTACCGATGTACTTCAACTACATCCTGCCAAGCTGGTAACCTAATATTTGAGTATTTAAAATAAGTAGAGACACATTAAACGTCATGAGAATTTAGAGAAAACCGTCTTGGAAAGGTAAATAATGGGAAAAAGAAAGAGAGGAAGATCAAGACGAAGATGGCTGAAAGGCATCGTTGATAATCTGCGAATGGATGCATCAGATGCAGGGAATCTTGCTTACAACAGAGATACCTACAGGAGAGCTGTTAGAGAGGCATAGCCCCGCAAGGGAAAAGCAGATGACTGACTGACTGACTGACTGACTGACTGACTGACTGTTTGAGGAACGGCTTTAATTAACGAGCATACACAAGTAATGTTTCCATTTACGTCTTTTCATAAAAAACGCATGACGAAAAAAGAGGAACTGGAGAGAGAGGAACTGGAGAGAGAGAGAGAGAGAGAGAGAGAGAGAGTTTACGTTGACAAGTATGATATTCAATGTGAACGTTTCCTCGGTTACTACACGTTGTGTAGAAGTGGGTCTGATCCGTGAGATGATATTATTTTATACTAACTATCATGAACTATTATTATGTGATATAACAAATGTCTCTGCTGGTTAGACACTCAAATATGGTGATCCCAAGATCCAGGTGTCACTTACAAAAATGTGGAACATCAATGTGGATTAACTACATAAGCCACTTTAATGAAATGCCACCAAGATGATGTGGCACCGGATGATGATGCTTGATGGATGAAAGAACAGTAAAAACATCTCAAACTCCTCGCGCTGATCAGTCGAACCATGTCTCTGTAAGATAGATACGAGTCAATATATCCCAGGAAAACATCAAGTGACCAGCAAAACGTCGTGACCAGGAAAAACATCAAGTGACCAGGAAAAACATCAAGTGACCAGGAAAGCATCAAGTGACCAGGAACACATCAAGTGACCAGGAAAGCATCAAGTGATCAAGAAAAACATCAAGTGACCAGGAAAGCATCAAGTGACCAGGAACACATCAAGTGACCAGGAAAGCATCAAGTGACCAGGAACACATCAAATGACCAGGAATACATCAAGTGACCAGGAAAGCATCAAGTGACCAGGAACACATCAAGTGACAAGCGAAAACATCAAGTGACCAGGAACACATCAAGTGACCAGGAACACATCAAATGACCAGGAATACATCAAGTGACCAAGAAAGCATCAAGTGACCAGGAACACATCAAGTGACCAGGAACACATCAAGTGACCAAAAAGCATCAAGTGACCAGGAACACATCAAGTGACCAGGAACACATCAAGTGACCAGGAACACATCAAGTGACCAGGAAAGCATCAAGTGACAAAGGAAAACATCAAGTGGCGCGGACAACAAGCATGATCTCCATTCTTGTCGGCAATATCTCAGGTAAGCTTTCTCCGACCCAACAAGAACCAACAAGCGTCCGCCCGGTTCAGCTTCACACAAAAGTCTCTCCCACATACAAGGCACAAATCACTCAAGGAAATAAACCATTTGCCCTCGAGACTTCATCGTTTCCATGTGCGGCAGAAGCTGCACGTGGTAGGTTTTTCTCTGGAAGGTCTTACTAAGAGGACAAAGGTAACGCAAACAGTCAGGGGCGTAGCTTGGCCACCACGTGTGTATGTGTGTGTGTGTGGGGGGGGGGTTTACACCCTGAACTGTTGTTAAAATAGTACACCTGATTTGGCTGCAGTATAGTCCGCCAGTAAGTCACACATAAGTAAACCGGTGTATTTATGACCTTTCATCATCATCATCATCATGTGCCGTGCCGACTGGCGTTGGCTATTATGCTTCTCCAGAGTACGCGATCCTTCATGCATGCCATCAGCTCAGTTGGTGATCTCCTCTCACACCATCCCGTCAGACTGTCCAGTATCATTTCTCTTGGTCTTCCTCTTGATCTTCTTCCTTCTATTTTTCCTGTTGTTATAATATTTTCAATGCCCCCTCTTCTCATTGCATGTCCTATGAATGACCTTTCATACAATGCATATTTTGAAAATTCCGCATACTTCTACTTAATATTCTCGTAAAGACGTATTCACAACATACAAACAATACAATGATATGGAACATATTTTTTTCTGCTATCTTCTGAATTCATATTTCTTGCATCTTTGTTAGTTTTTTTTCTTTTTACCAAACCTATGTAACTATAAAAAAGGGGCCTAGCTATGTTGCTGGTCCCGAGGAGCGGCTTCATTATACTCGGGGCCCGCCCACACGTGTTTGACCTTTGACATCAGGTTGTCCTTCAGTGTTTTTAGGAAGATGACTCCAATGTTGTGTTGACTACACTGTAGCTGAACCAAACTTTTTCCTCAAAAAAGAAACTTCATATTAGACGCAAGAAGTGCCTTCCTAAACGTATTCTTTTTTCTACTTAGTCCTACATAAACATATAGATACCTCTGCATAAACATATAGTTACCTCTACATAAACATATAGTTACCTCTGTATAAACATATAGTTACCTCTACATGGACAGCTACTTCATGTTGTACCTCTGCGATAGAAGCAACGTCTACAAAAATGGATAACAGAATCTAGGACGATCCACGTTTAATTCCATCTCGCAGTACGTTCTAACAACGAATACAACCTCTCATTCAGAACATGCATCCACATATAGCTCCGCTGTCTATCTTCTTCTCTACCCAAAGTCGCTCCAAAACATGAATTCAACCTCAGCTCTCGGTCACGTGACCAAGTGCGTGACATTAAACCCCCACCTCTTGCTAAAACGTGTGTTGACGCAAACTTGATTCAGCTACGACACACGAGTGGCCTAGTACAACTCTGCTACAGATTCATTCGCCACCGCTGAGACTTTACATCTATACATACTGTAAAAAAAAACGCACAGCTTATATAAGCTTCATTTTTTATATGTTATAATAAAAATTTGTTTCTCATGTATCTAAAAAAAAAACTGCCACCAAGATATCAGGTCCATGATTTAGCGTGAATTTTGCTACTCTCGTGTATAGTCAGATCATAGTAGCTCCATTTGGTAATCACGCATTTTTTTTTACCATAACTCACGTTGCGGTAATGGAAAAGTCGTGATTTTTGTGGTGAGCACAACTCACTTCCCATTTAAATGAAATCATATAAAAGGACAAGGTTACAGAAACAAATTCAGTTAATTTTCAAGTAGACAATTATGGCGCGTTTATCGCAATATTTACGAAACATTGCTATTGGTCGCCTGCAAGGGGCGAAAGTCAATGTCAGGATGCCAGGCATTTAAACATGCAGCAGAGTACCATCAGTCGACTTTTGCACCGCTTCCAAGCCACTGGCTCAGCTGAAGACCAGCACCGCAGTGGACGACCCAGGGTTACAACAGCAGCTGATGATCGCTTTATTCTGGTTCACCACCTCAGAAACAGGTTTACAACAGCTTCCTCAAGTGCCCAGTCATTGCTTGCAGGACGTCGTGTGTCTGATCAAACTGTCCGGAATAGACTGCACGAAGCTGGACTGGTGGCACGACGACCTCATCGAGGTCCTGTCTTAACGAGACGCCATCGCCAAAATCGACTTGTTTGGGCCAACCAGCATCGGCCCTGGACAACTGACAATCAATGGAGACATGTCTGGTTAAGTGACGACTCATCCTTTTTGTTGCACCGCCATGATATGCGATATTCATGATATACATAATATATATGTTTTGCTCAAAATTGCGTTGACGAAGCACGCGGTGGAGGTGTATTGGTATTGGGAATGATCAGTTTCAAAGGAGTAGTCTATTGGTGCAAATTGAAGGAGGCTTGAATGCGCAACGATACGTCTATGAAATTCTTCGACCCCATGCCCTTCCATTTTTGGCTGCGCAAAGGTCTATGTTTCAACAAGACAACGCCATACCCCATTCTGCACGGTTCACCACACAGTTCCTGACTGCCAACAACATTCTCACCCTTCCCTGGCCATCCCTGTCTCCAGACATGAATCCGATCGAGAAACTATGGGGTAAGCTACAAAAACGTTTCTCCTGCCAGTCATCGTGATCTGTACAGTCACTCCAGGACGAGTGGGCAGTCATCTCACAGGGGCACATCAGACATCTGATCGCATATATGCCCAGGAGATGCCAGTCGCTGATCGATGCAAGCGGAGGCCACACACCATACTAAGTTGAGAACCCCTGAGACTAACAAATTCTCATCACACAGATGCAAAAAAACTGTCAAGTGAGTTTTTAAACACTTAGGTATTAGTGTATGCAATTTGAAAATTTTATTCATTCAATTTAAAAAGCTATAAAATATCAAAGTTATGGCAAAAATTGGGTCATCATTAGTCATGTGTTTCTTTTTTTTGGACGGTATATATATATATATATATATATATATATATATATATATATATATGGATGTATGCGTGTGTGTGGGTGTGTGTGTAAGTTCCAGCAAAACCCTGAAATGACTAAAGCATTTTCAACCAAACGTGGTACATATATGACTTACAGTCTGGGGAAACATATGGTGCGGCTATGATATCCCTAGCACTCGTAGGATGGAATGGGAAGAGGGTGACATACTATCCACTAAATTCAAGAAGCAAAAAAGATCTGTCTAAGGGAAATAATCATGAAATAGAGCGGTTGTAGTCAAAGATCATCATTTGTAGCCTTCCATGGCAAGTCCTATGTAGTTACTGGGGCCCAGATCTAAGTCTGGGGAGAAAAGAATAGGACCACTGCCACCTTCCACGTATGTCGTATGAGGTCTTCTTCTTCTTCTTCTTATTCTTCTTCTTCTTCTTCGTTCGCTTCTACCACCAAAACCGCACTGTGATCCTACTGAATTTACGCCCGTGGTCCTCGTTAGGTCCTGTGGTCTCCTGTGTGGTCCCCGAAAGGACCACACGAGATCCACGAGAGGACCACAAGGGGTTCAGAGTATCGCAGGGCTTTAGCCTGTATTCTTGGTGAGTTTCAGAAGCGGGATTGCGTGACACCGTGGTTTTCATTGCACCAGTTTAGTCTAGGGTTGGACTTTCTCACCGGAAGACCTCGACGTGTTTAGGATATCAGTGCATCCCCGCTGGGTGAGAGGCGGTAGCCCACCCAGGCCAGAGTTGGACCTTCTCACCGGAAAACCTCGACGTGTTGTGAGATACCCGTGTATCACCGCCGGGTGAGAGGTGGTTGCCCATCCAGTTCAGAGTTGGACTTTCTCACCGGAAAACCTCAGCGTGATTAGGATACGCAAACATCCCCGCCGGGTGAGAGGTGGTTGTCTATCTAGACTGCTCTGGTCCAGTGTCTCCGACTTCAGCATTTTGCGGTCGTGGCCGCTACCCTTTCTAGTTGTGACCAGGATGGAGCTTTTGTCCAGGAGGAAGAATCCTCGCCGCTAGTGACTTCCACCCCTGGGTTGAGCCGTCGTATGAGGTGACTAAGGAGGTTGCCCAACGACTGGTTCCTTGTAAAAAACTGGGGTGTTACACAAACACGAAGAGGAAAACCAGTGGATTCGCCACACCTTGAGGAAACCCGATACCAGCATGACAGTACAGGCACTGACATGGAATCCTCAAGGAAATAGAAAACGAGGAAGACCTAGACTTACTGGGGAACAGACATTATGACAGTGCTCAGAGACAAGGGACGCACATAGAAGGAAGCAGAGAATAATTCCAAGAACAGGGATGACTGGATAGGCTTTATCCATGGCCTATGCTCTCAAAGGAGTGAAAGGCGATGATGATGATGACGATTATGATGATGATGATGATGGGAAGTCCAAATAATTTTGATGGTCTCTCAGTCAGCCGCCATCGGCATAGGGGTGAGAGAGGGGTGGGGTGGGTTGAGGGTTACATGTAAAAGTAATCGAAAAAGACCGATATTAGTGTCGAATCCATAGCTTTCGGGGTCGCTGAGATGAATAGTGACAATCCCAATGCCGTTTACGTCCAAGTTCAGCCTCTATCTGCATGGGGGTGAGAGGGGTGTAAGTTAGGGTGTGATCTCCAACTATTTTACTGCGGAACATAGACCTGCCAAAACTGTGCAATGGCACAGAAGATGCTGAGCAATGTAGTTGAAGCGACTATCTTAACAGGGCAAGGAGTGGGTGAAGCAGTTTTTATCCCACGGATACCACTCATTCTGGCCGATCTCCCTTTTAACTTTAAGAGTTTGCAATTTCCAGTGAGACTTGCGTTCTCGATCACGATCAACAAGTCACAAGGGCAGTCTACACATTATGGAGTAAAGTCTTTTACAAATTCAATATAATATTAATTTAACTCAAAATTTGATTATATACAACATTTTTAGTTTCACCTCCAGGAGCAAGAATAGATAATTTCTTGAGTGAACCAACCCTTGAACAAGCAACAAAAGGTTGTTAGTGGGAGAAACATGGCCATCTTAAATCCACTCCGCAGTGTTAATAATTAATAAATTCCCGAGCAACGCCGGGTAATCAGTTATACAAATGTAAAAGTAAAGTATTCATGGAGAAAAACGTGGATTAATTGGACAGATGGTGACGAATTTTATGTTGATCTTTCATTGAACCTCTGATTATTTCTACATTGATTGTTTCTGATTTTTGTATGCACGAAACATGTGGTGATATGTTTTTGGTTCTCTTATACATGAAAACATTACCTTGCTCTTTTTCTCCTATCATTCTCTTCCCACTGACCTGGAGCAGTAAAGATGGTACTTAAGTTTATGATTACAGCTAAAGTGTTAGATTTATTTTGTTCGACATTTCTTTCTTTCTTTTTTTTTTTTTTGTCTTTTTTTGAATCATGTTATAATTACTTCATCGAAAAGCTTCAGTTTTCTCAGCGTTTCATAACAAACTTTTTACTACCTGAATGAGGGATTCTAAAGTTATCTTTTTTGTAATTTCCACCCAGATTTTACAGGGTTTTTTTCCCCCTGATGACGACTAAAATTCAGTGTCTTCGAAACTTTATTCTCCAAATTTGACAACAACGTAAAGTACACTTATTAAGAACTCTACGTTTTAATTAAACAAACGTAGATAATAATTTCCACCTAGGCGAATAGTAACAGACGCCTTTCCAGTGCCATCTCAAATGTGTTTTGAAGTTTCGTTTACAGTTTAGACCATGTGGTCGCAATGTTCCACTAACAGCGATGATAATACGCGATGTATATTGAACATAAACTGCACAACTTTGCGCGCTTTTTCCCCAAGCATTTTAATGCAACTTATGAAGATATGAAACTATTTTATTTTCAGTTATTTTCTTTTTTTTTCATATCCACGACATGTGGCACTTATGAATCCTGAACTTAATTTGTTATTACTCTTTCTTTTACCAGTTACATTATCACCAGAACAACCAGGCGTGTGCACGAGATAAATAACTGACTTTGGATAGCTTCAGAAAATTGCATATTAAATAAAATTCATGTTTTTTGTTGTGCATATTTCCCGTCTGTGTCTTCAATCCTGTCTTTGTCTGTTTCGGTGTCTCTATCTCTCTCTCTCTCTCTCTACAGTCTCGCTCTGTCTGTCTGTCTCTCCCTCCATCTGTCTCTATTTGTCCCTCTATGTCTCTCTCTGTCCCTCTATCTCTCTATCTGTCCCTCTTTCTGTCTCTATTTGTCCCTCTATCTATATCCCTCTGTCCCTCTCTCTCTATCTGTCCCTCTTTCTCTCTCTATTTGTCCCTCTATCTATATCCCTCTGTCCCTCTCTCTCTATCTGTCCCTCTATTTCTCTATATCTGTCAATCTTTCTGTCTCTCTCTGTCCCACTCTCTCTATCTGCCCATCTTTCACTCTACCTGTCCCTCTTCTGTCTCTCTCTGTCTCTCTCTATCTGTCCCTCTATCTCTATCTGTCCCTCTTTCTATCTCTTTCTGTCCCTCTCTCTATCTGTCCCTGTATTTCTCTCTATCTGTCATTATTTCTCTCTATCTGTCGCTCTTTCTGTCTCACTCTGTCCCTCTCTCTCCCTTTCTGTCCCTCTGTCTGTCTCTCTATTTGTCCTTATTTCAGACTCTCACAGAGAGTCCCTCTATATGTCCCTATTTCTGTGTCTCTCTGTCCCTCTCTCTCTATCTGTCCCTCTTTCTATCTCTCTCTGTCCCTCTCTCTCTATCTGTCCTTGTATCTCACTCTATCTGTCCCTCTTTCTGTCTGTCCCTCTATCTCTCTTTATCTGTCCCTCTATCTTTCTCTATCTGTCCCTCTTTTTGTCTCTCTCTCTGTCCCTCTCTCTCTATCTGTCCCTCTATCTCTCTACCTGTCACTCTTTCTGTCTCTGTCTGTCCCTCTATCTGTCTCTCTCTCTGTCCCTCTATCTGTCTGTCTTCATCTGTAGTTGATAATAGTGTTCCACAAGGATCTATTCTTGACCCTCTTCTGTTTACCATCTACATCAATGATCTTCCACTTCATCTAAAAAAATCATCTTCTGGCCAATGTTCCTTTTAAGGCTTTGCCGTTGTGTGCACAATATTCAGTTCATATGCAAAAAAAATTGTGTGCAAATGTGCGTAGTAACAAGATATATATATATATATATATATATATATAATATATATATATATATATATATATATATATATACACACTGTAAAAGCCCGTACATTTAATGACAGGACAGACCTGCTGTACTTTTCAACAGTGGATAATCATCTGCCCGTATATTTTAGTTACCCTCTATTCTCTGTGTGCCCACTTGCCTCGTCAAGATTCTGCTACAGAAACTACCGAAACTACGAGATAAAAGACAAGCTGAAACATCCGATCCGAAAGTCATATCCCAGAAGGTGTAAAAGAAAAACATGTACCATCATTGTATTTTTCATGATCGCAATTACAGCACACGGGGTAACATCTGGCAGTTGGAAAATAAAAGTAGCAGTGTTTTTATTGCGCGGCTCCAAAAATTGTGTGCGCGTGTGACCGCTTTGCTGATGACTGCACAGTTTACACTAGTGACAATGACTGTATTAACCTTGAGTCAACTCTTCTAATTGAAATAAACAGTCTAATTAACTTTAGCAACAACAACAGAATGCTCATAAACACCAGCAAAACAAAATCCATGCTCATTACAACAAGACAGAAATTAACAAATTCACCAACAACAACACTACATCTCCATGCTGGAACTTCACAGATAGAGAATGTTAGTGAACATAAAACTCTAGGTCTCATGATTAACCACCACATGGTTCTAAGGCCTGTTATAGCAGGAGGTGGGGTGGAGGATAAGCTCTCCACTACAATTAAATATCTCCAAGGCGTGCGTCTCAAACAGCCTTTGACAGTCAAGTCCAGCTCCTGGCCTTCTCGTGGCGGAACTGTTTAAACTGACAGGATTGGGGGCAAAAGGTGAATATCTGGCGCCTTAAAACCAGACATTTCGGGTAGATGAGAGTCTTTGTTGGTAGCTCATCTAGGAGAAGGAAAACCCGCTGCTGGAGAGATTATTCAACTGTCGTGCGTGGGGTGAAACTCCTTCCGGCCATTGAAGAAAAATGCTTTTAGAGTTGCCGCGCGGGGCCGCCGTGGAAAAGGTGAAGGAAAAGATTAAGTGAACCAACCAGTAGTGTCGAGGTCAGAGCTACTCAAATCACGGCACATCTGCTCTAGAGGCTGGCCACATCCTACATATACTCATACTGGGGCAGATTGCCTAAACCGGCTTAACCCAGGGGTTAAACTAAGACACTGCTGCGAAATTTTTCTGCTGCCGCGCATGGGGTGAAACTTCTCCCGGCCAATTAAGGAAATGCGAAAATACGATTAGGGTTGCTGTGCGGCGCCGCTGTGAAAAAAGTGATGGAAAGGATAAAGTGAAGTTTGGTCGATATTTCCAGTAGTCTCGCGGCGAGAGCTACTCATACCACGGCATCTCTGCTCTAGAGGGCAGCTACGACCGATATACACCTCTTCTGGTGAAATATGCCTAAACCAGCTTAACCCAGGGGTGAAACTTGATGACTACTCATGTCACGGTGCCTCCGCTCTAGAGGTCGGTCACGTTCTAAACACGCCCATACTGGGATAAAATGCCTAAACCAGCTTAACCCAGGGGTGAAGCTTACTAGTGGTGAGGATTCGTCCTCTTGGACAAAAGCTCCGTCCTGGTCACAACTAGGAAAGTTAGTCGCCACGACCACAAAATGCTGAAGTCGGAGACACTGGACCAGTGCAGTCCAGATAGGTAACCATCTCTCACCCGGCGGAGATATACTGATATCTAAACACGTCGAGCTGTTCCGGTGAGAAAGTCAAACTCTAGACTGGATAGGCAATCACCTCTCCCGCAGCGGGTATATGCTGATATCCAAACCACGTCGAGGTTTTCCGGAGAGAAAGTCCAACTCTAAATTAAACTAGTGCAACGAAAACCACAGTTTCATGCAATCCAGCTTCTATGACCCACCAAGAATACCAACCCAATCCCCGCGATACTCTGAACATCTTGTGGTCCTCTTCTGGAGCTCTTGTGGTCCTATTGGAGACCACAGGACCACTTGTGGTCCCACAGGAGTAAATTTAGTATGATCACGGGGCGGTCTTGGTAGTAGAAGCGAACGAAGAAGAAGACCACCACCTCAGCTGGACCCATGTAGACAATTTACCAAAGTCATTGCACCAAAAGTTTACCAATTTACTAAAGTTAAACATTGTCTTGACATAGTAACCAGAAAAATATACTACATATTATAGATACAAGCACACTTGGACTACTGCTCCACAGTCTGGGATGATTGTTCCATGTCAAACATGAAAAGACTTTACTCTGTTCAAAAACGACCAGTAAAACTTATAAATGACAAACACGCAGCAGTATTACAAATAAGGACAAACATCTTTTTATTCTACCCCTCAAGAAAAAATTTCTTTTCAACAAGGCCAAGTTAATTCATAAAATTCTATCGTATAATGCAAAGCTATATCTGTGGTCGTTGTTCAAATCCAACCCAAAACACAATCTTCGCTTAAGCAATTTATTCTCCCAAAACCAAGGCTTGACATGTTTAAAAAAGCTTCTTTTACTCAGCTGCCCACCTTTGGAATGCCTTACCAAGTCATGTAAAACTTATTAGTAACATTATTTCTTGTAACTACAAATTTTCTTAACATCTGTTTAATATGGACTATATCCCCCCCCCCCCCCCCTTTTCAAGCGTAGTCTAAAGTAGTTTAAAGTATGGCTTGATTGTTGTAGTTTTTTATACTGCTTTTCTATAAATTTGTTAGTTTTGAATGAATGTAAGAATGCAAGTTTATTTCATGTTGTTGCATAAATTAGAGTGTACGGACAAGAGATAAGTTTATTATTTATTTATGTAATCATTTAATTGCGTCTTCATGATTATTATGCTCCTTAACAAATACTGAATGACATGACTGAATAAAAGTTGCATGATGAAGGGCAGAATGTTAGACAGGCCTGCGTGCACTTTGAAAATAAAGTATGTTCGTTCTTTCGTTCTCTGTCACTATTTCTCTCTGTCATTCTATCTTTCTCTCTGTCACTATTTCTCTCTGTCATTCTATCTTTCTCTCTGTCACTATTTCTCTCTGTCATTCTATCTTTCTCTCTGTCACTATTTCTCTCTGTCATTCTATCTTTCTCTCTGTCACTGTCTCTCTCTTTCCCTCTATCTGTCTATTTCTGTCACTGTCTCTCTCTGTCCCTCTATCTGTTGTAACGGAGGGGGGGGGGGTGAGCTTGGTTCTTCGAAGTCGGCCGTTTGAAAGGTCAAGGGTAAACCTACCTCGCGGTTTTCTGGGGTCTGCCTGGTCACATAATGTGTTGGGCAGGTAGATATAATGTGCTGTTTGACCAGTCAGTCCGAGACTTTTGGCATGGCAGCACACGTATTCTGGGGGAGCCGATGTCGTTGGTATATCTGGACGTGTCTACTGCACTTTTCATATATATGGTGATGTTGGTTAAATGGATTTGTTGAGCTATGAACCAAAGGTATTGCCCAGACAGCCTCAAGTTTGTGTAAGTTCTAGATGTAAGTTTTCGAGAATCGGAAGTAGAATTTTGTAAGTGTGAACCGTGTTCAGTGTTAAGCGTTAAATGTTTTGCTCATTAAGATTATGATTCATGATGTGTAATTTTCATCATTGTATGCTTTCATATATTAATTTGCTTTATTGTTGATTATAGACACTGATACGTTCCTAAATGTGTGCGTGCGTGCGCACGTGCGTATTTCTGTTCAGTGTCAAATTTCAACCATGATTGATAATGCTATGATATGTTTCATCATTTGAGTCATATTGCTGTTGATGTGTCATTTGATCAACTAATGACCGCATTTATGTTGGTGCTGACGACGCAGGCAGAGTTCTACGTATATGTGTTATATGTATGAGATGACAATAAACTCCTATATGTGTAAGGGGATGTGGCTAGTTCTGGAGAAGTTGTGTGGAGATGCATTTTATGTCGTTAAAGCAGACTAGGGATTTTGTAATAGATGTTAAATCAAGTAGGAGTCCGTGTTAACATTAGCTAATGATAAGGAAGTGATATTGTTTTGACAAGTGACAAGTATCTGATTTTTATCTCTCACAGCCACCCATACAAGACACCAACAGGGCTACAGGCTGGATTGTCTGGTGTGGCTGTTCCTTTCTCTGTGATTGTCACTCTTATCATTCTCAGGAAAGGTAAGAAACAAGCCACATCTATAACAGACAAGAACCAGAGAACAGGGCGAAAACACATGGAGAATTTGGTGAAAACATCAAGAAAACATCAAGAAAACATGGTGAAAACATCAAGAAAACATGGTGAAAACATCAAGAAAACATGGTGATAATGTAATAATATAAGGATGACAATGGTCAGGTACGATAGCAGTAGGATAATAATGATCAGAATTATGACAATGCCAAGAGAATAAAGATAATACAGGGATAATAATTATCGTATAAGCATAATAATTATCTGAGTTATGATAACAGTAGGGTAAGAATGATTTCAGTTATGATAATATTAGGATAATATTGATCAGCGTTATGATAATATTGATCAGAGTTAAGATTACGCTGATCAGAGTTATGATAATATTGATCAGAGTTATGATAATATTGATCAGAGTTATGATAATATTGATCAGAGTTATGATAATAGTGATCAGAATTATGATAATATTGATCAGATTTTTATACCACTGATCAGAATTATGACAATATTGAAAGGTTATGATAATATTGATCAGATTTTTATACCACTGATCAGAATTATGACAATATTGAAAGGTTATGATAATATTGGTCAGATCTATGACAGCACTGATCAGTGTTATGATAATATTGATCAGAATTATAGTGATATTGATCAGAGTTATGAGAATATTGATCAGAGTTATGATAATATTGATCAGAGTTATGAGAATATTGATCAGGTTTTTTTATACCACCGATCAGAGTTATGATAATATTGATCAGAGTTATGATAGCACACACTTTTGTGACGAAGCTCAACTAAGAAACTCTAAACTTGATCATTGTCTGGCACATATTCTTAAGTTTTATCGTTCATGTTTGTTTTTGTTTTTGTTTTTGACTGTTTCTAGGTTTCAGCAGACGCCGCTTGGTCTGTTGTGCTGTGGCGCTGATTGGCGTATTTCTTGCTGTGGAGCCCAGCATCTGGTCCGTGGATGGCAACCAGACGAGCGGCCTTTTCTACTACAAAGATCTGGCAAAGCAGATCATCTGGCCTGCCATATTTTCCATGAGTTTCCTCCCTTTGACCGTCTACTACGTTATAGCGGAGCGAGAATTCAAGAAACCCGGGGTTTGTAGTTTCTCGTTTTAGAGAGAAATTGAAACTAAGAGAAACTCGGAGAAATGCACAGAGAAAATGTTACTAGCACCGTGGGGTTGCAGAGGTGAAATGTGAATGTCGCTGAAGCTGAGAAAAGAGTTGCATCGTGGCCTCCATTTACGATTGGATAACATTTTTTTTTTGGGGGGGGGGGGAATGGGGGGTGGGGGGAATCGTATTTGAAATCGTCGTAAATGGAATGCAAGGTATAGTGTGCGTGGATAATTTACGACCATGCTCTCAGAATATTTCTTATGTAAGTTAAAAATGTTCCCATACATGAATCTGTGTGTGAGTATTTTCGTGCATACATATATTACATTATTATCATCACCGTTCACTCCTTTGAGAGCATAGGCCACAGATAAAAACTCTCCAGTCATCCCTGTTCTTGGAATTATTCTCTGCTTCCTTCCATGTGTATCCCTTGTCTCTGAGCACCGTCATCATTTCTCTTCTCCAAGTAAGTCTAGATCTTCCTCGTTTTCTATTTCCTTGAGGATTCCATGTCAGTGCCTGTCTTGCTATGCTGGTGCCGGGATTTCTCAGAGTGTGACAAATCCACCTCCATTTCCTAGACATGATTTGTAGGTTCATAGGTTCTTGTCCTGCCCTTTCCCAGACCTCCTCGTTCCACATATTATTCTGCTATGTGATGTTTAAAATCCTCCTGAAGCAGTAGTTCATGAATGTTTGTATCCTGTGTTGTATTGTCTTGATCATAACCCATGTCTCTGAGCCATATAGCAGGACAGTCTTTACGTTTGTATTGAAACACAGTATGCGACACACTGCGTTGAAAAGCGTTATAACTAATGCTTCTCCATCTTATGCGACCCTTGGTGGTTCCGTTCACTGCAGATACCTTTCTTTTCCCATGCCACGTGACCATTCCGCTGAGACACTTTCTCTTGACCTGGCTTGCTTCATTTTCCCCTTAATTTTCCAGTGATTGCTAGCTTCTCTAACTTCTGTTCTCTCACAACGTATCCAAGACATTTTGATTGTCTTTTTCATATCATTTTAACTTTTTCTCGTTTTTCTGAAACATCTCAAAGAATCCTTTGTGTTTCTGTTTGCATCTTTGTTGCTTCTAAATTTTTATCATTTGATAACTGTCCAAGTTTTACAACCAAGTAGCTATATTGGCTGTACTCTAGTACACTACTTCTAACTTTTAGTAACATTCTTTCCTTTGTTAAAATCTTCTTCATGTCATAAAAAGCTGCTTTTAATTTACCCAATCATGATTTGACGTCATTTGTATACTTGCTACCAGCTGTTATTCTTGTTAAGAAGTTAGTCAGTCAGTCAGTCAGTCAGTCAGTCAGTCGTTTGCATGTCCCTTGCGGAACTTTACCTCCCTAACAGCACTCCTGTAGGCCTCTCGTTTGTAAACAAGATGCCCTGCTGTTGATGCATCCATTTACAGATTATCAATGATGTAATGCAGCCGTCTTCGCCTTGGTCTTCCTCCCTTTCTTGTTCCAAATATGTACCCTACCAAGGCTGTCTTCTCTAAATTATCGTGACTTTTAACAGATCCAGAATATTTACGTTTTCTCTGTTTAATCTTCTTTACTAGCCAACCTTCCACGACATTAAGTTCTTGTAGTATGGATATATTTGTTCTTTTTGTGTCCATGATATTTGAAAAGCTCGTCTGTAACATTTACATTCAAAGGCATTTATGTGTTTCTCAGCTGTTTTGTTAAGTGTCCAGGTCTCACAGGAATATGTTGCGATGGGAAAGATGCATGCCCTTAAAAATCATATTTTTGTAGTTCTGTCTGTTTCTCTCCACAGCTTCTTTGTTTTACTTTTTGAAGAGCGATAGAGGTTAAGAGGTAACTGAATTTATTTACTTGTGTCTCCCTGTTTGAAATGCTCCTGTACTTTGGTATATTTATTCTTTTTTTATATTTCCATTGTTTCTGTTTTGTTACTTTTTAGCTGTAAACCTTTTTATTGCTCCCTTCAGTAAACCTATTTCTGCAAACTGCTTTCACTGTCTGCTGTTAGAACGCTGTTATTCCCGCCCTTGATATTCATCATCATCATCAGATGCCGTGCCGACTGGCGTTGGCTATTATGCTTCCCCAGAGTACACGATCCTTCATGCAGGCCATCAGCTCAGTTGGTGATCTCCTCTCACACTATCCCGTCAGACTGTCCAGTATCATTTCTCTTGGTCTTCCTCTTGATCTTCTTCCTTCTATTTTTCCTGTTGTTATAATATTTTCAGTGCCCCCTCTTCTCATTGCATGTACTATGAAAGTACATTGTCTCTCTCTTATCTTTTTGACAAGGTTTTTTTGTCTCTTCAGCTCTTCTCATACATTCTTCATTAGTTATTTTTGCTGTCCAGGGAATTCGCAATATTCTTCTAATAAACCATATTTCTGCTGCTTCCAATGATTTTTGTGCAGACTTGCCTATTGTCCATGATTCACTTCCATATAACAAGATAGGTTCAATATAGCATTTTAGGACTCCGTTGATATTACGGGCTCCTATTTTTATTCCTTTCAAACTTTTAAAGCCTTTTTATGATGTTTTCGTTGCAAAATAGAATAGATCAGGTGGCAGTACACATCAGCATCGGTTCATTACATCAGTTCGCTCTCATTCATGGCCAGTTCCACACATCACCGGCAAGTTAAGGTCCCCATGCCTGCCAGAAACAGCAGAACGTCCCAGGTTTTCACTATCGAGGACTTTTGTCGTTTCTTCACTTCTCCTTATCTTGGTCCAGGTGTGTTGCCAGATCTCCCAGTTCTTCACTGGAACATTCCTGCCCATGACCTTTCAACAAAATCACGTCTGCTATGTCCTTCTTTGCCTGTAAGGTAAATCCTGACCTCTGTTCGAGCCCGCGCTAACACTATCTACAATTTCCAGGTCTAGTTCACATTCTCTGAATGGTAACTTGGACAACATTTTCTGCATGTAAACAGGATGTTGTTATCTCCCATTAGGTCGCATCAATTAACTTAGTTATTGCCCCTGAGGGCGTCAAATGAGGATAGGTATTGTTTAAATGTCACACACCGGGCATCTAACACTTGGACCAGGAGTTGAGCGGTTTGGTAGTGACGAGAGTGAGTACGTCTTTGGAAGTATCTACCTGCGCTACGTAGCATTTGCATGCCGTAGCGGGTGTGAAGTGTTACTGCCTTCACATTTCTAGGTCGCTGCAACATTTTGGGGTGGGGGTTCCCGGAACCCGTCCTTGCTACCTTTGTTTAGCTAGGGAAGAGTTAGGTACCTATTTTCCAGGCTGGGTGAACCCGAGTGCTAGTTGAAATTCCGATAAAAGTGTGAGCCTTCTGACCAGCAAGCGTGTACGCTAACCACTACACCACCGAGAAGTCTACAAACAATTTTGTGTGTGAGTGTGTGTACGTCTGTGCGTGTGTATGTGTGTGTGCGTGTGTGTATGCGTGTGCGTGTGTGTGCTTGTGTCATAGTGGTGTACATGTGTGCATTAAAAAAATGATGCTATTTCCGAATCCTCGTAAATCGGGGGCTCTGGGATGAATGAGAACGACACATTAATGTCTTAACATTTAAATACACACACGAACACACACACAAACACACACAAACATTGCGAAACAGTGCTGAAGTTTGAGAGAATAGAGAGATGACAGAATGTTAAATATAGAATGAATAATGAATGAGAATAAGCCAGAGATATAAGAGAGAGAGAGAGAGAGAGAGAGAGAGAGAGAGAGAGGAGAAAGGAATATGAGACAGAAATAGGATGACAAACATGTAGCTGGAGGATTAAAATATAATCTTATTTCACATAATCTTCCCAGCAGATCCACCCATTTTCTCTGGCAACTTCCGGGATGCTTTCCGCCTGTGTCTTCACCGTTCTCATGTTTGCTACAGACTTCCTTCCCTGGTACGGCAGTGTAAGTCCTCCGACCCGATACAGCGACTGTATTAACACGTATTAACTGTATTAAATGACCTGGTAAATACTAAAATTAAAATGCTGAGATACTCGGCCACATCAAGAGGCACAAAGGTTTGGAGGGGCTGACAGCCGAAGGCAGAGTGCCTGGGAAAAGAGAAAAGGGACGACATCGCTACAGATGACGGCAGAACTTCACGAAAAGTCTGAATAATGTCATTGCGAGACGCTGGTCAGCTTGTAGAAGACATCACTGCATCCAGGGAGGCTCTGAGAGGGACAACATCCTGGAAGGGACACGTCACATGACGATGTATTAACACGATACTCTATTCCCGTCAATAAACTCTGAATCATTTAAATATCAGTAGGTCAGATTCGTCAAACTCCCAGACTCCATAGACTTTAACTTTCTCACACCTGAACTCATTCTCATGTTCTGCCATAATAAATTTTGATTACAAATTTTTTGTAGAAAGAAAGTGATTGGGAAGTTGCTCAGTAATTTAACAACATGGGTTTGTTAGACATTTGCTGCTTTTTTTTTAGTTTTGATTTTGCGTAAATATCGTTCTGAACGTTGATTAGCGTCCATGTGTAAGATCTACCAACCTGTCAGTGTTGCTTTGAACACCAACTATTCTGACCACACATAGACTACCAACTATTCTGACCACACATAAACTACCAACTATTCTGACCACGCATAAACTACCAACTATTCTGACCACGCATAGAATTCAACTAGGGAAATGTGTGTGTGTGGAGATTGGACTCTTCTGAAAACAAATACCTAAGGAAAATACTCGGCATCAAGTGGAACGAATTCAAGAACAATGCAGAGATAAGACAGATGAATGAACAACAACCAGTCTCATGGGTGATCAGAAAAAGTAGATGGACATATGTTGGTCACTTGATGAGAAAAATTATCAGAGAATCCCGAGGCAAGCTATCAAGTGGAACACAACAGGCCAAAGAAAAAGAGGCAGACCACGTGAAACTCTGAAAAGGACATTGTTAAGAGAGGCCAAATTAACAAGCATAAAATCCCTTGATGAGGTTGAAAGACTCGCCGAAGACAGGAAAAACTGGCGAACTACTTTGCGAGCCCTATGTGACGTTTAACGGCACGGGAAGGATATAAAATATAAGATATAAGATAAGATAGAATTCAAAACTATTCTGACCACGCATAGACTATCAACTATTCTGACCACACATAGACTATCAACTATTCTGACCACACATAGACTATCAACTATTCTGACCACACACAGACTATCAACTATTCTGACCACACATATACTATCAACTATTCTGACCACACATAGACTACCAACTATTCTGAGCACATATAGACTACAAACTGCTCGGAACTAATATAGAATACCAACTATTCTGACATTAGAATTTCTGTAAAGCATTTCTTTCTTAAAAAGTGATAGCGAAACCTTTTTTAAGAAGACACATAAACTAGTAACTAAGAAACATAAACTAGCAACTAAGAAACGTAAACTAGTAACTAAGAAACATAAACTAGTAACTAAGAAACATAAACTAGTAACTAAAGTAACTAATAAACATAAACTAGTAACTAAAAATATAAACTGGTAACTAAAAGTATAAACTAGTAACTAAAAACATAAATTAGTAAATAAAAAAACCTAAACTAATAACTAAGAAACATAAACTAGTAACTAACTGTTCCAAAAATACTATTCTTACTTTTAAAGTACGATATCTGCCAGGTTACAAATTTCACAGAGTTCTGGGAACATTTCAAGACTGGATTTAGATGCAGTTTCAGGTAATTTCATAATTTAATGAAACTAGAACTTGTGTTTCTATGATTATGTGAATTTCGTAAATTTTGTGAATTTATACTTTATTTCCTCTCTTTATTTCTTCATTCTGTATGTTTTTGTATGATTAAGGCTCACGCCGAAACGTCACAACTTTGTAGTCATTAAGTAATAAAGCTGTTCCTACTTTTTTAACCTTCTGTATACGTTCTGTTTCTATGGTGTTCTTTTCCTCAATATTTCCTTCTCAAAATTGTGAAAGTTTAAGTAAGGAAAACAAAAAACACAAAAATTTCTTTAAAAGCGTAACAACTGTTCTGGAACTAATCTTCCTCAACTCCTTTTTGTTGTTGTTGTCTCCCTTCGTCTTGTGAGCACATTATATCAGCAAAAATATGTTTACTGTGTTGGTAATGTTGAAAAGTTTTCCGTTTAGAGATATTTCGCATTTTTAAATGTTTGTTATGTTGAAACAGTGTTGAAACGTTTGTTGCTGGCTTGTTAGGTACGTTTTCTGATGTGACAGCGTTTAAAACAAACACATACCATGTGTTCAAGGAGTTAAATTAGGGATTGTTTAATCCTTTTCCCTCGCTCTTCCCATTCCCTGAAAAAAATTCAAAGTTGCGAGTTCCAAACTTCCAGTACTGCTATCAACTGGCATACGTAATCCATCCTTCTCATTTCCTTATAAAGAAAATAAAGATGCTCTACTGAGTATATGAATGAATCACGCTTTGTGGTGTGTAGTCTTATTTTGTCTAATAGAAAGTTCATTGTTTTTGATAACTTGGAGCTAGTGTTACATATGGTAGCGTTAACCTGGAATTAGTATCATAAATAGTGGTGTTTTTAGTATCACAAATAGTAGTGTTTTTAGTATCATAAATTCCAAGTGTAGTTGCTCCATTATCATCTGTATTAGAGCATACACCATGGAAAGATGCAGATTGTACACAAATAACTATTCAAACTGAAGTGAAATGTGTGCAGAATGATGAGATGCAAAGCAGTCTTGTAAGATCAACACCCACACTTAGTGTGCTAGATGACAAATATCCATATGACACTTGGATACGTGTGTATACAGATGGATCTGCACATAATGCCATACAGAATGGAGAGGCAGGACCACATATTGAATATCATCCAGACAACACCACTGACAAGATTTCCATACCCACTGGAAAATACTGCTACAAGTATGATGCAGAAGTTAGGGCAATTATTACTGCAGTTGAAAAACTATCAGACTCCAGAATTCATACATCTCTCTGAACCTTAAGTGCCCAGGGCACATGGGGCTTCCGCAAGGGTTTTCCACAAATGCCTGTCCTTCGCCTTTTTTTCTGCTCTTGCCCAGGTGAGCCCTCTATTGCTCAACATCCTTTCTGTTGTTCTTCTCCATGTCTCTTTTGGTCTGCCCTTACTTCTGTTCCCCTGTGGTGTCCATCTTAGTGCTATTTTTGGTAGTGAGTTGTCAGTCATTCGGAGCACATGTCCCAACCATCGCCAGCGTCTTTCCTCAATAACTGTTGTCAGTGGTTTCATCTGAATTGATACATGCCCCGTAGTAATTCTCACAGATGCAAGATCAGTACTGGAAGCTTTTCAGTGCAACAAACTACCAGACTTTAAGGATGACTTGTCAAAAATTGGCTCACAACACAGAGTCACCTTGCAGTGGATTCCCTCCCACTGTGGGATACCAGGCAATGAGAAAGCTGACCATCTGGCCAAAGAAGGCACTGAAATGGAGCAACCAGACATACCCATTACCTATAATCAGAAGAAAAGCATGATAAAAACCTTCAGGAAGCCACAAACACCACCACATGATGACTATCACATGTTAAACAGAAAGGAACAAGTCACCATTTTCCGTCTTCGAACAGGACACAGCCGACCCCGAAGTCATATGTATACACAGTTTAAAGTTGGTGCTACTACTCTTTGTACATGTGCCCAGGTGCCCCAAACTGTGGAACATATCTTACAGAACTGTACCAACTATGAGACACTGAGAAGTAATTACTGGCCCAGTGAAACCACTAAAGAAGATAATCTCTACGGTTCCATACATAAGTACAAAAAAAAACAGAAATTTATCCAAGAGACAGGACTGCAGGTATAGACAGACAGTGCGTACGAAGAAAGAAGAAGTATCACAAATAGTAGTTTTTTTTTACTATCGCAGAGAATAGTGTTAACTTCTGATTTATTATCATTCATTCATTCATTCATTTGCATGTCCCTTACGGAACTTTGCCTCCCAAACAGCTCTCCTGTAGGCCTCTCGGTTGTGAGCAAGGTGGCCTGCTGCTGTTGCATCCATTTCCAGATCGCCAGCGATGTCTTGCAGCCATCTTCGTTTTGGTCTTCCTCTTTTTCTTTTTCCCATTATGTATCCTTCCAATACGATCTTCTCTAAATTATCATGACGTTTAATGTGTCCAAAATATTTAAGTTTTCTATGTTTAATCCTCTTTACTAGCCAGCCTTCTTCAATATTAAGCTCTTGTAGTATAGATATATTTGTTCTTTTTTGTGTCCACGATATTTGGAGAACTCTTCTGTAGCATTTACATTCAAAGGCATTTATGTGTTTCTCAGCTGTTTTGTTAAGTGTCCAGGTCTCACAGGCATATGTTGCGATGGGAAAGATGCATGCCCTTAAAAATCTTATTTTTGTGGTTCTGTCTGCTCCTCTCCACATATTCTTTATTTGTTTTACTTTCTGAAGAGCGATAGATTTCCTCCTTTTAATTTCCCTCATTGTATCTCCATTATTAGTTAGTAGTGATCCAAGATATTCAAAACTCTCCACTTCTTCCAGTTTTTTTCTCATTGATACATATTTCAGTTGCCTTGTTTGTTTTCTCAGTTGTCATCAATTTAGTTTTCTTTGCATTAAGATAGAGGTTCTGCTCTTCACTGTTCTTGCGGACTGACATAATTAGTTTTTCCATTCCTTTTTGTGTTGTGGACAGCAATACTGTGTCATCAGCATATCTAATCTCTGGTATTTCATAACCTCCAACTGTTATGGCATCGTAATATTCTTTGTCTACATCTTCTCTAACATTATATTTTCAGTATACAAGTTACATAAGTAGGGTGACAATATGCACCCCTAACGGACCCCTTGTTTTATGTCAAACCAAGTTGTTGTTTCACCATTTATTCTTACTGCTGCTTGTTGGTCTAGATACAGCAGTGATGTTAATTGTATCAAATGTGTTGGAAATCCCATTATTTCCTAAAGTTTCTGGTGTTGTACACAATCAAATGCCTTTGAGTAGTCTATAAAGGATAAATATAGATTCACATTAAACTCTCTGTATTTCTCTATTATTAATCTTAGAATGAATATATGATCTCTTGATCCTCTTCCTTGCCTGAAACCAGCTTGGACCATATTGACTTCTTCCTCTATTTTCTTTCGAAGTGAAAAATCTTATTTTTTTGTAGTTCTGTCTGTTCGCTCCACAGATTCTTTAATTGGATAAAGAACCCGTTAATTCTGTCGTTTTTTTTCTGACTCGGTATATCATCATCCAGTTGCTTCCCTGACTGCCAGCATTGTCTTGTCAAGATGATAGTCCTTGCTTCGTGTGTGGCCCTTTTCAACATATTCTCCATGCTCCTTGTGTCCGTCTCTGGAGACAGTGTGTTTACAAGTCTGGTCATGTGCCTGTCCGTCCCGCTAGAGAGAGGAATCTGGACGATATTCGACTATGATTATGAGACAGATACAATAATCTGGAGACCGGCGTGGAGTCGAACTACAGGTAACTGTGCTGTGTTGGTGCTTTGCTACGTTATATTACTGATTGTATTTCGGCGGAAAGCTCTAAGTTAGAACATCGTCATTGTAACACGTTCAAAGAGTACGATAAAGACCAACATTTAGAAACACACAAACTGTGACAATATATCTCTGCTTAGACAAGAAATAAGAAAAAAAATAAAACGTGATGGTATGTCACAGCAGAGTGTGATGGTAATAGCACAAGAATTGAAGTCCATACAGTTTCTGTAAGAATAAGACATCAAACAAATATCGTAGATAAAGCACTTTTAGATGTGATAGAAAAAAAATCACAAGATACTTAACTGAGACTCGAACCGCGGACTCCGGTAGGACGAGCAGCCGTCTAGCCACGAGAGAACTGTGTGCCAACGAATTACGCTGTCTAGGTATGCAGCGTCTAGCCACGAGAGAACTGCGTGCCTACGAGCTACGCTGTCTAGGTATGCAGCGTCTAGCCACGAGAGAACTGCGTGCCAACGAATTACGCTGTCTAGGTATGCAGCATCTAGCCACGAGAGAACTGCGTGCCAACGAATTACGCTGTCTAGGTATGCAGCATCTAGCCACGAGAGAACTGCGTGCCAACGAATTACGCTGTCTAGGTATGCAGCATCTAGCCACGAGAGAACTACGTGCCTACGAGCTACGCTGTCTAGGTATGCAGCGTCTAGCCACGACAGAACAGACATGCTCTTGTTTATTTTCATTTCTCTCACGCCTAAAAGTGTTTGTTTACGATTTTTCCAGGTCTAATCCTTCAACTTTGTGTTCTGTTACTTCGTTGTAGGGAAGCCTTGTTGTTTCCTATTTATAAAAGAAAAATTGTCCATGAAGTTCATACAGAGCTTGTTCAACGGTCGCGCTAACTTGTGCTATGTCCATGGTCGAGACATCTATATACTATCGTTCTTCTAAGCCCTGTAGCATTTGCATGGTGTAGCGGGGTGTGAAGTGTTAATGCCTTCACATTTCTAGGCCACCACAACGTATGAGGTAGAGATACTAGCACCTGGGCGTGCTGCCTTTGTTTTCCTGGCGAAACACTTAGTCCCCATTTTCTTGAGGATAAGCTGACCCCAGTACCGGCCGATCCGACAAAACATTCTGCCCGAGTGCGAAATCGAAGCAGGGACCTTCTGATCGGTGGGCGAATGCTCTAACAACTACAGCACTGAGAAACGCTATGGTTATTACAAGCAGAAAAATAAATGATTACAATCTTTTTTCATACAGACAAATAAAAGAAAAGAAATAGATAAACATGTTAAATCCCGTGGACTAAAGACCTTTCTTTTAAAGACGTCCTGTCAGGTCGTTTTCCTCATGCACTTTTCTGTGTTGAGAGAACACGTAGACGCCATGAAATGGCCCCGTGGTTTGCTTCGTATAAAGGGATATTTAAGATTCCTATTACTTCCTGTGCACTGAGACTATCAGGCCTTCATATTCTCTCTTGGGCTTCAGCTACTCTGTGATTAACCAAATACCACCTGACGCCAGGATATGTTTAGTTACATCAATTTTAAGTCACCTCCACGTCACGAAATGTTTAGCAACTCTGTCATTAACTAAACGCCACCTGTAGGTCAGGAAATGTTTAGCTACACTAAATAAGCGCCACCTGTAGGTCAGGAAATGTTTAGCTACACTAAATAAACGTCACCTGTAGGTCAGGAAATGTTTAGCTACACTAACTAAACTCCACCTGTAGGTCAGGAAATGTTTAGCTACACTAACTAAACTCCACCTGTAGGTCAGGAAATGTTTAGCTACATTAAATAAACGCCACCTGTAGGTCAGGAAATGTGTAGCTACACTAACTAAACGCCACCTGTAGGTCAGGAAATGTTTAGCTACACTAACTAAACGTCACCTGTAGGTCAAGAAATGTTTAGCTACACTAACTAAACTCACCTTAATGTAATAAGATGTTTTTATCTGAACTAAAATGTACCTCTGTTTTCTTGTTTTCCTGCGAACTTTCAGCCTTTCTCCTGGCCAGCACAGTCGTACTTGTTCCAGCTGTCATCATCTACAGCATTTTTTCCGTCAAGGACGCAAAGAATGTCCGGAGAGAAAAGAACGGATATTCGGATATTTCTAGCTCGGAATATGAATGGGACTGATTTATCGGGTATGTGTATGACCTGGACACTGATTATTAAGACAAGGAAAATGAAAATTGGAAGCGAATTTGAGATAATTATGAGGATTAATGAGTGGAACGTGTGAATGAGAAAAAAAATGCGAGGCTTTAAAAGTTTGAGAGAGAGAGAGAGAGAGAGAGAGAGAGAGAGAAGGAGAGAGAGACATTATGACAACCATCATCATCCTGTGTAGTCTCCCAGGCGGAGTTTGAAACGAGTCTACAACCTTCTCTTGACTTAAAAGTTATCATAGACGAGTGTTTTCTCGCTCTGTTAATGTTGCCCTCCCTTTCTTTATCATGATCATTCCTCTTCCTCCCATCTGCATCATGACCATTCCTCTTCCTCCTATCTGCATCATGACCATTCCTCTTCCTCCCATCTGCATCATGATCATTCCTCTTCCTCCCATCTGCATCATAACCATTCCTCTTCCTCTTATCTGCATCATGACCATTTCTCTTCCTCCCATCTGCATCATAACCATTCCTCTTCCTCCTATCTGCATCATAACCATTCCTCTTCCTCCTATCTGCATCATGACCATTCCTCTTCCTCCCATCTGCATCATAACCATTCCTCTTCCTCTTAACTGCATCATGACCATTTCTCTTCCTCCCATCTGCATCATGATCATTCCTCTTGCACGTTTGCCAAGAACTTTTTCCTCTAAAATATTTGTCTTCTGTTTTTCATTTCATCTCTATTTATGCCCAAAACATTTAATGTTTTTAGCTTTATTTGCTTTAATAATTTTTAATCTTCTTTTATTATTAAATATAATTTCTGGGGCTATTTTCTGTTCCATCTTCGTGTGGATTAAAAAAAAAAATTGTACAAAGTACAGCAGTCCTGAGTATATTTTAAATTGTAAAACTTCAAATGTATAAAATTCGAAGTTATTACAAAATCCTAATGTTTAAAGTGTATATCTTACTATCAGGTGATTTCGATTACACATTTTCAGTCGTCTGTTATCACCATTACCCCGACTTAATATATTTCCTTTTTCTCCCATATGTATTTTAAAAATGTATGTTTTTGTTTATCAGTCAATCAAGGGTCGTGCTAGCTGGCCCGGGCGGTCATGACCCTCCACAACTCTCTGTTTTGTGTTGCCGCTATGAGTTGCTCTGGTGTCCTCTTTTCATGCCATCTTGCCAGTCCATCCAGGATTTTCTCTCTTGGTCTACCTCGACTTCTTATCCCTCTCTAACTTTACTGTTGTCGCGATGTGTTCTAGTCTGCATGTCCTATAAATTTAGGCTGTCTTTACCTGACTCCTACTTAGTGACAGGGGCTTGTTTTGTCTCCATTTTGTCAGACTAGTTTTGTTTTTTTTTTTAGGGGCGGGCTGTCTATGGCGCTGATTTGTTAAGGTCTCCTGTAGCTTTGAGCAATAATTAAAATGTTATCTGATTCACTGTTCTCTGTGTGACAACCAGACATATATGTGGATCACATACATCGTGATACAGAGGAATAACAGATGTATTTATCTTACATTTTGACATGTTTTTTTTGTGTGGTATATTTCACAAAAAAAAAAAAAAAAGGTACCGGATCAACATTCAAGTATCGATATTTGTTGCAAATGTCTATTTTCTTCTGCAATTAGAGTTTCTGCATATTGTTTGATTTGCGAATGCTCTCTGCAGTTTAATATTTTGCGTGTGATTGCTCTGTCAAGATTGGCATTTAATATGTGATTGCTCTGTCAAGATTGGCATTTAATATGTGAGTGCTCTGTTAAGATTAGCATTTGACATTTGAGTGTTCTGTTAATCTTAACATTTAACGTGTGAGTGTTCTGTTAAGATTAAGATATAAAATATGAGTGCTTTGTCAACATTTAACATGTGAATGCTATGTGACGATTAACATATACTATGTGACCGTTCTGTCGAGATTAACATATAACATGTGATTTCTCTGTCAAGATTATTATCTAAAATGTGAGTGTTCTGTCAAGATTACTATCTAAAATGTGAGTGTTCTGTCAAGATTACTATGTAACATGTGAGTGTTCTGTCAAGATTACTATGTCACATGTGAGTGTTCTGTCAAGATTACTATGTAACATGCGAGTGTTCTATCAAGATTACTATGTAAGATGTGAGTGTTCTGTCAAGATTACTATGTAACATGTGAGTGTTCTGTCAAGATTACTATGTAAGATGTGAGTGTTCTATCAAGATTACTATGTAACATGTGAGTGTTCTGTCAAGATTACTATGTAACATGTGAGTGTTCTGTCAAGATTACTATGTAACATGTGAGTGTTCTGTCAAGATTACTATGTAACATGTGAGTGTTCTGTCAAGATTACTATGTAACATGTGAGTGTTCTGTCAAGATTACTATGTAACATGTGAGTGTTCTGTCAAGATTACTATGTAACATGTGAGTGTTCTGTCAAGATTACTATGTAACATGCGAGTGTTCTATCAAGCTCTTTCCCCGACTCCTACTTAGTGACAGGGGCTTGTTTTGTCTCCATTTTGTCAGACTAGTTTGTTTTTTTTTTTAGGGGCGGGCTGTCTATGGCGCTGATTTTTGAAGGTCTCCTGTAGCTTTGAGCAATAATTAAAATGTTATCTGATTCACTGTTCTCTGTGTGACAACCAGACATATATGTGGATCACATACATCGTGATACAGAGGAATAACAGATGTATTTATCTTACATTTTGACATGTTTTTTTTGTGTGGTATATTTCACAAAAAAAAAAAAAGGTACCGGATCAACATTCAAGTATCGATATTTGTTGCAAATGTCTATTTTCTTCTGCAATTAGAGTTTCTGCATATTGTTTGATTTGCGAATGCTCTCTGCAGTTTAATATTTTGTGTGTGATTGCTCTCTAAAGATTGGCATTTAATATGTGATTGCTCTGTCAAGATTGGCATTTAATATGTGATTGCTCTGTCAAGATTGGCATTTAATATGTGAATGCTCTGTTAAGATTAGCATTTGACATTTGAGTGTTCTGTTAATCTTAACATTTAACGTGTGAGTGTTCTGTTAAGATTAAGATATAAAATATGAGTGCTTTGTCAACATTTAACATGTGAATGCTATGTGAAGATTAACATATACTATGTGACCGTTCTGTCGAGATTAACATATAACATGTGATTGCTCTGTCAAGATTACTATCTAAAATGTGAGTGTTCTGTCAAGATTACTATCTAAAATGTGAATGTTCTGTCAAGAATGCCATGCAACATGTGAGTGTTCTGTCAAGATTACCATCTAAGATGTGAGTGCTCTGTCAAGATTACCATGTAAAATGTGAGTGTTCTGTCACGATTACCATGTAACATGTGAGTGTTCTGTCAAGATTACCATGTAACATATGAGTGTTCTGTCACGATTACCATGTAACATGTGAGTGTTCTGTCAAGATTACTATGTACCATGTGAGTGTTCTGTCAAGATTACTATGTCACATGTGAGTGTTCTGTCAAGATTACTATATAACATGTGAGTGTTCTGTCAAGATTACTATGTCACATGTGAGTGTTCTGTCAAGATTACTATGTAACATGTGAGTGTTCTGTCAAGATTACTATGTCACATGTGAGTGTTCTGTCAAGATTACTATATAACATGTGAGTGTTCTGTCAAGATTACTATGTAACATGCGAGTGTTCTATCAAGCTCTTTCCCCGACGTATGTAACAGCCAAACTGTTAAATTTGACGAGCACGTTAAAGATTTTGCAAGATACATTGAATAATTTTGCGGTGTCTACGGTTAAGTTTTTTTGTACGTAAATGTTATATGTTATATGTTTCATTTGCCTTTTCTTACTCATATCATATTTTCTGTTTGCGGTATTTGAAAACAGCGAAAATGTAAACACCATATAGTTTTGTTACCACAATAGAAACATGATCTAGCATATCTTAGCTAATCGCTAAGTGCCCAAGTTTCACTTTTGTTTTGTTCTTGTCTTGTGCTTTTTTTTTTCTTTCTGAAGTGTTAAAGTAACTTAAGAAACTGTGCCAGGCGTGGTGAACTTCAGGACGAATATGTGGAATAACTTGCAGGTTTCATGGCTCTAGTCAAGGTAACTTCTCTTGTTGGCAGAGTGATAACCTTTTATCAGTCCGTCCTAGAATGTCCCAGTTTATGCGTGTTATTTAAAATCTGCGAATTACAGCGAAACCTTCGGTTTCTCAAGTGTTCTGCTGGGGAGGGGGGAGGGGGAGGGGGTGGTGGCCCTTGCTCAGAGAAGTAACCAAAGAGTGTAAAACCCTGAGTTATTAACCAAAGAATGTGAAACTCTGGGTTATTAACCAAAGAATGTGAAACTCTGGGTTATTAACCAAAGAATGTGAAACTCTGGGTTATTAACCAAAGAATGTGAAACTCTGGGTTATTAACCAAAGAATGTGAAACTCTGGGTTATTAACCAAAGAATGTGAAACTCTGGGTTATTAACCAAAGAATGTGAAACTCTGGGTTATTAACCAAAGAGTGTAAAAACCTGGGTTATTAACCAAAGAGTGTGAAAACCTGGGTTATTAACTAAAGAGTGTGAAAACCTGGGTTATCACCTAAAGAGTGTGAAAACCTGGGTTATCAACTAAAGAGTGTGAAAACCTGGGTTATCAACTAAAGAGTGTGGAAACCTGGGTTAGCAACTAAAGAGTGTGAAAACCTGGGTTATTAACTAAAGAGTGTGAAAACCTGGGTTATTAACTAAAGAGTGTGAAAACCTGGGTTATTAACTAAAGAGTGTGGAAACCTGGGTTATTAACTAAAGAGTGTGGAAACCTGGGTTATTAATTAAAGAGTGTGAAAACCTGGGTTATTAACTAAAGAGTGTGGAAACCTGGGTTATTAACTAAAGAGTGTGAAAACCTGGGTTATTAACTAAAGAGTATGAAAGCCTGGGTTATTAACTAAAGAGTGTGAAAGCCTGGGTTATTAACTAAAGAGTGGGAAAGCCTGGGTTATTACCTAAAGAGTGTGAAAGCCTGGGTTATTAACTAAAGAGTGTGAAAGCCTGGGTTATTAACTAAAGAGTGGAAAAGCCTGGGTTATTAACTATGTCACCCACAGATCCCGACCTTACTAGGATCTGAACCCGCGTATTCTTGACATGATACAGGTGCTGCAAGTCCACGGCCATGCTCAGTTTATAAATTGTAGACATATTCATCTCAAGATGTATAATTATAGTAATAAAATATTTGAGAAATGCCGTTACAAACATGGGCCCACATCTTCATCACAACAACCACAAAAACGTAAAATATCGCATTAAACCAGATACATATTTGTGTGTAGTAAAGTCTTCAGTAGCGTCCGATATATAGCACAAAAATAAACATCTGTGTCTAGTAAAGTCTTCAGTAACGTCCAACATATAGCACAAAAATAAACATTTGTGTCTTGTAAAGTCTTCAGTAACGTTTGGCAAAAAAAAAAAAGATAAAACAGTTTACACACTGTCTCTTGTGTACGTTGTTGCCGCAAGAATTGAAGAGTATGCATTTGTGTTGGTCACTGCTCATCTGTTTAATAACTGCATTACAATAAGCTTACTTCCATCTTTGTAGCGTTCACTGTGCTACATGAGTACGAAATCTTGACGGACATCCGCTATATTTTGAATGTAATGGTGAATATTTATGTAAAATAAACAACATTAAGACTCATTAGAAAAGTGTTTTCTTTGTTGGTTCTGCTAAAACATAGTTATTTTAATTTGTCTTTACACTCCACACAATCACTTGTAGTATATGTGACAAGATCTTTATGTGCGCGCAAAATATCAAGAAAATCAACTTCAGGCTGTCTTGCAAATCAGTATCAGAATACCTATCAAGTTCATGCCACCTGTAACAGAGTATGAATGTCAGGGTATTCAACCATGCAAAAAAAAAAAAAACTCATGAAAAGTTAAAGCCCCTGAATTTATATACTCGGGCTGAGTGATTGCCCTTGGTTTGTGAGCTCAATTTTGGGCCTGCAGTAGTGTCCTTTACTGGAGCTGTGTGAAGGACTGAGTGTTAGTTGGAAACCACAAAGGTATGGAAGCTTTGCTTTTAGAGTTAGTCTAGGTTTTCGTCAACTGTTGTGAGGACATATTATTGTTCGTGTAGACGATATATCTGTCATATTGAGAACGAGAGACAGATATGTCTCCACTGCCTGCGTTTCGTCGTTTCCTGGTAGGTTGCTGTTGGCTGTAGTGGAACATGCCTATGGAACCTGATATCAGTGTCAGGCCAACCGTAGTTTGATATGTAACTCGATGTATTTCATCATCATCCTAAGCCGCCATTAAATCCACATTGTGCTACTAGATCGGCGGCGTTGGTGTTATGCTGTGTCAGTTGTTCAACTGTGTACGCGAGATGTCTGACAGCCGTGTAAAATAAGGATATGTAAGCGTCATCAGTGTGCAACATACATGTCTTGTTACGTCCTCAATGTTTAACATAAGGGATTTGTGACGTCCTCAATGCGTAACATACGGGATGTGTGACGTCCTCAATGTGTATCATACGGGATATGTGACGTCCTCAATGTGTATCATACGGGATATGTGACGTCCTCAGTGTGTAACATGCAGAATATGTGACGTCCTCAGTGTGTAACATGCAGGATATGTGACGTCCTGAATGTGTAACATGCAGGATATGTGACGTCCTGAATGTGTAACATGCAGGAAATGTGACGTCCTGAATGTGTAACATGCAGGATATATGACGTCCTGAATGTGTAACTGTGCGCTTCTTTAAATCGTCTCACTGGAAGCTCCACCCTAACACACTGGGGCTGGTCTTGGGTAGACTAGTTAAGTGGACATAGGGACTGCCATGACAGTAGTTCTACATCACACCATCCATGACTATAGGGACTGCCATGACAGTAGTTCTACATCACATCATCCATGACTATAGGGACTGCCATGACAGTAGTTCTACATCACACCATCCATGACTATAGGGACTGCCATGACAGTAGATCTACGTCACACCATCCATGACTATAGGGACTGCCATGACAGTAGTTCTACATCACACCATCCATGACTATAGGGACTGCCATGACAGTAGTTCTACATCACATCATCCATGACTATAGGGACTGCCATGACAGTAGTTCTACATCACATCATCCATGACTATAGGGACTGCCATGACAGTAGATCTACATCACACCATCCATGACTATAGGGACTGCCATGACAGTAGTTCTACATCACACCATCCATGACTATAGGGACTGCCATGACAGTAGTTCTACATCACACCATCCATGACTATAGGGACTGCCATGACAGTAGTTCTACATCACACCATCCATAACTGTTAGGAGGCACAGAGAATATTCTCATCAAACAGTTATCTCAGGTCTGTAAATCTGTTTGACCGGCTTTACATCTGGGTATATATTGTTTCTTTTGTTCTTTATTTTTTCCGAGCATGCGATGTCTTTTCTCCACTTTCTAATGGTGCTATGTCCACACGACATTAACTGAGTTTGCACAGCTTCTCTCGTCGAGTCAACAATATATCTTGCTACTCCTGTTCTTCTTCCTCTGGGGTGACCATATTCTCATGAAGATGTAAAGCACACAGAGCAATCCTTGTTGTCATCCGTTAGAAAGAACGAAAGTTGGTCAGTGATAGAAAAAAAAAGAAAAGGTGATAATATACATGTTTTACTTTCTTCATTTCTTGTACCTGTCTTTTTATCAGCACCACTTTAACAGGCACATCCCATGACCATCGAAGATTATCGACCTGCAAAATAAGCTAATTACGTGGGTAACACAATTTCTAAAATAATGGGCTTTTTTGAGGTAACACAAGAACGCAAACATTAATGTGGCACTTGAAGATATCGAATAAGTCACAACACACACATGTTTATTACACGTCACAAGATGATGATGATGATGGAAACAGCCAAGATGGGCAAAACATGGCAAGTGATATCTAAAACAAACAGCAACATGTGATGAATAAGTTTTCGGGCGGCTAAACTAATAAATGGCTATTCCTACCGCCATAGAGATCAAAATAACTTGCACAACTACATAATTCTAACACGCGACATAATACAGCTACACCATAATTTCACAACAATCAACTCAAAGTAACATTCTCGCCCGAACTCTCACCCTAAAAGTCCTCTGGAAATTATCCAGGCAAGGTTTTTTTTATGCTCACTCGCTTTCACAAAACTGTCATGATTTTCACTTGTAAGATCAAGATCATTTGCAATCCCGAGTTAAGCACGAACTCAGGGGCAAGCACAATGATAAAGAACTAACTGTAACAAACAACAAGGAGCTTTAAATCACAGAAACGTAAGTAATCTATCCTGTAGCATATTCTGCTGCAGATTTCCTATCATTTCCTTTCTTTTCCTTACCTTTCATTTCTATTTCCTTACCTTGTTTAACTATTTCGTTAATATTTTATTTGCTTATTACTTTTCTTCTTCTGTTGTTTCTGTTTTCTTTAACATCATATTTCCATCCTTCCATTCTTTTTTTTTCCCTTTTCTTTATTCTTTTATTATTCATTTTTCTTCCTTCTCTGGTATTCACTCTGATCATCTTCTTCTTCTTTCTTGCCCACGCTTTAAGGCTTACTTGATCTAGAAGTCCGGGTGTGAAGAGACTTTCTGACTCCCAAATCAGCGATCCATAACTGACCTCCAGCTTCAGGTTTTCCGGACCACAGCTGATGAGGAATCTGTCCCACCTCTCCTGTGGTACTCCCAGAATCAGGCCTAACCACGCTAACGTGACAGGGATCGCTAGAGTCTCCAAGGTGGTAGAGTCTGCTAAAGAAGTATTGCACACCTCCTGCTTTTTAACCCCACCTTTAGATTGAATAAAATTTCCGCCGTAACTTGCTTCCCAATCAGACATAATGATGTGCATCAACATCCTCATCTCATCGACCTCCCAATCAGACACGATGATGTACATCAACATCCTCATCTCATCGACCTCCCAATCAGACACAATGATGTGCATCAACATCCTCATCTCATCGACCTCTCAATCAGACACAATGATGTGCATCAACATCCTCACCGCTTCGGCATCAAAGAACACTTGCTTGCAGTTCCACGGAGACTAACGAAGAAGAAGAGCTGAAACTCCACCGCACTGGTGGAAACCATCAGTTGAGTACCACATGTGTGCCACTGAAGACCTCGCTACAAGGTGGATCTGGTTACGTCTGGTTAACCTGACATGACATACACTTAAAATATGCAGATTACCCTGACTGCATATTGACAACATTATAACAAAAGAACAGTCGAGAGCGGCTCTCTTAAGAGCCACATCCTGGGAGAAGAGCGATGACTGTTGGCCTGGACTGGTACAGCCATGTTTTATAACACAAGAAAGTAGCAGCTAGGAAGGAATACTGTTTCTCAAGGACTGATTTGTTTCAGGTTATTAGAAAATCACAAGGTTTTATGAAGCATTCGTTCTATGTAGTTTCCCAAAACGTTGAGTTGCCTTGAGAACGAAAGAAGACTTCCAGCAGCACAAGACTCTGTTAATGCCAAGTTCTGCATTTGTGTGTAAGATTGTAAGTATTGACCTCAGCGATCTAAGTGTAAAACAAAGTTCTGATGATTTTTGATCATATGACGGACGATATTTTTCTTTATCACACTGTCATGTTATTAGATTCTATGAAAGCCAGAATGTTCCAGTAAAATAGGCTAATACGCCATGACGGACTATAATTTCATTATGTAAATCTCTGTATTGTTGTTATGTAGAGTTAGATGCTAGCATGATACATCTTGAATCTTGTGCGCCGCTGGACTTACTAAGAATACAAGAACTCTGCCGAAGGTGGACTCAGGACATCACAGAAAGTCTGAACATGTCATTTCAGGACGGCGGTCAGCCTGTTCAAGATCGTATTGCATCCAGGGAGGTGGTGAAAGGGTCAGCATTCTGGAAAGGACACGTAACATGAAGAAAAGGTCATCATGACCCAGGTCCCGAAAGTATTTGCATTTTTCAGTAACTGGACGCCAAAGATCTGAAGCAAAAATGGATTGTTTGAGAAGCGAGTCTTAGAAGACAGTGAATAATGTCTTATGACAGACACTGGAGAATGGGAAACAAGGAACAAGATTCCCAGAACATGGGTTCAGTGTTTCTCAACAGGAAACTGGTTACTCGCAAAACATTCTGGAATAAACTGTACACTCTGCTGCCATCTGGACACTCTCACGCTTTGGAGGATCCTTGATCCCCAGCTGGGTCCTGACTCTCAACAGGGCAGACTTTGCTGAGATTCACTTTCAGCTTTTTTATGGGCGGCTTTTCTTGTGAGGGCCGTCGATGTTCAGGAGAAACTGTCTCCACCTCGGGCCCTTGGTGAAGCTCACTGCTCGCATGGTGGACGCGCAGGGCAGCAAGGACTTCTGACAAGCCGGAGAGAAACCTGCTGTTGTTGATGGAGGCAACGGCGCTACCTCGCCTCGGGTTGTCGTCTGCGCTGGTCGCGGAGTCGATGGTTGTCTGGATGAGGTTGACCGCGGCGTAGATTTTTGGAATGAACAGAAAGGTCACCGCGACGGTGTGATTGACCATCAGCGAGAGGGCCAGGAGAAGGGTCTTCAGAAACTGAAAGCAGAAGAATATTTCACGTGAATATTTAAGAGACAAATGTCATGATTTTGAAACACAGAAAGGAGTTGGTGCCTGTGCCCATATCTCCCTTCATCTGTTGGCAGGTAAAAAAGTGAGGCGACCGTCCATCCCTCCCCCACCTCTGGAGAACAAGGTGCAGTACTCATCTCTACAGTTACGTGATTCTGGTATCTGATGCTGAAGTCGGAACTACTGACGATCGTCATGAGAGATGAGTACACGAACCACTTAGCTACCCACCCGCTCGTATATGTAGGAGGAATACTAAATGTAACGATAAAGATTCTATTTCTGAAAAAAAATGATAATGATGATGATAATACTGCAAAATATGGATATCCTCAAGACTAGGTCACAGGAGACAGACCTTATGAGGGAAGATATCACATAAGATAGAGTTTATGAAGAAAGATATCACATAAGATAGAGTTTATGAAGAAAGATATCACATAAGATAGAGCTTATGAAGAAAGATATCACATAAGATAGAGTTTATGAAGAAAGATATCACATAAGATAGAGCTTATGAAGAAAGATATCACATAAGATAGAGCTTATGAGGGAAGATATCACATAAGATAGAGCTTATGAAGAAAGATATCACATAAGATAGAGCTTATGAGGGAAGATATCACATAAGATAGAGCTTATGAAGAAAGATATCACATAAGATAGAGCTTATGAAGAAAGATATCACATAAGAGAGAGCTTATGAGGGAAGAGATCACATGAGATACAGCTTATGAAGAAAGAAAGGTCTCTGCTTAATGATAGACGAAGCCACTCCTACTTATCCATCAAGATGCAGGTAAACTTTTAAAACTGCGACTTTTTTGCTTGTTTTACGAAATTCTGACAATATTTCTCTCCACGTTCTTTCTTTTCTGTTCTTTTTTAACAATTCGTTGCCTAAAACAAGTGAAATTTCTTTGTTGATATGAAAAGCTGATTGTTAATACTTTTTATATTATAAAAACGATGCATCATCATCATTATTATCATTTCTTCTTCTTCTGCTTTCTTCTTTCTTTCTTCTTTCTTTCTTCTTCTTCTTCTGTTAGAATGTGGATACCAGTGCTGCTCCTGGTAGTGGAACTTTCTGAAAAGTGAGCATCTTTCAATGCTCTAGATAGCATCATCTTTGCCCCTGGACATTTCCACAGATGCTTCGATGACCTCTTAAAAATCTCCAGAAATATGAAAAGACTAATAACTCTTAATCTGTGGCCAGAGACCATCCTTACTGTGTTTTGATCAAGCAGCCCGTGTTTTACAACTTCAGATTTCACCCATAGCTCCTTCATTTTTGACAGAGATGTAAGTTCACATTTATCAGTGAAATCTTTTCTTGGGTCTGATTCTGTTGCCGCTATGAGGATACCTGCTCCACCCACGGCTTGTCCTAACTAACAGATGGCTGGGCAGATCAGCTGATTCACACAACGCCAGCTTGGCTCGGTACAAAATTAAATTAAGGTTTAATTAATGAATGTATATCTGCTGTATGGATTCAGTCTCTGTTGTCTCAGAGAACCAGCCTGAAGTTTACTCATCCTGCCATCGAGTCCCTCAGTGTACACGCGTGTGAGCAGTTTTTTTGGCTTTAGTCAGCTCATAGCTTCTTTCCCAGCAGGTGTACGCCATGAAGACTGTGGAACTTCTCACCTGCATTCATTTTCAGGCTGTTGTTCACCAACTCTTCAGTCATTAATAGCATTAAACAGGAATACACAGACAGATCCTAAGACAGTTAGACACTGTAGCGACACTGTACCTGGCGACTAGAAGTGAAATATGTGGGTATGAAAGCAGCCCAAACGATGAGGGTCGTGTACACACAGACGCTGATGAACCTGGACTCGCTGAAATTGTCGGGCAACTTTCTGGTCCTGAAGGCGAAGACTGAACACAGAAAGACCAGGACGATGTTGTAAACCAGAAAAGAACCTAAACCAGGCAATGTCCAGTCACAGCTGAGCTCCACGTACATTTCTGTAGAAAAGAGTTCGTTTCCACTGAAGTTCAAGAAGACAGTTCTTTCTGTTCTTTATTTATAAAATACTATTTCTCTTTAGTTGCTTTTTTAACTTGCTGTCCTGTTTTCCTTTTCTAAGTACTGTATTTTTAAATAAAAGTCTTGAAACTGAACAGATTACGCTGACTGAGTCATGTAAAAGGGATGGAAGAGAAAAGACAAACGTAAATGATGTATGTACAAGAGTTGAGGGAAAAAGGACCGAGAGGTAGACCAAGACAGAGATGGAAAGACAGCATAGAAGAGGATAGGTAGGAAACTGGTGTCACCAACTGGAGAGAGAAGATTGGGAATAGGGAGGAATGAAGGCGAACTTTATCTGCAGCAACGACATTTCATGACTGGAAAAGCTGAGGGATGAAGAGAAGAAGAAGAAGAAGAAGAAGAAGAAGAAAAGGAAGTATATTTTCTAAGTAACATTTTTGTGAAAATTTCTCACTTTACAATCTGCATTTGACATCCTTGTTTAAAATTCTGTTTATGATTTTTTTTTCAACGCGTGCTTTCATTTCTCTCGACATTTCTGTTAGCTAAAATTACTATTTATATTCCCTTCCTTTATCAGTTTGTCTGGTTTTTTTTTTAAAACATGTTTGCCTGTTTTTAAATTTACTTTACTGTCTTTCCTTGCTTTGTAATTTCCTTATTTTTCCAATCATCTATCTATTACTTCTCTCTCCTCTCCCCCATATCCCCTCTCTCTCTCTCTCTCTCTCTTTCTACCTAATCACAGTTTGACTGCTGCTCCACATACAGATGGCTGCTAAATGCCTTTATACAAAAAATACTTTAATGTCTTTCCATGCTTCATAATTTCCTTATTTTTTTTTCAATCATTTATCTATTAGTTCTCTCTCCCCTCCCCCCTCTCTCTCTCTCTGCCTAAAGACAGTTTGAATACTACTTCACCTACAGATGGCTGCTAAATGCCTTTATACAAAAATACTTTACTCACTTCAAGACACCAGCAGCAATTTTTATTAGTGATAAGCATCGAGCAAAAACATCTCAGAATTCTGTCTCTCAGAAACAAATTCTTATTCACCAAAGCCAGTATAGTTCTTAGAATTCTGTCTAAGAATGCTGCGCCCTATATGTGGTCACTGTTAAAATTAAATCCAAAAGATAGCCAACATCTAAACAGCTATTTTCCACCCAAAACCTAGGATTTACTTGTACAAAAAAAAAAAAAAAAAAAAACCTCTTTCTTACTCTGCTGCTCACCTTTGGAATACTCTTCCATCCCACATAAAAGTTATATTTCTTATTTTAATTTAAAAATATTTCAGTATTAACTTTGACTTTGGAAGAGAGATTTGGGGAAAACATTTAAAAGAAAAACAAGGCAATGCAAAGGAAAAACAAATTCCAAGGAATTTTGGAAGCAAGATTTATCTGTCTTTTTTCCAGTAGAAAATTATAGAAGATTTTCACAATAAACAACTGCTTCTTCTTCGCACACATTTGCTGTGTATAATATCTGCACTTTGTCTCTTAGATAAATCAAACTATTTTTTTTTTAGTTCCCCTATACTTGCAGATTGCTAACCAAGTACAACATTTTAATGAATCAGAAAATGAAAGGGAAAACACCAAATTAATTTAAACCGTACTAAAATATTCGCTAGAGTTACCTGTCCTGACAGGGTGAGTTAGATGCGCCTTGGGCTTGTACAGAGTAGCGGCCACGGTACACAGAAATATCTGCAGATAAACGTCAAGTGTGATACATAAGTTTGAAAAGTAAGTAGCTTATTTGCTTCTTTTCTAACACACTCTCTGCTGTCAGTACAAGCTGTGGACAATTTGCTTGTCATTACAGGCAGCAGCATATAGCTAGATGTGTTCAAGTATGTAATTCACTTATTAAGCACAATGCACTACAAGCTTTCTACTTAGTTCGAGACCTGACTTCTGGCCGCATAAATAAATAATCAGTTAATCTGTCAACACCTTAAAATATAATTTTAGCGCTATAAATTGAAAAGTTTTCATTGTTTCCTCAATCATTTATCGTGAGAGCTGCGTTAGCGCAGTGGATTAGTCACTCACTCGCTGTCCAAACGACCCGCTTTCGATGTCCACTCACCCACTGTGGCGGTCAAACACTGACTTGCAAGAAAAAGCTCCCAAGGTTAACCTAGTTCCAAGAAAAAATGTGTGCCAGTGTTAACGCTCTGAGAAGGAAAAGGAGTGACTACGGAGTTCGTGCTGACGTCGACGCCAGTCGGCAGTTTCTGGTCAACTGTTGAGTAGGCAGCAGAGCACTTATGGCTTCACTGCTTGCAAAGACGCATATGCACAGCTCACACCTTTAACCTTTACCCTTTCTAACTGTCCATAGATCCGACCTAGAAGGGGAAGTTCTTCAGGTTCTTTCCGCTCAAGGTTCTTGCTTGGTACAAATTAAAAGAAAATAAAAAACTAAAAAATAAAAAGTTCATAAGCTACAGAACCAGAGGACAACACACAAGTGATCGTTAAAGACAACAACAAAACACACGTGATAGCTAAACAAGGACACACGTGATCGCTAAAGACAACAACAAGGACACAAGTGATCGCTAAAGACAACAACAAGGACAAAAGTGTTCGCTAAAGACAGCAACAAGAAAACAAGTGATCGTTAAAGACAACATCAAGGACTTTCCTTTTCCTGGAATAAAAGCAGAGGAGTCACCTGTAGAGAGGTTCTCAACAGAGCACACACATGTAGAGAGCTTCTCAACAGAGCACACACATGTAGAGAGGTTCTCAACAGAGCACACACATGTAGAGAGGTTCTCAACAGGGCACGCACATGTAGAGAGGTTCTCAACAGAGCACACACATGTAGAGAGGTTCTCAACAGGGCAAGCACATGTAGAGAGGTTCTCAACAGAGCACACACATGTAGAGAGGTTCTCAACAGAGCACACATGTAGCTGTCACAGAAAACTAGATCCCACATATCAGATCAGTTTATTCTCTCATCAGTTACCGAACTTGCTTACTTCAATTGTTACTTGCTTACTTCAACTGTTACTTTATTTAATGTGTATGATGCAGACCTATGAGTTTCTTTAGCCCTGTACTCACAATTAGCAACAGCCTGTACAACTGACGCACATTGCTAGTGGCCGTCATGCATATCTCTCTCTCTCTCTCTCTCTCTCTCTCTCTCTCTCTCTTGTTCTCTCTGACGTCTCACTTCCCGCCAGTCGCTCGCAGACATTCGACACTTTCATGTGTTCATCTTTTACACGGATAAGATTACAACCGTCGCTTTCAGACGCTTCAAGATATCCTTGTGTGCCCGCCCTCTTGCACTTTCCAGAGCATGATCACGGGTTCAGTCAGTCAGTCAGTCAGTCACTTGCATGTCCCTTGCGGGACTTTACCTCCCTAACAACTCTCCTGTAGACCTGTCAGTTGTAAGCAAGATGCCATGCTACTAATGCATCCATTCGCAGATCACCAACAATGTCTTGCAACCCTCTTCACCTCGGTCTTCCCCTCTTTCATTTCCCCAACACCGTAACATGTTCAAGATTCAAGTTCTGGAGGATCCAGGGACGGACAAGAGGATGTCTACCCTAGCACATCATTAAGTCACTGGCGACACTGGCACCATGATCCGTGCCGATGTTTCACCAGGTCAAGTCAGCATTGATTACATGTATCGATACTTCGTCTAGTTTGACCCAAAATCGCATTTTGACATTTTGTCAAGAACTGCGGAGTTTAGCGTATCGATACCTTACTTTGCCCACATCTTTACAATTACTGCTTGTTTCTGTTACATCACATCGTCCAAAACTACATGCATTGTCGCTTAACCTGACTGATAATTTAAATCACTAACTGTATCTATACTTCACCTGACTGATAACTTAAATCACTAGCTGTATCTATACTTCACCTGACTGATAACTTAAATCACTAGCTCTATCTATGCTTCACCTGGCTGATAACTAAAATCACTAGCTCTATCTATACTTCACCTGACTGATAACTAAAATCACTAGCTCTATCTATACTTCACCTGACTGATAACTTAAATCACTAGATGTATCTATACTTCACCTGACTGATAACTTGAATCACTAGATGTATCTATACTTCACCTGACTGATAACTTAAATCACTAGATGTATCTATACTTCACCTGACTGATAACTTAAATCACTAGCTGTATCTATACTTCACCTGGCTCTAACTTAACACTGACCTGGACGGATATGAACATGAAAGTGAACCCAATCTGAGACCTTGGACTGGTGAACTTGACCTTGGCCGTTGACTTCTTGCTGCTGGTAAAGATGCGGTGTATCCTTATTGACTGCAACAAAAAATAGAACTGACCTCTCAAGTCAGAAGAAGAATGCTCTGGTATTTCAAGACTTCATCTTAACTTGTACCTGCACATGTTAGTCCGCCCTACATTCTTACATGTTTAAACCGTTTCTTCTTAATCTGCACACGTCACTCAGTCTTTATCTGCGCACGTCACTCAGTCTTTATCTACACACGTCACTCAGTCTTTATCTGCACACGTCACTCAGTCTTTATCTGCACATGTCACTCAATCTTTATCTGCACATGTCACTCAATCTTTATCTGCACATGTCACTTAGTCTTTATCTGCACACGTCACTCAATCTTTTATCTGCATACATCACTCAGTCTTTATCTACACACGCCACTCAGTCTTTATCTACACACGTCACTTAGTCTTTATCTGCACACATCACTCAGTCTTTATCTACACACATCACTCAGTCTTTATCTGCACACGTCACTCAGTCTTTATCTGCAAATATCACTCAGTCTTTATCTGCACACGTCACTTAGTCTTTATCTGCACACGTCACTTAGTCTTTATCTGCACACGTCACTTAGTCTTTATCTGCACATGTCACTTAGTCTTTATCTGCACACATCACTTAGCCTTTATCTGCGCATGTCAATTATTTTGTATCTACATACGTCAAAACGTTTTTAACTGGAGTTAATAGAACGAGTCACAATTGATAGAACGAGTCAGAATAAATAGAATGAGTCACAATTAACAGAACGAGTCATAATTAATAGAACGAGTCACAATAAGTAGAACAAATCACAATAGGTAAGACGAGTCACAGTTAGTAGAAAGAGTCAAAGTTAGTAGAAGCAGCTACAATTAATAAATCAAAGTATGAACAAGGAAAGCAACAAACTACAGAAAACGTCCCTACCTTGACAAGCAAGGGAGCATAGAGCATGGTAAAGCTGATGCAGTACATAAAGAATGTCAGGTTGCAGACATCATTGCTTGGCCTGGCACACAGCACCAGCATTGTTATGTACCCTGGAGAATGGTCATCACCAGAATAAACATTCAGCTTTCAGTGAATACGAGACATCACGGTCACTGTACTGTTTATAAAGAATTTCATTACAATCATCAAACACCAGGTAACAATGAAAGTTTTCTGTATACATTACTTTCCATCAAGTCTGAAGTCTCACACGATCTGTTATCTATACAACTATGGCGCTATTTATACAAAGTTTAAAACACTTTTATGTTTAATTATATGTTAAAGCCATAATAAAATTATGTTTAACTTTATATAAAAGACATACTTTCATGTTAATTTTATACCAGAGTCATATAATTTCATGCTTAGTTTAATATCAAAGACATTCTTTCATGTTAATTTTATACCAGAGTCATATAATTTCATACTTAAGTTTTATGTGAAAGACGTATATTTCATGTTTAATTGTCCTGAAGTTGTCAAGAAAGTTTTTATTTAGCATTATTTTTAAATGTTATTATCTAAGGGGCCGGCTAGCGTAGTGGTTAGAGCACTCGTCTAGCAACCAAATGGTCGAGGGTTCGAATCCCCGGCTGAGCGGGATTTTTTTTCCGATCAATACGGCCCTGAGGTCGACCCAGCCTCGTAAAATGGGTACCGGAGAAAATCTGGGAAGTAAAGGCAGCGAGGAAAGGAACTGGTCACCCTACCTCATACGCTGATGACCCAGCATAATGAGGTCTCTAACGCTTCACCCCCTACGGCATTTGAAATGCTATGGGACTATCTTTACTTTTTATTATCTAAGATCAGTGTCACACTTTTCCCCCTCCTAGATTCTGCCCCTCCCTCGAATACAAAATTTTATGACCTTCTCTTCTCCAGAACATGTTCTTCCTGTCTCATACAGTTATAGTATGTTTTTGTGTCACACTGTCCTAATATGTTCTTCCTATTTCACATTCTTAGTATGTTCTTGTCTCTCACACAGTCCTAGTATATTCTTTTCTCACACAGTCCTAGTATGTTCTTCCTATCTCACAGTCCTAGTATGTTCCTGTCTCATACAGTTCTAGTATGTTCTTCCTGTCTCATACAGTCCTAGTATGTTCTTCCTGTCTCACACAGTCCTAGTATGTTCTTCCTGTCTCACACAGTCCTAGTATGTTCTTGTCTTACACAGTCCTAATATGTTCTTTTCTCACACAGTCCTAGTATGTTCTTCCTATCTCACACAGTCCTAGTATGTTCTTGTCTCACACAGTCCTAATATGTTCTTGTCTCACACACTCCTAGTATGTTCTTGTCTCACACAGTCCTAATATGTTCGTGTCTCACACACTCCTAGTATGTTCTTCCTATCTCACACAGTCCTAGTATGTTCTTCCTATCTCACACAGTACTAGTATGTTCTTCCTATCTCACACAGTCCTAGTATGTTCTTCCTATCTCACACAGTCCTAGTATGTTCTTGTCTCACACAGTCCTAGTCTGTTCTTCCTATCTCACACAGTCCTAGTATGTTCTTCCTATCTTACACAGTCCTAGTATGTTCTTGTCTCACACAGTCCTAGTATGTTCTTCCTGTCTCACATAGTCGAATGTACCCTAACTATAAACTCAAAAAATTATTTATCCTGCCAAGTTAATAGGAGCAATGGCAGAAATAAGTCAGACTTAATTCTGAAACAGAACCTGGTGGCGTAGTTAGGAACGATGCTACATTTAAGAGAACTAAGTAGCTACTAAACTTATGGCGCAGATCTTAGAGGCGACTAGTCTATACGGAGGACAATCCCTGTACATATTAGTTAACCTCGCCGAAATCATAAAACATATCATCACAGAAGCTCGATGCTATCTTACTGAAACAACATTAACAGTTTAACAAAATTAATTAACAGTTTAACAAATTAATTAAAATTTTAACAAAAGTAATTAACAGTTTAACAAAATTAATTAACAGTTAATACAATTAAGGGTAAAACCCCCATTCCCATACATTAAGACACACTGGGGATACAGTGTTAGACCCATGTTTCCAGGACCCTCGGCACATGAAAGTGTGATGTGGTAATTATCACACCTGGGCACATGAAAGTGTGATGTGGTAATTATCACACCTGGGCACATGAAAGTGTAATGTGGTAATTATCACACCTGGGCACATGAAAGTGTGATGTGGTAATTATCACACCTGGGCACATGAAAGTGTGATGTGGTAATTATCACACCTGGGCACATGAAAGTGTGATGTGGTAATTATCACACCTGGGCACATGAAAGTGTGATGTGGTAATTATCACACCTGGGCACATGAAAGTGTAATGTGGTAATTATCACACCTGGGCACATGAAAGTGTAATGTGGTAATTATCACACCTGGGCACATGAAAGTGTAATGTGGTAATTATCACACCTGGGCACATGAAAGTGTAATGTGGTAATTATCACACCTGGGCACATTTACCTTACCAGATTTCTCTGGTACCTAGAGGCTGGATGGACCCCGGGCATTTTTCTAGTGTGGTGGTAGCACAAAGAATCCCTGGAGAACATTAACTGTAGTAGACAAAATTTGTGACAAACCGAGCACAAATATCACATTGTGACTGATTTTTAAAAAAAGGCTTGAAATACTTGAAATATACTAGTTAACATAGTTTTCTGTTTCAGACAAAGCCATCATGTTGGATACCTGTGAGACCAGCCAGAAGCTTGATGTAGCTGAGCTCTCTGCTGGAAGCTTTGATGATTCGGGCGTTTCTGTGCTTGATGAATGCCAAGGTAACCAAGACAACGCCGACCACGCCTATGATTGACAGCACTAAACACAGGATGACGATTGGTTCGTTCGGTTGTGGGAAGTACGGGGGGATTGGTTCGCAGATGGTAAAGTTGGTCTAGGACAGAAATCACATGGTAACAAAAAGATGCAGGTTACAATGTGGTTCTGTTATATTTAGTTTGTATCACAAACAGTAGAATTTTGTAATTTACAAACAAGATAAATGACAGTGATAGACAGAGTGATATACAAGATAGATAGATAGATAGATAGATAGATAGGGGAAATAGAGACGTAATCAAATAGATAGATAGATAGATAGATAGATAGATAGATAGACAGACAGACAGACAGACAGACAGATAGACAGACAGACAGACAGACAGATAGATAGATAGATAGATAGATAGATAGATAGAGATAGATAGATACCTTCGGGTCAGGCCATTCGTAGGGCGGACATATGAAGCAATCTGTAAAATCGTTGACAACTATTTCGTTGTTTCTACACTTCCTACACTCCCAGCAGCACGCCATCTCCCGGGGAATGATGGTCTCCCCTGAGAATAATAAACCCGGTATTCTCCCTTGGTCTGAAGTTGTGACCTCACAGAGTTCACCACAATGTTTCACGCCATGACACATTACACAACGTTCTAGGCATCAAACTAACATAGATTGTGTTAGCACTTGCTACTAACATTACATGAACATTGGATACAAAGATCACATCGACAATCACAGTTACGGGTGCGACAGCTGTGCTGCCTGTTCTACAAGCAGTCAGAAGGTTTCAAAACTAAGAGCGAAACAACCACATATCTTACGTGGTCGTTAGAGCGCTGCTTCCCAAGCAACCCACGCTCTTTCGGACAGTCTTGCTTTCCTTTATGCCACTCCGCAAGTGGAAAATTACATCCCGTAAAGTCTTTGTGGCTTCTTTCCTTCATTTTCTAACCTCTCTTCTCTAGGATTTCCTGTTCTTTTCCGTGACCAAAACCAAAGTCTGCTGGCTCTTAGAAGTCTGCTGGCTCTTAGAAGTCTGATTTTAGCTACACTGCCACACGTGTCTTACGATCATTGTAGCCAACATTAATCTGTAATCTGTAATCAGAGACTGGCATCCCCATACTCCGTGCATTCCCATACGTGCTCCGCCTTCTGTTCCAACAGCCACTGAAACGTGCGCTTGTTGACGGAGACAGTCACACATTGGTTGTGGGCAATGCGCGCTAAACCACTTCGTTCAGAAAAAAAGTCCACTCCCCTTCTTCTCCATCAGTTCATTCATACTCCTGATGAGATTGTTGCCATTCAACCCGATGCCGTCCTCTATACGGAGTTTATTCAAGACAGCTCTTGCATTCTTCTCCATGTCCATGTTTAGTATGCCATGAATTGATGCCATGTCTGCCATGTCTACTCCCTTTGACTCCCGCATGACCCAGGCAGTAGATCCACGTCAAAATGGATAATTGAAAGCCCAGTGGAAGCTGGACTCACTTCCTACGGAATAAATGGCTCTCGATTTTCCGTAACATGTTTTCGGAGTCTGTAGAGAAGTGTACACGTTGATGAATCCCAAGGTAACCAAGACAACGCCCACCACGCCTATGATTGACACCACTACACACAGATGACGACTGGTTCATTCGGTAGCTCATCATGGTGGTTACTTAATGTAAATTTTTGTTTGAGCTGAACAACAGTTCTAAACTTAAAAAAAAACACACACACACGCACAGCCAAAGCGACAAGAGTATAAACTCTCAATGTTTACATTCGCTTTAATTCCAATAAACGGAAGCAAACAAATCATAAACAGACAACACATCAAGGGCAGACTTATTTTGATGGCAGTTGATGTTAATAAAACACAATGAAACTTACACACACAATTCTAAATGAAACGTGTGATATCGAAAATGAAATTAAAAATGGCATGGAAATTTATATGAATCCAAAAGCATCAAAAACTTCATGTGAACTTAACAATTGATGATTATCAATGAAATGTCCAAGTATTTCAGGACTAACACATATTACCACGAAAATGTCCCAGTATTTCATGATTAACATACATTACGCACGACTGGCCAGCAACATATTAGATCATGTCTCTATAGATATATCACGTTTTCTTAATTGTCCCAAACCCATCTTCAGACATAATGTTGCATATAGCCTATCTTCTTCTTCTTCTTCTTCTTCTTCTTCTTCTTCTTCTTCTTCAGCTTTCCGAGCCATTAAGGCTCATTGCTGCAGGTAAAGTTCGCCTCCATTCCTCTCTCTTCCTAATCTTCTCTCTCCAGATGGTGACATCAGTTTCTTTTATATCCTCTTCTATGTTGTCTTTCCATCTCTGTCTTGGTCTACCCCTTGGTCTTGTTTCCCTCATCTCTTGTGCATAGATAATTTTCACTTGTCTGTTCTCTTCCATTCTTTCTACATAGCCCTACCGGCGTAGTTTGTTCAGCTTCAAGACATTTATAATTCGTTGGGATTTAAATAAGCTGTTCCATCCAGTGTTATTTCTATATATCTATTCTCCACTGTTGGTGTCCTTTACGGGGCCAAAGATTATTTTTAGGATCTTGTTCTCACAGATCTACAATTGTTGTTCATCTTTCTTTGTTGTGCTCCACGTGTCTGATCCATACATGAGGGCTGGTCTTATAGTTTTGTAGATATCTTCTTCCAACACATTTTTAAACAACTTACACTTATGATTTATGACTAACACATATAACAAAAACACTTAACAACTGTACCTGGCCCACAAGGCTTACTGCATACAGATTCTGGAATCCCATCACGGAAACCATCTTGAACGATGTAGTCAAAAGTGATGTTGCCAATGTAGCTCATCTTGGATTTGCCGGTATAAAATGTAGCTACATGCGTGACGTTGATACGTCTGAGGTCATCTGTTGGAATTATCTGCCCAAGTTCAGATCAATGAAATACTGAGTTTTAAAACTAAGAGCGAAACAACCACATATCTTACGTGGTCGTTAGAGCGCTGCTTCCCAAGCAACCCACGCTCTTTCGGACAGTCTTGCTTTCCTTTATGCCACTCCGCAAGTGGAAAATTACATCCCGTAAAGTCTTTGTGGCTTCTTTCCTTCATTTTCTAACCTCTCTTCTCTAGGATTTCCTGTTCTTTTCCGTGACCAAAACCAAAGTCTGCTGGCTCTTAGAAGTCTGCTGGCTCTTAGAAGTCTGATTTTAGCTACACTGCCACACGTGTCTTACGATCATTGTAGCCAACATTAATCTGTAATCTGTAATCAGAGACTGGCATCCCCATACTCCGTGCATTCCCATACGTGCTCCGCCTTCTGTTCCAACAGCCACTGAAACGTGCGCTTGTTGACGGAGACAGTCACACATTGGTTGTGGGCAATGTGCGCTAAACCACTTCGTTCAGAAAAAAAGTCCACTCCCCTTCTTCTCCATCAGTTCATTCATCCTCCTGATGAGATTGTTGCCATTCAACCCGATGCCGTCCTCTATACGGAGTTTATTCAAGACAGCTCTTGCATTCTTCTCCATGTCCATGTTTAGTATGCCATGAATTGATGCCATGTCTGCCATGTCTACTCCCTTTGACTCCCGCATGACCCAGGCAGTAGATCCACGTCAAAATGGATAATTGAAAGCCCAGTGGAAGCTGGACTCACTTCCTACGGAATAAATGGCTCTCGATTTTCCGTAACATGTTTTCGGAGTCTGTAGAGAAGTGTACACGTTGATGAATCCCAAGGTAACCAAGACAACGCCCACCACGCCTATGATTGACACCACTACACACAGATGACGACTGGTTCATTCGGTAGCTCATCATGGTGGTTACTTAATGTAAATTTTTGTTTGAGCTGAACAACAGTTCTAAACTTAAAAAAAAACACACACACGCACAGCCAAAGCGACAAGAGTATAAACTCTTTACATTCGCTTTAATTCCAATAAACGGAAGCAAACAAATCATAAACAGACAACACATCAAGGGCAGACTTATTTTGATGGCAGTTGATGTTAATAAAACACAATGAAACTTACACACACAATTCTAAATGAAACGTGTGATATCGAAAATGAAATTAAAAATGGCATGGAAATTTATATGAATCCAAAAGCATCAAAAACTTTATGTGAACTTAACAATTGATGATTATCAATGAAATGTCCAAGTATTTCAGGACTAACACATATTACCATGAAAATGTCCCAATATTTCAGGACTAACATACATTACGCACGACTGGCCAGCAACATATTAGATCATGTCTCTATAGACATATCACGTTTTCTTAATTGTCCCAAACCCATCTTCAGACATAATGCTGCATATAGCCTATCTTCTTCTTCTTCTTCTTCTTCTTCTTCTTCTTCTTCTTCTTCAGCTTTCCGAGCCATTAAGGCTCACTGCTGCAGATAAAGTTCGCCTCCATTCCTCTCTATTCCTAATCTTCTCTCTCCAGATGGTGACACCAGTTTCTGTTATATCCTCTTCTAGGTTATCTTTCCATCTCTGTCTTGGTCTACCCCGTGGTCTTGTTTCCTTCATCTCTTGTGCATATATAATTTTCACTTGTCTGTTCTCTTCCATTCTTTCTACATAGCCCTACCGGCGTAGTTTGTTCAGCTTCAAGACATTTATAATTCGTTGGGATTTAAATAAGTTGTTCCGTGCAGTGTTCTTTCTATATATCTGTTCTCCACTGTTGGTATACTTTACGGGACCAAAGATTCTTCTTAGGATCTTGTTCTCAAAGATCTGCAATTGTTCATCTTTCTTTGTTGTGCTCCACGTGTCTGGTCCACACATGAGGGCTGGTCTTATAATTTTGCAGACATCTTCTTCCAACACATTTTTAAACAACTTACACTTATGACTTATGACTAACACATATAACAAAAACACTTAACAACTGTACCTGGCCCACAAGGCTTACTGCATACAGATTCTGGAATCCCATCACGGAAACCATCTTGAACGATGTAGTCAAAAGTGATATTGCCAATGTAGCTCATCTTGGATTTGCCTGTATAAAATGTAGCTACATGCGTGACGTTGATACGTCTGAGGTCATCTGTTGGAATTATCTGCCCAAGTTCAGATCAATGAAATACTGAGTTTTAAAACAAATATATGACTGATTTCAAACGAATGAAATACTGAGTTTTAAAACAAATATATGACTGATTTCAAACGAATGAAATACTGAGTTTTAAAACAAATATATGACTGATTTCAAACGAATGAAATACTGAGTTTTAAAACAAATATATGACTGATTTCAAACGAATGAAATACTGAGTTTTAAAACAATATATGACTGATTTCAAACGAATGAAATACTGAGTTTTAAAACAAATATATGACTGATTTCAAACGAATGAAATACTGAGTTTTAAAACAAATATATGACTGATTTCAAACGAATGAAATACTGAGTTTTAAAACAAATATATGACTGATTTCAAACGAATGAAATACTGAGTTTTAAAATATGACTGACCTCAAACGAATGAAATGCTGATTTTTAAAACTAATAAATGAGATTTTAAAATAAATGAAACACCGATTTTTAAAACTAATGAATCACTGATTTTAAAACAAATGAAATACAGAGTTTCAGAACTAATGATATACGCCTTGAGTTTCAAAGAAAGAATATGGACTTTCAGCCTATGAAATATCGAGTTTCGAATGAATGAAATACGAAGTTTTCAAACTAAAGAACTGAGTTTTGATTACTGTTTTCTTAACCATATTTGTTACCAGGGAGGAAGGATATTGTTCTAATCTAATTTTGTCGAGGTTTTTCTTTTGTTATATAATCTGTTGATTATCCAGGATTTTCTCGCCATTCAGGATTTGCTGATCATTCAAGGTTTGCTCGTCATCATTGATTTGCTGATAATTCAAGGTTTGTTCGTCGTCATTGATATACTGATCATTCAAAATTTTCTCATCGTCATCGATTTGCTGATCTTTCAAGGTTTGATATTCGTCATTGATGTGCTGATCATTCAAAGTTTGCTCATCATTCAAGATTTCAAGCTAAGCATGTGAAACAGCTGAGACGATTGCTGTCATCATAACAGAGTACAGTGGACGATGACGCCTCGGTCAAGGTCGTGCACCCCTTGATCTAAGCGTTTTGCTGCTGCATAGTTTACAGTACCAGAGCTGGTGAAATCCTCATTCTACTTAAAGTTTGGGATTTCAAAAGCTTGTCTTGGAACAGCATGGCGAACTTGTTCACAGTGGAGGGAGCTTAAGCAGAAGTCAGCCTTCTATCGAGATGTAGTGACCGTACGTCTATTCTGAAAATTCATCATAACCAAATCCGTTGACATGAATTTTTTTTTTACTTCTTGTAAACTTTTAGAAACTTTTGAGACTGTTAACAGTTTGCAAACGTATCTCTTGTTTAGGTTTATATTCAGGACGTAAGCCTTACAGTCGTCACTCAGTCCCTAGTCTGCTTTCAGACAGGAACGGCCTTCTGTGCCGTCCACTCTCTTCACTCTCAAAAGGTCACTCTGTACTCTGACACTCAATCTCCTCACTCTGGAAGTGAGTCTTTACTTTGACAAGGTCGCGCCTTCATTCTTAAAACTCGGCCTCTTTACTCTGAAAGTCACTCTATACTCTGACAACACCCTCTTAGCTCCGAAAATCGCTTCACACTGTCTCTTTATTGTTGTAGGCTTTCTTAAATGTTTTGCTACAACTGCCCCCTCTCTTCTCCCCTCCTCCTTCGTCAAACATCTTAACGAATCTTTTTTTCCGACCATGTTTAATAAAATTCTTCAAAAGGTTCCCAAAATGATATATGCATAAGAGATGACGGAAACATGATCAAGGGGTAGACCAAGACAGATGATGGAAAGACAACATAGAAGAGGATATAAAAGAAACTGGTGCCACCAATTGAAGAGAGAAGATTAGGAATAGGGAGGAATGGAGGCGAACTTTATCTGCAGCTATGAGCCTTAATGGCTCGGAAAGCTGAAGAAGAAGAAGAAGAAGATGAAGAAAAAGAAGAAGAATAAGAAGAAAAATGAAGAAGATGAAGAAGAGAAGAAGAAGAAGAAGAAGAAGAAAAGAAGAAGAAGAAGAAGTTCCCAGCTACCTGGACATATGATATTAATCATACAACAACAAAGACATAAAGCAGTTTGCCTTGTGTTTTTTTAACTGTTATCTCCTAGACGTAGGTGGGAGTGATATAGAAAGCAGGAATAACGAGACATTTCTTGTTAAAATCGGGGGCTAAAATCTTTGATTTGATACGCTCATTTACAAAATCAATGACTGATAAAAAAAAGTTTTACCTGTTCTACATGAAACTTGGCCAGAGCACTTCCCATATGATCAAATTCTATCAGTCCAGTAAATCCGTGGAATGAGTAACTTAGCATTGCCTGGGAACACAGTATTGGTATAAAGTTGACTTTAATGTATGGAAAATAGGAACGGGACAAACGTCAGTAAATGTGCCACTGTTTGTAGCATTGCTGGATGTAGTGCCTTGATGTAGCAAACAATGTGGATATTCTGGCAGCTCATGTCCCGTAATAATGGTGTAAAGTAAAACGTGACTTGGACGTTCTCCGTTTTTTTTTGACAGTTTGTGACACAGTCAAATCTCTCATTTGACGAGTTTTTTCTATGTCCTATTTCATTAAGTGTCGGGAGTGCTTGCAGCACAGCCAACAGCGAACCGTTGTCTTAACAGTCTTGTCTTGTCTTGACTTGTCTTGTCTTGTCTTGACTTGTCTTGTCTTGTCTTGACTTGTCTTGTCTTGACTTGACTTGTCTTGTATCTAATTTGTTAGAAATTATTTTAATGAATGTTAAAGAATATATATTAGAAGAACTTTCAAGGTTTGATATTCGTCATTGATGTGCTGATCATTCAAAGTTTGCTCATCATTCAAGATTTCAAGCTAAGCATGTGAAACAGCTGAGACGATTGCTGTCATCATAACAGAGTACAGTGGACGATGACGCCTCGGTCAAGGTCGTGCACCCCTTGATCTAAGCGTTTTGCTGCTGCATAGTTTACAGTACCAGAGCCGGTGAAATCCTCATTCTACTTAAAATTTTGGATTTCAAAAGCTTATCTTGGAACAGCATGGCGAACTTGTTCACAGTGGAGGGAGCTTAAGCAGAAGTCAGCCTTCTATTGAGATGTAGTGACAGTACGTCTATTCTGAAAATTCATCATAACCAAATCCGTTGACATGAATTTTTTTTTTTTTTACTTCTTGTAAACTTTTAGAAACTTTTGAGACTGTAACAGTTTGCAAACGTATCTCTTGTTTAGGTTTATATTCAGGACGTAAGCCTTACAGTCGTCACTTAGTCTGCTTTCAGACAGGAACGGCCTTCTGTGCCGTCCACTCTCTTCACTCTCAAAAGGTCACTCTGTACTCTGACACTCAATCTCCTCACTCTGGAAGTGAGTCTTTACTTTGACAAGGTCGCGCCTTCATTCTTAAAACTCGGCCTCTTTACTCTGAAAGTCACTCTATACTCTGACAACACCCTCTTAGCTCCGAAAATCGCTTCACACTGTCTCTTTATTGTTGTAGGCTTTCTTAAATGTTTTGCTACAACTGCCCCTCTCTTCTCCCCTCCTCCTTCGTCAAACATCTTAACGAATCTTTTTTTCCGACCATGTTTAATAAAATTCTTCAAAAGGTTCCCAAAATGATGTATGCATAAGAGATGACGGAAACATGATCTAGGGGTAGACCAAGACAGATGATGGAAAGACAACATAGAAGAGGATATAAAAGAAACTGGTGCCAGCAACTGAAGAGAGAAGATTAGGAATAGAGAGGAATGGAGGCGAACTTTATCTGCAGCTAAGAGCCTTAATGGCTCGGAAAGCTGAAGAAGAAGAAGAAGATGAAGAAGAAAAAGAAGAAGAATAAGAAGAAAAAGAAGAAGAAGAAGAAGAAGAAGAAGAAGAAGAAGAAGAAGAAGAAGAAGAAAAGAAGAAGAAGTTCCCAGCTACCTGGACATAAAGTTATGATATGAATCATACAACAACAAAGACATAAAGCAGTTTGCCTTGTGTTTTTTTAACTGTTATCTCCTAGACGTAGGTGGGAGTGATATAGAAAGCAGGAATAACGAGACATTTCTTGTTAAAATCGGGGGCTAAAATCTTTGATTTGATACGCTCGTTTACAAAATCAATGACTGATAAAGAAAAGTTTTACCTGTTCTACATGAAACTTGGCCAGAGCACTTCCCATATGATCAAATTCTATCAGTCCAGTGAATCCGTGGAATGAGTAACTTAGCATTGCCTGGGAACACAGTATTGGTATAAAGTTGACTTTAATGTATGGAAAATAGGAACGGGACAAACGTCAGTAAATGTGCCACTGTTTGTAGCATTGCTGGATGTAGTGGCTTGATGTAGCAAACAATGTGGATATTCTGGCAGCTCATGTCCCGTAATAATCGCGTAAAAGTAAAACGTGACTTGGACGTTTTCCGTTTTTTTTTTTTAACAGTTTATGACACAGACAAATCTCTCATTTGACGAGTTTTGTCTATGTCCTATTTCTTTCAGTGACGGGAGTGTTTGCAACACACCCAACAGCGAATCGTTGTCTTAACAGTCCTGTCTTGTCTTGTCTTGTCTTGACTTGTCTTGTCTTGACTTGTCTTGTCTTGTCTTGTCTTATTTGTAAATGGAACTGCAAGTTGATGCTCTTTGACTTGACTTGTCTCCTATCTAGTTTGTTAGAAATTATTTTAATGAATGTTAAAGAATATATGTTAGAAGAACTGTACTGAAAGAGTATGCAAAAAACAAACAAACAAACAGACAAACAACAAACACACACACATAATATTTTCACATTAATCTACAGAGCCTCTAATTAAGTGATTATTTCTACCTTCTGTTTCAGGGAGGACAAGTTCTCCATACAAACCTGCAGAAGGTCAGGGCCAGTGATGCAGTCTCTGACGTCACTTCTTGTCACATTTGGGCACTTGTCATTTATCACATTCCGAATTCCATAAACGTAAGCCAGGACAGCATTGAAAGCGTTGTTCGCGTTAGTGAAGGTGGTGGATCCAGGGAGGGAGGACACCTTGTTTCGAGTGATGCAGGCCGGGTCAGAGAGTGAGCACTTGAAAGTATCCTCCCAGAACCTGGTCATATAACATCAGTATTTTAACACTTTAAAATCAGAAGAAGATGAAATTTTAATCTTTTAAAATAAGAAGAAGACGAAATTTTAATACTTTAAAATAAAGCAAAGAAGAAGACGAAAGGACAAGAGAAAGGTAATCATGATTAATAGAATTCTAACAAGTTTTTAAACTGAGTTGATCCAGGTCTGAATACATCAAAACAAGTACCTCGGGTCACATCAATACAATCACTAATGTTTATCTACTATATACTTTTCTAAGAATTCTGGGACTGGTCTTTCAATTTATAAACTGTAGATGTTCTGTAAGTTGAAATGCCCTTGTGAGATCACTTTGTTAAGCAAACAAAGTCCTTTGAATTCAGCTCAACGACGATCAATGAAAACACGAAGTTAGATGGATAATTTGTTTCTATGTTAGTCCATACTCTCAGGGAAGGGTTCAATAATTCTCGCTAAGATGTTGTGGAACACCGGTTTTCAAACTTTACTCAGTGGGACCCTAAAGCAGCAACAGTCCATAATCTGCAACTTTAAACAAGGAATAGTTCATGATCCGCAACCCTAAACAAGGAATAGTTCATGATCCGCAACCCTAAACAAGGAATAGCTCATGATCCGCAACCCTAAACAAGGAATAGTTCATGATCCGCAACCCTAAACCAAGAATGATTTATGACTCCCAACCCAAACCAGGAATAGTTCATGATCCGCAACCCTAAACAAGGAATAGTTCATGATCCGCAACCCTAAATCAGGAATGATTTATGACTCCCAGCCCTAAACCAGGAATATTTCATAATCCTCAACCCTACACCAGGAATAGTTCATGATCCACAACCCTAAATCAGGAATAATCTATGACTCCCAACCCTAAACCAGGAATAGTTCACGATCCGCAACAATAAACCATGAATGATCTATGAATTAAACAGAATATTTTCACATTAATCTACAGAGCTTCTAAATAAGTCATTATTTCTACCTTCTGTTTCAGGGAATGCCTTTGATTGTAAATGCTACAGAAGAGTTCTTCAAATATCATGGACACAAAAAATAACAAATATATCCATAGTACAAGAACTTAATATTGAAGAAGGCTGGCTAGTAAAGAGGATTTTAAAGAGAAAACTTAAATATTTTGGACACATTAAACGTCATGTTAATCTAGAGAAGACCGTCTTGGAAGGGTACATAATGGGAAAGAGAAAGAGAGGAAGACAAAGGCGAAGATGGCTTCAAGACATCGTTGATGATCTGCAAATGGATGCATCAGCAGCAGGACATCTTGCTCACAACCGAGAGGTCTACAGGGTGAGCTGTTAGGGAGGCAATGTTCCGCAAGAGACATGCAAATGAATGAATGTTTCAGAGAGAACAAGTTCTCCATACAGACCTGCAGTAGGTCAGGGCCAGTGATGCAGTCTCTGACGTCACTTCTTGTCACATTTGGGCACTTGTCATTTATCACATTCCGAATTCCATAAACGTAAGCCAGGACAGCATTGAAAGCGTTGTTCGCGTTAGTGAAGGTGGTGGAGCCAGGGAGAGAGGACACCTTGTTTCGAGTGATGCAGGCCGGGTCAGAGAGTGAGCACTTGAAAGTATCCTCCCAGAACCTGGTCATATAACATCAGTATTTTAACACTTTAAAATCAGAAGAAGATGAAATTTTAATCTTTTAAAATAAGAAGAAGACGAAATTTTAATACTTAAAGATAAAGCAAAGAAGAAGACGAAAGGACAAGAGAAAGGTAATCATGATTAATAGAATTCTAACAAGTTTTTAAACTGAGTTGACCCAGGTCTGAATACATCAAAACAAGTATCTCGGGTCACATCAATACAATCACTAATGTTTATCTACTATATACTTTTCTAAGAATTCTGGGATTGGTCTTTCAATTTATAAACTGTAGATGTTCTGTAAGTTGAATTGCCCTTGTGAGATCACTTTGTTAAGCAAACAAAGTCCTTTGAATTCAGCTCAACGAAGATCAATGAAAACACGAAGTTAGATGGATAATTTGTTTCTATGTTAGTCCGTACTCTTAGGGAAGGGTTCAATAATTCTCGCTAAGTTGTTGTGGAACACCGGTTTTCAAACTTTACTCAGTGGGACTCTAAAGCAGCAACAGTCCATAATCCGCAACTTTAATTAAGGAATAGTTCATGATCCGCAACCCTAAACAAGGAATAGTTCATGATCCGCAACCCTAAACAAGGAATAGCTCATGATCCGCAACCCTAAACAAGGAATAGTTCATGATCCGCAACCCTAAACCAAGAATGATTTATGACTCCCAACCCAAACCAGGAATAGTTCATGATCCGCAACCCTAAACAAGGAATAGTTCATGATCCTCAACCCTAAATCAGGAATGATTTATGACTCCCAGCCCTAAACCAGGAATATTTCATGATCCTCAACCCTACACCAGTAATAGTTCATGATCCACAACCCTAAATCAGGAATAATCTATGACTCCCAACCCTAAACCAGGAATAGTTCACGATCCGCAACAATAAACCATGAATGATCTATGACTCCCAACCTTAAACTAGGAACAGCCCATGATCCGCAACCCTAAAACAGGAATAGTTCATGGTTCTCACCCTAAACCAGGAATGAATAATGATTCGCAACCTTAAAACAGGAATGGATAATGATCCATAACCCTAAACCAGGAATGGATAATGATTCGCAACCCTAAACCAGGAATAGATAATAATTCGCAACCCTAAACCAGGAATGGATAATGATCCGTAACCCTAAACCAGAAATGGATAATGATTCTCAACACTAAACCAGAAATGGGCCATGATCCGTAAATTTAGACCAGAAATTGGCTATGATCCGAAACCCTAAACCAGGAATGGTCCATGATCCGTAATTCTACACCAGAAATGGCCAATGATTCGAAACCCGAAACCAGGAATAGGCAATGATCCGAAACAATAAGCCGTGAATGATCAATGATTCGTAACCCTAAATCATGAATGGTCAATGATCTGTAACACTAAACCAGGAATGGCAAATGATCCTAAACCAGGAGTGGCCAATGATCCGTAACCCTAAAGCAAGAATGATCCATGATCGGTAAGCCTAAACCAGAAAAGGTCATTGATTCAAAACCGCAAACCAGGAATGGCCAGTAATCTGAAACTCTAAAACAGGAATGGTCAATGATCAGTAACCCTAAACCAGGAAAGCTCAATGATTCGAAGCTCTAAACCAGGAAAGGTCAATGATCAGTAACCCTAAACCAGGAAAGATCAATGATTCGAAGCTCTAAACCAGGAAAGGTCAATGATCCGAAACCCTCAACCAGGAATGGTCAATGAACCGAAACAATAAACCATAAATGATCAATTATCCGTAACCATAAACCAGGAAGTGTCAATGATCCGAAACCCTAAACCAGGACTGGCCAATGATCAGTAACCCTAAACCAGAAATGATATGCTAGTATAGTACTGGCATGAGAGAAATAATGACACTGATTCTGTAAGATGGAGAATTACTAATATTTCGAGAACTTTCAGTAATGTTCATGAGTCCTGTTTGTCCTTAAAACTGACTAAGTTCGGGTGAAATAGTACAGTACGGAAAGTCTGAGTATCAAGAGAAGGGTAGAAAGAAGTTTCTAGATCCTAGCAGCGTGCGTTGTAACTGGCACGAGTTGGAAACAGTGAAGTCCCTAGATTTTACAGCAAAGCCGGGAAATATAAAGACGGAAAGATGGAAAACATGAGAGAGGCTCGGACATAGAGGACTCAGACAGAGAGGACTCGGACAGAGAGGACTCTGACAGAGAGGACTCTGACAGAGATGGCACAGACAAAGGAGTCAGAGATTGTCGGTAGTTGAGTTAGAGTCTTTCTAGACATGATTGATAAGTGGAATCATGTATTGCCATAGCTGGTTGTAGGAGAAGAACAGTTGCTCCAGTCACGTAAAGTATTGTTGTTTGTCCCATTGGACATAGTTTCGTGTAGGAGTGTTTGATCATGCTACTTACCAGTTTTTGAGAGTTGTGGTGTCAGGAGAGGTTCTCATACTGTTCAGTGTAGGACTTAGGATGGAAGTGTTATAATACTTTTGGGGGATATTGATCCAAGTGTTGGAACAGTGTGGTAATACGAATTGAGGGCTGTAAGTATGTCCTGAGTCACGTTTTGTTTCTCTGGTGGGATAGCTCCCTTCTCGGGACACTCGGCACTATGTATTTTTTGGTATTGTTTGATTCTCTTGACTTAATCCGTCCCTCGTCTCGTCCTCCACATCTATTCTCATATTCAAGCTTCCTTGCTTCTTGGAAAGTATAAACTGGAGACTGTCGTGACGACATGTTCATTTCTTGGTTTGAATCGCGGAATGACGGGCTGGTTATTATTAGTCTTGTGGTCAAGGACATCTGTATTATAATTAAGTGCACTTGTTGAGAACCTGTGCTGTGCCGCTACTTTGCGTTTAGTTTAGTACCATGTTAGTGGACTCCAATTCTTGGAATAGTTAAAGTGAGCAGCAAAGAGAAAGCTAATTACACTCACACTTTTTCAGTAAGACATACAGCTGGTCATTCTAAGTTGTTTTTTCAATAGTCATGACAACTGCTTCAAATATTTTCAGACCTAAATATTAAATACCCACGAGCACATTGTCACACTTCACTGGCAATGAACTAGTACTTGTTTATATTCTTGCTGATGTTGAATTTCAATATTAAAGCAAGAATCTGTTACACGCGAACTAGGTCATGTGTTATTCCTTAGGGTTGCAGATCATGGACGGCATACGAGACTGGACGAAGAAGAAAAAGAAGAAGAAGCAAGAGGAAAGGAGAAGAGGTTAAAGAAGAAGAAGAGGAGGAAAGAAGACGTTCAAAGAGAAGAAGAAGACATACAATCTGTAACAAGGTTTGGACATATTGCATGAAGTTATCAGCGTGGACTTTACCGTGCGAACCACGGATTCAGATTGTTGCTGGGGTCCATCTTCAGAACGTGCTGGTTGTATCTTTCTGAGATGGAAGACTGAAATCCCGCCACGATACTTCCTGCCACGGCTTCGACCATGTTCTGCGTAGAAAGGCAAACAACATGGAACAGTGGACGGCTTAAATAGATTTATACAGCTAGAGACCAAAACTTTATAAACTTTATGAACGGAAATAAGAGTAACAGAAGCAGAGATATTTAGAAACAAGCAAGAACATGTTTCATTTCCAGCTTATCATATACATAATGTTTGGGTTAGGATTATTAACATATTCTGCTATCCATATGTTTTCTATCTATCTATCTATCTATCTATCTATCTATCTATCTATCTATCTATCTATCTATCTATCTATCTATCTATCTATCTATCTATCTATCTATCTATCTATCTATCTATCTATCTAAGTGTTTGACTGTCTGTCTGTTTGTCTGTATAGCCGCATGTCTGTCTGTTTAATAGTTAATGTATGCCAGATTTTCCACAGTAAATCATGAAGACATTCAGAAACAGATGAACCACTTTTCTTTTCACCTGGTCATTGATGTCCCCGAGAGCAGACTTCCAGCTGGCACTCCCCAGCCACACAAACCAGCCCTGGGCTCCAAGCTCGTAACTTGCTTTCAGCAGCGGCAGGACATGCGGAGGGTCGGCATACACGACGACCACTCGAGCGTTTTTGTGGCCCATTAGACCCTGCGTGATAGTGACAGACTCAGCGTTAAGAAGGGAACTAACTCTGAAATTTGGGCATGAAATACAAGGACATGAGGGAACACAAATTCAGTGTCGGATTATTAAATTTGTGTTTCTTCAAGTCTTTGTATTTCATAACCGTATGTTAATTTTACAGGAAAAGAAAGAGGCGCAGGTCATTGGGGAGATGGAGACGTACAATACAGGAAGAAGTAAAGAAAGAAAGAAAGACATGGTTTGAGGTATCCCGACTTGCACAAGACAAGACTGGCTGATCCCTTATGGTCCATTGGGCCTACAGAAGACTGATTATTATTATCAGTATTCTGTGTCGTGTCCCACAGGGTTTGTGATCATGCTCCTCCATCTTGCGCGGTCCGTGGTATTTCCCATCAGTTTACAGGCTGTTTTTTTCCCTATGATCAGTCCACTGACATATTTTCTGTTCTTGTGCAATTAATGCGGTCATTGTTTGGTTATAAAAAAATGCTGTGCTGTAAAAGTTCTTTAACAAAATGACCTGGTTTCTCCGTTCATTTGTCATTGTCTGAGATCGAATGAACATCCGAGACAAACGGCAGGAAAGTAATGTTCCAAAGTCTGAGACTTTGTGAGTGTTAACCTGACAGTGACAGAAGAGTATAGAGAGGTAGTGTTGAAAGACAACAGAGAAATAGTAACAGTCGACGAGAGAGAGAGGCAGTAGACGAGAGCGAGAGAGATAGTGACAATAGACGATAGAGAGATAGTGAGAATAGACTATAGAGAGATAGTGAGAGTAGACGACAGAGAGCTAGTGAGAGTAGACTAGTGAGAGTAGACGATAGAGAGATAGTGACAGTGGACTACAGAGAGATAGTGACAGTAGACTATAGAGAGATAGTGAGAGTAGACTATAGAGAGATAGTGAGAGTAGACGATAGAGAGATAGAGTAGACTATAGAGAGATAGTGAGAGTAGACTATAGAGAGATAGTGAGAGTAGACGATAGAGAGATAGCGACAGCAGACGATAGACAGATAGTGGTAGTAGACGACAGAGCGACAGGGAAACTAGACAAAGGAGAGACAAGGATACTAGACGAAAGAGAGACAATGACGGTAGATGACAGTAAGGCAATGACACAAGACAGTGCAGAGACACTGGCAGTAGATGAAACAGAAACAGTGGCAGTAATGAAAGGAAGGAAATTATTCATTCATTCATCATTTGCATGTCCCTTGGGAACTTTGCCTCCCTAACAGCACTCCTGTAGACCTCTCGGTTGTGAGCAAGATGGCCTGCTGCTAATGCATCCATAGGACAGGAAGTTATTAGATGGAATGAAACGTGATATAAGAGGAGAGTGGAGATACAAATCATTCTTACCACACAATCGATCTGGTACAAGCATACAGATTATTTTTTAAAAACATTACTTAGAATGTAAAGTAAGACTACTACATACACAAATATAACATAATTAACTACACGATAGATAATTAACATAACACTGCTTTAAAACATATATTTCCATTGCATTTCTAGTCACATCAAGTTCTTGTACCTTAATTAAGATAATTTCTAAATAGATTAGTACCAGCTATGTTCTTCTGGAACTCAACAGGATGCCTGACCCTAAACAGATTAGTACCACCTGAACTAAGTTCTTCTGGAACTCAACAGGATGCCTGACTCTAAATAGATTAGTACTAGCTGAACTATGCTCTTCTGGAACTGGATGTCTGACTCTAAACAGATTAGCACCAGCTGAACTATGTTCTTCTGGAACTGGATGCCTGACTCTAAACAGATTAGTACCAGCTGAACTATATTCTTCTGGAACTGGATGCCTGACTCTAAACAGATTAGTAACAGCTGAACTATGTTCTTCTGGAACTGGATGCCTGACTCTAAACAGATTAGTACCAGCTGAACTATGTTCTTCTGGAACTGGATGCCTGACTCTAAACAGATTAGTACCAGCTGAACTATGTTCTTCTGGAACTGGATGCCTGACTCTAAACAGATTAGTACCAGCTGAACTATGTTCTTCTGGAACTGGATGCCTGACGAGTCCGCGAAAGGAGAGACAAGTAAATATTTCCAGGAGTCAAATAATTGTCTCTTGTTTGAGCTGTCTGAAAGTCTAGAATAAGTCTTTGAA